>CP094633.1:25752173-26367187 GCA_023657505.1 Camelina hispida
ACGAAGAAAGTCTTGGCTTGAATAGAGTCGACAAGCCTTTGATCGATTTTCCCTTGGTAAAATTTAACTTTTTATTATTGCTTAATTTATGTAAAGAGATGACAATGGACATTCTGGAGACTCTAAAGAATTGTGAGATCAAGGAGAGTTGATGATTCTCATGGTGGATTACAAATGGAAGTTCCTAATGTCAAGGTGAAGAAGAGTGCAAAGACGATATCCCCAAAGATAAGTGAATTGCCATTATTTTCAAAACCTCTTTTCCATGATTTAGTTTGATTATTTGCTTGAGGACAAGCAAAGTCTAAGTCTGGGGGAGTTGATAACATCATTATTTTACTCATTTTATCTATAGTTTTCGTATGCATTTAGGAAGAGTTTAGTATGATTTCAACGCTTTAATGTCTATTATCAAGTATTTTAGGTTTCAAGAAGGTTTTACAGGTTTTATAGCAAAAAGGACCAAAAGACAATGAAAATACGTTTCAGGAAAGATTCAGAGCTTTACAGTATGAGCAACTTTTGAAAAACTTCCAGAACTCAAATTTTGACGTACTTTGTGTCTATGGAAAGCTGAGAGTCATCGTTCTCCTCAAAGTGAAATCAAGTCAATACGATTACTCATCAGGAAGTTATGCCTGAGACGTGTTACAAACCGACGTAAGGAGAACCATTCAACCAATGGGCTTTTATTGAAGGCCTGACCAGCAACCATCATGGCGGCCCAGTCCAAGCCTTCACCACGTTCCAGAACCTACCTACGCCGCCCCTTGCCTTGCACTTAACAAGAAAAGACGTTTCTACCTTTACAAAACCCTAAACCTAGACATAACCCTATAAATACTTTTCTAAACCTAGGGTTTAGAGTGTGCAATCATTGGAGCAGCCAGGAGACACGACCAGAGTTCGAGGAACGCCTGATGCACCAATAACCTACTGGTGGATTTGGATATCTACAGTGATGGGTTAGGATCGATGTCCTGCAGGGCCAGCCTATGGGGGCAACTAGCAGTGAGGCTAGTGGGGTCCACGGACGGGTTGTCACAACGACATATGGCAATCTTACAAATGAGTCATTTGGTGATTGATGGCAGAAAGTGGCGGTTGACATCTTTTCAGGTTAGTGTAGGTTTTTACATGGTTATTTAAACTGGTTTTAAATGGGTTAACAGGTTGGTATTGCAATGTATTTTAAAAGGTTCTAACATTAATTATATTATCTTTGTAGAATTGCAGAAATAGCAAAAAAAAAACTAGGATAATGGATGTTTGTATCTTGCAGGTATATAAACGTGATCGCAGGAATGGAGCTTTAGCTTATTGCATCAATGAAAGGACCGACCCTTTTTTTTTAAATAATAAATAATAAATATAATATAGTAAATAAACTACAACTAGTGGTCCCATACCCACTAGCCACCTAACCACAATAACAATCAACAGCGGAATAACAATACCAATAACCATACCCAATAATATCCAATAATAAAAATCAATACTATAGCATAAACAATATCCAATAGAAAGATAACCAATAATCCAATAACCAATCATCAGAAAACATGAAACCAGCAACCTAGCATTGTTTCTAATGACTCAACTCTAGCAACCTAGCAATGCCAGACAACATCCAATCGAGTCCCTAGAACATCCTCCTCTTCATTGCCTTGATTCCACGATCACACTTTGCCTTTACCTGCACTACAAACACATATTGAGATGCATGAGTATTTGATAAACACTCAGTGAGGCAATCCTCCCATCTACTGGGCTATACACACAAGCAGCAATGATTCCAGAGTTCCAAACAAGCATCAAACAAAACACACAAACCAGGAAATCAGACATCGTCTCGCTGGAAGGGAGGTGTCCACCGACACCAGCCTAGTGTCGACCGACACTGGCCTTGGTGTCGACCGACAGTACCCCACAGTGTCGATCGATGCCCAATTTGCTGGTGTTGACCGACACCAAGTGGTGTCGATCGACACTCCTTCTGCAACTGCGATCCGCGCGAAGTCGAGAGTCGAATCTCACTCCCAAATCTCCTCCAAATCGTCCAATACTCGAAACCCAAGCCTTATACATCCGTAGGAACCTGTATCAACCAATCCCAGCAAGAAAAACACACAAACAAGCAACAAACAAGCAAGAACAAGGGAATCAAAGGCTTAGATTAGCCATGGTCATGCACTCACCTCTTTGCAGGAAGTTTCTGACCAACAATGGACGAATCCACACTCCCAGCAAGCTTCCCACACGTTCCTAGCCTTGAATCCTCACTCCCACAGCAAGATCTCACCCACAAAGCCTTCAAATCTCACAAAAACTCCCAAAAACTCAAGAACGATGTTTTCTCCTCTTTCTCTTTGTTTTCAGCGGCTGGACAACCACAAACACGACCTAGGTCGTTCCCCCACTTTAATATCACGGTTTAATGGTTCTCCTCAAACCAATCCGACCAAAAATTGATAATTAAATAGAACCGGTCGAACCAGACCAAACAGTGTCGATCGACATCTCCTGTGGTGTCGATCGACACCCCCACCAATTTAACAAAAGTTGGTTTGCGGGTGTTACAATTCTCCCCCACCAATCTAGATTTGTCCTCGAATCTCGAACGACCATCGGCCGAGGACTCCCGTGCAACCGTCTCCACGGTCCGCACTCCTCCGACTGATCTACAGAAGGTCACCTCTAGGCGAAAGACTCACGCTCCAGGCATCATTTGCTCTCGACTTATGGATTTCCCTTTACTCACAAGCCTAAAACTTGAGTTTTATTGGCTCCTCATCAGACCTAAGTCTGCATGCCAAATGTTGGCTCCTCATCGGGCCTAAACCTGCATGTCATAATATATAAGGAAAAATCCAAACTCGTCTCTCGGGTCGTCACCCTACAGCGCGCCTCCGAACCGTCATCCGAAGTCGATATACCAACCATACTCCCAAGCCACAAAGTCTCTGAATATGGCAGTAATAGGAGAATCAAAATCCCCCAAGAGTCGCGAGCAAACGATTCTGAACACGTCTGAGTCCTATCCCTATCCATGTTTCCTTCCCGTGGCTCGCGTAAAACATCTCAATGTCCTACCAACCACATATCCCTTCACTGGAATACCTCATGACCACACAAATATCATATACATGCCACAAGGGCCGCCACCAAGGCAAAACAAAATTTCCTAAAGAGGACCGCCACCAAGGCCAAACAAAATGTCCTAAAGAGGACCGCCACCAAAGCCAAACAAATGTCCGAAAGAGGACCGCCACCAAGGCCAAACAAATGTCCTAAAGAGGACCGCCACCAAGGCCACTCGTCCCGAAGGTTCGTCACAAATACCATCTGTCCCGAAGGACCGTCACAAAGACACTCTGGCAAAACAGCCCGCCACAAAGGCCACGCAATTGGCTAAACAGCCCGCCACAAAGGCAACACACGGCTAAACAGCCCGCCACAAAGGCCACACACGGCTAAACAGCCCGCCACAAAGGCCACACAATGTCTAAAAAGACCGCCACACACGGGCACACTGACTCGAAAGTCCGCCACGAAGGCCACACACATGCCCTTCCAAGGCTCTCCACCGCTAAAATGGACAAATTCTAACTCCCGTGAAACTTTCCATATTTAGCACTTTCCATTTTTGGAAACTTTCCACTTTTGGAAACTTCTATTTCAGGAAAACTTTCCTCCAAAAACCCCGCCTCACGGAAACTTTGTACCCCAAACACCACCTTTTCTTGTTACTGAGTCGCACAACCAACCACCCCAAGAGACCGAGTAACAAGAGAGATGGGCTGGAATACTCCATTCCCGCTCCAGCCACGAATTACAGATGGAACCAGGCTAAACAAGCTCAAGATGCGGCTTGTTTCTCATACCACTTCTTGAACCTTGCTTTCATCTTTGCCTCAGGCTCCCAAGTCTGCTCCTCAACACCATCACAGTCCCACAGGACTCTCATCAAAGGAATCTTCTTCTTCCGAAGTTCCTTGATCCTCCTCTCGAGAACCCTCACTGATCTCGCCTCCAAAGTCATGTTAGGCTGAAGATCCTCAGGAATCTTAGCCAACACTCGCTCACCCTCACGGAGACACTTCCGCAACATAGACACATGGAAATCCTTATGGAATGCACGCATAACCTCGGGTAACTCCAGTCTATATGCCACTGGTCCAACCCGCTCAATCCCTCTGAATGGACCCATATACCTCGGACTCAACTTAGTCTCTGACAATGACCTGTTCGGACCCCGCAACATGGCCATCTTGAGGTACACTCTGTCTCCTACCTGAAACTCAAGATTTCTCCTCCTCCTATCGACATAACTCCTCTGCCTATCCTGAGCTTCCTTCATGTTCAGCTTGAGAACCCGAATTTTCTCTGAGGTCTCCTGAAAAAAACTAGCACCAAACATGCTCCTCTCCCCCACCTGAGTCCAGCATAATGGTGTACGACATGGTCTCCCATACAAAGCCTCATAAGGAGCCATCTTAATACTCGCCTGATAACTGTTGTTGTAAGCAAACTCTACCAGGTTCAGGTGATCTGCCCAATGGCCACCCCAATCCAACACACACATCCTCAACAAATCGTTCAGCGTCTGGATCGTCCTCTCAGACTGTCCATCTGTCTGGGGATGATAAGCTGTACTCATATGCACCTTAGTGCCCATCTCTGCCTGAAATGCCTTCCAGAACACCGAAGTGAACATAGAATCCCTATCAGACACAATGCTCGCTGGCACCCCATGCAATATGACTATCTCTCTCACATACTCTTAGCCAAGACCGCTGCTCCATCAGTCTTTTTAATGGCCAGAAAATGTGCTGACTTAGTCAACCGGTACACGATGACCCAAATAGCATCAAAAGTCAGTGACACTGGCAATCCTACCATAAAATCCATGGTGATCATATCCCAATTCCACTCAGGAATGGGTAAACTCTTCAGTAAACCGCCAGGAACATGATGCTCAGCCTTCACTAGCTGACACAAATCACACCTCGAAACCCAACTAGCCACATCCTTCTTCATCCCGACCCAATGATAATACCTCTTGAGGTCACGGTACAACTTAGTCGCTCCTGGATGAATAGATAACTTGCTCGCATGAGCCTCTCTCAGAATCTCCTGCCTCAACTCCTCATCCTTGGGCACGCAAACCCGACCGTGCACCAAGATAGTACTATTATCTGAGACCTGATACTCTGAATCCACATCCTTAGAGGCATTCACCAGCCCCAAATCTTTCTCCTGAGCCAACCTCACCCTACTCAGAAGATCAGCTCTATCAACTGCTTCCAAACCCAACGGTTCCTGTGAAACAGCACACAAGCTCAAAGCACTGATCTCCCCTACCAGAGACTCCATCTCCTGCTCCTGAGCCGAAGCTACCCTCTTCGGACTCAGAGCATCTGCAACCGTGTTAGCCTTACCAGGGTGATAGGCTATCTCCAAATCATAATCTGCCACAAGCTCCATCCACCGCCTCTGCCTCAAATTCAACTCAGGCTGAGTGAATATATACTTCAGACTCTTATGATCTGTATACACCTGTACCTTTGCACCATAAAGATAAAATCTCCAAATCTTCAGGGCAAAAACTACAGCACCCATCTCCAAATCATGAGTAGGATAGTTGCCTTCATTCACCCGCAACTGCCGCAAAGCGTAGGCAATCACCTTCCCATGCTGCATCAGAACACACCCCAAACCAACTCTAGATGCATCTGTATAAACCACATAGGGTTCCCCCTGCTCAGGCAAAGCCAACACTGGCGCAGTAGTCAACACCTCCTTCAAGCTTGCAAAATCATCCTCACACTTTTTCGACCAAACAAAAGGAACATCCTTCCCTGTTAACTTAGTCATAGGACGTGCTCTGCTGGCAAACCCCTGCACAAATCTCCTGTAGTATCCTGCCAATCCAAGAAAACTCCTGATCTCTGTGGCATTCTGCGGTCTAGGCCAATCTCTGATAGCCTGAATCTTCTCTGGATCTACAGAAACCCCCTCTGCAGAAACAATGTGACCCAGAAAGCCGATCTCACGCTGCCAAAAACTACACTTGCTCAACTTGGCAAACAACTTCTGCTCCCGCAGCTTCTCCATAACTGCCCTCAAATGCACTACATGCTCCTCAGGACTCTTAGAATAAACCAGGATATCATCGATGAAAATGATGACAGACACATCCAGAAACTCCTGAAACACGCTGTTCATCAATCTCATAAACGCTGCTGACGCGTTAGTCAACCCGAAAGGCATCACCACAAACTCATAATGCCCATACCTCGTCCTGAAAGCAGTCTTCCTCACATCTGCCTCATCTATCGGTATCTGATGATAACCCGACACCAGATCTACCTTGGAGAACCAACTAGCACCCCTCAACTGATCCAACAACTCATCGATCGTAGGACGAGGGTACTTGTTCTTCACAGTGACCCGGTTCAAACCCCGATAATCAATGCACAACCTGAAACTCCCATCCTTCTTCTTCACAAACAACACCGGCGCTCCCCACGGTGATACACTAGGACGGATGAATCCCTTACTCAACAAGTCCTCTAGCTGCTTCTTTAGCTCTGCCATCTCTGCTGGAGCCATCCTGTAAGGAGCCTTGGACAACGGCATCGTACCCGGTTCCAGTTCAATGGTAAAAGGATCCGACCGAGATGGTGGTAATCCCTGGAAAGACTGAAACACATCCTCAAACTCCTCCACTACCGAAATACTGCTAACCGTAGACTTCCCCACTGACTCTGGCATAGATATAGTAACTAGATAAGCCTCACGGCCCAAAGCCTCTCGATCATCTTCCCAGCCTGAATGGCTGAGATTACGAGACTCCCCAAAGTCGGTCTAATACCCTGAAACACCAACTTCCCTCCTGGACGCTCAAACTCCACTCTACCCCGATGGCAATCCAAATGCACCCTATGCCGATGCAACCAATCCATCTGATAGACTGGTTTTCACCTAGGGTATCAATTCCCTATGCAGTTGTAGTACAAAGGATTATCAATCCAAATGGTTGTTATGCTAGCAAATAGGATGCAATCAGAATCAAGCAAGTCAAGCCAAGCAATAGGGGGGTTTGGTTCTAACAGTCCTAATATAAACAGAGTAAAAGAATATAAACAAGTGAACCACACGACCTTAGCACTCGATGCAAGCAATCGAGTACAGGATCGAGTGGGGTGATCGAGTATGCAAATGAACTATGAACAGCTCGAGGTATTTCTCGATGCAGGTTATCGTGTACCTGATCGGGTAAGTGGTCGAGTAAGTAAGGAAAATGCAAAGAATGAAATACGAAAGTTCCTAAGGATGGGGGTAATCGAATCCTAAATGTTCTAGACCAATACGGATGCCTTACATGCCTCAAGAAATTATTACCTAGACATGAACCTCTAAAACCTTGTCACCACACTGTCGCACTAGTAACAATCAACCTTGAACATACTACCACACTGTCGCACTAGCAATATGAACAAGCAGGCATTAAGAACAATTCATTTTTGTCAGTACACTTAGACTTATCTGATTTTGTCACTCAAAGTTAAGTATACCTCTAGGATTGACCTAATCAAGCATTTTATCTACTCCTTTCGGCCTGTAGCATTATAAACGCCCTAGATCTAGTCTCAACCTGTCGGTCTGTTGACCGCATTAAGAACATCAACCTAGAAGGAAATTTATCTATCATATCAATCAACTAAAGCATCCTAACCGATCAAGAACACCTAATCATCTATCCCAGTTCTCTCACAGAAACAAGAAGAAATTTTGAGTCGCTCAGTTCTCTCACAGAAGCTCTCGCTCTCTGGTTTGAGGGTCCGCGGCGTGCTCGTCTGCGAGCTAGGGAAAGAGGGGGTTTATATATGGAAACCCATTTGACCTAGCTTCCCAGACCTGCCCGATGGTCTACTCGATGGGGTGCACGAGGCTTGAGTCGGGTAACTCCTCGGGTGGATCTTCGGGTTGCTCTTCGCGCTCTTGGATCCTCTTCGATCTTGTTGGGGTTCAGACTTGTTCTTGTAGCTCGATGGCTCCTTCGGGTACATACTCGAGTTGTCCTTGTTTTTCCCCATTTTTGGCTCTTTAGCACATGTTTTCATCCAATATATGCAAATGCAGAAATGCAACACCCTAAATGCTCTAAAACTTGATTCCTACCGTAAATGGTCTAAAAATGCTAAGTTAGAGGTATGAACAATGCAAAATATGGACAAAAAGGGATGCTAAAAACATGTAAATTAGAGTGTTATCAAATCCCCAAACTTAAATCTTGCTAGTCCTCTAGCAAGTAAGTAAGAAGGTACGATTTGAAAGTGGGGACTCATAACCTTAAGATGCTAACCGCAAGATGCAAGCTATAGTCCTTAAAGATAGTTTAATGGTGCTAAGATCAATCAACATACTTACAAATATTTTTCTATGCTTATTGCCATGTATCGATCTAGCTTAACCTCCAACTAAAGATAAGGAACATCTCTTTCACATTCAATTAAGTGTTTGGCGGATTCTTGCAAATGGAAGGTTAATCAAGCTCAATCGGTTTCAAAGGTAAGGATTTTTGATAAGGTGGTTTCAAGCAAATTCTTTAGGTGGTTTCTCTCAAAAAGTGGAATGCTAGACAGTCGTGAAAACTATCTAAGGCTGAGAACAATTTGGGCATACAAAGCTTAACTCTTGATGATCTACCTTTTTCTCATACATTCATAATGATTTTTTTTTTTAAACCTCCTAGAATTTAACTACCCACACCCTTGATTTTAACTCTCTTTTTTTTTACTCCCTAAGGTTTAGACTTTCAGACTTTAAAATTCTAGCTCTTAATCTCTCTTTTTTTTATTTTTATTTTTTTTGTTTCTTTGCTAAACTCCTAATATACATATATTCTTTTTCTTTCTTTCTAAGAGACTATGGCAAGAACTTTTTCTTTCATTTTTTTTTTACTTAGAGACTTAGAGCTAATTAATTCTAACCAGAAGGACTTTTCTCCTTTTTTTAATATATATTCCACAACCCATCCCCAAATAAACATTCTAACCACCTATCCTTCAAAACCGAATCTATTAGCTAGTTCAAATCTAACTTAGCTAAATCAAGAGGCAGTTCTTTGTCGTTCTCAATACTCTCAAGGTTTCACAAATGAATCGGGTTAAACGAAAAGATTGGTAAAATGAGGAGTGCTAACCCAAGTTTAGAGTTACCATGAGCAAGTATTCAAGTTCCATAAGCAAGACAATTAAAGTTCAAATTAAATCCAATAATATAGAGATGTTCTAATGTTCAGGCAAGTGGAGGAAGCATTCAATCGACACAAAGGGTCTAAGCAAAGATTTTTCATTTTTTTTCCAAAGATTGATCTAGCAACAATGAACTGTGACTAAGGGCTATAGCTTCAATCCTAAGGTTTGATTTTTAAACAAGGTGGTTTTAATCATTGTCCCCTAAGATGCATATGCGACAATCCTATACGAAACAAACTAGACTCAATCCTAATATGCAAATGCAACTACATGAACACTCTTTTTTTTTTTTTTTTGTAAATTTTTCAAATTTTTTGGGTTTTTTCAATGCACATAGATGCAGACTCAAATAAATAAAACTAGCATGCAAAAATTTGAAATAATAAAAATAAGAAAATAAAACACAATGTTAAATACGTTCTAGGATCCTCCCCCAAACTTAAATTACACAGTCCCTGTGTAAATAAAAGTTAGAAAAGAATCCAAGAAGCACACAAAATAAGATGAAACTAAATGCAATGTTATATACAAGTGTTGGATGAAATTTGGTACCTCATGGAATTTTTCCTCATGGGTTGATGAAATTGGCAGCCTCCATGCTTGCCATCGTATAGCCAGGGTCATCTCCGGCTTCAGCAGGTGCCGGTGTTTGCTCGTCAGAGAGCTCAGATATGCGTACAGACGACTTGCTCGGACCAGCATTCGAGGTATTGATCGAGGGTGGGATCGCGTAGCTCATCGGGTAGGGCATCGGGTAGTAGGATGGAAATGGTGGAAGAGGCCCAGAATGATCACCGGTGTATCCACTCGCAGGGTGCATCGTGTACGGCATCGTGTATGGCATCTGGTACGGTGGAGGAAAAATTCCAGCATAATCACCCGATTGGGTGCTCGATGGGTGCATCAGATAGTGCATCGTGTACTCCATCGGATTGGGTGTCGGGTAAGCGTCAGAGTGGCTTTTCCTCGATGCTTCTGGTCGGGTGATATCCTCCTCAGCTTGGGGCTCGTATGATGATGCTCTTTGAGGTTCCGGAGGTTGCAGTCCTCGAGTTTCTCCTAGTGGTCCGCTTCTCCCCATCCATGTAGGTGCTTGTGCCGAGGTAGGAGCTGAGGCACAGCTTGCCTTGTCTTGCAACTCCTTGATCTGACCTCCCATAACCTTCACTGAACCGGCAAGATCCTTCACCTTGTTCACTTGGAACTTGTTCATCTTCTTCAGCCAGCCAATTCTCTTGTGAGCTTCCCTTACTCCTACTGGTTGCTTTTGAGAGCATGCGTACTCCTCAAAATCAAACTCCTCTGAGCTATCTCCTTGTCTCTGCCCGGTCTCTTCTCTCTTCTCAGCCTCGGACTCCTCCTCCGGGTTGTACAGCTCTTCTTGCGGTGGTGCGAAGTCAATGTTGTGCCCTAACCAAAAATTGGTGTATGCGACATTGGGTAAAACCATTTGAGCAGCTCCGGCGGTTGAACAATGTCATGTCATTAGGCCTTTCATAGGCCAAGAATCTCGCCAGCACGAGGTAGTCCGTATCCAGCCACCTTGGTTCGTGGACAATTCCCTTTAAGGGCACATCGCATGCCACTAAGATTGGTGTAACTAGTCCCCCAATAGAGATCTCTCCGCCTCCTTCTCTCCTTTTCACAGCCCAAGATTTCAAGTACAGGAATTGATCGAGTAGCACGAACAACATACTAGTATCAGCTATATCTCCTACTAGCAGTGTTCCATCCCTAGCACTATCCAAAACTCCACACAATGCAACATCCAATAACTGAAGCTCATGGTCGTTCACGTTCCCAGTCTCTTTTCTAGCAAAGAGAGTGCATGCGAGGGACTTGTGAAAATACCTCAAAACAGGGCTCCTTATTTGAGCAGATTTGGAGCTCGTGGACTTGTACGAGTGCTTGTCTCCTATTGTCAGCCATAGGGACCTCATCTCTTCCTTGTTGACCTCCATACCTTCCCCACTACCAGCCTTGAAGCCATACAGCGTCTCCATCACCTTGAAAGTCAGCCGGTATTCCGTGTTCCGAACGGAGAAGGTGATGAACCCGATCCCCCCATCGGGTAGTAGGGTCGGGTGGTCCTCGAAAAAGTGCAGCTTCAGGGTTGAAAGGAAGTGGACCGTCTCCTCTTCATAAGCTTCTAGATGGGATCACATCATATTGCCCAGGTGGCACATATCGAACAAAAACTCAACGTCTCTAGCGATGCCCAATTGCTTCATTGTCTGACGGTGAGGGTATCAGGTACCAACGAAGCTCATCTTCCGGAAGACTTTGAACAATCTCGCCGGAGTGTCGACTTCCTTTTGCTTAAGCCTCCGCGAGGCTTGGCGGGTCCTCTCTCTATGCTCCTCTTCTCTTTCTCTTTCCTCCTCCTCAGCGTGTTGATCTTCTTCAACCACTGCTCTCTCAACCACCTTCTCAGCCTTCTCCGAAGCCGGTCTCTTCCCCCTTGCAATTACTGCTCTACTCCTTGATCGAGAGGTTTGGATCTCACCTTGTTCTTCTCCTCCAGCATCAGAATCGACCTCCATAGGGTCGGTAAGCGTCTTTTCGGACATAGACAGGTCCCTATGTCGAGGAGAACGGTGGACAGCACTTGCCATTGGACTCGGTGAGCGAACTCGGGGGCTTACTCTATCGGTTACTCGAGCAACAGGTCGGGTGGTGGATCGAGTTGTGCATCGGGTTAGGGAGGCTAAACGTCCACCTAACGGTCGAGAATGTGGAACGTTTCCTCTTCCTTAGGGTTGTTGAACTTCGGCAGCGTCTCCTCCGGTTGTAGCAGCGGCGGAGGTGGATCTTCTTCCCTTCCTTTGGTAGGTTCTAGCGGTTGGCTCCATGTCGATTCCTTGAGAAGAAAAAGAAAAGCTAGTTCTTGGGATTAATAGGGTTAGTCTCTAAAGAAAATCGAATGAGCTTGTAATCGAGAGAGAAGAATAGAAACTTATGGAAATTGAAAAGCTTAAGAGAATGAGGGAGACTTATCGGTGATGAGGAGGGAGAAGGTTTCAACATCCTTAAATAGGCTAGGGTTTCGGTTGGTGGGCTTTGCCGAGAGTGGGCTTGGCTTGTGGAATTCGGACTCCACTCGCTACCCGAGCAGGGACATGATCAGGCGTGTCGAGTACGGTGTTGGGTTGACCCTCGGGTTTACCAATTTCCTCTTCCCAATTTTCAATTTTTTTTTTATTATTTATAAAATTGCAAAAGTAGATAGACTAAAATTAAAAGATAAAGCAGATAGACTAAAATTAAAAGATACCTTTGGGGCTTCCTCCCAAGTGACTTGTTTAGAGTCACTAAGCTTGACTCTTCATGCTCCTTAAGCATGGAATCCATGTGGAAAAGGTTCTGGAGTCCTCTCCACTACAGTAGGTTGGTTCAAAAGATCTCCCAGATTTTATCCAGGTTCCATGGAAAATGTGGTGTTAACCTCTTCAAGATGTAGCCTTTTTCTTTGTTTGGTCCTAGTGGAAAAAGCTTAGCCATCTATGGTTGGCCTCTTAACCCCTTTCTTCACCTCAAACTCCATCTTGAGGTGTTCACCATGTTCTATCCTGATCTTGCCTCGTTTCACTTCGATCACCGCACCAACTGTTGCCAAGAATGGTCTTCCTAGAATCAGTGGATCATCCGGTTCCTTATCCATATCCAGGATCATGAAGTCGGTAGGCACTTCCAGTCTCCCAATCCTTAGAGGCAGATTTTTCAAAATGCCAATCGGATGCCTTACCATTCTATCAGCTAGAACCAGATATTGCTTACTTGGTTTGAAGTCGGTGAATCCCAGCTTGTTAGCAACTGAAAGCGGCATAATGCTGACTGAAGCTCCGAGATCACACAAACAGCTCTTGAAAATCCGAAATCCTATTGAACACGGCAATGTGAAAGAGCCAGGATCTTCAAGTTTTTCCTCAATTCTTACCTCGGGATCCAAACAAATTCCACTTCTCAGAATTTCAAATCCGATCTCCTTGACAGCCTCCTTAACCTCATTCTCCAATCTAGCTGCTTCCTTTGCAGCTTCCTGCTGAAGCTCATGTGGGGGCAAAAGCTTAGGTGGTGGAGCTTTGCGCTTAGCCATTCGCTCTGCAAGCGCCTCCAACTGGATGTCAAGTGCAGCACTGAACCTTTCCTCCAACTCCCTGTTATCTTGTGTTTTTTATGTGATTTTAAAGCTTAATTGTTCATTGTTTTGTGCATATTCATGAGCATTTAGGTTGCATTTTGCATCAAGTTTGGTATCTCAGGTGTTGGAGTAGAGATGTACAAGAAAAGTGTGCTTTGGAGCTAAATAAGTCAAGAATTAGCAATATAATGGAAGACACACACTTGGATGCGCACAAGATGATTGATGATTCGGAACCAGTCTGCAGTCCCTCAAAGATCGACTCGTATGAAGACCTTTACTTGGGATTTAGCTCTGGAGTTCTTCGCAAAAGTTATTGGAAATTGAGTAAGATTTGCAATGAAGGTGATTTCAGGACAATCGGATGTGTGTGTAAGGAGTTATACCTGTTTTAGTGAGCGTATATACAGCCAGAACTGGAGATCAGATGGACCAAGGTGCGAAGACACACGCGGCCACACCACTCGGCCAAGCCTTGGCCGATGGAGTTCAAATGGTTGAAGGTGAGAAGACACACGCGGCCACCACACGCGGCCAAACCAAGGTCGAGGGAAGACATGCGGCCACACCACTCGGCCAAGCCATGGCCGATGGAGTTCACACCAAGCTTGTTTTATTTTTGACCCGGGTTTGACCCAGTTTGTTTTGGGTTGACCTAGGTTCTCTTCTACTCTCCTATAAATACTCTAAACCTATTAAGGAGACTGATATCTTATCTTATCTCTTGTTTTAGTAGCCACTTAGGGTTCATAAGCTTGTTTACTCTTGGTTATTGAATCCTTTTGATTTCCCAGTTTTAATAGCAATTTCTTCTTCTAATCTCTCAATCTATAAACTCTTATCATGATTTCATAAAGATCAAACTCTTTCCTTTGTGTGATCATGATGATGAGTGAGTAGATCTTTTAAGACCTTTGGGCTTGGTAGATTAGGGAGATAGATGGTTGATCTTTGATGTCTAGGGCTTTATTTATGCATTTCCTATCTTGATTAGTGATAATAATGCTAGATAGCTTTGATCAAGCTTGAATTTAGACTTTAGGATTTCCTTGCCCACAAGGTGTTTGATGAAATTCATGAACCAAACTTTTCAAGAGCTTTGCATTCCTAGCCAATGGAAATTGATGATTAGGGTGCTTAGTGGTATTTGAACTTGTTCTTAATGCATGTTTGTCTTGTGATTACCTTTGGAAATTGTTGATTATCACTTGATTAGCATAGGATCTCTATCATGGAAATGAATTGATTTGCATAAGTGTTCTAGCCATAGGATTGTTCTTGATTGTTACTTAGACATCTAGGATTGATTAGCTATCTCCCAAGTGAATTACCTTGCCCAAGGTTCTCTTGTTAATTCTTGATTTCCAGTACTATTGCTAGTTGTGTTCTATTGCCTTGAGTTTGCATTGTCTTGTTGCATTTCTTTCAATCTTTTTGTTAGTTAAGTTGTGACATAAGAACCTTTTCCTTATTAAGAATAGATTAAGCATCATTGTGTATTCTTGGTGTGTTGGTTAATGCAAATTGTGGATTGATAATAATTGATACAAAAAGTTACTACATCAATTTGGTGTCGTTGCCCGTTTGCATTAGAATTGACCATTAGGATTCCATCTTTGCTTGAGACTATTCATTTACTTTACACTGTTTGTTACTTGGGTTGTATTGGTGTTTTGTCTTTGATTTTCAGGGTGTATGAACTTGAGAAGCCACGGCCTAGCAAACTTGTTTGAGCCTGTTAACGACATACCCCGACTTGAAAGAGAGAACCGCTGTTTAGCCCGCCAAGCTATGGAGAACAATCCTCCTCCTGCTGCTGGTCATAATGGAAATGATCAGCCCAACGAAAACCAAGCTCCTATCCATCCTCCAAGACAACCACAAATCATTGGAGCTTTTGATCAACCGAACATTCATGGGAACCGCCAAGGAATTAGAGCACCCGCTGTTGAGAACAATAACTATGAGATCAAGTCAAGTCTTATCAACATGGTGCAAAGCTCAAAGTTTCATGGTTTGCCTATGAGAGACCCTCTTGACCACTTGGATCAGTTTGATATGATGTGTGGGACAGTAAAAATCAATGGTATCTCTGAAGATGCATTCAAACTCCGCCTCTTTCCGTTTTCTCTTGGAGATAGAGATAGGACTTGGGAGAAGAACCTACCAGTGGGCTCAATCACCTCGTGGGATCAATGCAATAGAGCTTTCTTATCCAAGTTTTTCTCTACTACAAGAACAGCAAGGTTGAGGAATGAAATATCAAGCTTTGCTCAAAAAGGAAATGAGAGTTTTTGTGAAGCATGGGAGAGATTCAAGGGCTATACTATGCAATGTCCTCATCATGGTTTCTCCAAGGAGTCTCTTCTTAGCACATTGTATAGAGGGGTGCTACCAAAGATAAGAATGTTGCTTGACACATCAAGTAATGGAAACTTTCTTGGCCAAGATGTTGATGTTGGTATGACTTTGGTGGAGAATCTTGCTCAAAGTGATGGTAACTATGGGGAGGATTATGATCGAACTACAAGAGATCATTCTGATATGAATGAGCATCACCACAAGGAGATCAAAGCATTGAATGAAAAGATGGATAAGATGCTTCTTGCCACTCAAAAGCCAGTTCACTTTGTCAATGAATGTGAACTTTATCAAGAGGGTATGGAAGCTTGTATTGAGAGACAAGAAGAGGTCAATTATGTTGGTGGCCAAGGCTATAACAAGTTCAATCCTAATTACCGCAAGTACCCTAATCTCTCTTACCGCAGCACCAATGTGGAGAACCCACAAGATCAGTCTTATCCACCCCAAAAACCACCTGGTTTCCCTTCCCAACCCAACTATCAGCCTCAACCTCAAGGAAACTACCAAGCCAAACCTCAAAGCTATTCCCAACCTCAACAACAAATGACTGCACCACATCCTCAAGGTCAAGTAGATGACACAAATGCTCTACTTAGACAGCTCCTAGAAGGACAAGGAAGAGGAGCCATTGAACTTGCTACACAAATGAAAGCCATACACAACAAGGTTGACAATGTCTATGGTGAGTTAAATGCTAAGTTTGAAAGGTTGCAAACACAAGTCCAAGGACAAGCTTCTTCCTCTTCAACAAAACAAATGGGTTCTTTACCGGGAAAATCAGAACAAAACCCAAAGGGGTTTTGCAATGCCATCTTCAAGGAAGAAGTGAACAGGGTTACTAGTATGAGTTTCAAAAAATCAAAAATGGATACCCATGCTGATGAGAATGAAAGGTCTATTGAAGAGATTTATTCTCTCCTATATGGTTCTGCTGTGAGAGTTTGGTGGTTGCTAAAGTTGAGAAAACTGAGAAGGGATCAAGGGGTAAGGAGATAGTTGCCAAGGAGGTTGAAAAGAAAGATGAACCAAGTGTTGCTCTTCCTCTTTATAGTCCTCCAATTCCATTTCCACAAAGGGTTCTTACAAAGGCCAAAAAGAAAGTGCTCTCAAGTTTCAAAGCTAATATAAATAGAGTTGGAGCACCTTTGCCTTATGTGGATAGCTTGTCTAAAGTTCCTAGCCATATAGAGTTCATTAAAGCCATTCTAGCAAACAGAGAGAAGGTGGAAGAGATCATGGGAATCTTTGATTCACCAAGTGAACAACAACCAATTTCAAAAACAATTCCCAAGCTGGAAGATCCAGGCAGATTTACTATACCTTGCTCACTTGGTGCTTTACAACTTGATGATGCCTTATGTGATTCGGGAGCAAGTGTTAATGTGATGTCACTTAAGATGGTAAAGAGTCTTGGGATCAAAGACATGAAGCAACCCTCTTCTTCCATCATGTTTGGAGATGCTTCCTCAAATTCTCCACTTGGTTTACTTGAAAATTATCCACTCAAGGTTGGGAATTGCACAGTTCCAACAGACTTCATGATAGTTAAGATAAAAGAAACCAACAAGCTCCCTCTCATACTAGGAACTCCCTTTCTCAACATTGTGGGGGCAAGCATTGATTTCCCAAATAAGAGAGTAACTATTCTTCATGTGAATCCCAACACATCCTATCCTATCAAACCTTCTTCCTCTACAATGTTCTGTGGAACAATCACTAGTGAAGAAGTGGCAACTAAGGAAGAGCATAGAGACTTGAATGATCAACATCAAGAGCTCCAAGTTGATAAAGTGGGGATTAAAGAGACTCTTTATTTGATGACCTCAAAGGAGATTCAAGAGAAGGGGATTTGGGTCAAGCAAATAAAGTTGTTGACAAGAAGAAGAGGAAGAAGAAACAAAACCACCTTCCCACCATTGTTTCTTCTCCTATGACTTTGTGTTTGCATCCCTTGGGGCTTGTTGATGGAGCAATAGAGTACAAAGTGAAGCACAAAGGTCCTTTTTCACCCTTTGCAAGTGTCAAGGCCAAGCTAGATCCCAAGTATCAATATGACAAAGATAAGCTTCATGACCTTCTCTCAAGTGTCATTACTATCAACCTCCAATCTCCTTCCACCAATTCAACAAGATCTCAAGGGAGCACTAAAGCTCCTCCTATCACTCCATTCTCTAAAGTTCACAACTAGGGCCAAGGTATGGTCCTCACATCCCATTGTATATATCATTTGAGTCTTGTTTTCTTTATTTTGTTAGTCTTTCTCTTAGACTTTTCTCACACAGGGACTGTGTGAATTAAGTTTGGGGGAGAGACTAGCCATCTAACATTATGTTCTGTTTTGATTTTCATGTTTTGTGTGATGCATTGTTAATAGCTATGTTTTGAGAAAAATCAAAAAAATTGAAAAATTTTCAAAAACAAACAAAAACAAATTCATGTAGCTTTGCATATTCATTCTTGTGTTTAGGATTGAGTCTAGAAGCATTAAGTATGCATTTGCATTTGTATTTGGGATAATAATGAAACTACCTTGGTAGAAGTAGAGACTTAGGATTGAACCCACAGCCCTCATTTATAGTTCATTGGTGCTTGTTTAATCTTTGGGAAAAAATGAAGAATCTAGGCTTAAAAGCATTGTGTTACTTGAAAGCATTTTCTTCTAGTGTAAAGCTTGCTTGATAATTGCTACATCTCTATATTATTTGGACTTTAATTTGATCTTTAAATTATCTTGCATTTGGACTATGAATGCTTGCTCATGGAATTTTCATTTGGGTTAACTATCTCTATTTGCCACTCTATTTTGTTTAACCCAATCTCTTGCCACACCTTTGAACACCAGCCTTTTCTTTCAAGCCTTGTATTGATTTGTTGAGTGAGGCATTTTCTTGATAATGCTATAGGTTGTGAAATCTTGAGAGTATTGAGAATGACAAAGAACTGGCTCTTGTTTTTAGCTAGGCTTGGAATCTTTATAGCTAGCTAATAGGACTGATTTTGAAAGAAATAGGTGGTTAGAATGTTGATTTGGGTTCAAGTTTGGGAACAAGAGAGAATAACAAGGGAAATAAAGGTTTACTTGGTCAAAGAAAAGAAAAGTCTCTAAGGTTAAGTTGGTTATAAGCTCTAAGTCTCAAAGAAAAGGGATAGAAAGTATTGTTATAATCTCCTAGATTCAAAATGAAAAGAGTAAAGGAAAATCAAACAAGATTGGGAGTATAGCAAAGAATGAATAAGAAAAAAAAATGAGCTAGTGTTTAAAGCAAGAACAGCCTTAGAGATACAATAAAAATAAAGAAATAAGACCATAAGTAAAGAAGAAAAAGGGGGTAAGTTGAATAAGGTTGAGTTTTTGGGTTTGAAGGAAGATAAGTAAGATGAGAAAAAGGGTAGAAAAGCTTCTAGGTGGGTAGAACATCAAGAGCTAAGCTTTGTATGCCCAAATTATTCTCAGTCTTAGATAGATTTCATGACTGTCTAGCATTCCTCTTTGTTTGAGAGTTAACCACCCAAAAATACCATTTCCAACCACTTTATAAACAGCCTTTCCCTTAAACCAATTGAGCTTGATTAATTTTCCATTTGCAAGATCACACCAAACACTTTAATGAATGTGAAAGAGATGTTCAATAGGATTGCAAGTCTTTGCCAATAGATGGAAGATGAACTAGAGTGGTGCATTGTGTTAAGCATAGAAAAATATTTGTAAGGACTTTGATTGATCTTAGCACCATTGAACTACATCTAAGGACTTTGGTTTGCATCCTTTGTTAATGGTTTTTGGTTCTGAATCCCTTTTTTCAAACCTCTCTCTCTCACTCTTGCTTGGTTTTTGCTAGAGGACTAGCAAAGTATAAGTTTGGGGGAGTTGATATCTTGTGTTTTTTATGTGATTTTAAAGCTTAATTATTCATTGTTTTGTGCATATTCATGAGCATTTAGGTTGTTTAGGTTGCATTTTGCATCAAGTTTGGTATCTCAGGTGTTGGAGTAGAGATGTACAAGAAAAGTGTGCTTTGGAGCTAAATAAGTCAAGAATTAGCAATAAAATGGAAGACACACATTTGGATGCGCACAAGATGATTGATGATTCGGAACCAATCTGCAGTCCCTCAAAGATCGACTCGTATGAAGACCTGTACTTGGGATTTAGCTCCGGAGTTCTTCACCAAAGTTATTGGAAATTGAGTAAGCTTTGCAATGGAGGTGATTTCAGGACAATCGAATGTGTGTGTAAGGAGTTATACCTGTTTTAGTGAGCGTATATACAGCCAGAACTGGAGATCAGATGGACCAAGGTGCGAAGACACACGCGGCCACACCACTCGGCCAAGCCATGGCCGCTGGAGATCAAATGGAACAAGGAGCGAAGACACACACGGCCACACCACTCGGCCAAGCCTTGGCCGATGGAGTTCAAATGGTTGAAGGTGCGAAGACACACGCGGCCACCACACGCGGCCAAACCAAAGCCGAGGGAAGACACGCGGCCACACCACTCGGCCAAGCCATGGCCGATGGAGTTCACACCAATCTTCTTTTATTTTTGACCCGGGTTTGACCCAGTTTGTTCTGGGTTGACCTAGGTTCTCTTCTACTCTCCTATAAATACTCTAAACCTATTAAGGAGACTGATATCTTATCTTATCTCTTGTTTTAGTAGCCACTTAGGGTTCATAAGCTTGTTTACTCTTGGTTATTGAATCCTTTTGATTTCCCAATTTTAATAGCAATTTCTTCTTCTAATCTCTCAATCTATAAACTCTTATCATGATTTCACAAAGATCAAACTCTTTCCTTTGTGTGACCATGATGATGAGTGAGTAGATCTTTTAAGAACTTTGGGCTTGGTAGATTAGGGAGATAGATGGTTGATCTTTGATGTCTAGAGCATTATTTATGCATTTCCTATCTTGATTAGTGATAATAATGCTAGATAGCTTTGATCAAGCTTGAATTTAGACTTTAGGATTTCCATGCCCACAAGGTGTTTGATGAAATTCATGAACCAAACTTTTCAAGAGCTTTGCATTCCTAGCCAATGGAAATTGATGATTAGGGTGCTTAGTGGTATTTGAACTTATTCTTAATGCATGTTTGTCTTGTGATTACCTTTGGAAATTGTTGATTATCACTTGATTAGCATAGGATCTCTATCATGGAAATGAATTGATTTGCATAAGTGTTCTAGCCAAAGGATTGTTCTTGATTGTTACTTAGACATCTAGGATTGATTAGCTATCTCCCAAGTCAATTACCTTGGCCAAGGTTCTCTTGTTAATTCTTGATTTCCAGTACTATTGCTAGTTATGTTCTATTGCCTTGAGTTTGCATTGTCTTGTTGCATTTCTTTCAATCTTTTTGTTAGTTAAGTTGTAACATACGAACCTTTTCCTTATTAAGAATAGATTAAGCATCATTGTGTATTCTTGGTGTGTTGGTTAATGCAAATTGTTGATTGATAATAATTGATACAAAAAGTTACTACATCACTCCCCTCCTACCAGTGCAGGTGGTTGAGGCTGATCTCCTTTCTCAATATCTACTTGATGCATCATCCGATCAACACCACCGTGTAGGTCATCGGGTTCCACTTCGGGTTGTTCGTCAGTTTGTGATTCTCGAACCAGTGCTCGATCATCAACTCGATCAGTCTCTTCGGGTGAAGGCTCGGGTTCATACTCAGATATATAGTATTTGGCCTCATTCTTCATTGCGTCATCCACATCCTCCCCATCTTGATCATCACTGTCCCCAGTGAGGTATTCCTCATAATCATCATCTAGGAAAATGGCTTGAGCAGTCGTATAATCCTTGGGTTTTTGAACAGCTTTACCCGGCAGTTGATTGATCTTTGGTGTAGGTTGGTTGTTGTGGTGGCCTTCTACGTATCGAACCTTTGTGTTGAGTGATTCGTACTTGGCATTGAGGTCATTGTATCCTGAGTCGATTTTGTTGCTCATTTCCACGAATTGTTTCGCGATGTCCATGGAAGCTGTAGCCTGTTGCTGAATCATTTGCTGAATAAGACCTCGTAACTCGGCTTCTTGTGACTGGTTCGGTGGACCTTGGTGTTGTTGGAATCCTGGTGGTTGGTTGTAGGTGCCTTGGTATGGTTGCTTAGGCGCATAGCCTTGGTTGTGCTGGACCAAAGGCTTATGTTGGGTCTGGTTCCCTTGAACTGCAGATGGGTAGGTTTGGTCTTGAGGATTTGCAACATTTGGGTTTTGATAAGATAGATTTGGGTTCGGCTTGAAGTTGTTGTACCCTTTGTTGTACCCTCCTTGGTTGTTGATGTAGTTAACATCCTCTAGATGCATAGTCTCCCCATCTTGCTGTTGAAACTGATCTTCCTCTGATATAGCATGGACATGCTTTTGCTGGTTGACGAGCTGATCGAGCTTATCATTGAGGGCTTTCATGTCCCTCTTGTACTTGGCATCTTCCTCTCCTGTAGATCGCACAGAGCGATCATATTCCTCATTGTAGTTGCCATCAGATTGAGCCAAGTTCTCAACTAGGTCCAAACCTTCATCAACATCCTTGTTGAGGAAGTTACCATTGCTTGCGGTGTCCAGCAACATCCGTATCTTGGGGACCACTCCTCGGTATAGTGTGCTCATCAATGAAGCATTACTGAAGCCGTGATGTGGACATCGAGTTGTGTACCCCTTGAAACGTTCCCAAGCTTCATTGAACGTTTCGTTGTTCTTCTGTACAAAGCTGGAAATTTCATTTCGCAGCCTTGCGGTTCTGGAGTTTGAGAAGAATTTGGCCAGGAATGCCTTCTTGCACGCTTCCCAAGTGGTGATGGACTCTTTAGGGAGCGATTTCTCCCAAATGTGTTCTTTATCTCCCAAAGAGAATGGTAAAAGCCTGAGCTTGAATCCATCTTCACTGACTCCATTTATCTTAGTTAGGCTACAGAGCCTATCAAATTCATCCAGATGATCCAATGGGTCCTCCATTGGCAGTCCATGAAATTTGTTGCTCTGTATCATCTGGATGAGACTACTCTTGATCTCAAAATTGTTGTTCTGCACAGTTGGTGGCACAATGCTATTCCTCTGAGTGTGAGTAGTCGGAGCATCTCCTGCTCCTATGTTGGTCCTTGCTTGAGGAGCTGGTGGACCATTCTCATTATTCATCGTTTCCTCAATTGGTGCTAGTTCCGGTTGAACTTGTTGTTGTCTGAGTAGCCGAGGTCTGTCGATGTTGTCGATGAAAGGACTCAGGTTCTGACTACCTTTAGATCTTGTTTGCATGCACATGCAAGTATCCGAGTTTGTACACGAGGATCAACTCGATCAGGTGATCGAGTGACGGGTCGGGTGGGTGCTCGGGTTGTACCTGAGAGTCAAAACAAACAAAGGCGAAAGCAAAAAAGTCAGTATCCGAAACAAATGTAAACAAACGAACTTGATCTAGCAAGTCCTGAAATCCTAAACGTAGCAAAATAAAACAACCAAATGGCAACGGCGCCAAATTGATAGACTGGTTTTCACCTAGGGTATCAATTCCCTATGCAGTTGTAGTACAAAGGGTTATCAATCCAAATGGTTGTTATGCTAGCAGATAGGATGCAATCAGAATCAAGCAAGTCAAGCCAAGCAATAGGGGGGTTTGTTTCTAACAGTCCTAAAATAAACAGAGTAAAAGAATATAAACAAGTGAACCACACGACCTAAGCACTCGATGCAAGCAATCGAGTACAGGATCGAGTGGGGTGATCGAGTATGCAAATGAACTATGAACAGCTCGAGGTATTACTCGATGCAGGTTATCGTGTACCTAATCGGGTAAGTGGTCGAGTAAGTAAGGAAAATGCAAAGAATGAAATACGAAAGTTCCTAAGGATGGGGGTAATCGAATCCTAAGTGTTCTAGACCAATACAGATGCCTTACATGCCTCAAGCAATTATTTCCTAGACAATGAACCTCTAAAATCTTGTCACCACACTGTCGCACTAGTAACAATCAACCTTGAACATACTACCACACTGTCGCACTAGCAATATGAACAAGCAGGCATTAAGAACAATTCATTTTTGTCAGTACACTTAGACTTATCTTATTTTGTCACTCAAAATTAAGTATACCTCTAGCATTGACCTAATCAAGCATTTTATCTACTCTTTTCGGCCTGTAGCATTATAAACGCCCTAGATCTAGTCTCAACCTGTCGGTCTGTTGGCCGCATTAAGAAAATCAACCTAGAAGGAAATTTATCTATCATATCAATCAACTAAAGCATCCTAACCGATCAAGAACACCTAATCATCTATCTCATCCCTATAAACTTTGCTACACTACTCGGACATAGAAACGAATGATAAAACCATAGAAATAAACGAAAATAACATTATTAAAAAGATAGAGTAAAATAGAAAAGAGTAGGGATAAAAGATCTATGAAATCTACAAATTAAAAGTACAAAAACAAGAAGAAATGTTGAGTCGCTCAGTTCTCTCACAGAAGCTCTCGCTCTCTGGTTTGAGGGTCTGCGGCGTGCTCGTCTGCGAGCTAGGGAAAGAGGAGGTTTATATATGGAAACCCATTTGACCTCACTTCCCAGACCTGCCCGATGGTCTACTCGATGGGGTGCATGAGGCTTGAGTCGGGTAACTCCTCGGGTGGATCTTCGGATTGCTCTTCGCGCTCTTGGATCCTCTTCGATCGTGTTGGGGTTCGGACTTGTTCTTGTAGCTCGATGGCTCCTTCGGGTACATGCTCGTGTTGTCCTTGTTTTCCCCATTTTTGGCTCTTTAGCACCTGTTTTCATCCAATATATGCAAATGCAGAAATGCAACACCCTAAATGCTCTAAAACTTGATTCCTACAGTAAATGGTCTAAAAATGCTAAGTTAGAGGTATGAACAATGCAAAATATGGACAAAAAGGGATGCTAAAAACATGTAAATTAGAGTGTTATCACCATCCCGAGAATAACATCATATAACTCCACTGGACTGATAAGCAAATCCGCTAGCCACGACTCTCCTGCGATCTGAATATCAATTCCTCTAGCTCGCCCAATCACTCTCAGGAACTCGCCTCCCGCAACTCTGACAACTCCTGAACGCTCTCCAGGATCCCTGCTGATCCCCGCACACTCTGCACACTCCGGAGTAATGAAGCTATGAGAAGCTCTAGAATCAAACATAACATAGGACTTAAACCCGCCCACCAACAAGGTCCCTACACAAACCTCATGTGTTGAGAACCTAACACTTTATCACAGGAAACATATACAATCTGAACCTACTAAAATCCACAAAGTTTAAGTACCAGAAAATATACTTGTGATCGCCCCGGCACTGGTTCCACCAGTCTCTACTGTCGTGTAAACCCGTGACGCCTGCTCAATCCGTGCCACCTGCTGAACTCCAGGCTGCACCTGCTGCCGGCTGTAACTTGGGACAAAAAGGCCTGATGTGCCCTATCTCCCTACAATGATAACATACCCGAGGCCCTGCCGTCGGAGCACTCCTCTTGGGACAACTAGCAACCCTGTGATCCTTGCTCCCACAACCGAAGTAACTCGCACCACTCAGCTTCTGCGTAGCCTCTCACCTCCTCTTGGTTCCCTGTGCAGGCCTACCGCCCCTGATAGAACCACCCTGCTGCTGAGCCTTACTAAGCTGAACTGCTGGAGCTATCGCCACTGACTGTGCCCGGATATCCTCCTCAATCTCTGCTGCAGTCTCAACCAGCTCGCACGCGTAGCATAACTCCGCCTCTACAGTGAACTCTCAAATCATCACGTAGAGCCCTCAAAAACCTCCTGATCTGAGCCTCCTCAGACTCCAAAGCCCGACCCCATAACAAAGAAGTCGACTGAACTCCAAGTCCAGCTCCCGCACTGACCGTGTCCCCTGAGACAACCGAAGGAACTGCACCTCCAACCGATCCAATGCCTCTCTAGGAAAATACTTGCGGTTGAACTCCAAGACGAAGTCAGCCCAAGTCATCTCCCGCTACACTCTCCTAGCAGCCACTGATCTCCACCATAACTCAGCAGCACCACTCAAATAGTAGACCCCTATGTCCACCCAAAACTCCTTAGGACATCTCGAGTATGGAAGTTACGTTCCACACTCGTCCTCCACGCATCCGCAACAGTAGGATCTGTACCACCCGAAAACCTCTCAGTGAACAGACCCTTCATCTCCTTGAGCATAGACAAATAACGTCCATGTGCTCCCACATCCGCAACCACTGGCTGCCGCTCCTCCGCCACCACTGGTGGCACTACCTGAGCCTGAGCCGGTACCACTGGTAGTAACCGCGCTAACACCTCTGCTAGCATAGCCGCAATGTCAGTACCAGGGACTCCACCCGCTGGGACTCCCACACCCGGGACCCTAGCATCACCGGCCACTGGAGCATCAACACCGCCCCCTCCTGCCACACTCACAGAATCCCCCGGAACACCCTGCGACTCACCAACACCCTCTGCTATCACACTCTGGTCCTCGGTCTCACTAACCACTAGGACTCTGCCCCTACCACGACCACGTCTGCGTCCACGACCTCAACCAGCCACAGCATCCTCTCTAGCCATCTGCACTACCATGAACATAAGACTAAGCAAACAATTTCTATTATACACAGAAACATAAACTCACCGTGGAATCACACAGTCGGCTCGAAGAGGATATTCTAGGACTCCGTGCCACACACAATTGACTAACTCACATAATCAATCAAGACATGCAATTCCAAACATCACAACAGAAACCTAGTGAACCCAAGCCTAGAACCGTAAGGGCTCTGACACCAAAATGAAAGGACCGACCTTTTTTTTTAATAATAAATAATAAATATAATATAGTAAATAAACTACAACTAGTGGTCCCATACTCACTAGCCACCTAACCACGATCACAATCAACAGCGGAATAACAATACCAATAACCATATCCAATAATAAAAATGAATACTATAGCATAAACAATATCTAATAACAAGATAACCAATAATCCAATAACCAATCATCGAAAACATGAAACCAGCAACCTAGCAATGTTTCTAATGACTCAACTCTAGCAACCTAGCAATGCCAGACAACATCCAATCGAGTCCCTAGAACATCCTCCTCTTCATTGCCTTGATTCCACGATCACACTTTGCCTTTACCTGCACCACAAACACATATTGAGATGCATGAGTATTTGATAAACACTCAGTGAGGCAATTCTCCCATCTACTGGGCTATACACACAAGCAACAGTGATTCCAGAGTTCCAAACAAGCATCAAACAAAACACACAAACCAGGAAATCCACTGGCCTTGGTGTCGACCGACACTACCCCACAGTGTCGATCGATGCCCAATTTGCTGGTGTCGACCGACACCAAGTGGTGTCGATCGGCACTCCTTCTGCAACTGCGATCCGCGCAAAGTCGAGAGTCGAATCTCACTCCCAAATCTCCTCCAAATCGTCCAATACTCGAAACCCAAGCCTTATACATTCGTAGGAACCTGTATCAACCAATCCCAGCAAGAAAAACACATAAACAAGCAAGAACAAGGGAATCAAAGGCTTAGATTAGCCATGGTCATGCACTTACCTCTTTGCAGGAAGTTTCTGACCAACAATGGACGAATCCACACTCCCAGCAAGCTTCCCACACGTTCCTAGCCTTGAATCCTCACTCCCACAGCAAGATCTCACCCACAAAGCCTTGAAATATCACAAAAACTAACAAAAACTCAAGAACGATGTATTCTCCTCTTTCTCTTTGTTTTCAGCGGCTGGACAACCACAAACACGACCTAGGTCATTCCCCCACTTAAATATCACAGTTTAATGGTTCTCCTCAAACCAAACTGACCAAAAATCGATAATTAAATCGAACCGGTCTAACCAGACCAAACAGTGTCGATCGACACCTCCTGTGGTGTCGATCGACACCCCCACCAATTTACCAAAAATTGGTTTGCGGGTGTTACAATCAAGAACAATAATGAATGGCAAGATATTTCAATGTCTAGTTTAAAGTAGATTTAAAAATTGTGTTTTTACTGTGACACTATTCTAGAAAAATGTTAAGTTACTCCTTTTCGATTATTCAATAAATAGCGTTTGACATCTTTGCAGAATTAGCATATAATTCGTTAAGTGTAAGTATTTACAATGAATTTTAAAACGTTGTTTATCCTTTTCGAATCCTTTTAAAAACCTTTTAATACTCTTGTAAATCCTATAAAATTCATTGAAATACCCAAAACAAAACCCATTTAAAACTCTTGTAAATCCTATAAAATTCAATGAAATACCCAACAACAAAACCCTTTTAAACCTTTTAAAATCCTTTTTAAAACGCTTGTAAAACCTTTTAAATAGTCTTAATACTATAAAACGTAATTTATACTATAAAACCCTTTTAATATTTTAAAAGGTTTTACAAAGTTCTTTTTATAATAAGGGTGAAAGCCCTAGGCCGAGGCGATATTGTAAAATATAACCCTCCCCCTATATCAATGATCCCAAAAAGTAACGGGTTCCTCTTTCTAAAAGTACAGTTTTCCGTCTGAGAGGTTGAAAATCGCGAAATTCACTCAAATCTATATTTGCTTAAATTGGGTTCGCGATTTCGTCGGATTGCAGACACGAAGTCGTCGGATTGAAACTAGGAGTCAGTGTAACATCCATGAACCGAAATCCCGGTTTGGGAGTTGCGTCGGTCGACACATATCTTGCGTCGGTCGATGCAAGGTCAAGTTTCTGCGTTTTCACTTAAGTCAAACGCTGCGTTTTGGGTGAAAGAAAAACCCTTAACACGATTTTTTGTCTCATTCGTTTGGTGGTGGCCGTTTTTGAGGAATAGAAAGAGAGAAAAAGCTTTGTGAGAGTTCTTGAGCGTTTTTGGGAGATTCTTGGAGGTTGGTTACGTTTCTTGGTGAGATCTGTAGCTGGGATCGTTGTAGGAGCTTCCTAGAGGCTTGTTCTTGCTTGTTAGAGGTTCAGATTCTTCTGTGGCAAAGGTAAGTAGAGGACCATGGCTTATCTAAGCTAAAGAACTCTCTAATTTGCTTGTTGTGTGTTGTTAGACTTGTTAGATCATTGTTCTGGACGTTAGGAAGCTTTCTTGTGGCTTGGGATCGAGTTTTGTGGTTGTAGGAACGAAGATCCGGCGAGAAGCTTTGGAGGAAAACGATGCTCGGCATTGCATCGGTCGATGCACTTGGTGCATCGGTCGATGCAGATGCGAGGATGGCGCGTAAATCTAGGGTTTTTGTGTTATGTCGAGCATGCGTCGGTCGATGCATTGGGAGCATCGGTCGATGCAAGTTAACCTTGCATCGGTCGACGCAGATCTTGCGTCGGTTGATGCAACCTCCATTTGGTGTCGGTCGATGCATAGTCCTGGTTTGTTTATTGTTGTTTGTTGATTGTTGTTGATGGTTAGAGATGACTCTATTGCTTGTGTGTATAGCCCAGTAGATGGGAGGATTACCTTACTGAGTATTTATAAAATACTCATGCATTGCAATATGTGTTTGTGGTGCAGGTAAAGGCAAAGTGTGATCGTGGAATCAAGGCTATGAAGAGGAGGATGTTCTAGGGACTCGGTTTTATGTTGTCTGGCATTGCTAGGTTGCTAGTGTTGGGTCATTAGAACATTGCTAGGTTGCTAGTCTCTGCTGTCGTGTAAACCCGTGACGCCTGCTCAATCCGTGCCACCTGCTGAACTCCAGGCTGCACCTGCTGCCGGCTGCAACTTGGGACAAAAAGGCCTGATGTGCCCTATCTCCCTACAATGATAACATACCCGAGGCCCTGCCGTCGGAGCACTCCTCTTGGGACAACTAGCAACCCTGTGATCCTTGCTCCCACAACCGAAGTAACTCGCACCACTCAGCTTCTGCGTAGCCTCTCACCTCCTCTTGGTTCCCTGTGCAGGCCTACCGCCCCTGATAGAACCACCCTGCTGCTGAGCCTTACTAAGCTGAACTGCTGGAGCTATCGCCACTGACTGTGCCCGGATATCCTCCTCAATCTCTGCTGCAGTCTCAACCAGCTCTGCACGCGTAGCATAACTCCGCCCTCTACAGTGAACTCTCAAATCATCACGTAGAGCCCTCAAAAACCTCCTGATCTGAGCCTCCTCAGACTCCAAAGCCCGACCCCCATAACAAAGAAGTCGACTGAACTCCAAGTCCAGCTCCCGCACTGACCGTGTCCCCTGAGACAACTGAAGGAACTGCACCTCCAACCGATCCAATGCCTCTCTAGGAAAATACTTGCGGTTGAACTCCAAGACGAAGTCAGCCCAAGTCATCTCCCGCTACACTCTCCTAGCAGCCACTGATCTCCACCATAACTCAGCATCACCACTCAAATAGTAGACCCCTATGTCCACCCAAAACTCCTTAGGACATCTCAGAGTATGGAAGTTACGTTCCACACTCGTCCTCCACGCATCCGCAACAGTAGGATCTGTACCACCCGAAAACCTCTCAGTGAACAGACCCTTCATCTCCTTGAGCATAGACAAATAACGTCCATGTGCTCCCACATCCGCAACCACTGGCTGCCGCTCCTCCGCCACCACTGGTGGCACTACCTGAGCCTGAGCCGGTACCACTGGTAGTAACCGCGCTAACACCTCTGCTAGCATAGCCGCAATGTCAGTACCAGGGACTCCACCCGCTGGGACTCCCACACCCGGGACCCTAGCATCACCGGCCACTGGAGCATCAACACCGCCCCCTCCTGCCACACTCACGGAATCCCCCGGAACACCCTGCGACTCACCAACACCCTCTGCTATCACACTCTGGTCCTCGGTCTCACTAACCACTAGGACTCTGCCCCTACCACGACCACGTCTGCGTCCACGACCTCAACCAGCCACAGCATCCTCTCTAGCCATCTGCACTACCATGAACATAAGACTAAGCAAACAATTTCTATTATACACAGAAACATAAACTCACCGTGGAATCACACAGTCGGCTCGAAGAGGATATTCTAGGACTCCGTGCCACACACAATTGACTAACTCACATAATCAATCAAGACATGCAATTCCAAACATCACAACAGAAACCTAGTGAACCCAAGCCTAGAACCGTAAGGGCTCTGACACCAAAATGAAAGGACCGACCTTTTTTTTTAATAATAAATAATAAATATAATATAGTAAATAAACTACAACTAGTGGTCCCATACTCACTAGCCACCTAACCACGATCACAATCAACAGCGGAATAACAATACCAATAACCATATCCAATAATAAAAATGAATACTATAGCATAAACAATATCTAATAACAAGATAACCAATAATCCAATAACCAATCATCAGAAAACATGAAACCAGCAACCTAGCAATGTTTCTAATGACTCAACTCTAGCAACCTAGCAATGCCAGACAACATCCAATCGAGTCCCTAGAACATCCTCCTCTTCATTGCCTTGATTCCACGATCACACTTTGCCTTTACCTGCACCACAAACACATATTGAGATGCATGAGTATTTGATAAACACTCAGTGAGGCAATTCTCCCATCTACTGGGCTATACACACAAGCAACAGTGATTCCAGAGTTCCAAACAAGCATCAAACAAAACACACAAACCAGGAAATCCACTGGCCTTGGTGTCGACCGACACTACCCCACAGTGTCGATGGATGCCCAATTTGCTGGTGTCGACCGACACCAAGTGGTGTCGATCGGCACTCCTTCTGCAACTGCGATCCGCGCAAAGTCGAGAGTCGAATCTCACTCCCAAATCTCCTCCAAATCGTCCAATACTCGAAACCCAAGCCTTATACATTCGTAGGAACCTGTATCAACCAATCCCAGCAAGAAAAACACATAAACAAGCAAGAACAAGGGAATCAAAGGCTTAGATTAGCCATGGTCATGCACTTACCTCTTTGCAGGAAGTTTCTGACCAACAATGGACGAATCCACACTCCCAGCAAGCTTCCCACACGTTCCTAGCCTTGAATCCTCACTCCCACAGCAAGATCTCACCCACAAAGCCTTGAAATATCACAAAAACTAACAAAAACTCAAGAACGATGTATTCTCCTCTTTCTCTTTGTTTTCAGCGGCTGGACAACCACAAACACGACCTAGGTCATTCCCCCACTTAAATATCACAGTTTAATGGTTCTCCTCAAACCAAACTGACCAAAAATCGATAATTAAATCGAACCGGTCTAACCAGACCAAACAGTGTCGATCGACACCTCCTGTGGTGTCGATCGACACCCCCACCAATTTACCAAAAATTGGTTTGCGGGTGTTACAATCAAGAACAATAATGAATGGCAAGATATTTCAATGTCTAGTTTAAAGTAGATTTAAAAATTGTGTTTTTACTGTGACACTATTCTAGAAAAATGTTAAGTTACTCCTTTTCGATTATTCAATAAATAGCGTTTGACATCTTTGCAGAATTAGCATATAATTCGTTAAGTGTAAGTATTTACAATGAATTTTAAAACGTTGTTTATCCTTTTCGAATCCTTTTAAAAACCTTTTAATACTCTTGTAAATCCTATAAAATTCATTGAAATACCCAAAACAAAACCCATTTAAAACTCTTGTAAATCCTATAAAATTCAATGAAATACCCAACAACAAAACCCTTTTAAACCTTTTAAAATCCTTTTTAAAACGCTTGTAAAACCTTTTAAATAGTCTTAATACTATAAAACGCAATTTATACTATAAAACCCTTTTAATATTTGAAAAGGTTTTACAAAGTTCTTTTTATAATAAGGGTGAAAGCCCTAGGCCGAGGCGATATTGTAAAATATAACCCTCCCCCTATATCAATGATCCCAAAAAGTAACGGGTTCCTCTTTCTAAAAGTACAGTTTTCCGTCGAGAGGTTGAAAATCGCGAAATTCACTCAAATCTATATTTGCTTAAATTGGGTTCGCGATTTCGTCGGATTGCAGACACGAAGTCGTCGGATTGAAACTAGGAGTCAGTGTAACATCCATGAACCAAAATCCCGGTTTGGGAGTTGCGTCGGTCGACACATATCTTGCGTCGGTCGATGCAAGGTCAAGTTTCTGCGTTTTCACTTAAGTCAAACGTTGCGTTTTGGGTGAAAGAAAACCCTTAACACGATTTTTGTCTCATTCGTTTGGTGGTGGCCGTTTTTGAGGAATAGAAAGAGAGAAAAGCTTTGTGAGAGTTCTTGAGCGTTTTGGGAGATTCTTGGAGGTTGGTTACGTTTCTTGGTGAGATCTGTAGCTGGGATCGTTGTAGGAGCTTCCTAGAGGCTTGTTCTTGCTTGTTAGAGGTTCAGATTCTTCGTGGCAAAGGTAAGTACAGGACCATGGCTTATCTAAGCTAAAGAACTCTCTAATTTGCTTGTTGTGTGTTGTTAGACTTGTTAGATCATTGTTCTGGACGTTAGGAAGCTTTCTTGTGGCTTGGGATCGAGTTTTGTGGTTGTAGGAACGAAGATCCGGCGAGAAGCTTTGGAGGAAAACGATGCTCGGCATTGCATCGGTCGATGCACTTGGTGGTGCGAATTGCTTCGGTTGCTAGTTGCGAATTGCTTCGGTTGTGGGAGCAAGGATCACAGGGCTGCTAGTTGTCCCAAGAGGAGTGCTCCGACGACAGGGCCTCGGGTATGTTATCATTGTAGGGAGACGGGGCACATCAGCCCTTTTTGTCCCAAGTTGCAGCCGGCAGCAGTGGCAGCATTGCAGCAGGTGCAGCCTGGAGATCAGCAGGTGGCACGGATTGAGCAGACGCGACGTGCTTACACGACTGCAGAGCCTGGTGGAACCAGTGCCGGGGCGATCACATGTATAATTTCTGGTACTTAAGCTTTGTGAATTTCTAGTAGCTTCAGATTTTATGTTTTCCTGTGATAAAGTGTTAGGTTCTCAACACATGAGGTTTGTGTAGGGACCTTGTTGGTGGGCGGGTTTAAGTCCCATGTTATGTTTGATTCTGGAGCTTCTCATAGCTTCATTACTCCAGAGTGTGCAGAGTGTGCGGGGATCAGCGGGGATCCTGGAGAGCGTGCAGGAGTTGTCAGGGTTGCGGGAGGTGAGTTCCTGAGAGTGATTGGACGGACCAGAGGAATTGATATTCAGATCGCAGGAGAGTCGTGGCCAGCAGATTTGCTTATCAGTCTAGTGGAGTTATATGATGTTATTTTCGGGATGGATTGGTTGCATCGGCATAGGGTGCATTTGGATTGCCATCAGGGTAGGGTGGAGTTTGAGCGTTCAAGAGGGAAGTTGGTTTTTCAGGGTATTAGACCAACTTCGGGGAGTCTCGTGATCTCACCATTCTGGCTGGGAAGATGATCGAGAAGGGCCGTGAGGCTTATTTTGTTACTATATCTATGCTAGAGTTAGTGGGGAAGTCTACGGTTAGCGGTATTCCAGTAGTGGAAGAGTTTGAAGATGTGTTTCAGTCTTTGCAGGGATTACCACCATCTCGGTCGGATCCTTTTACCATTAAACTGGAACCGGGGACGATGTCGTTATCCAAGGCTCCTTACAGGATGGCTCCAGCAGAGATGGCAGAGCTGAAGAAGAAGCTAGAGGATTTGTTGAGTAAGGGATTCATCCGTCCTAGTGTATCACCGTGGGGAGTGCCGGTGTTATTTGTCAAGAAGAAAGATGGGAGTTTCAGGTTGTGCATTGATTATTGGGGTTTGAACCGGGTCACTGTGAAGAACAAGTACCCTCTCCCTAGGATCGATGAGTTGTTGGATCAGTTGAGGGGTGCTACTTGGTTCTCTAAGGTAGATCTGGCGTCGGGTTATCATCAGGTACCGATAGATGAGGCAGATGTGAGGAAGACTACTTTCAGGACGAGGTATGGGCATTATGAGTTTGTGCTGATGCCTTTCGGGTTGACTAACGCGCCAGCAGCGTTTATGAGATTGATGAACAGCGTGTTTCAGGAGTTTCTGGATGTGTTTGTCATCATTTTCATCGACGATATCCTGGTTTATTCTAAGAGTCCTGAGGAGCATGCAGTGCATTTGAGGGCAGTTATGGAGAAGCTGCGGGAGCAGAAGTTGTTTGCCAAGTTGAGCAAGTGTAGTTTTTGGCAGCGTGAGATGGGCTTTCTGGGTCACATTGTTTCTGCAGAGGGGGTTTTTGTAGATCCAGAGAAGATTCAGGCTATCAGAGATTGGCCTAGACCGCAGAATGCCACAGAGATCAGGAGTTTTCTTGGGTTGGCAGGATACTACAGGAGGTTTGTGCAGGGGTTTGCAAGCAGAGCACGTCCTATGACTAAGTTGACAGGGAAGGATGTTCCTTTTGTCTGGTCAGAAGAGTGTGAGGAAGGCTTTGCAAGCCTGAAGGAGATGTTGACTACTGCGCCAATGTTGGCTCTGCCTGAGCAGGGAGAACCCTATGTGGTTTATACAGATGCATCTAGAGTTGGTTTGGGGTGTGTTCTGATGCAGCATGGGAAGGTGATTGCCTATGCTTCGCGGCAGTTGCGGGTGCATGAAGGCAACTATCCTAATCATGATTTGGAGATGGGTGATGTAGTTTTTGCCCTGAAGATTTGGAGATCTTATCTTTATGGTGCAAAGGTACAGGTGTTTACAGATCATAAGAGCCTGAAGTATATATTCACTCAGCCTGAGCTGTTGAGACAGAGGCGGTGGATGGAGCTTGTGGCAGATTATGATTTGGAGATAGCCTATCATCCTGGTAAGGCTAATACGGTTGCAGATGGTCTGAGTCGGAAGAGGGTAGCTTCGGCTCAGGAGCAAGAGAGGGAGTCTCTAGTAGGTGAGATCAGGGCTTTGAGCTTGTGTGCTGTTTCACAGGAACCGTTGGGTTTGGAAGCAGTTGATAGAGCAGATCTTCTGAGTAGGGTGCGGTTGGCTCATGAGAAGGATTTGGGGCTGGTGAATGCCTATAAGGATGTGGATTCAGAGTATCAGGTCTCAGATAATGGTACTATCTTGGTGCACGGTCGGGTTTGTGTGCCCAAAAATGAGGAGTTGAGGCAGGAGATTCTGAGACAGGCTCATGCGAGCAAGTTATCTATTCATCCAGGAGCGACTAAGATGTACCGTGATCTCAAGAGGAACTATCATTGGGTCGGGATGAAGAAGGATGTAGCTAGTTGGGTTTCGAGGTGTGATGTGTGTCAGCTAGTGAAGACTGAGCATCAGGTTCCTGGCGGGTTACTAAAGAGTTTACCCATTCCTGAGTGTAGGATTGTCAGTGTCACGGACCTTTGAGGCTATTTGGGTCATTGTGGACCGTTTGACTAAGTCAGCACATTTTCTGGTCATTAAGAAGACTGATGGAGCAGCGGTCTTGGCTAAGAAGTATGTGAGAGAGATAGTCAGATTGCATGGGGTGCCAGCGAGCATTGTGTCTGATAGGGATTCTAAGTTTACTTCGGTGTTCTGGAAGGCATTTCAGGCAGAGATGGGCACTAAGGTGCATATGAGTACAGCTTATCATCCCCAGACAGATGGACAGTCTGAGAGGACGATCCAGATGCTGGAAGATTTGCTGAGGATGAGTGTGTTGGATTGGGGTGGCCATTGGGCAGATCACCTGAACCTGGTAAAGTTTGCTTACAACAACAGTTATCAGGCGAGTATTAAGATGGTTCCTTATGAAGCTTTGTATGGGAGACCATGTCGTACACCATTATGCTGGACTCAGGTGAGGGAGAGGAGCATGTTTGGTGCTAGTTCTGTTCAGGAGACCTCAGAGAAGATTTAGGTTCTCAAGCTGAACATGAAGGAGGCTCAGGATAGGCAGAGGAGTTATGCTGATAGGAGGAGGAGAGATCTTGAGTTTCAGGTAGGAGACAGAGTGTACCTCAAGATGGCCATGTTGCGGGGTCCGAACAGGTCATTGTCTGAGACTAAGTTGAGTCCGAGGTATATGGGTCCGTTCAGAGTGATTGAGCGGGATGGACCAGTGGCATATACACTGGAGTTACCTGAGGTGATGCGTGCATTCCATAAGGTTTTCCACGTGTCTATGTTGCGGAAGTGTCTCCGTGAGGGTGAGCAGGTGTTGGCTAAGATTCCTGAGGATCTTCAGCCTAACATGACATTGGAGGCGAGACCAGTGAGGGTTCTCGAGAGGAGGATCAAGGATCTTCGGAAGAAGAAGATTCCTTTGATGAGAGTCCTATGGGACTGTGATGGTATTGAGGAGCAGATTTGGGAGCCTGAGGCAAAGATGAAAGCAAGGTTTAAGAAGTGGTATGAGAAGCAAGCCGCGACTTGAACTTGTCTAGCTTGGTCCCATCTGTAATACGTGGCTGGAGCGGGAATGGAGTATTCTAGCCTATCTCTCTTGTTACTCGGTCGCTTGGGGTGGTTGGTTGTGCGACTCAGTAACAAGATGAGGTAGTGTTCGGGGTACAAAGTTTCCGTGAGGCGGGGTTTTGGAGGAAAGTTTCCTGAAATAGAAGTTTCCAAAAATGGAAAGTGCTAAATATGGAAAGTTTTACGGGAGTAGAATTTGTCCATTTTAGCGGTGGAGAGCCTTGGAGGGACTTGTGTGTGGCCTTAGTGGCGGACTTTTGAGTCAGTAAGCCAGTGTGTGGTGGTCTTTTTAGACATTGTGTGGTCTTTGTGACGGGCTTTTTAGCCAGAGTGTCTTTGTGACGGTCCTCTTTAGGACATTTGTTTGGCCTTGGTGGCGGTCCTCTTTAGGACATCTGTTTGGCCTTTGTGGCGGGCTGTTTAGCCAGAGTGTCTTTGTGACGGTCCTTCGGGACAGATGTTCTTTGTGACGGGCTTTTTAGCCAGAGTGTCTTTGTGACGGTCCTTTTTAGGACATTTGTTTGGCCTTGGTGGCGGTCCTCTTTAGGACATTTTGTTTGGCCTTGGTGGCGGTCCTCTTTAGGACATTTGTTTGGCCTTGGTGGCGGTCCTCTTTAGGACATCTGTTTGGCCTTTGTGGCGGGCTGTTTAGCCAGAGTGTCTTTGTGACGGTCCTTCGGGACAGATGGTCTTTGTGACGGGCTTTTTAGCCAGAGTGTCTTTGTGACGGTCCTCTTTAGGAAATTTGTTTGGCCTTGGTGGCGGTCCTCTTTAGGACATTTTGTTTGGCCTTGGTGGCAGTCCTCTTTAGGACATTTGTTTGGCCTTGGTGGCGGTCCTCTGTAGGACATTTTTGTTTGGCCTTGGTGGCGGTCCTCTTTAGGACATTTTGTTTGGCCTTTGTGGCGGTCCTTGTGGCATGTATATGATCCTTGTGTGGTCATGAGGTATTCCAGTGAGGGGATATGTGGTTGGTAAGACATTGAGATGTGTTTGCTTGCGGCTCTTGGAGGACTTAGGTTCTCCTAGTACTGCCATATTCAGAGACTTTGTGGCTTGAGAGTATGGTTGGTATATCAACTTCGGACGACGGTTCGGAGGCGCGCTGTAGGGTGACGACCCGAGAGACGAGTTGGATTTTTCCTTATATATCATGGCATGCGGGTTTAGGCCCGATGAGGAGCCAACATTTGGCATGCAGACTTAGGTCTGATGAGGAGCCAATAAGAACTCAAGGTTTAGGCCTACGAGTAAAGGAAAGTCTAAAAGTCGAGAGCAAATGACGCCAGGAGCGCGAGTCTATCGCCTAGAGGTGACCTTCTGTAGATCGGTCGGAGGAGTGTGGGCCGTGGAGACGGTTGCACGGGAGTCCTTAGCTGATGGTTGTTCGAGATTCGAGGACGAATCTAGATTGGTGGGGGAGAATTGTAACATCCGTGAACCGAAATCCCGGTTTGGGAGTTGCGTTGGTCAACACATATCTTGCGTCGGTCGATGCAAGGTCAAGTTCCTGCGTTTTGACTTAAGTCAAACGCTGCGTTTTGAGTGAAGGAAAAACCCTTAACACGATTTTTTGTCTCATTCGTTTGGTGGTGGCCGTTTTTGAGGAATAGAAAGAGAGAAAAAGCTTTGTGAGAGTTCTTGTACGTTTTTGGGAGATTCTTGGAGGTTGGTGACGTTTCTTGGTGAGATCTGTAGCTGGGATCGTTGTAGGAGCTTCCTAGAGGCTTGTTCTTGCTTGTTAGAGGTTCAGATTCTTCTGTGGCAAAGGTAAGTGCAGGACCATGGCTTATCTAAGCTAGAGAACTCTCTAATTTGCTTGTTGTGTGTTGTTAGACTTGTTAAATCATTGTTCTGGACGTTAGGAAGCTTTCTTGTGGCTTGGGATCGAGTTTTGTGGTTGTAGGAACGAAGATCCGGCGAGAAGCTTCGGAGGAAAACGATGCTCGGTATTGCATCGGTCGATGCACTAGGTGCATCGGTCGATGCAGATGCGAGGACGGCGCGTAAACTCTAGGGTTTTCGTGTTATATCGAGCATGCGTCGGTCGATGCATTAGGAGCATCGGTCGATGCAAGTTAACCTTGCCTCGGTCGACGCAGATCTTGCATCGGTCGACGCAGATCTTGCGTCGGTCGACGCAACCTCCATTTGGTGTCGGTCGATGCATGTTGTTGTTTGTTGATTGTTGTTGATGGTTAGAGATGACTCTATTGCTTGTGTGTATAGCCCAGTAGATGGGAGGATTGCCTTATTGAATGTTTATAAAATACTCATGCATTGCAATATGTGTTTGTGGTGCAGGTAAAGGCAAAGTGTGATCGTGGAATCAAGGCTATGAAGAGGAAGATGTTCTAGGGATTCGGTTTTATGTTGTCTGGCATTGCTAGGTTGCTGGTTCTATGATTTCTGTTATTTGGTTATTAGATATTGTTGATGTCATGAATATTGGTATTTTATACTTATTGGTTATTATTGGATATTTTTTCGTATTGTTATTCTGCTGTTGGTTGTGATTGTGGTTAGGTGGCTAGTGGGTATGGGAGCACTAGTTGTAGTTTATTTATTATATTATATTTATATATTTATTATTAAAAAAAAAGGTCGGTCCTTTCAGTCAGCTGATTGGGTACGCGAGGACTTCAAGTTGCCATTTTCTTCGTCGAATTACGGACTCTTCTTCTCCCTCGTTTTTCCTCTCAGACCTCTATTCAAATTCGTCGTCTCTTCTTGAAATTTAAAGGAAAAGACATGAAACCTGAGGAAAGAATTCGATTAGGTGCTTTGTTACTAGTGGAGGGGATATTGATAGCACAAAATCCAGTAGTTCAAATTTCATTAAAAAATTTGCTGAGAGCCAGTAGTTTTGAGAATTACTGCAAGTATCCTTGGGGTGAAATTGCTTAGAAATCATTAGTGATAGGGGTTAAACAAATGACTGTGGGAACGTTGGCAAAGACACAGTATGGAATGGCTCGCTTTCCATATGCAATCCAAATCTGGTTGTTATATTCAGTTCGCCAGCTAGGGGAACATTTTGGTGTTAGGGAAAGCATTTCAAGTCAAACTCTACATCTCCCACTGATCTTGCAATGACAAAAGACATCTTCCCCAAAATTCAATGAAATAAAATTTGTTCTTGTGTCTTGCAAGGTACTAATACTTCTCTAGAACTATTTTTTTTTGTTTTCCAATAGTTTTAAAACACATTGTAAACCTTTTTAAAAAAGTGTTATTAACGTAATTTTGATTTACAATGTGTTTAAACTGGTTTACAAGACTTTACAACGGATTTACAAGGGATTTCGAGATTTATAAAAGGGTTTTAAAAGGGTTTACAGTATCTGTATAAGACTTTTGAGATATAATATGAATCGATTTATCTTTGCAGTTTGAAGTGAAAACAATTGTTGGTGATCCCGATGAATATAGCCATTTTGTTATGCCATCGAATGATGAAGACAAGGATTTTGATGAAGTTGTTAAACTTGTAATCCAAGGCTATAGGATGACTAAGGAGGAATGGATTCAAGGATGGATTCAAGTTGAAAAAGGAGAACAAAATCAAAACAAGCATGTGAGAGAAGCTGCAGGGCCATCCTTGAATCAAATAACAACAAAAAAAGAGTATCTTGTAGTGGAAAAATTGACATGATATTAAAAACATGTCAACTTATTCACAACAGAATAGTGAGACTGGAGAATCATGTGGGTATCACTACTGCTGCTGCAACACCATAGTGGGAATCAATGGCATTTGAAAAAGAGGAAGTACCAGCCTCTGCAACTGCTTTTCAAGAAGACGAAGTACCAGCCTCTGCAACTGATTTTCAAGAAGAGGAAGTACGAGCCTCTGCAACTGCTTTTCAAGAAGAGGAAGTACCAGCCTCTGCTAATGCTTTTCAAGAAGAGGAAGTACGAGCCTCTGTAACTGCTTTTCAAGAAGAGGAAGTACCAGCCTCTGCCACTGCTTTTCAAGAAGAGGAAGTACCAGCCTCTGCAACTGCTTTTCAAGAAGAGGAAGTACCAGCCTCTGCCACTGCTTTTCAAGAAGAGGAAGTACGAGCCTCTGCCACCGAATTTGAAGAAGAGGAAGTACCAGCTTCTTCAAGTGAATTTGTAAGTGAAAAAAAGAACTTAGTTCCTTTTAAAATCATTTTAAAAGTGTTTTAAAGAGTTTTGAACAAAATTATTTAAAATCGAAGTGTTAACAATGGTTTTAAAAGGGTTTTAAATGGTTTTAAAGGGTTTGGAAAAAAAAAACTTAATTCCTTTTAAAATCGTTTTAAAAGTGTTTAAACGATTTTTTAGCAAAATCATATAATCGATTTCAAAGGTTTTGCTAGTGTTTTAAATAGTATTTGAAACAACCCTTCCCATTTTTTTTTTAAATATAATTCACTATTGGTCTCAGACCCACTAACATCCTAGAACCAATGAACAACAGCGGATAACAAAACAATTCCATTAAATCAACAAGAATCCAACAATAACATTCCAATAACCAACAATGCAATAATTAAAACCAACAATAAAATAACAAAGTTCAAACATCTTACAACGTTCTATCAACTCAACACTAGCAACCTAACAATAGCTAGACCACAATCAATCAAGCCTCTAGAACATCCTCCTCCGCATCGCCTTGATTCCACGATCACACTTTTCCTTTACCTGCACACCACAAACAACAATTGAGATGCGTAAGTATTATCATAAATACTTAGTGAGGCCATCCTCCCATCTACTAGGTTATACACACAAGCATTTGAGACTCTCATGTTTAAGCAAACAAACAAACACACAACAATACATCAAACCAGGAAAACAAGTTTCGGATAAGACTAGTGTCGACCGATGCTACATCGGTGTTGATCGATGCTTGCATGTCAAGGTGTCGACTGATGCTACACGGTGTCGATCGATGCTTGCACAACCTGGTGTCGACCGATGCTACGAGGTGTCGATCGATGCGTCTTCTGCAGATGCAAACTGCACGAACCCGAATGTCGATCCTCCATTTCAAATCATCTCGAAACCGTCTCAACTCACTCAAACACCTCGGGAACTTATGGTAAACACGAAAACAACGAACCCAAGCAAGCAAACACCACAAGCAACAAAGAAACACCTAAACAAAAGAGATCTCATGCTTAGATCAACAATGGTCAAGCACTCACCTCTTTTACAGGAAGATTGGGTTGAGAAACGGTGGAAACAACACCTTAGGAACCTTCTCCTTCGTTCCTAGCAACAGCTCTCCCTTCTCCAGCCATAGATCCTTCCAAAAACGCCAAGAACAGACCCAGAAACTCACAGAAACACTCTCTGATGCTTTCTCTCCTTTTTCTCTCTTTTCTCACTTAACGGCGACAAACAAAACTCCCAAAACCCTTAATTACGTCGCCTCTTCACTTATAAATGCTATTTAGGGATTTCTAATTGAACCGAACCAAACCAAACAACAATTAAAACAAACCTGATCAAACAGTAACACATGGTGTCGATCGATACACCAAGGGTGTCGATCGACACTCACACCAAAAATACAATATTTGGTTCGGGGATGTTACAATTCTCCCCCACCAATAAAGATTCGTCCTCAAATCCCGCAGCACCGTCCATCCGTCAAGGACCTCCGTGTCACCGTCAACACGGCCCGCACGTCCTCTGACCGGACTAAACACCGTCAGCCAAGGTTTCCCGAGCAACTGTCGCAACAGCCCGCACACCTCCGACTGAACCATGAGGTCTCCCTCTAGCCAATATACTCACATCAAAGACACTATTTGCTCACAACTCAGTGCTTCCCCCGTCTGTGGCCGCAACCGACGAATCATGCCGGCTCGCTATAAGGCCAACCGCCTTAAGCTACGGCATCCAGGAAGTCACTCACACTCACTCCCCCCGCTCTCGGGTCGCAACCCTCGAGACATACCGGCTCACTGCCGAGCCGCGGCTCACAGCTACGGTATCCAGGGAGTCTCAATATCCCGCTCTTGGGTCGTCACCCTAATGCACGCTCTCGGATCGTCATCCGAAACAACATACCACTCCCACTCTCTGGCCACAAAGTCCATCGAGCTATCGGTATCACATGAGTTGGGCCCACACGGCCTTGAGCAAAAACAAATCTGATGCCATCGAGTATCTCCCGGCTAGATCTACCTCAACACTTCCCACAAAAATTCCCCTTTTAGAAACTTTCTAAATCTGGAAACCTCCTTTTGTTGGAAACTTTCTATTTATAGAAACTTTCCAAAAATAGAAACCCGAGCTATTTCTGTTTTTTCCATGACAACAACAGTCAACCATAAAGAAAAATACTCATCTTATTAATCTCAAAATGTCATAATCGTTACAACCTCAATGAAATACAAAAGGGAAAATAAGATACAACAATCCCAATCCATCAACCCGCATCCCGAGCACCACCTCATCTTGGTTCTTAGTCGCACAACCAACCACCCCTAAGCGACCAAGTATCAAGAGAGATGGGCTGGAATACTCCGTACCCGCTCCAGCTACAACTTGGACCCGGCTAGACAAGCTCAAGTTGCGGCCTGCTTCTCAAACCACTTCTTGAACCTTGCCTTCATCCTCGCCTCGGGCTCCCAAGTCTGCTCCTCTACCCCATCACAGTCCCACAGGACTCTCATCAAAGGAACCTTCTTCTTCCGAAGTTCCTTGACTCTCCTCCCGAGCACCCTCAACAGTCTCGCCTCCAAAGTCATGTTGGGCTGAAGATCCTCAGGATCTTTGGCAACAATCGATCACCCTCGTGAAGACACTTCCTCAGCATCGACACATGAAATACCTTGTGGAATGCACGCATAACCTCAGGTAACTCCAGCCAGTATGCCACTGGTCCCACCCGCTCAACTACCCTGAACGGACCCATGTACCTCGGACTCGACTTAGTCTCTGTCAATGACATGTTCGGACCCTGCAACATGGCCATCTTGAGGTACACCCCATCCCCAACCTGAAACTCAAGATCCTTCCTCCTCTTATCATCATAGCTCTTATGCCGATCCTGAGCCTCCTTCATGTTCAGTCTCTGAATCTTCTCCGAGGTCTCCTGAACAAAATCCGCACCATATATGCTCCTCTCCCCCACGTGAGTCCAACATAACGATGTACGACACGGCCTCCCATACAATACCTCATAAGGAACCATCCCAGTACTAGCTTGGTAGCTGTTGTTATAAGCAAACTCCACCAAGCTCAAGTGATCTGCCTAATGACCACCCCAATCCAACACGCACATCCTCAGTAAATCCTCTAAAATCTAGATCGTCCTCTCCGACTGACCGTCCGTCTGAGGATGATAGGCTGTACTCATATGCACCTTTGTGCGCATCTCTTCCTGAAACGCCTTCCAGAACACCGTGGTGAACTTGGAATCTCTATCAGACACAATACTAGCAGGCACACCATGCAATCTGACTATCTCCCTCACGTACTTCTTGGCCAAAACCGCTGCTCTATCAGTTTTCTTGATAGCCAGAAAATGCGCAGACTTAGTCAAACGGTCCACAATGACCCAAATCGCATCAAACGTCCTCGACACAGGCAATCCCACCACGAAGTCCATCGTGATCAAATCTCACTTCCACTCTGGAATGGGCAAACTCTGTAATGATCCACCAGGAACCTGATTCTCCGCCTTCACTAGCTGGTAAGTGTCACACTTCGCCACCCAGTCGGCTACGTCCTTCTTCATCCCGACCCAGTGATAATACCGCTTGAGGTCACGGTACATCTTGGTCGCCCCTGGATGAATAGATAACTTGCTCGAATGAGCCTATCTCAGTATCTCCTGCCTCAAATCCTCTCCCCCTTGGGCACACAAACCCGACCATACACAAGGATAGTACCATTAGCAGAAACCTGATACTCCGAACCTGCAGCCTTAGAGGCATTCACCAGCCCCTCATCGCTCTCCTGAGCTAACCGCACTCTGCTCAACAAATCTGCTCGATCAGCTGCCTCCAAACCCAAAGGTTCCTGTGAGACAGCACACAAACTCAATGCACTAATCTCACCTACCAACGCCTCCATATCCTGCTCCTGAGCCGAAGCCGCCCGCTTCCGACTCAAGGCATCTTCAAAGCTTTACCAGGATGGTAAGCTATGTCCAGATCATAATCCGCTACTAACTCCATCCAACGCCTCTGCCTCAAATTCAGCTCAGGCTGAGTGAAAATGTACTTCAGACTCTTGTGGTCTATAAATACCTGTACCTTCCCGCCATACAGATAAGACCTCCAAATCTTCAGAGCAAAAATCACTGCTGCCATCTCCAAATCATGAGTAGGATAATTAGCTTCATGCTTCCGCAACTGCCGCGAACCATAGGCTATAACCTTAACCTGCTGCATAAGCACACAACCCAACCCCACTCGAGAAGCATTTGTATACACAACGTAAGGCTCGTTCTGCTCAGGCAGTGCTAACACCAGCGTGGTAGTCAACATCTGCTTGAGGCTTGCAAAACTTGCCTCACACTCCGGTGACCACACAAATGGAACCTCTTTCTCTGTAAGCTTAGTCATCAGCTGTGCCATACTCGCAAAACCCCGAACAAACCTCCTGTAGTAACCTGCTAACCCTAGAAAACTCTGGATCTCAGTGGCACTCTGCAGCCTCGGCCACTCCCTGATGGCCTGAATCTTCTCAGGGTCCACCGTAACTCCCTCTGTAGAAAAAATGTGGCTTAAGAACCCCATCTCACGCTGCCAGAAACTACACTTACTCAGCTTAGCAAACAACTTCTGCTCCCGCAGCTTCTCCAGAACTGCCCTCAAATGTACAGCATGCTCCTCAGGACTCTTGGAATATACCAAGATGTCGTTGATGAAAATGATGACTGACTCGTCCAGGAATTCCTAGAAAACACTGTTCATCAATCTCATAAACATAGCTGGCGCGTTAGTCAACCCGAAAGGCATCACCACAAACTCATAATGCCATACCTCGTCCTGAAAGCCGTCTTCCTCACATATGCCTCATGTATTGGGATCTGATGATAACCTGATGCTAAGTCGATCTTGGAGAACCATGTAGCACCCCTCAACTGATCCAACAACTCATCAATCCTCGGGAGAGGGTACTTGTTCTTCACAATTACTCGGTTCAAGCCCCGATAGTCGATACACAATTGGAAACTCTCGTCCTTCTTCTTAACAAACAGCACCGGTGCTCCCCACGGTGTTCAACTAGGACAGATAAAACCCTTACTCAGCAAATCCTCCAGCTGTTTCTTCAGCTCTGCCATCTCTGTTGGAGCCATCCTGTAGGGCGCCTTAGACAACGGCGTTGTCCCTGGTTCCAACTCTATCGTGAAGGGATCAGACCGAGATGGTGGTAACCCCTGCAACGACTGGAACACATCCTCAAACTCCTCCACAACCCGAATACCTCCAACAGAAGACTGCCCCACTGAATCTGGCATCGAAATTGTAACCAAATAGGCTTCTCGCCCCTTCTCGATCATCTTCCCAGCCTGCACAGCCGAGATCACGAGACTCCTCGAAGTCGGTTTAATACCCTGAAACACCAACTTCCCTCCTGGACGCTCAAACTCCACTCTACCCCGATAGCAATCCAGATGCACCTTATGCCGATGCAACCAATCCATCCCGAGAATCACATCATACAACTCCACTGGACTGATAAGCAAATCCGCTGGCCACGACTCTCCTGCGATCTGAATATCAACTCCTCTAGCTCGTCCAATAACTCTCAGGAACTTGCCTCCCGCAACTCTGACAACTCCGGTACGCTCCCGGGAATCCCCTCTGATTCCCGCACTCTCTGCACACTCTGGAGTGATGAAACTATGAGAAGCTCCAGAATCGAACATAACATGGGACTTTAACCCGCCCACCAACAAGGTCCCTACACAAACCTCATGTGTTGAGAACCTAACATTCGATCACAAGCAAAAACAAACATAATCTGAACTATTGAATCGACCAAGTTCGGATCTCATAAGTTATACCTGTGATCGCTCCTGCACTAGTGCCACCGGTCTCCACAGTCGAGTACACCCGCGACGCCGACTTGATCCAACCCACTGGCTGCACACCCTGCTGCACTCCTTGCTGACCTCCAGCCTGCACCGCTGCTACTGCCATCCGCTGCAACTTGGGACAATGAGGCTTGATATGCCCCGTCTCTCTGCAATAGTAACACACTCGGGTATCTGTCCGCGGTTCCGTCAACACCCGCTGCTCTGTCACTGCTTGCTGCTCACCTCTCTGTGGACATTTGGTCACCTTGTGGTCCCTACTACCACACCCAAAGCATCTCGCACCACCGTACCTCGATCTCTGCATATCATCAAACTTCCACTTCTGCCCATGCGCAGGCTTGCCGCCCTTGCTAGGAACAGAATGCGGCTGAGACCGCTGTGGCTGCACCGAGCAAATTACCACAACCACCTGTGACCTCAAGTCGTCCTCTATCCCAGCTGCAACCTCAACCATCTCCGCTCTCGTAGCATAGCTCCTCACTCTGCACCGGGTCCTCAGATCATCCCGCAGAGCCAACAAGAACCTCCGCACCTGACCCGACTCCGGTGATGTAGTAACTTTCAGTATCAATTATTATCAATCCACAATTTGCAATCAATCAACACACCAAGAATACAAAAAATGCTTAATCTATTCTTAATCAAGTAAAAGTTCTTATGTCACTACTTATCTATCAAAATGACTCAAATAAAGCAAACAAGAAAATGCAAACTCAAGGCAAACAAAACACAATTAGCAATAATACTGAAATTTAAGAATTAACAAGAGAACCTTGGGCAAGGTAATTGACTTGGGAGATAGCTAATCAATCCAAGATGTCTAAGTAACAATCAAGAACAATCCTATGGCTAGAACACTAATGCAAATCAATTCATTTCCATGATAGAGATCCTATGCTAGTCAAATGATAATCAACAATTTCCAAAGGTAATCACAAGACAAGCATGCATTAAGAACAAGTTCAAATACCACTAAGCACCCTAATCATCAATTTCCATTGGCTAGGAATGCAAAGCTCTTAAAAAGTTTGGTTCAGGAATTTCATCAAACACCTTGTGGGCATGGAAATCCTAAAGTCTAGATTTAAGCTTGATCAAGGCTATCTAGCAATATTATCACTAATCAAGATAGGAAATGCATAAAATAAACCCTAGACATCAAAGATCAGCCATCTATCTCCCTAATCTACCAAGCCCAAAGTTCTTAAAAGATCTACTCACTAATCATCATGATCACACAAAGGAAAGAGATTTGTCTTTGTGAAATCATAATAAAAGCTTGTAGATTAAGAGATTAGAAAGACAAATTGCTATTAAAACTGGAAAATCCACCAAAGATTCAACAAAACCAAGTATGGAAATGCTTAAGAACCCTAGATGGCTGCTTAACAAAAACTAATACAAGAGATAAATGATAAAATAAGAGATAAGTCTCCACAATTAGGGTTGGAGTAATTATAGGAAAACATAAACTAAACCGGAACAAACCGGATTAAAATTAAACAATTTAGAGAAAACCGGAACAAACCGTGTTTTGGTCTCAAAAAGGCACACGATCGACCACTTGATCGACCATTTGGTCGATTGGTCCTCCGTCGTGATCGACCATTTGGTCGATCGGCTGAAGTCCCGAAGTCTCGCATGCGTCTCGATCGACCATTTGGTCGATTGCTCGATCGATCGTTCTGGTTTCCGAAGTCTCGGCTCGCATCACGATCGACCATTTGGTCGATCGCATTGGTCGATCGTTTTGTCCTGTGTCATGTCCGAAGGATCCGATAGAGTTTTGATCGACCAAATGGTCGATCGGTTGCTCGATTGCTAGAAGTCCGCGAATCCGACAATGTGTTGATCGACCAAATGGTCGATTGCTGGTCGATTGTTTGGCCTTCTTGCCTTCATTTCCATTTCCTTGCAAATCCTTGACTTATTTGGCTCCAAAGCACACTTTCCTTGCATATCTCCATTCCAATACCTGAGATACCAACTTGATGCACAATGCAGCCTAAACAACCTAAATGCTCATGAATATGCACAAAACAATGAAGAATTAAGCTTTAAAAACTCATAAAAACACAAGATATCAACTCCCCCAAACTTATACTTTGCTAGTCCTCTAGGAAAAACCAAGTGAAAAATAAGGGAGAGAGGATTAAAGATGGGACTCAGAACCACAGGGCATGAGACAAAGGATTCAAACCAAAGTCCTAAGATGTAATTCAATGGTTCTAAAATTTATCAAAGTCCTTACAAATATTTTTCTATGCTTAAAACAATGCATCACTCTAGTTCATCTTCTATCTATTGGCAAAGACTTGCAATCCTATTGAACATCTCTTTCACATTCATTAAAGTGTTTGGTGTGACCTTGCAAATGGAAAATAAATCAAGCTCAATTGGTTTAAGGGAAAGGCTTTTTATAAAGTGGTTGGATAATGGTGTTTTTGGGTGGTTAACTCTCAAACAAAGAGGAATGCTAGACAGTCATGAAATCTATCTAAGACCAAGAATAATTTGGGCATACAAAGCTTAGCTCTTGATGTTCTACCCACCTAAAAGCTTTTCTACCCCTTATTCTCATCTTTCTTATCTTCCTTTTAAACCCAAAAACTCAACCTTATTCAACTCAATCCCTTTTTCTTCTTTACTTATGGTCTTATACCTTTATTTTTATTGAACCTCTAAGGCTGTTCTTGCTTTAAACGCTAGCTCATATTTTTTTTCTTATTCATTTTTTTGCTATACTCCCAATCTTGTTTGATTTTTCTTTACTCTTTTCGTTTTGATTCTAGGAGACTATAACAATACTTTCTATCTTTTCTCTTTGAGACTTAGAGCTTATAATTAACTTAACCTTAGAGATTTTTCTTTTCTTTTGACCAAGTAAACCTTTATTTCCCTTCTTATTCTCTCTTGTTCCCAAACTTGAACCCAAATCAACATTCTAACCACCTATCTCTTTCAAAACCAGTCATATTAGCTAGCTATAAAGATTCCAAGCCTAGCTAAAACAAGAGCCAGTTCTTTATTATTCTCAATACTCTCAAGATTTCATAACCTATAGAATTATCAAGAAGAGGCCTCACTCAACAAATCAATACAAGGCTTGAAAGAAAAGGCTGGGGTTCAAAGGTGTGGCAAGAGATTGGATTAAACGAAAATAGAGTGGCAAATAGAGATAGTTAACCCAAATGAAAGTTCCATGAGCAAGCATTCATAGTCCATATGCAAGATAATTATAAGATCAAATTAAAGTCCAAATAATATAGAGATGTAACAATAATCAAGCAAGCTTTACACTAGATGAAAATGCTTTCAAGTGACACAATGCTTTTAAGCTTAGATTCTTCATTTTTTCCCAATGATTAAACAAGCACCAATGAACTATAAATGAGGGCTTTGGGTTGAATCCTAAAACTCAACCTTTACAAGGCAATTTCATCATCATCCCCAAATGCAAATGCATACTAAATGCTTCTAGACTCAATCCTAAACACAAGAATGAATATGCAAAGCTAAATGCATTTTTCTGGTTTTTTTAAATTTTTATAATTTTTTTTTTTTTATTTTTCTCTAAACATAGCTATTAACAAATGCATGACACAATGCATGACACTAAGGATGAAAATCAAAACAAAACACAATGTGAGATAGTTAGTCCCTCCCCTAAACTTAAATCACACCGTCTCGGTGTGAGAAAAGCTGAGAAAAAGACTAACGGTAGACAAATAAAAATTAAGACACAAATGGTATAAACAATGGGGAAGTGTGGTACCTCAAATGGAGACTAGGGAGTGTTGCTTCCTCTCTTGCGCCTAGACTTGCTGCGTTTCTGGTTTGGCACTTGCAAGGAGAGACGTGGAGGATCAATAGGCATAGGAGCACTAGCAGAACACTCTCCTAAAGATTGGCGTGCAGGCTCTTGAGCATCCTCGTCCATGGCATCATCATTATCAGCAGATTCCGCTTGCTCACCATCATTCTCACCATCAGAACTGTCCTACGGCTGCTCCATCTCATCATCAGATGAGACATATCCATCGGGTTGCAGCTTCTTGACCCTCCTAAACAGCTTTCCCATAGCATAAGCTTGCCATTTGTTGATCTTCTGCTGGACCTTAATGAGCTTTGAAAGCATCTTCTCTGTCTTTGTCTTGGGCACAAAATCAAACTGAGGCAATTCATATCTACCAAGGTGGTACGGATCATGCTGTGAGGGTGGAGGAGGTGGCGAGTCTTCTTCAATCTCGGCTGGCTCTTCTTGTGGTGCGGCAACCTCATCATCAAGCGGCACAAAGAGAACATCATAGTGGTAGTTCAGGGCAGACAGCCTCTCTGAAGGAAGCATACACTCCATTGCAGTCCCGTTTTGATCAATGAACTTGTGGATAAAGCTAGCGTGGTCTGCGGTAAGTCTCAGGAACTTGGAGCTCACCAAGTGATTGTAGTCAAGATAGGCTCGCCGAGTACATGGCTCAAACATGGAGAGATCAACTCCTGCTTTGGTGAAGAGAGGAGTTAGCACACCACCAATGTAAGTGTCCTTGGTCTTCCCTTTGATGTGTTCTTTGCATAGGAGGCCAAGTAGTGAGCAAAGATGCAACCATAGTTTACATTATTCCCCAAATCATCATTAACTTCTTCTCCCTCATCATTGCCATCAATGCTCTCAACAAGGATGTCTTTTAGCCCTTGGAAGATGAAGCACAATTCCAACTTGGTTGCTGCCCCAACCACTCCTCTACCAAAGAGAGTATGCCCAATGGTCTTGATTGCATAGCGAACTATGGGATGGCGGACATGTGTGATCTTAGCCTTGTGGCTAACAAACTTTCCCTTCGCCAATGTGTTCCAAAGATGATCAATCCCATTGAAGTTAGGGAAACACAAGTCACTGTTGTTCTCAAAACCATCAGCTTCGCAAAGGTTGGGAATGGAGATCTTGTACCCCAGTCCGCGCACCTTGAATGAGATTGTTCCTTTACTAGCGATGGGGACCCTAGGATTCTTGAACTGGTAATCCATGGTGCATAAGAAATCATTGTAGGATCTGGATAAGTTGGATAATCCATCCTTGCAATCTCTTGAAGACCCATCTTGGTGAAGAACTCATCAAATGTATCAAGAAGACCCATCCTTGCAAGCAAAGCTCTATCGACAAACTTGGTGGGAACAACATTCATTTTGCTGATTCTCTGAAGAGTTTTTAGCTCACTCAATGTCCAAGGAGCTGCAGGTGGTTCAACTGATGTTTCGGTAGTCTTCTTCTTCTTGGAGCGATCATTAGGACCAGCCATTGTACCTATAAACACATTCAAAACCAAATGAGTGACAAGAAAAAATTCATAAGATCTTTGCAAGTGCTAGTCTTGAATTTCCCTCAAATCATTCTAATGTGATACAATGCTTGTAAAGCCAATATCTCAATGACCAAAACAAAAGCAAATAAACCACACCTCAAACACAACTAGACATCACACGCTCAATGCTCCTAACGTATCAAAATTCTCACATTTTGCTAAAATCCTAGACTTGTCAAATTTCAAAGGAATTGAACCAATTAGCAAACAAAACTCTTAAGCAACAACAAAGCAAGCCAAAGAGATTAGAAGCCCCAAATTCTAACAAGCTCTAGCAATTTTCGTCACTTTTCCCAATCAAGAACCCTAAGCCACTAAAATTCAAAAATTTTCACCAAACTATGCAAAACAAGCTCTAATAATCAACACCTAAGGCTCACAAAGTCTGAAACAAGCATAAAATTGTCCTATTAGCATGTAATCCTAGTTACACAAGAAATTTACAGAATTTGACAAACCTTGGTGAATTCGAAATTATGGAGAAAGAGAGATGTTACCTTGTTTGCTTGAGAAATAGAGTGATGAAGAAGGATTCTAAGGAAAAATGCAAGTGAGATGGAACTTTGAACCAACAAAATCGAGTTAGGAACAAGAGAGCGGCGTGTTTGAATGAGTGAGCTAGTGTGTAATGTCGCGAAAGAGGGAGCAAAGAGGAAGAAGGGTCGAGGGTTTGGTTGACTGTCCCATATAATTAGCCTAAATGAATCCTATGCATGCAAAGAGTTTCAGAAATCCCTTTTATGTCATCAAGTGAATAACCAATAGCTCTCCTAATCTTTTTCAATTCACCTAGAAGAGTAACAGTTTCATGTTCACTAAGCTCCTCATTGATAATGACAGGGTAAGTAGAGTTTTTATCTAGGAAAGCATACCTTAGCCCCTTAGGGAGTGGTTTGAGTTCAATCTTGGGTGCCTTAAGCTCACTCCAATCCTCATTCGAATTTACCTCAACTGAACACACCACTTGCTTTTTCAACTCAAGGAAGCTTTCACCATCTTTAGAAGGCTTGTGAGAGTCAAGAATCTTTTCATATCCTTCACTATCCTCCTTTAGTAACCCAAACTCTCCTTGTTTAACTGTCAAGGTGCTTTGGAGCTCATCTTCTATAGCCAATTCCTCCAAAAGCTCATCAGCCAAAGCTTCCATCTTCTCAATGTAGAACACTTGTCCACCAATTGTAGGCTTCCTCATCACATGGTTGATGTCAAAAGCCAAAGCTTCCTTTCCCAAATTCAATTGAATCTTCCCACCTTTCACATCAATCATGGTTCCAGCAGTTCATAGAAATGGTCTCCCCAAGATGAGTGGATCCTTTGGTTCTTCATCCATTTCAAGAACAACAAAGTCGGTTGGTATCTCAAAATGACCAATCATCACCGGGAGATCTTCAAGCACTCCAACAGGAGTTCTAATTGATCTATCAGCAAGAACTAGGGTGATCATACACTTCTTGTAGTGTGTGAAACCCAGTCTCTTTGCAACCGAGAGAGGCATCAAACTCACACTAGATCCCAAATCACATAAGCAATGGCCAAAAGATAAAAGTCCTAGAGTGCAAGGGAGAGTGAAGCTACCAGGATCTTCAAGCTTCTTTGCCACCACTTTGTTTTGAATGATAGCACTACACTCATGAGTCAAGATAACCATTCCTTGGAGAGCTTTCTTCTTCTCCAAAACTGCATCCTTGAGGAACTTGTTGTAAGAGGGGTTCAACAAGAATGCATCAATGATAGGCATTGTGATAGCAACATCCTTCATTTGTGCATCAAACATTGCTCTATACTTGTCCACTTGTTGCTTCTTGAACCTTCCAGGAAATGGAAGCCTTGGTTCATAAGGTAGAGGCACAAACAGAGATTCTTTGGCAGCACCTTTACTTTTCTTGGAAATTTCATCAATGGTCTTGTCTTGCCTAGGCTCCTCAACCACTTTACTCTTCCCTTTGTCAACCACAACTCCTTCAGCTTCTTTATCTTTACCCAAATCCTTCAATATCAGCTCATCTTCATCATCAATCTCAACCACTACCTCCCCTCCTTTAGGCTCAATGTCCCTATTGAGCTCATGTGTTGGTAGTTGCTTGCCACTCCTCAACATTATGGCGTTGACAAACTCCTTTGGGTTTGGTTCTGGTTTTCCCGGTAAGGAACCCATTTGTCTAGTAGAGGATGAGGAAGCTTGTCCTTGGACTTGATTTTGCAACCTTTCAAACTCAGCATTCAACTCACCATATACATTGTCAACCTTGTGGTGTATGGCCTTCATTTGTGTAGCAAGTTCAATGGCTCCTCTCCATTGTCCTTCTAGGAGTTGTCTAAGTAGAGCATTTGTGTCATCTACTTGACCTTGAGGCTGTGGTGCATGCATTTGTTGTTGAGGTTGGGAATAGCTTTGAGGCTTTGCTTGGTAATTCCCTTGAGGCTTTTGTTGATAATTGGGTTGAGAAGGAAAACCAGGTGGTTTTTGTGGTGGATAAGACTGATCTTGTGCGTTCTCCACATTGGTGCTGCGGTAAGAGAGGTTAGGGTGGTTGCGGTAATTAGAATTGAACTTGTTATAGCCTTGTCCACCCACATAGTTGACCTCTTCTTGTCCCTCAACACAAGCTTCCATTCCCTCTTGATATCCTTGATACACATCACTTTCGGTTACAAAATGGACTGGCTTTTGAGTGGCAAGAATCATCTTATCCATCTTCTCATTCAATGCTTTGATCTCCTTGCGGTGATGCTCATTCATATCAGAGTGATCTCTTGGTGTTCTATCATAATCCTCCCCATAGTTACCATCACTTTGAGCAAGATTCTCCACCAAAGTCATACCAACATCAACATCTTGACCAAGGAAGTTTCCATTACTTGTTGTGTCAAGCAACATTCTTATCTTTGGTAGCACTCCTCTGTAAAATGTGCTAAGAAGAGACTCCTTGGAGAAACCATGATGAGGACATTGCATAGTATAGCCCTTGAATCTCTCCCATGCTTCACAAAAACTCTCATTTCCCTTTTGTGCAAAGCTTGATATCTCATTTCGCAACCTTGCTGTTCTTGTAGTTGAGAAGAACTTGGAGAGGAAGGCTCTCTTGCATTGATCCCACGAAGTAATGGATCCCACTGGTAGGTTCTTCTCCCATGTCCTAGCTCTATCTCTAAGAGAAAACGGAAAGAGACGGAGTTTGAATGCATCGTCCGAGATACCATTGATTTTAACTGTCCCACACATCATTTCAAACTGATCCAAGTGGTCAAGAGGGTCTTCCATAGGCAGACCATGGAACTTTGAGCTTTGCACCATGTTGATAAGACTAGACTTGATTTCGTAGTTGTTAATCTCAACAGCGGGTGCTCTGATTCCTTGGCGGTTCCCATGAATGTTCGGCTGATCAAAGGCTCCAATGACTCGAGGTTGTCTTGGAGGATGGATAGGAGCTTGGTTTTGGTTGGGCTGCTCATTTCCATTATGAGTAGCGGCTGGAGGAGGGTTGTTCTCCATGGCTTGGCGGGCTAAACGGCGGTTCTCTCGTTCAAGTAAGTGAATGTCGTCCACAGGCTGAAACAAATTGGCTAGGCCGTGTCTCCTCAAGTTCATACAACCTGAAAATCAAAGACAACCCACCAATCCAATCCATGTAACAAACAGTGCAAAGTAAATGAATAGTCTCAAGCAAAGTTGAAATCCTAATGGTTAATTAAAATGCAAACGGGCAACGACGCCAAATTGATGTAGTAACTTTCAGTATCAATTATTATCAATCCACAATTTGCAATCAATAAACACACCAAGAATACACAAAATGCTTAATCTATTCTTAATCAAGTAAAAGTTCTTATGTCACTACTTATCTATCAAAATGACTCAAATAAAGCAAACAAGAAAATGCAAACTCAAGGCAAACAAAACACAAATAGCAATAACACTGAAATTTAAGAATTAACAAGAGAACCTTGGGCAAGGTAATTGACTTGGGAGATAGCTAATCAATCCAAGATGTCTAAGTAACAATCAAGAACAATCCTATGGCGAACACTAATGCAAATCAATTCATTTCCATGATAGAGATCCTATGCTAGTCAAATGATAATCAACAATTTCCAAAGGTAATCACAAGACAAGCATGCATTAAGAACAAGTTCAAATACCACTAAGCACCCTAATCATCAATTTCCATTGGCTAGGAATGCAAAGCTCTTAAAAGTTTGGTTCAGGAATTTCATCAAACACCTTGTGGGCATGGAAATCCTAAAGTCTAGATTTAAGCTTGATCAAGGCTATCTAGCAATATTATCACTAATCAAGATAGGAAATGCATAAAATAAACCCTAGACATCAAAGATCAGCCATCTATCTCCCTAATCTACCAAGCCCAAAGTTCTTAAAAGATCTACTCACTAATCATCATGATCACACAAAGGAAAGAGATTTGTCTTTGTGAAATCATAATAAAAGCTTGTAGATTAAGAGATTAGAAAGACAAATTGCTATTAAAACTGGAAAATCCACCAAAGATTCAACAAAACCAAGTATGGAAATGCTTAAGAACCCTAGGTGGCTGCTTAACAAAAACTAATGCAAGAGATAAATGATAAAATAAGAGATAAGTCTCCACAATTAGGGTTGGAGTATTTATAGGAAAACATAAACTAAACCGGAACAAACCGGATTAAAATTAAACAATTCAGAGAAAACCGGAACAAACCGTGTTTTGGTCTCAAAAAGGCACACGATCGACCACTTGATCGACCATTTGGTCGATTGGTCCTCCGTCGTGATCGACCATTTGGTCGATCGGCTGAAGTCCCGAAGTCTCGCATGCGTCTCGATCGACCATTTGGTCGATTGTTCGATCGATCGTTCTGGTCTCCGAAGTCTCGGCTCGCATCACGATCGACCATTTGGTCGATCGCATTGGTCGATCGTTTTGTCCTGTGTCATGTCCGAAGGATCCGATAGAGTTTTGATCGACCAAATGGTCGATCGGTTGCTCGATTGCTAGAAGTCCGCGAATCCGACAATGTGTTGATCGACCAAATGGTCGATTGCTGGTCGATTGTTTGGCCTTCTTGCCTTCATTTCCATTTCCTTGCAAATCCTTGACTTATTTGGCTCCAAAGCACACTTTCCTTGCATATCTCCATTCCAATACCTGAGATACCAACTTGATGCACAATGCAGCCTAAACAACCTAAATGCTCATGAATATGCACAAAACAATGAAGAATTAAGCTTTAAAAACTCATAAAAACACAAGATATCAACTCCCCCAAACTTATACTTTGCTAGTCCTCTAGCAAAAACCATGTGAAAAATAAGGGAGAGAGGATTAAAGATGGGACTCAGAACCACAAGGCATGAGACAAAGGATTCAAACCAAAGTCCTAAGATGTAATTCAATGGTGCTAAAATTTATCAAAGTCCTTACAAATATTTTTCTATGCTTAAAACAATGCATCACTCTAGTTCATCTTCTATCTATTGGCAAAGACTTGCAATCCTATTGAACATCTCTTTCACATTCATTAAAGTGTTTGGTGTGACCTTGCAAATGGAAAATAAATCAAGCTCAATTGGTTTAAGGGAAAGGCTTTTTATAATGTGGTTGGATAATGGTGTTTTTGGGTGGTTAACTCTCAAACAAAGAGGAATGCTAGACAGTCATGAAATCTATCTAAGACCAAGAATAATTTGGGCATACAAAGCTTAGCTCTTGATGTTCTACCCACCTAAAAGCTTTTCTACCCCTTATTCTCATCTTTCTTATCTTCCTTTTAAACCCAAAAACTCAACCTTATTCAACTCAATCCCTTTTTCTTCTTTACTTATGGTCTTATACCTTTATTTTTATTGAACCTCTAAGGCTGTTCTTGCTTTAAACGCTAGCTCATATTTTTTTTCTTATTCATTTTTTTGCTATACTCCCAATCTTGTTTGATTTTTCTTTACTCTTTTCGTTTTGATTCTAGGAGACTATAACAATACTTTCTATCTTTTCTCTTTGAGACTTAGAGCTTATAATTAACTTAACCTTAGAGATTTTTCTTTTCTTTTGACCAAGTAAACCTTTATTTCCCTTCTTATTCTCTCTTGTTCCCAAACTTGAACCCAAATCAACATTCTAACCACCTATCTCTTTCAAAACCAGTCATATTAGCTAGCTATAAAGATTCCAAGCCTAGCTAAAACAAGAGCCAGTTCTTTATTATTCTCAATACTCTCAAGATTTCATAACCTATAGCATTATCAAGAAGAGGCCTCACTCAACAAATCAATACAAGGCTTGAAAGAAAAGGCTGGGGTTCAAAGGTGTGGCAAGAGATTGGGTTAAACGAAAATAGAGTGGCAAATAGAGATAGTTAACCCAAATGAAAGTTCCATGAGCAAGCATTCATAGTCCATATGCAAGATAATTTTAAGATCAAATTAAAGTCCAAATAATATAGAGATGTAACAATAATCAAGCAAGCTTTACACTAGATGAAAATGCTTTCAAGTGACACAATGCTTTTAAGCTTAGATTCTTCATTTTTTCCCAATGATTAAACAAGCACCAATGAACTATAAATGAGGGCTTTGGGTTGAATCCTAAATCTCAACCTTTACAAGGCAATTTCATCATCATCCCCAAATGCAAATGCATACTAAATGCTTCTAGACTCAATCCTAAACACAAGAATGAATATGCAAAGCTAAATGCATTTTTCTGGTTTTTTTAAATTTTTCTAATTTTTTTTTTTATTTTTCTCAAAACATAGCTATTAACAAATGCATGACACAATGCATGACACTAAGGATGAAAATCAAAACAAAACACAATGTGAGATAGTTAGTCCCTCCCCTAAACTTAAATCACACCGTCTCGGTGTGAGAAAAGCTGAGAAAAAGACTAACGGTAGACAAATAAAAATTAAGACACAAATGGTATAAACAATGGGGAAGTGTGGTACCTCAAATGGAGACTAGGGAGTGTTGCTTCCTCTCTTGCGCCTAGACTTGCTGCGTTTCTGGTTTGGCACTTGCAAGGAGAGACGTGGAGGATCAATAGGCATAGGAGCACTAGCAGAACACTCTCCTAAAGATTGGCGTGCAGGCTCTTGAGCATCCTCGTCCATGGCATCATCATTATCAGCAGATTCCGCTTGCTCACCATCATTCTCACCATCAGAACTGTCCTGCGGCTGCTCCATCTCATCATCAGATGAGACATATCCATCGGGTTGCAGCTTCTTGACCCTCCTAAACAGCTTTCCCATAGCATAAGCTTGCCATTTGTTGATCTTCTGCTGGACCTTAATGAGCTTTGAAAGCATCTTCTCTGTCTTTGTCTTGGGCACAAAATCAAACTGAGGCAATTCATATCTACCAAGGTGGTACGGATCATGCTGTGAGGGTGGAGGAGGTGGCGAGTCTTCTTCAATCTCGGCTGGCTCTTCTTGTGGTGCGGCAACCTCATCATCAAGCGGTACAAAGAGAACATCATAGTGGTAGTTCAGGGCAGACAGCCTCTCTGAAGGAAGCATACACTCCTTTGCAGTCCCGTTTTGATCAATGAACTTGTGGATAAAGCTAGCGTGGTCTGCGGTAAGTCTCAGGAACTTGGAGCTCACCAAGTGATTGTAGTCAAGATAGGCTCGCCGAGTACATGGCTCAAACATGGAGAGATCAACTCCTGCTTTGGTGAAGAGAGGAGTTAGCACACCACCAATGTAAGTGTCCTTGGTCTTCCCTTTGATGTGTTCTTTGCATAGGAGGCCAAGTAGTGAGCAAAGATGCAACCATAGTTTACATTATTCCCCAAATCATCATTAACTTCTTCTCCCTCATCATTGCCATCAATGCTCTCAACAAGGATGTCTTTTAGCCCTTGGAAGATGAAGCACAATTCCAACTTGGTTGCTGCCCCAACCACTCCTCTACCAAAGAGAGTATGCCCAATGGTCTTGATTGCATAGCGAACTATGGGATGGCGGACATGTGTGATCTTAGCCTTGTGGCTAACAAACTTTCCCTTCGCCAATGTGTTCCAAAGATGATCAATCCCATTGAAGTTAGGGAAACACAAGTCACTGTTGTTCTCAAAACCATCAACTTCGCAAAGGTTGGGAATGGAGATCTTGTACCCCAGTCCGCGCACCTTGAATGAGATTGTTCCTTTACTAGCGATGGGGACCCTAGGATTCTTGAACTGGTAATCCATGGTGCATAAGAAATCATTGTAGGATCTGGATAAGTTGGATAATCCATCCTTGCAATCTCTTGAAGACCCATCTTGGTGAAGAACTCATCAAATGTATCAAGAAGACCCATCCTTGCAAGCAAAGCTCTATCGACAAACTTGGTGGGAACAACATTCATTTTGCTGATTCTCTGAAGAGTTTTTAGCTCACTCGATGTCCAAGGAGCTGCAGGTGGTTCAACTGATGTTTCGGTAGTCTTCTTCTTCTTGGAGCGATCATTAGGACCAGCCATTGTACCTATAAACACATTCAAAACCAAATGAGTGACAAGAAAAAAATTCATAAGATCTTTGCAAGTGCTAGTCTTGAATTTCCCTCAAATCATTCTAATGTGATACAATGCTTGTAAAGCCAATATCTCAATGACCAAAACAAAAGCAAATAAACCACACCTCAAACACAACTAGACATCACACGCTCAATGCTCCTAACGTATCAAAATTCTCACATTTTGCTAAAATCCTAGACTTGTCAAATTTCAAAGGGAATTGAACCAATTAGCAAACAAAACTCTTAAGCAACAACAAAGCAAGCCAAAGAGATTAGAAGCCCCAAATTCTAACAAGCTCTAGCAATTTTCGTCACTTTTCCCAATCAAGAACCCTAAGCCACTAAAATTCAAAAATTTTCACCAAACTATGCAAAACAAGCTCTAATAATCAACACCTAAGGCTCACAAAGTCTGAAACAAGCATAAAATTGTCCTATTAGCATGTAATCCTAGTTACACAAGAAATTTACAGAATTTGACAAACCTTGGTGAATTCGAAATTATGGAGAAAGAGAGATGTTACCTTGTTTGCTTGAGAAATAGAGTGATGAAGAAGGATTCTAAGGAAAAATGCAAGTGAGATGGAACTTTGAACCAACAAAATCGAGTTAGGAAAAGGAGAGCGGCGTGTTTGAATGAGTGAGCTAGTGTGTAATGTCGCGAAAGAGGGAGCAAAGAGGAAGAAGGGTCGAGGGTTTGGTCGACTGTCCCATATAATTAGCCTAAATGAATCCTATGCATGCAAAGAGTTTCAGAAATCCCTTTTATGTCATCAAGTGAATAACCAATAGCTCTCCTAATCTTTTTCAATTCACCTAGAAGAGTAACAGTTTCATGTTCACTAAGCTCCTCATTGATAATGACAGGGTAAGTAGAGTTTTTATCTAGGAAAGCATACCTTAGCCCCTTAGGGAGTGGTTTGAGTTCAATCTTGGGTGCCTTAAGCTCACTCCAATCCTCATTCGAATTTACCTCAACTGAACACACCACTTGCTTTTTCAACTCAAGGAAGCTTTCACCATCTTTAGAAGGCTTGTGAGAGTCAAGAATCTTTTCATATCCTTCACTATCCTCCTTTAGTAACCCAAACTCTCCTTGTTTAACTGTCAAGGTGCTTTGGAGCTCAGCTTCTATAGCCAATTCCTCAAAAAGCTCATCAGCCAAAGCTTCCATCTTCTCAATGTAGAACACTTGTCCACCAATTGTAGGCTTCCTCATCACATGGTTGATGTCAAAAGTCAAAGCTTCCTTTCCCAAATTCAATTGAATCTTCCCACCTTTCACATCAATCATGGTTCCAGCAGTTCTTAGAAATGGTCTCCCCAAGATGAGTGGATCCTTTGGTTCTTCATCCATTTCAAGAACAACAAAGTCGGTTGGTATCTCAAAATGACCAATCATCACCGGGAGATCTTCAAGCACTCCAACAGGAGTTCTAATTGATCTATCAGCAAGAACTAGGGTGATCATACACTTCTTGTAGTGTGTGAAACCCAGTCTCTTTGCAACCGAGAGAGGCATCAAACTCACACTAGACCCCAAATCACATAAGCAATGGCCAAAAGATAAAGGTCCTAGAGTGCAAGGGAGAGTGAAGCTACCAGGATCTTCAAGCTTCTTTGCCACCACTTTGTTTTGAATGATAGCACTACACTCATGAGTCAAGATAACCATTCCTTGGAGAGCTTTCTTCTTCTCCAAAACTGCATCCTTGAGGAACTTGTTGTAAGAGGGGTTCAACAAGAATGCATCAATGATAGGCATTGTGATAGCAACATCCTTCATTTGTGCATCAAACATTGCTCTATACTTGTCCACTTGTTGCTTCTTGAACCTTCCAGGAAATGGCAGCCTTGGTTCATAAGGTAGAGGCACAAACAGAGATTCTTTGGCAGCACCTTTACTTTTCTTGGAAATTTCATCAATGGTCTTGTCTTGCCTAGGCTCCTCAACCACTTTACTCTTCCCTTTGTCAACCACAACTCCTTCAGCTTCTTTATCTTTACCCAAATCCTTCAATATCAGCTCATCTTCATCATCAATCTCAACCACTACCTCCCCTCCTTTAGGCTCAATGTCCCTATTGAGCTCATGTGTTGGTAGTTGCTTGCCACTCCTCAACATTATGGCGTTGACAAACTCCTTTGGGTTTGGTTCTGGTTTTCCCGGTAAGGAACCCATTTGTCTAGTAGAGGATGAGGAAGCTTGTCCTTGGACTTGATTTTGCAACCTTTCAAACTTAGCATTCAACTCACCATATACATTGTCAACCTTGTGGTGTATGGCCTTCATTTGTGTAGCAAGTTCAATGGCTCCTCTCCATTGTCCTTCTAGGAGTTGTCTAAGTAGAGCATTTGTGTCCTCTACTTGACCTTGAGGCTGTGGTGCATGCATTTGTTGTTGAGGTTGGGAATAGCTTTGAGGCTTTGCTTGGTAATTCCCTTGAGGCTTTTGTTGATAATTGGGTTGAGAAGGAAAACCAGGTGGTTTTTGTGGTGGATAAGACTGATCTTGTGCGTTCTCCACATTGGTGCTGCGGTAAGAGAGGTTAGGGTGGTTGCGGTAATTAGAATTGAACTTGTTATAGCCTTGTCCAACCACATAGTTGACCTCTTCTTGTCCCTCAACACAAGCTTCCATTCCCTCTTGATATCCTTGATACACATCACTTTCGGTTACAAAATGGACTGGCTATTGAGTGGCAAGAATCATCTTATCCATCTTCTCATTCAATGCTTTGATCTCCTTGCGGTGATGCTCATTCATATCAGAGTGATCTCTTGGTGTTCTATCATAATCCTCCCCATAGTTACCATCACTTTGAGCAAGATTCTCCACCAAAGTCATACCAACATCAACATCTTGACCAAGGAAGTTTCCATTACTTGTTGTGTCAAGCAACATTCTTATCTTTGGTAGCACTCCTCTGTAAAATGTGCTAAGAAGAGACTCCTTGGAGAAACCATGATGAGGACATTGCATAGTATAGCCCTTGAATCTCTCCCATGCTTCACAAAAACTCTCATTTCCCTTTTGTGCAAAGCTTGATATCTCATTTCGCAACCTTGCTGTTCTTGTAGTTGAGAAGAACTTGGAGAGGAAGGCTCTCTTGCATTGATCCCACGAAGTAATGGATCCCACTGGTAGGTTCTTCTCCCATGTCCTAGCTCTATCTCCAAGAGAAAACGGAAAGAGACGGAGTTTGAATGCATCGTCCGAGATACCATTGATTTTAACTGTCCCACACATCATGTCAAACTGATCCAAGTGGTCAAGAGGGTCTTCCATAGGCAGACCATGGAACTTTGAGCTTTGCACCATGTTGATAAGACTAGACTTGATTTCGTAGTTGTTAATCTCAACAGCGGGTGCTCTGATTCCTTGGCGGTTCCCATGAATGTTCGGCTGATCAAAGGCTCCAATGACTCGAGGTTGTCTTGGAGGATGGATAGGAGCTTGGTTTTGGTTGGGCTGCTCATTTCCATTATGAGTAGCGGCTGGAGGAGGGTTGTTCTCCATGGCTTGGCGGGCTAAACGGCGGTTCTCTCGTTCAAGTAAGTGAATGTCGTCCACAGGCTGAAACAAATTGGCTAGGCCGTGGCTCCTCAAATTCATACAACCTGAAAATCAAAGACAACCCACCAATCCAATCCATGTAACAAACAGTGCAAAGTAAATGAATAGTCTCAAGCAAAGTTGAAATCCTAATGGTTAATTAAAATGCAAACGGGCAACGACGCCAAATTGATGTAGTAACTTTCAGTATCAATTATTATCAATCCACAATTTGCAATCAATAAACACACCAAGAATACACAAAATGCTTAATCTATTCTTAATCAAGTAAAAGTTCTTATGTCACTACTTATCTATCAAAATGACTCAAATAAAGCAAACAAGAAAATGCAAACTCAAGGCAAACAAAACACAAATAGCAATAACACTGAAATTTAAGAATTAACAAGAGAACCTTGGGCAAGGTAATTGACTTGGGAGATAGCTAATCAATCCAAGATGTCTAAGTAACAATCAAGAACAATCCTATGGCGAACACTAATGCAAATCAATTCATTTCCATGATAGAGATCCTATGCTAGTCAAATGATAATCAACAATTTCCAAAGGTAATCACAAGACAAGCATGCATTAAGAACAAGTTCAAATACCACTAAGCACCCTAATCATCAATTTCCATTGGCTAGGAATGCAAAGCTCTTAAAAAGTTTGGTTCAGGAATTTCATCAAACACCTTGTGGGCATGGAAATCCTAAAGTCTAGATTTAAGCTTGATCAAGGCTATCTAGCAATATTATCACTAATCAAGATAGGAAATGCATAAAATAAACCCTAGACATCAAAGATCAGCCATCTATCTCCCTAATCTACCAAGCCCAAAGTTCTTAAAAGATCTACTCACTAATCATCATGATCACACAAAGGAAAGAGATTTGTCTTTGTGAAATCATAATAAAAGCTTGTAGATTAAGAGATTAGAAAGACAAATTGCTATTAAAACTGGAAAATCCACCAAAGATTCAACAAAACCAAGTATGGAAATGCTTAAGAACCCTAGGTGGCTGCTTAACAAAAACTAATACAAGAGATAAATGATAAAATAAGAGATAAGAGATAAGTCTCCACAATTAGGGTTGGAGTATTTATAGGAAAACATAAACTAAACCGGAACAAACCGGATTAAAATTAAACAATTCAGAGAAAACCGGAACAAACCGGGTTTTGGTCTCAAAAATGCACACGATCGACCACTTGATCGACCATTTGGTCGATTGGTCCTCCGTCGTGATCGACCATTTGGTCGATCGGTTGGTCGATCGGCTGAAGTCCCGAAGTCTCGCATGCGTCTCGATCGACCATTTGGTCGATTGCTCGATCGATCGTTCTGGTCTCCGAAGTCTCGGCTCGCATCACGATCGACCATTTGGTCGATCGCATTGGTCGATCGTTTTGTCCTGTGTCATGTCCGAAGGATCCGATAGAGTTTTGATCGACCAAATGGTCGATCGGTTGCTCGATTGCTTGAAGTCCGCGAATCTGACAATGTGTTGATCGACCAAATGGTCGATTGGCTGGTCGATTGTTTGGCCTTCTTGCCTTCATTTCCATTTCCTTGCAAATCCTTGACTTATTTGGCTCCAAAGCACACTTTCCTTGCATATCTCCATTCCAATACCTGAGATACCAACTTGATGCACAATGCAGCCTAAACAACCTAAATACTCATGAATATGCACAAAACAATGAAGAATTAAGCTTTAAAAACTCATAAAAACACAAGATATCATCCGGCTCCCATGCCTGGCCTGCATACCCCACAAGCCAACTGAACTCTGCATCCAGCTACCGCACTGTACGGTCCCCCTGAGTCAACCCCAAGAACCGTGCCTCCATACGATCAAGAGCCTCTTGAGGAAAATACTTGGAGTTAAACTCCCTCACAAAATCCCCCCAAGTCATATCCCGCTGCACCCTCCGTGCTGTCACCGACCTCCACCACACACGTGCATCACCTGACAAGTAGTACACTGCCAAATCCACCCTAAACTGGTCGGGAAACCGAAGCGAAAGGAAAAGATCCTCCATCCGCTCCCAGTCGCTGCAGCTGCACCATCATCGGCACATACTGAGCATCCACTACGTTGGCCCCCGGCTGCACACCTGCCTGCAAATCCGCCACAGGCTGCACCGCTGGAACCTGCCAACCAACCACTAGCGGCACTACTGGAACCTGCCTACCAACCACTGGCGGCACTACTAGAACCTGCCCACCAACCACTGGCGACACTACTGGAACCTGCCCACCAATCACTGGCGGCACCACTGGAACCAGCCAACCAACCACTGGTGGCATTACTGGATCCTGCCCACCAACTACTGGCCGCACTACTGCTGGAAGTCTCTCCAAAACCTGAGCTAGCAAGCCCATCAAGACATCCTCCCTGCCTGGAGCACCGTCTGCTGCAACCCCCACACCCAGGGCAACTCTGTGACCGACACCGGGCCCATTCACCCAAACCAGCCTGGTCTCCAGACACACTAGGATGAACCTGTGACTCTGCTACCTCCTCACTAGCCATGATCTGGGTCACACTCTCACTGGCCTCAGGAACCTGACCTCGTCCCCGACCACGACCACGACCACGAGCACGCCCACGACCGCAACCAACAGCATCCTCACCTCTAACCATCTGTATCACCAAGAAAAGAAGGCTAAGCAACAAATAATTCTAATAACACAAGAACACAACTCACCGTGGAATCACAAAGCAGGCTCGAAGAGGATGTTCTAGGACCTCATGCGACACACAATTGATTGACTCACACAATCAACTCTAGCATGAAATCCAAAACATCAACAACAAAGGCACAGTGAACCCTAGACCTAGAACCGTAAGGGCTCTGATACCAAAATGAAACAACCCTTCCCGTTTTTTTTTTTTTAAATATAATTCACTAGTGGTCCCATACCCACTAACATCCTAGCAACAATCAACAACAGCGGATAACAAAACAATTCCATTAAATCAACAAGAATCCAACAATAACATTCCAATAACCAACAATGCAATAATCCAAACCAACAATGAAATAACAAAGTTCCAACATCCTACAATGTTCTATCAACTCAACACTAGCAACCTAACAATAGCTAGACCACAATCAATCAAGCCTCTAGAACATCCTCCTCCTCATCGCCTTGATTCCACGATCACACTTTTCCTTTACCTGCACACCACAAATAACAATTGAGATGCGTAAGTATTATCATAAATACTTAGTCAGGCCATCCTCCCATCTACTATACACACAAGCATTTGAGACTCTCATGTTTAAGCAAACAAACAAACACACAACAATACATCAAACCAGGAAAACAAGTCTCAGATAAGACTAGTGTCGACCGATGCTACATCGGTGTCGATCGATCCTTGCACGTCAAGGTGTCGACCGATGCTACATGGTGTCGATTGATGCTTGCACAACCTGGTGTCGACCAATGCTACGAGGTGTCGATCGATGCTTCTTCTGCAGACACGAACTGCACGAACCCGAATGTCGATCCTCCGTTTCAAATCATCTCGAAACCGTCTCAAACTCACTCAAACACCTCAGGAACCTATGGTAAACACGAAAACAACAATCCCAAGCAAGCAAACACCACAAGCAACAAAGAAACACCCAAACAAAAGAGATCTCATGCTTAGATCAACCATGGTCAAGCACTCACCTCTTTTACAGGAAGATTGGGTTGAGAAACGGTGGAAACAACACCTTAGAAATCTTCTCCTTCGTTCCCAGCAACAGTTATCCCTTCTCCAGCCACAGATCCTTCCAAAAACACCAAGAACAGACCCAGAAACTCACAGAAACACTCTCTGATGCTTTCTCTCCTTTTTCTCTTTTCTCACTTAACGGCGACAAACAAAACTCCCAAAACCCTTAATTTGTCGCTTCTTCATTTATAAATGCGATTTAGGGATTTCTAATTGAACCAAACCGAACCAAACAACAATTAAAACAAACCCGACCAAACCGTAACACATGGTGTTGATCGATAGACCAAGGGTGTCGATCGACACTCACACCAAAAATACAATATTTGGTTCGGAGATGTTACAGTATTAAAAAAATTTACAATATTTCTAGGTATGTAAAGAAGAGAAACAAGATTATCAACATGAGAAACAAACTGACTTGAGAGGGGACCCAAGTGTTATTCCTGAAGAAAATACCCAGGATACTAATGAAAATGATCCACAAGAGGAGGATATGAATAATGATAAGGTATGTGTTACTTGAATATGATCGACAAATTTTAAAAAACCTTCTAAAAACATATTTGAAAATAATTTACATATGGTTAATGAAAATATAATTATTTACGCAGGATGAGAAGCCTAACAGAGCTGATGATGTATACTCAAGCCAAGAAGAAGCGTACTTTGTTATATCGGATGACGAAGAGTGTATTAATATTTCAGATACTGATGTAGACCCAAGCCAAGAAGAAGCTCCCAATCAACAAAAAGACCCAAGCCAAGAAGAAGCTCCCAATCAACAAGAAGACCCATGCCAAGAAGAAGCTCGAACTCAACAAGAAGACCCAAGCCAACAAGAAGCTCCCACTCAACAAGAAGACTCAAGCCAACAACAAGATCACACCATCCAGGAAATGGGCAGTTGTAAGTTGTTGAATTCTTTATTATTGATGATTTACCCTTTTGAAAATGACATATAATATTTTGTTTCTTATGTTTGTATTAGTGCAAACACCTACTACCGAGGAGAACAATATAAGTGACGAAGAAATGAAATAAATCGAGAAAGTTATAACTTGTTGGACTAAGCCCGGGGACATCAAAATTATGCTTTTGTCAATGGATGAAGTAAGTTTGAAAAAATCATAGACTTGTTATCATAGGCGTTAAATACTAACAAAATTTGGATGTTCTACATTGTAGTATCTTTGGCAAGGGATTAAGTGGGAAAAAGTTTATGACAAGGGTTTGAAAACTAAAGAAGATGTAAGTAAAGTAGCAAGGAAGGCAATGTTAATTCTTCATCCTGACAAAATTCCTAAAGATGTTACTCCAAAAATGAGATACCTTGGTACCCGAATGTTTTCAACATTAAAGGTTAGTGAACCTCGACTTTTGTTGGATTTTATGCATATTTTATGCACATTTTACTGTTATTTAATATAAACTTAAATTTTTCTTTTCTTTTGCAGGAGTACAGGGACAAATACTTCGAGGAAAATCCATAATTTGCAGAATTAGCTAATATCTAGGATATGGAAGTTTGCATCTTGCTGGTATATAAACATGATCGCATCAAGAAGAATAATGAATGGAAAAGTATTTCAATGTTTAGTTTGCAAGTGGATTATGAAAAATTGTCTATTTAATGTTAATTTATTTCTTTTCACTTGTAAAACCTTTTAAATGGTGTTAATCTTATAAACAGTTTAGTTTTACAAGAGTATATCTGGTTTTTAGAAAGTTTTAAAAGATTTTATAAGTTGTTTATAATGATATATATAAGTTTGATTTGCTTTTTTAAAGGCTTTACAAGTTGTTTAAGTAATTTACATTTTAAAGGTTTTATAAGTTGTTTATAATGATATATATATATATATCAGTTTTATTTGTTTTTTAAAGACTTTACAAGTTGTTTATAATGTTTTAAAACAGTAAATCTGAATAAAAAATTCTTTTAAAATGGAGTTTACAACACCACAGACTGAAATATTTTATTAAAAATAACAAATACAAAATAAATTATTCAAGAGTTTTTAAAATAGGTTTGAACTATTTAAGTTCATATTTCAGTTTCCTCTCCCAGCGTATTGGTTTGTCATCTCTCTAGCCATTGCTTCAAACCTTGTCCTATCAGATTTGTAGAGGTTGGCAAGATTTTCATTGATCTGGTCCTCATTATCAACCTCTGGTTCAATCAACTTCTCCACTAATCTCTTGAAAAGCAAAGTAATCGGCATGGGATGCCAATAGATGGACTTCAACACTCTTAGGTATATGCCTCTGTTATCTAATATGTTTGGGTGGCAAATTTTTGTGACGAAACAAACCTGCATTATCAAGAAATTATAATTTTGAGTTGCTGCAAAAAGAGGAGTCCTAATACACATGCTTGCTAAATAAAAGGGAGTATAATCAAAACAGATTACCTTTGGGGGATTATTTGGGTAATCAGGCGGAAAATGAAGACTCATTTTAAACACTCCCCCTTCATATGGGGTGTTCACCGGTCCGAGTAAAGTAGCCTCTCAATGGAAAATATTGTCATCAACAATTACTAACAAAAAGGCAAACACACTCAATCTCTTTTATCCTTAACAGTAAAACAAAACTAATCTGAAGATGTATGCGTTTACCTGTTGTGACGTTTGTCGAATCATCCTTGTTCAAATATTTCAACCCAAACCTTAGATGGCTTAAAGAAAGAGGCGACATTTCTGACGGATTGAAGGAAGAAGGTAATAGGATTTGTCGAATCTGAGAGATGATTTTTAAGTTTTCGTGAGGCAAAGGTTTGATGTGTAAGTCAAGAGCAAAAAGTATTTATAATAGGCGAAGCGTTGCTTTGGTTTACAAAAAGTACCCCTTCGGCTTCATAAATACATAATTCTTACCTCTTCAACGCGTCATTATAACCGAACCAAAGCGACGTTTCACGTATTACCCCTTCAATCAATTACGGTTTTACGAGCCTCTGGTAGCGCTGTTTCGAAATCTTACCCCTTCAAATCTTACTCCTTCGCTGTTTCGAAAGCGACTCTTCGCGTATTACCCCTTCAATCGTCTTCCACAAAAGAAACTTAAGCGATTCGAAATCAAAAGTGGAACGCTGTTTCTCTCTGGGCTTGGGGTAATTGTGAAAATCCTTTATAGTATCTTGATTTATCTCCTTCGATGTTCGTAATAAACATTACTAAATTCTCAGTTATCTCCCTTTTTTAGGGCTTTCCCCCCCCCCCCCATTTCTTTGTCTCTATCTCTTCAAAACATCTAAAATCGTTGGAGGGTTTTGCTTGGTGTTTGATTATGAAGCAGTGAAGGAGACTGAAGATGGTGAAATCGGAGGAAATTTAGGGTTTTTGCAGGGAGAGAGAAGAGAGAGAGAGATGAAGAGGAGTAAGAGGAAGGGGAAGGGGAAGGGGAGGAGAGAGAGAGAGTGTGGTGTTTATATGATTTACAAGAGTATATATGGTTTTTAACAGTTTTCAAAGGTTTTACAAGTTGTTTGTAAATGATTTAAATACAGTACGGCTTGCTTTTTTAAAGGCATTACAAGTTGTTTATAATGATTTAAAACAGTAAAATCTGAAGAAAAAAAATCTAAGAAAATGGAGTTTACAACACCAAAGACTGAAATATTTTATTAAAAAGAACAAATTCAAGTTGAATTAAAGAGAGAGAGAGAGTTAGATAGCAGCTACACAACTAGATTTGTTGTGTCCACACTGACCACACCTACTGCATTTGTATTGGTTTAAATTTGTCTTAGCCTTTCCATACTCCCATGAACTAGCTATTCTCTTTTTCTTTCGCCTGCCACTAGGTATACGAGTAGAAGGTGACCAAATAGAAGTACTAACACTCTCTAGAATCTCCCAATACTCCATATCACCTACTGGGTGAATGCTCTCTGAATATCCTAAACGCCATCTGTAAAATAAAAAAGAGGAAGATAAGACTTATAGAACTTTAATAAACCTTTGAAAAACCTTGTAAAACCTTGTAAAATATTGTAAAACCTTTTTTAAACTGTTTATAAACCTTATAAATAACTTATAAAACCTTTTAAAACCTTTTAAAACATTGTAAGAACCTGTCGGATCCGTTACTTTAGCAACCTTTTCAAAACCCAATGAAAGAAGAGAGTTATAACCTTTCAGTGAAATGATAATCATCAACAAACATGTTTTCATTGAGATTGACATGTTTGGCAGCAGCAATTCCATGTGCACAAGGGAATTTGTCAATATCAAACATACAGCATGTGCATTTCCTTGTGTCCAAATTCACCACATTTGTCTTTAAACCTGCTTTAACCTCGAAGATATTTTCATTTACTTGACAAACTTCAAGCCAGCGGGTAGTATTATTATAAGATGCATTCATCTTATTCCCAACATTTGGAGTAACAGCATATGGATGTCGATAGCTCTCCTCACGTCGTTCATTAAACCACCTAGTCAAAATAGACCTGATTGTCTCAAGCAGGCAGACAATTGGATACTCGAGAGTCTCTTTTAACATGGAGTTAATGGACTCGGCACAATTAGATGTCATGATGTTGTACCGGTTAGAAGGAGAATATGCACGTGACCATTTCTTAATATCAGCTTGCCAAAGATATTCTCCAAGTACCGGATCACCATTGGAAATTTGACTTAACAAATAATCAAAATCATATTGAGATTAAGCTCTTGAAGCATCATGAACAACTGGAAGAAGAGAAGCAGAAACTCTAAATTTTGTTTCCAGGTTCTTTTGCAAGTGGAAAGTGCAGATCCCATGATGAGCATGTACATAATTTTACTGAAAGCGCAGTTGCAATTGAAGAAGCCCGATCAGACACAAAAATTAGATCCTTTTCATCAGGAATAATAGTCTTCAAACACCGCAAAAACTAATCCCATGATGCATCATTCTCAGAATCAACAACGGCAAAAGCAATAGGATATAACTGAAAATTACCATCCTGAGCTGATGCAGCAAGCAAAGTCCCTTTAAATTTTGATTTCAAATGGGCGCCATCAATAGAAATAACTTTTCTCATCAACTTAAAACCTCTAATTGATGCACCAAAAGCCAGAAAAGCATATCTAAACTTATTATCAGAATGAGCTTTAATGTAAGCGATATTACCTGGATTTTTCTTTGCTATCATGTGAAACCAACTCGGTAAAACCTCATAACTATCAAAAGGTAAACCCCTAGCAAGTTTTGATGCATGTTCTTGAGCTCTCCATGCTTTTGAGTACGAGACACCAACTTTATGGTCATTCCTAAAAATTTCCATGAGCTATTTAGGTCTGAGAGGAAGCTTTCCTCTTGCAAAATGGTTACTAACCAAACCAGCCAAAGTCCTTGCAGATGCTTGGCGATGATTAACATTCTTTAAAGCAGAGTCACAATTGTGCTGACTAATATACTTTCGAACAACAAAGCTATTTGATGCTTTAACCTTAGTTGCACGTAGCCTCCAAGTACATTTTTCATCAATACATTTAAGAACATACCTCTTGTTGTCTGACTTAAAAGTATGAAACTCAAATCTATGCTTGACTGCATACATCCGCATCTGACTTCTCATTTCTGTTTTGCTTTGAATAACTTTCCACAAAACAGTGAATCAACATCGATTAGACCAGTTGAGTATGAAGAACCAGATGGATACCCAACAAAGGTTGTCATGTTACGAGGAACACTCTCGACATATGAATTTGGTATTGGTTGACCCTGAAAGTACAAATCAATGAATTTATAAAAGATTTGTAAAGTATTTAAAAGGTTTTACAAGTGATTTCAAACGGTTTAATAAGATTTACAACTGTTTTCAAAAGGTTTTTTAAAGTGTTTAAATGGATTTACCAAAGGTTTTAAAAAGGGGTAATGCCATTGTAAGTTATCTGAGTATGAGTACCAGTAGCAGTAAAATCATCATCGGTGCCAGTATATTGACTTGACGAAGCAACAGGAGAACAATAAAAACGAGGAACACTCTCGACATATGGATTTGGTATTGGTTGACCCTGAAAGTACAAATCAATGGTTTTTTAAAAGATTCGTAACATATTTAAAAGGTTTTACAAGTGATTTCAAAGGATTTAATAAGGTTTACAACTGTTTTCAAAAGGTTTTTTAAAGTGTTTAAATGTAAGTTACCTGAGTATGAATAGCAGTAAAATCATCAGCAGTGCCAGTATGTTGACTTGAAGAAGCAACAGGAGGAACACTCTCGACATATGGATTTGGTATTGGTTGACCCTGAAAGTACAAATCAATGGTTTTTTAAAAGATTTGTAACATATTTAAAAGGTTTTACAAGTGATTTCAAAGGATTTAATAAGGTTTACAACTGTTTTCAAAGGTTTTTAAAACGGGTTGAAAAGGCATTTAAAACATTTATACCATTGTAAGTTACCTGAGTATGAGTATAAACATCAATAGCATTCCCAACAAACAGATTTGAGCTAGTTTGATCCTGAAAGGATTTGTAAAGTATTTAAAACGTTTTACAAGTGTTTTCAAAGGATTTTATAAGGTTTTGTAAGCAAGAAATAATTAAAAATTCTAAAGTAGAAACTTACCTGAGTAACAGCAGTAACACTCTCAATAAAAGGAGTAGAGCTAGGTTGGCCCTGATAAAGAAACATTCCTCAAATCAGTTACTTTTCTAAAACAATATTAGAAAGAATAAGAGAATGAGTTTACTAAAAATATCTGCTCTACAGTGTCACAAAAATCCTCAACAGTAACACATAGATGAAGAACTCCTCCACTTTGTGCATATTTGAGTTTAAAAGCTTCAAGCTGCCTATCATTTCTAATAAAGATAGGAATACTACCTATGGTAGCAGACTTAGCAGGCAATGTATGACTAAGCTTTAAACATTGTGCCTGAATATCAATGTCAAAATCTTCTAATAGAATCTTTACCAACTCACTAAATCTAGTATTCTCATCAATGTTAATCAAAGAAGCTCTCCTTTCATTATCCATCTCAAATTCCCAATGAATGTTGTTTTTCAACTTCCACAAACCACATACTGAATTCAATTCAATCATTTGTACACCCAAACAAATCCTGAGAAAACAAACCAATATTACGAATTATAAAACTACATTAAAAGAAGAGAGATTCGAACAACTATATCAAAGAATAACACTAGATGTCCAAAGATCTAATAAAGGACTTTATTATCACGAACAGATCTAAAGAGCAAGTGCTAGACCTAAAAAAATTCTACATTAAATTTGAAATCGAAACAACAATCTAATAGCTAACACAAAAAAGAAATTGAAATCGAAATTAAAATACAGAAACAAGCTTACACGATGGGAGAGGAAGAGACGACGAAGTAAAAGAGAGAACTAAGACGACGAGAGAAGCAGTGATAACGACAGAGGAGAGATCCGACCGGTGAAGGAGAGATGTCTCCGGAGAAGGATAAATAACGACGAAGACGAAGACGAAGAAGATCGACGAAGACGAAGAAGGTCGACGACGGAGAAATCGACGATGGAGAAGGTCGAATAAGATTGTCGGTATAATTCAAAAACAAGGGCAAAATTGTCTTTTAAAAATAAAGGAAGGATTTAATTAAAAATGGTCATCAGAAGGGGCATTTTTAAAAAGAGGTATCAAAGAAGGGGCATTAGTAAGAAATTCCCCATTATAATTCACCTCTGATCATTATATGATTCAACTTATCTGAAACAAATAAATTTTCATATTATTAATTATAATTAAAAATAACTTTATCTCTGCATATACAATAATTTAAAATTTTAAAAAGAATATAAATTATTCATTCTATGAAATATTCAAGTTTTAGTAATATTATTCTTTTAAAAAATATCTGTCAAAATTTAAATATTTAAAATTTCATATATTTCTTTTTTTTGAATTGTATAATTTTATATACTTTAATAAACTTTTTATATAATTTAACTTGAAATATTTAAAAGTAGTTTAATTAGATATTTTAAAGAATATCATATATATATGATATATCAAAAAGTTGAAAATTATAAACACTCTAATCTGATTTGTTATTGTACGGATCAATAATATGTCACTATAATATAAACAATTTCAAGAAATATGATTTCTTACTAGAGCACGGATTGGAATTTCAAAAAATATGATTTTTCGGATTAAATTAAGGTTTGGAATAATGTTGATTGGTAGGCTTTTTCGGTCAAGATGATTTTCACAAACATATGTTACATATTTTAGTCCTGAAATTAATATGCGGTATACTATGGGTTAAGTTATAGAATTAACAATCAATATACAATGTATAATTGTAAACACTTGTAACACCCGCAAACCAAAACTGGGCATTTTGGGGAAAGGTGTGGATCGACACCAAGGTGGTGTCGGTCGACACCACTTATTTCTGGTTCGGCCAGTTCGATTTAATTATCGATTTGGACCGGTTTGGTTTAGGAAAAACCATTGAACAGAGATATTATAGTGGGAAAACGACCTAGGTCGTGTTTTGTTTTGTCTCACGCCGTTTTTGGAGAAAACAAAGAGAGAAAAAGTGTTCTTGATCTTTTGGGAAGAGTTTGGTGAGATTCTTGGTTGTTCTTGAGAGATTTGAAGCTAGGAAGGATCTAGAAGCTTGCTAGAAAGGTTAGATTCATTGTTGTTTGTCAGAATCTTTCTGTGATTCCTTGTTCTTGCTTGTTTGTTGCTGTTTTTGTGTGTTTTTCTTGCTGGGATTGATTGTTACAAGTTCCTACGGACGTATTGAAACAACCCTTCCCGTTTTTTTTTTTTTTTTTTTACTTTAATTTACTAGTGGTCCCATACCCACTAACAACCTAACAGCAATCAATAACAGCGGATAACCAAATAAAACCAATTCCATTAAACCAAAGAATTCCAACAACAATAAACAAATACTCAATAGCAACATAATCCAAATAGGAAATAACCAACAACTAACATCCTACAATGTTCCATCGACTTAATCTAGCAACCTAACAATAGCTAGACCACAATCAATCAAGCCTCTAGAACATCCTCCTCCTCATCGCCTTTGATTCCACGATCACACTTTTCCTTTACCTGCACACCACAAACAACAATTGAGATGCGTAAGTATTATCACAAATACTTAGTGAGGCCATCCTCCCATCTACTGGGTTATACACACAAGCAGATGAGACCCTCAAGTTCAAGCAAAACAAACAACACACAATAATACATCAAACCAGGAAAACAAGTCTCGGATACGACTAGTGTCGACCGATGCCAAACGGTGTCGATCGATGCTACAATCAATGGTGTCGACCGATGCCAGACAGTGTCGACCGATGCCCTCGAATGGTGTCGACCGATGCTCGTGAGTGTCGATCGATGCTTCCTCTGCAACCACGATCTGCGCGAAACTCAGCGACGAACTCCGACTCCAATCAACCCAAAATCGACTCCAATCATGTCCAATCAACTCGGAACTCACTAAAAAGCACATAAACACAAACCCAAACAACAGAACAACACAAACAACAAGAAATCACACAAAAACAAGAGGGATCTCATGCTTAGATCAACCATGGTCAAGCACTCACCTTTTCTCAAGAAGATTCTGACCAACAAGAACGAATTCAACACTCCTAGAACCCCTCCAACACGTTCCTAGCCTTGGATCTTCAATCCCACAGCAAGATCTCACCAAAAACGCCTTGAAATCTCACAAACTCTCTCAAGAACCTTAGGAAACTGTTTTCTCTCTTTGTTTCTCTTGAAAACGGCGACATAACAACAAAACACGACCCTAGGTCGTTTTCTCCCTTTTAAGACACGAATTAGGGATTTCCCTGAACCAAACCGAACCAATTCGGCAATTAAATCAAACCGGTCGAACCCAGAAATTAGTGGTGTCGATCGATGCCACTAGGGTGTCGATCGACACTCCTTCCAAAATCCCAAATTCTGGTTCGCGGATGTTACAATTCTCCCCCACCAATATGGATTCGTCCCCGAATCCCGCAATACCGTCCATCTGCCAAGGACCTCCGTGCCACCGTCATCACGGCCCGCACGTCCCCAGACCGGACTAAACATCATCAGTCAAGGTTTCCCGTGCCACTGTCGCAACAGCCCGCACACCTCCGACTGACCCTCGAGGTCTCCCTCTAGCCAATATACTCGCATCATAACACTATTTGCTCACAACTCAGTGCTTCCCCGTCCGTGGTCGCAACCAACGAATCATGCCGGCTCGCTATCAGGCCAACCGCCTTAAGCTACGGCATCCAGGAAGTCACTCACACCCACTCCCGCTCTCGGGTCGCAACCTCGAGTCATACCGGCTCACTGCCGAGCCTCGGCTCACAGCTACGGTATCCAGGGAGTCTCACATATCCCGCTCTTGGGTCGTCACCCTCAAGCGCGCTCTCGGATCGTCATCCGAAGCAACATACCACTCCCACTCTCTGGCCACAAAGTCCATCGAGCTATCGGTATCACGTGAGTTGGGCCCACACGGCCTCGAGCAAAACAAATACTGATGCCAACGAGTATCTCCCGGCTAGATCTACCTCAACATTTCCACAAAACTTTCCTTTCTAGAAAACTTTCTAATTCTGGAACTTTCCTTTTGTGGAAACTTTCTATTTATGGAAACTTCCAAAAATAGAAACCCGAACTATTTCTCTTTTCCCATGACATTAACAGTCAAAACATAAGAAAATGCTCATCTTATTAATCTCAAAATGTCACAATCTTTACAATCTCAACGAAAATACATCAGAAAACCAAAAATACCATATCCGGAGCCATCATCCCGCATCCCAAGCACCACCTCATCTTGATACTTAGTCGCACAACCAACCACCCCTAAGCGACCAAATATCAAGAGAGATGGGCTGGAATACTCCGTACCCGCTCCAGCCACGGACTACAGCTCGGACCCGGCTAGACAAGCTCAAGCGGTCTGCTTCTCAAACCACTTCTTAAACCTTGCCTTCATCCTCGCCTCGGGCTCCCAAGTCTGCTCCTCTACTCCGTCACAGTCCCACAGGACTCTCATCAAAGGAATCTTCTTCTTCCGGTTCCTTGACTCTCCTCTCGAGCACCCTCAATGGTCTCGCCTCCAAAGTCATGTTAGGCTGAAGATCCTCAGAATCTTAGCCAACAACTGATCACCCTCGTGAAGACACTTCCTCAGCATCGACACATGAAACACCTTGTGGAACGCACGCATAACCTCAGGCAACTCCAGCCTATATGCCACTGGCCCCACCCGCTCAACTACCCTGAACGGACCCATGTACCTCGGACTCAACTTAGTCTCGTCAATGACCTGTTCGGACCCCGTAACATGGCCATCTTGAGGTACACTCTATCACCAACCTGAAACTCAAGATCCTTTCTCCTCCTATCAGCATAACTCTTCGCCGATCCTGAGCCTCCTTCATGTTCAGCCTCAAAACCCGAATCTTCTCCGAGGTCTCCTGAACAAAATCTGCACCAAATATGCTCCTCTCCCCCACCTGAGTCCAACATAACGGTGTACGACACGGCCTCCCATACAAAGCCTCATAAGGAGCCATCCCAATACTAGCCTGGTAGCTGTTGTTATAAGCAAACTCCACCAAGCTCAAGTGATCTGCCCAATGACCACCCCAATCCAGCACACACATCCTCAACAAATCCTCCAAAATCTGGATCGTCCTCTCTGACTGACCGTCCGTCTGAGGATGGTAGGCTGTGCTCATATGCACCTTCGTGCCCATCTCTGCCTGAAATGCCCTCCAGAACACCGAAGTGAACTTGGAATCCCTATCAGACACAATACTAGCAGGCACACCATGCAATCTGACTATCTCCCTCACATACTTCTTGGCCAAAACCGCTGCTCCATCCGTTTTCTTGATGGCCAGAAAATGTGCAGACTTAGTCAAACGGTCCACAATGACCCAAATAGCATCAAACCTCCTCGACACAGGCAAACCTACCACGAAATCCATCGTGATCAAATCCCACTTCCACTCTGGAATAGGCAAACTCTGCAATAAACCTCCAGGAACCTGATGCTCTGCCTTCACCAGCTGGCAAGTATCACACTTCGCCACCCAGTCCGCTACGTCCTTCTTCATCCCGACCCAATGATAATACCGCTTGAGGTCACGGTACATCTTGGTCGCCCCTGGATGAATAGAGAACTTGCTCGAATGAGCCTCTCTCAGGATCTCCTGCCTCAAATCCTCACCCTTGGGCACACAAATCCGACCATGCACAAGGATAGTACCATTAGCAGAAACCTGATACTCTGCACCCGCAGCCTTAGAGGCATTCATCAGCCCCTCATCGCTCCCGAGCTAACCTCACTCTGCTCAACAAATCCGCTCTATCAGCTGCCTCCAAACCCAAAGGTTCCTGTGAGATAGCACACAAACTCAATGCACTAATCTCACCTACCAATGCCTCCATATCCTGCTCCTGAGCCGAAGCCACCCTCTTCCGACTCAAGGCGTCTGCAACCAAATTAGCTTTACCGGGGTGGTAAGCTATATCCAGATCATAATCTGCTACTAACTCCATCCAACGCCTCTGCCTCAAATTCAGCTCAGGCTGAGTAAAAATGTACTTCAGGCTCTTGTGATCTGTAAACACCTGCACCTTCCCACCATACAGATAGGATCTCCAAATCTTAAGAGCAAAGATCACTGCTGCCATCTCCAAATCATGGGTAGGATAATTAGCTTCATGCTTCCGCAACTGCCGCGAAGCATAAGCTATAACCTTCCCCTGCTGCATAAGTACACAACCCAACCCCACTCTAGAAGCATCTGTGTACACAACATAAGGCTCGTCCTGCTCAGGCAGTGCTAACACCGGCGTGGTAGTCAACATCTGCTTGAGACTTGCAAAACTTGCCTCACACTCTGGTGTCCACACAAATGGGACATCCTTCCCTGTAAGCTTAGTCATCGGCTGTGCCATACTCGCAAAACCCCGAACAAACCTCCTGTAGTAACCTGCTAACCCCAGGAAACTCCGAATCTCAGTGGCACTCTGCGGCCTCGGCCACTCCCTGATGGACTGAATCTTCTCTGGATCCACTGAAACTCCCTCTGCAGAAACAATATGACCTAAGAACCCCATCTCACGCTGCCAGAAACTGCACTTGCTCAGCTTAGCAAACAGCTTCTGCTCCCTCAGCTTCTCCAACACAGCTCTCAGATGTACTGCATGCTCCTCAGGACTCTTAGAATATACCAGGATGTCGTCGATGAAAATGATGACTGACACGTCCAGAAACTCCTGAAACACGCTGTTCATCAATCTCATAAACGCAGCTGGCGCGTTTGTCAACCCAAACGGCATCACCACAAACTCGTAGTGTCCATACCTCGTCCTGAAGGCTGTCTTCCTCACATCTGCCTCATGTATAGGAATCTGATGATATCCTGACGCCAAATCGATCTTGGAGAACCAAGTAGCACCCCTCAACTGATCCAACAACTCATCAATCCTCGGGAGAGGGTACTTGTTCTTCACAGTAACTCGGTTCAAACCCCGATAGTCAATACACAACCGAAAACTCCCATCCTTCTTCTTAACAAACAGCACCGGAGCTCCCACGGTGAACAACTAGGACGGATAAAACCCTTGCCCAACAAATCCTCCAGCTGCTTCTTCAGCTCTGCCATCTCTGCTGGAGCCATCCTATAAGGAGCCTTGGATAACGGCATCGTCCCCGGTTCCAGCTCAATAGTAAAAGGATCCGACCGAGATGGTGGTAATCCCTGCAATGACTGGAACACATCCTCAAAGTCCTCCACAACCGGAATACCGCTAACCGTAGACTTCCCCACCGACTCTGGCATAGATATAGTAACCAGATAAGCCTCACGGCCCTTCTCGATCATCTTCCCTGCCTGAACGGCTGAGATCACGAGACTCCCCGAAGTCGGTCTAATACCCTGAAACACCAACTTCCCTCCTGGACGCTCAAACTCCACTCTACCCCGATAGCAGTCCAAATGCACCTTATACCGATGCAACCAATCCATACCAAGAATAACGTCATATAACTCCACTGGACTGATAAGCAAATCCGCTGGCCATGACTCCCCTGCGATCTGAATATCAACTCCTCCAGCTCGTCCAATAACCCTCAGGAACTTGCCTCCCGCAACTCTGACAACTCCTGAACACTCTCCAGGATCCCCTCTGATCCCCGCACTCTCGGCACACTCCGGAGTAATGAAGCTATGAGAAGCTCCAGAATCAAACATAACATGGGACTTAAACCCGCCCACCAACAAGGTCCCTACACAAACCCTATGTGTTGAGAACCTAACACTTGACCACAAGCAAAACAAAAAATAATTGAACTATTGAATTAACCAAGTTCGAATCTCAGAAGTTATACCTGTGATCGCTCCTGCACTAGTGCCACCGGGCTCCTGAGTCGAGTACACCTGAGACGTCGGCTCGATCCAACCCACCGGCTGCACACCGTGCTGCACCACCTGCTGCATCCCTGGCTGAGCTCCAGCCTGCAACACTGCTACTACCCTCTGCTGCAACTTGGGACAACGAGGCTTGATGTGCCCCGTCTCTCTGCAATAGTAACACACCCGAGTATCTGCCCGCGGCTCCGTCACCGCCCGCTGCTCAGTCACTGCCCGCTGCTCACCTCTCTGTGGACAGCTAGTCAACTTGTGGTCTCTGCTACCACAACCAAAGCATCTCGCACCTCCCTGCCTCGATCTCTGCATAGCATCGAACTTCCGCTTCTGCCCTTGCGCAGGTTTGCCGCCCTTGCTAGGAACAGAAGACGGCTGAGACTGCTGTGGCTGCACTGAAGAACTGACCACAACCACCTGTGACCTCAAGTCATCCTCTATCCCAGCTGCAACCTCAACCAACTCTGCTCTCGTAGCATAGCTCCTCACTCTGCACCGAGTCCTCAAATCATCCCGCAGAGCCAACAGAAACCTCCGCACCTGAGCCGACTCTGGCTCCCATGCCCTGCCGGCATACCCCACAAGCCGACTGAACTCTGCATCCAGCTCCCGCACTGTACGGTCTCCCTGAGTCAACCCCAAGAACCGTGCCTCCATGCGATCAAGAGCCTCCTGAGGAAAATACTTGGAGTTAAACTCCCTCACAAAATCTCCCCAAGTCATACCCTGCTGCACCCTCCGTGCTGTCACCGACCTCCACCACACACGTGCATCTCCTGACAAGTAAAACACTGCCAGATCCACTTTGTACCGGTCGGGACACCTAAGCGAAAGGAAAATATCCTCCATCCGCTCTCTCCACTCATCCGCTACACTCGGATCGGTACTCCCTGAGAAATACCCTGCTCCCACATGTCGCAGCTGCTCCATCATCCGCACATACTGTGCATCCACTACCTCGGTCCCCGGCTGCACACCTGCCTGCAAACCCGCTGCAGGCTGCACCTCTGGAACCTGTCCACCACCCACTGGCGGCACTACTGGATCCTTCCCACCAACCACCGGCGGCACTACTGGATCTTGCCCACCAACCACTGGCGGCACCACTGGACCCTGCCCACCAACCACTGGCGGCACAGCTGCTGGAAGTCGCTGCAAAGCCTGAGCCACCTGAGCTAGCAAGTCAATCAAGACATCCTCCCTGCCCGGAGCACCTCCTGCTGCAACCCCCACACCGGGGCAACACCGTGACCAACACCGTCACCCAAACCAGCCTGGTCTCCAGACACTATAGGATCAGCCTGTGACTCCGCTACCTCCTCACTGGCCATGCTCTGGGTCTCACTCTCACTGGCCACAGGAACCTGACCTCGTCCCCGACCACGACCACGACCTCGACCACGACCACGACCACGACCACGCCCGCGACCAGCAGCAACCCCACCTCTAACCATCTGTGTCATACAAGAACAGAAGGCTAAGCAAACAATAACTCTATTACACAAAAACACAACTTACCGTGGAATCACAAAACATGCTCGAAGAGGATGTTCTAGGACTTCATGCCACACACAATTGCCATTCACACAATCAATTATAGCATGTGATCCTAAACATCAACAGCAAAAGCACAATGAACCCTAGACCTAGAACCGTAAGGGCTCTGATACCAAAATGAAACAACCCTTCCCGTTTTTTTTTTTTTTTTTTTTTTTTTACTTTAATTTACTAGTGGTCCCATACCCACTAACAACCTAACAGCAATCAATAACAGCGGATAACCAAATAAAACCAATTCCATTAAACCAAAGAATTCCAACAACAATAAACAAATACTCAATAGCAACATAATCCAAATAGGAAATAACCAACAACTAACATCCTACAATGTTCCATCGACTTAATCTAGCAACCTAACAATAGCTAGACCACAATAATTCAAGCCTCTAGAACATCCTCCTCCTCATCGCCTTTGATTCCACGATCACACTTTTCCTTTACCTGCACACCACAAACAACAATTGAGATGCGTAAGTATTATCACAAATACTTAGTGAGGCCATCCTCCCATCTACTGGGTTATACACACAAGCAGATGAGACCCTCAAGTTCAAGCAAAACAAACAACACACAATAATACATCAAACCAGGAAAACAAGTCTCGGATACGACTAGTGTCGACCGATGCCAAACGGTGTCGATCGATGCTACAATCAATGGTGTCGACCGATGCCAGACTGTGTCGACCGATGCCCCTCAGAATGGTGTCGACCGATGCTCGTGAGTGTCGATCGATGCTTCCTCTGCAACCACGATCTGCGCGAAACTCAGCGACGAACTCCGACTCCAATCAACCCAAAATCGACTCCAATCATGTCCAATCAACTCGGAACTCACTAAAAAGCACATAAACACAAACCCAAACAACAGAACAACACAAACAACAAGAAATCACACAAAAACAAGAGGGATCTCATGCTTAGATCAACCATGGTCAAGCACTCACCTTTTCTCAAGAAGATTCTGACCAACAAGAACGAATTCAACACTCCTAGAACCCCTCCAACACGTTCCTAGCCTTGGATCTTCAATCCCACAGCAAGATCTCACCAAAAACGCCTTGAAATCTCACAAACTCTCTCAAGAACCTTAGGAAACTGTTTTCTCTCTTTGTTTCTCTTGAAAACGGCGACACAACAACAAAACACGACCCTAGGTCGTTTTCTCCCTTTTAAGACACGAATTAGGGATTTCCCTGAACCAAACCGAACCAATTCGGCAATTAAATCAAACCGGTCGAACCCAGAAATTAGTGGTGTCGATCGATGCCACTAGGGTGTCGATCGACACTCCTTCCAAAATCCCAAATTCTGGTTCGCGGATGTTACACGTATATGGCTTGGGTTTTTTTGATAATTGGGCGATTTGGTGGAGTTTGGGAGCGAGATTTGACTCTCAGCTTCGTGCGGATTGCGGTTGCAGAGGTAGTGTCGATCAACACGAATTGGTGTCGGTCGACACCAGTGAAGCGGCATCGATCGACACTGTGGGGTAGTGTCGGTCGACACCAAGAGCCAGTGTCGGTCGACACTTGGCTGGTGTCGGTCAACACCTCCCTTCCAGCGAGATGATGTTTGTTTTCCTAGTTTGTATGCTTTGTTTGTGTAACAACCCGCCCCGTGGGAAGGTTGTTAAAGGGTGGGGACCAGGGTTCGAGGAACGCCTAGCGCACCAATAACCTACTGGTGGATTTGGATATCCATAGTGATGGGTTAGGATCGATGCCCTGCAGGGCCAGCGTGGGGTCCGTTGGGACGGCTAGCGGGGGGCTAGCAGGGTCTACGGACGGTCCGTTGGGGCAGCTAGCGGGGGGCTAGAGGGGTCCACGGGACGGGTTGTTACAGTTTGTTAATTGTTGGGAACATTGGAGTTACAGTTACTTGTGTGTATATCCCAGTAGATGAGAGGATTACCTCACTGAGTGTTTATAAAATACTCATGCATCTCAATTTGTGTTTGTGGTGCAGGTAAAGGCAAAGTGTGATCGTGGAATCAAGGTAATGAAGAGGAGGATGTTCTAGGGACTCGATTGGTTGTTGTCTGACATTGCTAGGTTGCTAGAGTTGGGACATTAGAAACATTGATAGGTTGATGGTTCTATGATTCACTACAAAAAAAAACTATCGTTTTGAATCATTTGTTTTATATATTTGCATCAGATTTAATTGATGTGAAAATAACTTGCATCACTTTAAAAATGATTTATTATTTGTTGATGCAAATAATTTGTATCAGTTTATTTTAAACCGATGTTATATTTAAGTCAGTTACAACAAATAATTTTAATTATTTGTGTCAGTTTTTTGTAAATAATTTTTAAATTTTGGTATCATTTATGGATAACCGGTACTAAAAAAATATTTTTTTTTTGTTTTAATAATACAAAAATTAATAACAGATTTTTTAGAATAAATATTTCGAAATTATATTTAATATGCAGAAAATTGTTTTCAATATCTATTAAAATCTTTTCAAATCTTTACTAATATCTTTTATTAAAATTGTTATTTACAAAAATAGTAAAAGTAAAAACAAATAACAACCAATTTAATATAGATTCATCATCGATTTACAAAAGAAAAAAAAAAGTGAGATGAACTTAGATCATGAATTCATAACCAAGCTATGGTTTTTTCTTGCTTAAGTGTTATATGTATCGTTAAGTGTTATATGAAACACATATTACTTGTCTTCCATGCCTTTTTTTCCAGTTTCTTGATGACATTGTTGTTTGTTTAATCTTGAGATTTTCTGAGTATATAACCAAAAGTAACAGAGAACAAAACTAGAATTCTACATGAGATAATAAAGAAAATTGATAAAAAAAAAAAACGAAGAAGAAAATTACACTTGCCTTCAAATGTTCTTAGATGTGATGATAATATGCTGAAGATGTGTTGTGGATACATAATTTGTTTTACCATTAGCTGTCTTGTGGCTAATTAAAAAAGAACTTATGCAAAAGTTGTTGTTTTGATCATTGCCAATTTTTTTTGTTTGGTTTTGCTAACGGAGAACCATTTTCACCTTTAAATAATCACAAAGATTTATCTTTTTGAGAAGTTACAAAGATCGTGAGTTGTGGAAATAAATTTTCAGATTTTAAAAAATAAATAGTTTTTAATACATATGTTTTTAATAAAACAAATAAAAAGTAAGAAATTTAAAAAATAAAAGAAACAGATTTCGAATTTAAATATTAAATATTTAAAACCACATCTGGAGTCCAAACAGAAAATATATGTTTACGATTTTTTGTTTATAATTATTAATTTGTGAGATATTGATTTATTGTTTTAAAAATATTTTAAGTTTTGACACATGTAAATTAAGATTGACTTGCACCAATTATATAAAACCGATATCTATAAAATTATGGAATACGTGTATTTTTTTTAAAAAAAAATTGAATCGAGTATATATGTATTAGTTGGCACTATTTTATTTTTGAGATCAATTTTGTATCAATCTATACTATTAAAGCAGAAGTACTCTCTAGAGTAAAAATGGATCATGACTTGGTTTTGGTAGGTTTTTCATTAAAAATGATTAGAGAATCACAAAATTTAATCTAATTAACCTATAGTTTCGATTTCTTTAAATGACGAAAATACCCTCGGTCGATCACTTAAAAAATTGCCGGGTCGGGACGTGGATCCTTACATATCCGACTACAGAAGAAAAAAACCAGCGGATCTGTTTGTACTCCAGAATAATATTTTTCGGATCCAGTATATTATTTCATTCAAGATTAGTTATTTAAGATCCCAAACAGAGTTATTCGTTATTGGCAAACACTCTGATTTAATTTTCCATTTAAATGAAAACCATAAATTTTAATTACCAAAAATTTGGATATTTCCTTAATTACCGAGATTGATCTTAACAGATAATCTTTTAAAAGGAATATTTAGTGATTCAGTTAAAATCTTTAAAAACGAATATTCAAGTTACCAAATCTGACTAAATTGCTTGAATTCCGATATTATAATATTTCCTTAACGAATTTATAGTAATTAATTGTGAGTAGTATAGATAGAAAGAATTAAAAACGCAGAAATTATATATATGTAAAGTTGTAAAGTTGTAAACTAATTTACAGAAAAGGTGTACTGTATAATATCCCACATCGACTAAATATTTTGGAATATGGTTTATAATCACTATAAATATGTGACTAAAATGTTTTGAGTACAAATGAGCAGGAAACTTGATTTATCAGGTATCCAAATTTAACAGTTTAATTTGGTTCTATATTTGAGAATATTTAAACTTTTAAAAAGTAAACATATTATAATATATTATAATATATTTACGTTTTTTAAAAAAGTTTAAGATATTATAAATATTTAAATTTTTATAGAATGTTTAAATTATTATAAATATTTGAACTTCGTCGAAATTTTAAAATATTATAATATATTTAAAGTCTATAAAATATTTAAGTAATATTAATATTTTCATTCTTAAAAATTTAAAATATAATTTTTTTTGAGTTAAATCCGTTAAAACATGTATTTTTATCAAACTTTAAATTAAGCCATGGAAGCAGGGTGTGTCTATCCTCTTACAAAACTACTATCCGATATTGCGGAGTGTCTATTCTCTTACAAAATTACGTACTATCTACTATTGTGGTGTGTCTGTTTTCGTGAAAAAACTACATTTTACAAACTACTTACTCTATTAAGATTTCCAATTTACTGTATAACCCCAAATATACAAATAAACACTATATAAACAAAGCAAATAAATCAAAATAAAAAACTATGTTACAAAAATACAAATTACAGAAAAAAATAACTAACAAAATATATAATCCCGTGCTGTAGCACGGGTATCACCTAGTTATTAATTAATACTAGGTACTAACCCGCGGTAGACCGCGGGCTGAACATTTTATTTTAGAAAAATTTGCAAAAATAGTTTATTAATTAAATTATTTATAATGATTTATGATTGAAATTGTTGGTTTAGAATCTTAGCAATTTTTTCAAATTTTAATATGTTTATTGAAAAAATGACATCAATAAAAAATTGAGGCTGTAACAATGAATAAATAGTTTAAACCTTTGATTATAAACACGTTTGAAAGAACTTAAGCTTTTTAAGAATTCATAGCTTGAGATTTTTTTGTTAAGAGAATAAATATTTTGTTAAGGGAATATTTTTTTGGTTTACATTTTTTTGGTTTATGTATTTAATTTAAATAGATTGATTATCCACGTAACCCCGCAATTTTGGTTAATTAATATAGTAGGATTTTTAATTTTTAATAATTACTAATTATCTTTTATAGCCTCAGCAGTTTTAGCCTTTATTTAATAATTTCTAATGGCAATTACATGTAATTTCTTACACTTTTTAAGGTTATTTTTAATTTTGTACTTCTCAATTAATATAGTAGGATTTAATTTGTATCATTATATTAAGTTATGTAAACTTATATTTTTGTTAAATATTTTTGAAATGATGCAAATTAAAAAAAAATTTGTCATTTTTATTGAACCGATGTCATATTATTCGATTACCACATCAATAATTACAATTGATACTAAACCACATATTATACATCATTTATTAATAAGTCATTTAAATGGATATCATTTACTTTTGTGATACTATTTAAGTGATGCAATCAACCATTTTTTTGTAGTGATTCCGGTTGGTTGAATTTTGGATATTGTTTATGTTATAATTATTGTATTATTATTGGATATTTATTGGGTAATGGTATTGGTTATATCTGCTGTTGATTGTGATTGTGGTTAGGTGGCTAGTGGATATGGGACCAATAGATGTAGTTTTTTTATTATTATTATTTTATTATTATTATTATTATTATTATTACTATTATTATTATTATTATTATTATTATTATTATTATTATTATTATTATTATTATTATTATTATTATTTATTATTTATTATAAAAAAAGGGTCGGGTCGTTTCAGTTTGGTATCATAGTCCTTACGGTTTTAGGTTTGGGTTCCCTAGGCTTTGTGTTGTAGATGTTTGGGATTTGCATGCTTTGATTGATTATGTGAGTTAGTCAATTGTGTGTGGCATGGAGTCCTAGAACATCCTCTTCGTGCCTACAGTGTGATTCCACGATGAGTTTGTTATTTTGTTTTATGTTAAGATTGCTTGTTAGCCTCTGTTCTTGGAAGTGCAGTGGTTAAAGGTGTTTGAGTTGGTTGTCATGGACGGGGACGTGGTCGTGGTCATGGTCAGGCGGGTCCCGAGGCCAGCGAGTGTATGGTCCAGAGTTCCACGAGGAGGTACGCCAGAGGGTCGCAAGCATATCAGGAGGGACCAGAGGGGTTAGCCGGTGAGCGTGCCGGGGGTGCTGGGAACCCAGGTGTGGAGTTGCAGCAGGTGTAGCCCAGGGTCGAGATGATCGCTCGGCGGATCTGTTGGCGTGTTGTTGGAGCGTTTATCGAGAGGGGTACATGTGCAAGCTCCAGTTGTACCACATGTGGTGGGGTGCAGCCGAGGACTACGGATGTTGAGGATTTTCCTTCTTATCTTAGGAGGATGGAGCAGTTGTAGACGCCGGTGCGAGATTCTTCTCGAGAGGTATCGAGCCTAGAGAGGCGGATAGGTGGATATTTGTAGTTGGAGCAGATATTTTCTCTGTTTGGTGGGTAATCCAGTGGATATTAGAAGTTGAGTGGGCAGGTGTAACATTGCAATGTTATACTCAGACCACAGGAAGTACTTTTGGTCGGAAGATGTTTATAGTCTTTAAAGATTGTTGCTCCTGAGAGGATGGTGGTTTTCCTGAGAGGATGAGTAGTTCTCCTGATACTGAGATCTTGAGGATTGTGGTCCAAGAGTGAGACGGTATAACTCAAAGACGCTGGTCTGAGAGTGAGATCGGTATGGTCCAAAGGTTGCGACCTAAGGGTGGAGGAGTTTGGAGAAAGCAATGCCTAGGACGTGAGTATAAACATGACGACGGAATGTAGACCACGAAAGTTGATGGTGGTTTAATCTTGGATTTTAGTTGTGTGGCCGATGTGCTTACTGGTGTTGCTGGAGGTCCAGCGGGTGCTGTGAGTGTGGTGACAGGTTTTGCTCAGACTGAGATGACCGTATTGTGGATTTACTGACAATGTTGTTGGAGAAGAGTTAATAAGATGATTAGTACTTATGAAGTCTTGATGTGGAATAGGTTAATGGATTATGTGACTCTAAATTTGAAAAGTGCTAAATATGGAAAGTGTCGTTACAAAGGAAGAATAGAAAGTTCCAGAAAAAGAAAGTTTCCATAAATAGAAAATTCTATGAATAGTTTGGACTTGTCTATTTTTGGAAAGGGGATGTGAAATGCCGGAGAGGCGAAATGTTTAATGGATGACCTGAAGAGTGGTCACAGATGAGATGATCAGTTCTCAAGGATTTATGATTGGTGATATTCAGGTGGTGGTGAGTTGATGTTGGCATACTTGATTATTAGTCTAGTAGAGTTGAGGACGTAACCAGAGGATTGGTTGAGAAGGGGATTCATTCATCTTATCACTTCACTGTGGGAAGCGTCAGTGTTGTTTGTCGAGAAGAAGGACGAGGTATGAGTTTATGAGTTCGTGGCGATGTCGTTCGGGTTGACTAACGCACAAGCAGCGTTTATGAGATTGATGAACAACGTGTTTCAGGAGTTTTTGGACGTGTCCGTCATCATTTTCATCGACGATATCCTGGTTTTTTCTAAGAGTCCTGAGGAATATGCAGTGCATATAAGAGCAGTTTTGGAAAAGCTGTAGGAGCAGAAGTTGATTGCTAAGTTGAGCAAGTGCAGTTTTTGGCAGTGTGAGATGGGTTTTCTAGGTCACATTGTTTCTGTAGAGGAAGTTTCTATAGATCTAGAGAAGATTTAGGCTATTAGGGATTGGCCTAGACCGCAGAATACCACAAAGATCAGGAGTTTCCTTGGTTATTACAGGAGTTTTGTGCAGGGGTTTTCAAGCAAGGCACGTCTGATTGACTAGGTTGATAGGGAAGGATGTTCCTTTTGTTTGGTCACAGGAGTGCAAGGAAGGCTTTGCAAGCAGGAAAGAGATGCTGACTACTATGCCAGTATTGGCATTGCCGGAGCAGGGAGAACCCTATGTAGTTTATACAGATGCATCCAAAGTTGGTTTGGGGTGTGTGTTGATGCAACATGGGATGGTGATTGCCTATGCTTTGTGGCAGTTATGGAAGCATGAGGACAACTATCCTACTCATGACTTGGGGATGGCTGCTGGAGTTTTTGCCCTAAAAATTTAGAGATCTTATCTTTATAGTGCAAAAGTGCAGGTGTTTAAAGATCATAAGAGCCTGAAGTATATATTCACTTAGCCCGTGCTGAAGTTGAGGCAGAGGCGGTAGATGGAGTTGGTGGCAGATTATGAATTGGAGATAGTCTATCACCCTGGTAAGGCTAACTTGGTTGCAGATGCTCTGAGTCGAAAGAGGAAAGCTCTGGCTCAGAAGCATGAGATGGAGTCTCTGGTAGGAGAGATTAGTGCTTTGAGGTTATGTGCTGCTTCTCAGGTACGGTTGGGTTTGGAAGCAGTTGATAGAGCAGATGTTCTGAGCAGGTTGTGGTTGGCTCAGGAGAAAGATTTGGGCTGGGAATGCCTCTAAGGATGTTGATTCAGAGTATCAGGTCTCAGCTAATGCTACTATCTTGGTGCACGGTTTGATTTGTGTGCCTAAGGATGAGGAGTTGAGGCAGGAGATCCTGAGAGAGGCTCATGCGAGCAAGTTTTCTATTCATCAAGGAGCGACTAAGATGTACCGTGATCTCTAGAGGTACTATCACTGGTAGGATTGCCAGTGTCTCGGACTTTTGATGCTATTTGGGTCATTGTGGATCGGTTAACTAAGTCAGCACATTCTCTGGCCATTAAGAAGACTGATGGAGCATCGGTCTTGGCTAAGAAGTATGAGTATTGTGTCTGATAGGGACTCAAAGTTCACTTCGGTGTTCTGGAAGGCATTTCAGGCAGAGATGGGCACTAAGGTGCATATAAGTACAACTTATCATCCCCAGACCGATGGATAGTCAGAGAGGACGATCCAGACGCTAGAGGATTTGCTGAGGATGTGTGTGTTGGATTGGGGTGGCCATTGGGCATATCACCTGAACCTGGTAGAATTTGCTTACAACAACAGTTATCAGACGAGTATTAAGATGGCTCCGTATGAGGCTTTGTATGGGAGGCCACGTCGTACACCATTGCGCTGCACTCAGGTGGAGGAGAGGAGTATGTATGGTGCTAGTTTTGTTCAGGAGACCTCAGAGAAGATTCGGGTTCTCAAGCTGAACATGAAGTAAGCTCAGGATCGGCAAAGGAGTTATGCCGACAGGAGAATGAGAGATCTTGAGTTTCAGGTAAGAGACAGAGTATACCTCAAGATGACCATGTTGCGGGATCCGAATAGGTCATTGACAGAGACTAAGTTGAGTCTGAGGTAAATGGGTTCATTCTGAGTGATTGAGGGGGTGGTACCAATAGCATATAGGCTGGAGTTGCCTGAGGTTATGCGTGCGTTCCACAAGGTTTTCCATGTGTCGATATTGCGGAAGTGTCTCCATGAGGATGATCGGTTGTTGGCTAAGATTCTTGAAGATCTTCAGCCAAACATGACTTCGGAGGCGAGACCAGTGGGGGTTCTCGGGAGGAGGATCAAGGAATTTCGGAAGAAGAAGATTCCTTTGATGAGAGTCCTTTGGGACTGTGGTGGTTTGAAGGAAAGTTTCCTGAAATAGAAGTTTCTAAAAGTGGAAAGTTCTAAAAATATAAAGTTTTATAGAGTTAGAATTTGTCCATTTTTAGTGGTTATGAGCCTTGGAGGGGCTTGTGTGGCCTTTGTGGCGGACTTTGGATTCATTTTGCCCGTGTGTGGCGGTCTTTTAAGATATTGTGTGGCCTTCATGGTAGTCTTTTGAGTCATTGTGCCATTGTGTGTGGCGGTCTTTTGAGAGATTGTGTGGCCTTCGTGGCGGACTTTTGAGTCATTGTGCCCGTGTGTGGCGGTCTTTTGACATTGTGTGGCCTTTGTGGCAGGCTGTTTAGCCAATTGTGTGGCCTTTATGGCGGGTTGTTTAGCCAATTGTGTGGCCTTTGTGGCGGGTTGTTTAGCCAATTGTGTGGCCTTTGTGGCGGACTGTTTAGACAATGTTTCATGTTTAGGCGGTCCTTTGGGATGTATGGTCTTCGTGACGGTCCTTCGGGACGAGTGGTCTTCGTGACGGTCCTTCGGGACAAATGGTCTTTGTGACGGTCCTTCGGGACAAGTGACTTTGGTGGCGGTCCTGTTTAGGACATTCGTTTCCCTTGGTGGCGGTCCTGTTGAGGACAATTGTTTGGCCTTTGTGGCGGTCCTGTTTAGGACATTTGTTTGGCCTTTGTGGCGATCCTGTTTAGGACATTTGTTTGGCCTTGGTGGCGGTCCTATTTAACACATTGGTTTGGCCTTTGTGGCGGCCATTGTGGCGTGTATATGATCCTTGTGTGGTCATGAGGTATTCCAGTGAGGGATAAGTGGTTGGTAGGACATTGTGTTGTTTTACGCGAGCCACGGGATAAAACTCAGATGTGTTCAGAATTGTTTGCTCGCGACTCTTGGGGGACTTTGGTTCTCCTAGTACTGCCATATTCTGAGACTTTGTGGCTTTGGAGCATGGTTGGTATATCGACATTGGATGACGATTCAGGAGCGCGTTGTAGGGTGGCAACCTGAGAGACGAATATTGGACTTCCTTATATATTATGGCATGCGGGCTTAGGCCCGATGAGGAGCCAACATTAAGGCATGCAGACTTAGGTCTGATGATGAGCCAATAAAAACGCAAGGTTTAGACCTATGGGTAAAGGAAAGTCCAAAAGTCGAGAGCAAATAATGCCTGGAGCGTGAGTCTATCGCCTAGAGGTGACCTTCCATAGATCGGTCGGAGGAGTGCGGGCCGTGGAGATGGTTGCACGAGAGTCCTTGGCTGATAGTTGTTTGAGATTCGAGGATGAATCTGTGTTGGTGGGGGAGAATTATAACATCCGCAAACCAAAACTGGGCGTTTTGGCAAAGGGTGTTGATCGACACCACTTATTTCTGGTTCGGCCAGTTTGTTTTATTATCGATTTGGACCGGTTAGGTTTAGGGAAAACCATTGAACCGAAATATTAAAGTGGGAAAACGACCTAGGTCATGTTTTGTTTTGTCTCACGCCGTTTTTGGAGAAAACAAAGAGATAACAAGTGTTCTTGAGCTTTTGGGAAGAGTTTGGTGAGATTCTTGGCTGTTCTTGAGAGATTTGAAGCTAGGAAGGATCTAGAAGCTTGCTAGGAAGGTTGGATTCGTTGCTGGTTGTCAGAATCTTCCTGCAGAGAGGTGAGTGCATGACCATGACTGATCTAAGCTTGTGATTCCTTGTTCTTGCTTGTTTATTGCTGTTTTTGTGTGCTTTTCTTGATGGGATTGATTGCTACAGGTTCCTACGGACGTATATGGCTTAGGTTTTTTGAGTATTGGGCGATTTGGTGGAATTTGGGAGCGAGATTCGACTCTCGGCTTCGTGCGGATCGCGGTTGCAGAGGTAGTGTCGATCGACACCAATTGGTGTTGGTTGACACCAGTGAAGCGGCATCGATCGACACTGTGGGGTAGTGTCGGTCGACACCAAGAGCCAGTGTCGGTCGACAGTTGGCTGGTGTCGGTCGACACCTCCCTTCCAGCGAGATGATGTTTGTTTTCCTGGTTTGTATGCTTAGTTTGTTGATTGTTGGAAATATTAGAGTTACAGTTGCTTGTGTGTATAGTCCAATAGATGGGAGGATTGCCTCACTGAGTATTTATAAAATACTCATGCATCTCAATTTGTGTTTGTGGTGTAAGTAAATTCAAAGTGTGATTGTGGAATCAAGGCAATGAAGAGGAGGATGTTCTATGGACTCGATTGGTTTTATCTGACATTGCTAGGTTGCTAAAGTTAGGACATTAGAAACATTGCTAGGTTGATGATTCTATAATTCCTATTTGTTGAATTTTGGATATTTTATATGTTATAATTATAGGATTATTATTGGGTATTTATTGGATATTGGTATTGGTTATTTCCGCGGTTGATTGTGATTGTGGTTAGGAGGCTAGTGGATATGAGACCACTAGTTGTAGTTTTATTATTATTATTATTATTACTATTATTATTATTATTATTATTATTATTATTATTATTATTATTATTATTATTATTATTATTATTTTTTTTATTCTTTTTATTATTTTTATTATTAGTATTATTATTATTATTATTATTTATTATAAAAAAGTCGGTTCATTTCAACACTAAATAAATCAAATAAATTTAACAAACAAAAATTAATTTTTTTTATCAGATAATTTAACACGCCGTATACCGCGGGTCAAAATCTAGATCTACTAGAATAGTTCTTACAAAATAGATGTTATTTTATAAGTCATTTTCAGCATATCATTTCATGGCATAGTGTTCCATCCAAAAAAAAACTTTTAAGAAAAAAAAATCACATATATGATATTTTGAAAAAAAAATTACAAAATAAACCAAAGGAATTTCGATCTGTGCTTTAGCACGAATCATATTCAAGTAGCTGAGTAAAGATTTAGAGAATGATATCATTTTAATAAACCATAAATATCAATACTAATATTTGTATAAGTCACAGCATAAAGGTATGTAAGTTTCCTCACACTTGATTTTAGTAGAAATTAAAAACAATTTTATAATGAAAAAGAAAATATTATTACTAATGAGATTTTATTATTATATTAAAAATAATATCAATTTTCTTACTTATCCTTATATTTTAATTTTATTTTCCAAAAATACCAGAATAAAAATTTTAGCATTCGAAACTAAACCCTAAATCTTACTCCCTAAAAATTATACCCTAAATTTAAAATTGTCAATTTTAAACCTAGATAAATAAATTCTATACCCTTAAAATCAATTTTCTTGTGTTGTGGTAATTTTGAAAAAAAAAAAAAAAAAAATTGCTATTTTTGGAAAAATAATTTAATAATGGTATTTTGAGTAATTTTGTTTTTTTTTTTATAATCTATTTAGTCTTGAGAACAAAGAGGTAAACTATTCTTTCTTAGGCCATCTTTATTGGGGGAACACTTGGGGTGTTCTTAGCTCAATAAAATGATAAATATATTGAACAGTGCCCATAAAACACTTTTTTGGTTCTTGATGTAGAACTGATTTTGGCTCAGTTCTAAGCTGATGTGGCAAGCTGTGAATGGATACAATTTTTTGCAAATAATTTTTCACAAATTGAAAAAGGATTTCATTGAGAATATATAGAATAAATTTGGACATTAAACTATGTATTAATTAAATAAAATGTTTGTGTGCTTTAATTAAGTAATATGTTTGTTTGTTTTTTTTATCTTTAATATTTTTTTGTTTCATAAAAATTTGGTATTGTATTTTGAATTTTAGTAAAATTTTTCTAAGTTTGCAATTTAAATGTTATTTTTAAAGTTTTTATAAATGTAATATGTTTAAGATTATTATATTATTAAATCTTATGATCTTAAACATGTTCTTCCAATAACAAACTTCTTAACTAAAGATCTAAACTAATAATCTTACATTATTTTCATAATATTTTCACTCTAAGAACACCCAAAATATTCCTCCAATAAAGATGCCCTTAGTGTTTTACTTTTCTGCACCAAATAAAAAAGAAGTGTTTTCCTTTAGAGAGGAGACCTTTCTCAAAGAACTATTCTTTCTTTTCTGACGTTGTAGGTTCAAGTTTTATAGGTTCAAACTTTCGCATTTATATGTTTTCTTTCTTTGTTGCAGCAAGGTAATCTGTCTTTTTTTTTGTTTTTTTTGGTAAAGCAGCATATTAATGGTTTTTTTGTTTGTCTTAATTGAGTGAAGACTCTATTCTTTCGTTTGTCACCATTATTGTGATTTCTTTATGGATCGTTGGATTGTTTATTTGGTTCTTCTGATTCGATTGGTCTAGAGTTGATTTCTGTATGCTTCTCGATTTGCTGAATTTAGTGATTTGAAATTATCTTGTCAAATGGGTTTCTTTATTCTTCTTCTCCACATTTTTACGGATGCAGCTTGTTAACCGAATTGAGCAAAGAGGGAGGAAATTGGGCATCCAGAAGAAAATAAATTACTTTTCTTCCATGGATAAGGTGGCTGATACTTTTGTATTTACTTATACTTATTTTCATTTCTATTTTCTGGAAAAAAAAAAGTAAACTATTAAATTTCGTTGCAGGTTAAGAAAAGTAAGGAGTACATGTCAAGTAAGCTCTTAAGGCAATGTGATGAGAATTCTGAAAGCGTAAGAGCACAGTTGCTCCATGAAGTAAGAGTTCTACATCTCTTTTCTCCCCATTCATACATTTTACGAAGATCAATGTTACGATAAAAATTAGCTAAGTCAAAGATTTAAACAACAAGTTATATATAGAGAGTCGTGCCTATATTATTTTTTTAGTTGGATGGTAGATTTGCAATGGATTTGGCACATAATGAAATCGACACCACACATGTTATATATAGAGAGTTGTGCCTATATTATTATTTTTAGTTGGAGAGTCATGGTAGATTTGCAATGGATTTGGCACATAAGGCAGTCGACACCACACATATTGCTACCAATGAGATTTGTTGGAATAAGCAACTCATTTGTTGTTGACAAATAAATTTGTCAATGAAAACCTAATATGTTCTATATTTTAATGGAATACAATTTAAAATATGCAAATATTTTACACATTAATATAAGATAATATTAATGTGTGAAATATAAGATTCCCTCGTATGCGCGGATATAAACCCAAAATTTTTGTAACTGGTAAGAGGACAAGTACATATATTATATTTATACTAGGTATCAACCCACACTGGAATAAATCATTGTAAATAAAATATTATTAGTAAAATTATTATTTGAGATTTAAAATTGGTTTGTATAAAATAAAATATGTAAGTAAAACGTTTATTCAAATTTGCATTTATTTTTTGTTAAAATACGTTTCACATGTGAAATATTTGAATTTGAAAAAAAAATTTAAGGTTGTGTAGAAAGTTTTGATGTCTTTTTGTGTTTCTAAAAATCAAATTCACATATTGTATGTTTTACATTATTATCTATATCACTAGACCATTAAAGAGATAAAACAATAGTTTTTACACTAATCGATTTAATTTAAACTAATCATAAGTTTAAAAATGCAATGAAAAAATGATAAACATGGTAAAGAAATGAATAATTTTTTTTCTTATTTGTGAAATATAATTTACTTTTAATAAGTAAATTTGTTATGAAAATGATAATTAAATACATTTTTAGAATTAATAGTTGATTAAATCTTTTATTTTTAAAAACTAATAGAAAAATACATTAGCTCATAATAGTTCAATGACATATTTATGTAAATAATAATGAGAAGTAAAAGCATCTATTAAAAAATGTACAGGAACTCTATAACCGCGACACCTCAGTTTTTTTTGTGAGAATACTTCTTTATTAGTATATAGGGAATTATGATAACTCCGCATAGGCCAAGCCAATGAAGCATCAACTTGCGACCATATATATTAACCACAAAATTCGGCCCTTTATCAAAGATTCCTTTGGTGTAGTGGCGTTAGGAGTGTTAGTGAAGACTCACTCATCACGAGTTCAGCCGCCTATAGCTCATTTTATTTTTTTTCTCGTCTTTGTTTTAATAAACATTAGAAAAAAATATATTATTGCATATAGTCACAAAATTCAGTCCATTTTTTGTTCTTGTGGCCCTCTAAAAGTTAGTGACAGCTCTGATTATACGGGAAAACGGCTAATTCCCCCACAAACTTAGTTACTTTATCGCATTCATACATAGAACTTTCAAGTGTTCTTGTAACTACATGAACTAACTAATAATTTGAATTTTCTACATAAACTATAAATATGGCCAAAACACACAAATCTGAAGATGCCGTTAGTTAAACAGTTAGTGTAACTGACTAGGATGCCACGTGGAAGGACAAAATACCCTTGTCTAATATTCGAACGCGTGACCTACAAATAATCGAAATAAGTTTGATACTAACTGTGCTACAATAATTCTCGTTAGAACTCCAAGGGTATGTATATATATACACTTCTTTTTCTTCTCCTCCTCGTGATGTGAACATAGGATATCTCCTCTACGAGTACGAACCATCATCTGTCTCAATCGAAGCTCGATTTCGTTACGCATCATCAAAGACCAACGAATCAAGTAGTTTACTCAATTTAGCAAAAAAATAATAATTAAAACCCTGAAAACTCTTTTTATCAATACCCAAGTTGAGACAATATGAAACGCCCAATTTTAAAGGTTTTGATAAGAATTTCAAACACTAAGTGCTTCAGTAACATAACCCAGATGGAAATATTTTTAAAAGACACCAAAAGACTAAATTTGAAACCCTAGATTTGTTCCTGCTATCGCTCGTAAGGAGGGAGAAGAAGAGGAAAATGAATGTATATATTTATTTATGTTTGGATTTGTTCCGAGAATTATCGTAGCATATATTGTCTTGAACTGAGTGTGGAATTAGAGAAGTTAAGGTTTCGAGTCTTGAAAATTGTTTTTTTTTTTTAAATTTTAATTTAGATGAAACGATGTCGTTTTGACTTGTTTTTGTAAAACACAGTCACTTGGTTCATCCACGTGGCATCTTAATTAGCTACACTAACGGTTTAACTAACGACATCTTTAGATTTGTAGGTATATAGTTTATGTAGGAAATTCAAATTATTAGTTAGTTCATATAGTTATAAGCACACTTGAAAGTTTTATGTAGGAATCCGATAAAGTAACTAAGTTTGTGGGGAAATTGGTCGTTTTCCCTCTGATTATACATATCCTTTTATATAAAGCTACCAAAATAATATATATAATATATAATATATATATATATAGCCATCATCAAAACACACAACCTCAGAATATATATATTGTCAAGCCGTACTTTCTAACACAACATTTATTACAACCGAGCCATGAAGGTCACTGTAAAACCTGACGTAGTATTTGTAAAAACTAAGATGCAACCAATGCTGAAAAGATTTTTTTTTTTTTTTTTTTTTATTAAGAATCACTTAAACATTTTTATAAGACATGTTTAATATGATTTACACACAATCAACACAACTTATCATTGACAAATTCTTAATCTAACCAAAACTTTTTAAGAATCCTTAAAGCTTATTCACTTAGCTCTTTTATTTCTATGCGGCTCAGCATAATCATAAGTCTCAATTCCAATATATATAGGTATCCAACATATCACGTAGGCTAACCTACATTCCTATTTTAAGATAACTCCAAATCTTCTTTTTTTGATCCGATGATATCTTCTTGCTTGACAATAAAGAAAACTCCAGTATTCTAATTATAATTTGCCGCGTCATTCCAATTATACGTTCATTACTTCCTGCCCACATCTTCTTCCAATGTCTTATAGACTAGCCTAGTTCCACCAAATTTCTTCGTGCTTTCAGTATTTTTCTATCAATTATTTTATCCAACCACAAATTAGCAAAGAACCAACACAAAAGGAATACACAATGATGCTTAATCTAAGCTAAACAAGAGATTGATTTTGGTAACTAAACTTAACTAATCAAAGCAAACAACTCAAAGGAAGGCAAAAGAAAACAAATGGCAAAAGGACTAACAAGAATGCAACACAATCAAAGCAAGAAATAAGCAAATCAATCACAAATAACTAAAAGGCGAATCCCCGGGTTAAGGTAATTGATTCAGAGTGATAAAGATATGGATTTTGGAGCTTTACACAACTTCTAACAAGCAATGATCCTTATGTAACGCCCCGACCACCACCATCTCTTAGTGGGCTCCATGTCCACTTCCAGTCCATGGGCCCACCTTCCTTAATGGAGCTCATGACCTTTCACTAGACTTGTGAGCCCATCCATATCCAATGGTCGGTTTCCTACGCCTGGGAGGTTTTAAAGACTTGTTTACCGTCCCTACAAATCACCACATGATCTTTCCCTGTGTTTTGTCCTCACTCGCACAGTTCCGACAGTCACTTCCCGGAAGGTCACCCATCCTGAGACTACTCCAGCTTAAGCATGCTTAACTCTGGAGTTCTCTCAATACCGTTAGAAAATCTAAATAATTTAAAGGGTCCTGAAAGAACTCCAGAGTTTAAAGGGTCCTGAAAGAACTCCAGAGTTAAGCGTGCTTGAGCTGGAGTAGTCTCAGGATGGGTGACCTTCCGGAAAGTGACTGTTAGAACTGTGTGAGTGAGGAAAAAACACAGGGAAAGATCATGTGGTGATTTATAGGGACGGTAACAAGTCTTTAAAATCTCCCGGACGTATCAAACCGGCCGTCGGATATATATGGACTCATGGGCCTAGTGAGAGGACATGATGCCCATTAAGGAAAGTGAGCCCATGGACTGGGATTGGACATGGGGCCCACTAAGAGGTGGCGGTTGGGGCGTTACAATTAGACATTAGATTTTATATGTTAATTTTGAAATGTTTATAAAACTATGTTAGGATAATAGGTGCACGTTATTTAATTTGGAAAATAGCAAACTGTTTTAATTTATTTTTTGATGATATAATGACATGAATTGTAAATAATACTAGATTATGACCTGCAGTATACCACGGGGTAAATTTTTACATAATGTTTTTGTTATTATATTATTATAATAATAATTTTGCTAATTTACTATTTTATTAATTTTTGTGATTTAGTATATAATCCGAGTTATACAGCACACCAAATTTTGTTTAATACAATCTTAATTAGACCAGTTTGATTCAATATATTTTATATTGGTGTTGTTAAAATAGTAAATGAGGATTTAACGAGTATTGAAATATCTTATTAATGATATCCTATTTTCTAGTATTATCAATTCAATTATGTCACGTTATATAACCTGTCACATAATATAATTCGTTTGTGTTTTTTTGTACATTTAATATGTTTAAATATTAATAATTAACTTTTTATTAAGTTTAGATATATCAGTTATCTTATTATATAAAGTTTGGTTTTCAAACTTAGTAACTCACAAGATTTTGACATGTGTCAGTTTTAACGCTTAGAGATTTTGTTGTGTCAAACTTCTTAAGATTTTATAATTTACTATATACGGTAAATTTACTATATATATATATGTTAAACACATACTTTTTATATTAATTGAGTAATATATGTTCCGTTTCAAAAATTCAAATCACAATATATGCAAAAAAAAATTTTAAATAACAAATTTATGTATTATATAATGATTCACTACACTTAAAATTTAAAATAAAAAAGAAATGATAGGAGAAGAATTTTTTTTAATATTGAATAAGTCTTCAAAATATATATATTAATTGTAGAATACTATGTATGTCGATATTTAAAATATTTTAATTGTGTTTGGTTATAAAGATAATAGAAAAAATTAACTAAACTTTTTGAGTTTATGGTATTTAGTGGTAAATACTTCCAAAAAAACATTTTTGAACAAAAACTGCTGCAAAAATACTAGTATAGATTAACAAATAAGAATGATTAGCTGAAAAGTGTCTCGAGCTCGATCTCAGCTCAGATTTAAATATAATTTTTAACTATGAAACGAATTCCGAATTACATTTTCCCCAAGCTGCATATCTATTAAGAGGGGTGTATTTAAGTTATTGGATGTATGATTTTGATGGATTTGGAAATCCAAACAAAAATCATGTGTTATTCAATCATTGATTTTAAAATACTTATCAAAATCATGTGTTATTGGTTCCATGATTTACAAATACTTTTTAAAATCCTCTGTTATTCATTTAATGATTTGTTTTTGGATTTCAAAATCCACATTATGTTTTATATGGATTTGAATGGATTTGATAGTGTAAAATAGAATGATTGAAATCCAAGGATAAAACATGTTATTTCAAAATCCATCTGTTTTGATTTCTAAAATTTACAATTCCATATGGATTTAGAAATCATCTATTAATATTTTGAATGATTTGTCTAAAATTTACAAATCCTATGTTATTCAATTATGGATTTTAAAAAATCTCAGGAAATCCACTGTTATTGAACTGATGATTTAAAAATCTACTTAAAAATTCACTGCTATTCAAAACGGTTTGTGGATTTGGATTTTAATAAGTTTTAGGAATTCTGGAGGATTTGAGAGGATTTGTTTACTTAAAAATACAAAAATCCAAGGGGGGTGTATTCAATCTAATATTCTAAGTGATTTTAGTTTTCATGAGATTTTAAAATTTTTTGATGATTTTAGGGAGGTCGATATGATTTATTGTAAAATTTTTTCAAATCCCACCTAAAACCATGAGATTTGGATTTGTGTATTTTTAACTAAAGAAATCTTCTCAAATCCTCCAGAATCCAAAAAATTATTAAAATCCAAATCTGCAGACTATTTTGAATAACAGTGGATTTTGAGATAGATTTTTAAATCATTAATTCAATAACAGTGGATTTCAGGAGACTTTTTAAAATCCATGATTCAATAACCGGGAATTTCAGAAAACTTTTTAAAATGCATAATTGAATAACATAAGATTTGTAAATTTTACTTAAATCACTTAAAATGTCAAGTTGAATACACTCCCCAAATCTCAAGGTTTTAGGTGGGATTCGAAAGAATTTCACCATAAATAATATCAATTTCCCTAAAATCTATCAAAATTCTAAATTTTCAAAATCCCATAAAATTTTTCAAAATCATGATTTCAATACACCCTCCTAATTATTTTATATCGAAAATAGGTAAAGTAAAAACTAATGGGGTAGGTATCATTACATCACGGCACGGATGGCAACCACTACTGGTAAAGGATATTTAATCTAAACATTTGGTTATATTCTTTCGAGCAGCCACAAAAAGATAGTTCAAAAGAAATGGAGGTGGAACTGGAAACTGGAAAAGAGATGGAAAATACGGTTTCGCCGGCGTCTCAAGATGTGAGCCGAGAAGGTGGGAACAGTCATACTCACAGTGTGAAAGAAGAGGTGAAGAAGCAGTTATGGCTCTCCGCTCCACTTATCGGCGTGAGCCTGCTCCAATACTCTCTCCAAGTCATCTCCGTCATGTTCGTCGGCCATCTGGGTTCACTTCCTCTCTCCGCCGCCTCCATCGCAACCTCCTTCGCTTCGGTCACCGGCTTCACTTTTTTGGTGTGTAACCTCTTCTCTTTCTTGATTATCTGAAATTAAGTGTATATATCTCCCAATATTTTCGAAGATGGAGAAATTAGGAAGAGAAACAAATCCAACCCGATAACGGTTTGCTTTGAGCTCAACATCACATATCATTTTATTATACCAAACACTTATTTAATTTGTTTCCACAGATGGGCACAGCGAGTGCGTTGGAAACCCTTTGTGGCCAGTCTTACGGAGCAAAGATGTATGGAAAACTAGGGATTTACATGCAGAGGGCCATGTTTGTTCTCCTTATACTCTCAATTCCTCTCTCAATTATCTGGGATTACTCAGAGAATATTCTGATATTAGCCCACCAAGACAAGTCCATTGCCATGCTTGCTGGTTCATACACGCGATACATGATCCCAAGCATCTTCGCTTACGCACTTCTTCAATGCCTGAACAGGTTCTTGCAAACGCAAAACAACGTGTTCCCTGTATTTGTGTGCTCTGGAATCACTACTTTTCTTCACGTGTTTCTCTGTTGGGTCTTGGTGTTTAAGTCTGGTTTAGAACACAACGGCGCTGCTCTTGCTATCTCAGTCTCTTATTGGTTCAATGTTATTCTCCTCTCGTGTTACATCAAGTTCTCCACTACATGCTCCCAAACCTGGACCGGTTTCTCTGTAGAGTCTTTTAGCCACATTCCTGCTTTTATGAAGCTCGGGTTTCCTTCTGCTGTTATGGTCTGGTAAATTTTTCTTCTTCCAATAATATTTACTTCATAGTTCTTGGTCTTGTTTCTAGTATCATGATTCTGTGGTATGCATATGGTGGATAGCTTAGAACTCTGGTCGTTCGAGCTTTTGGTTCTCTTATCAGGCCTACTTCCTAGCCCGGTTTTAGAAACTTCAACTCTTGCAATCTGGTAAGACAGATATCATGCTATTCTTTTCATTTGTCTGGGTTTTTTTTGTAAGGTCACCTGATTTCTGCATTGTTTCAGCCTTAATACTTCATTAACGGTCTGGATGATCCCGGTTGGCCTTGGTGGCACCGCAAGGTCAGTACTTAAATAACCAGAGCATATAAACGACTTATTTCTGAAACATTAATGCTGTTTCCTCGCTCACAGCACAAGGATCTCGAACGAGTTAGGAGCAGGGAATCCAGAAGTAGCAAAGCTGGCTGTACGTGTGGTTGTAGCCATGGTAATCGTGGAGGGTATCTTGATTGGATCAGTTTTGTTAGCGATACGTCATATATTGGGATATGCTTTCAGCAGCGATCCGAAAGTCATCAAATATGTAGCATCCATGATACCAATTGTCGTTGTGGGCAACTTCCTCGACGGATTCCAATGCGTTTTGTCAGGTTTCTCCCAAAATATATATATATATATATATATATATATATATATATATTTGAACAAAACAGTTGTTCGTTTATTCTCTATTGAAACCAAATCTGATTATGTACTTTGAAACTGAAGGGGTTGCTAGAGGATGTGGTTGGCAGAAGATTGGAGCTTGTGTGAATCTCGGCTCATATTATCTAGTTGGAGTTCCGTTGGGTTTGCTACTTGGTTTTCATTTACATCTCGGTGGTCGTGTAAGATAAAAACTCAGATTTTTCGTACTCTTATTCTTTCATGATAACAGAGTATCTTGATTGTAATATCAATTTGCTTGTGAACTTATTTCAGGGGCTTTGGCTGGGGATTGTATCAGCCTTAGTTGTCCAAGTGTCTTCTCTTTCCATCATCACCGTCATTACAAACTGGGATAAAGAGGTAATCTGAAATCTGCTGCGCGATCTAGTTTTTATTTAGTTTATAGATTTGCGTATATGACTCATATTTTATTATTTGGAAAGGCCAAGAAAGCTAAACACAGATTTGGGCGTTCTGATAAAGAGGTGAGGAGAGCTAAAGCATCGATTATAGTCTGACAAACCATTGGGTACTAAGTGTCTGCTTGGAGACTTATTCTGTCCATAGTATGATCTAAGTGGTTCAAAATGCTTCGATCTCTGTATATATGTTAACATCTTCTTGCGTCAAACTTGTGATGTTGAAGCTTACAATAAATATATGTGTTAGCCACTTCCATAATCCTGGACAACAAAACCATTGAAGCAAAGAAACTGATAGCTTGTATTTACTTAAGTCAGTTAAGATTGTTTCTGTTTGAGTGACTAAATGAATAAAATCTGGTTGCTAACCACATACGGAAAAGAAAAAAATTATATTAGTCCTACAAGACTTCTACAAAATAATAAAAAATATTAAAAATAATTATATTATTTTAGTTTCTATTTTTTTTCATATTTTCTCTTTTTCACTTCCCTAATTATTTTTTTTGTTTTTAACTTTGAATTCTAATTCTTTTTTTTTCTATCTTTTAAGAATTAAGATCCATTTTACTATATTAATTTTTTAATTTTAATTTATTATTCTATTTTTTCTTTAACTTTGAATCTTATTATGTTATTGAAGACAATTTCATATTAGTATTACTTTTTTTTTTACAACAAAAGATTAGCACATATGAGTCAATTGGGTGAGAAATTGTTTACATACAAAACATTATGCGGAGATGTACGCGTTTGGCGTGTCAAATAATCTGCATTTACATTTGCATTTCTAGAAATAAGAGATAAAGAGAAAGAAGTAAACTCCTCCCTATCAATCTTGATATCTGAAAGGACCGACTTTTTTTTTTTAATAATAAATAATAAATAATAATATACATAAATAAATTACAACTAGTGGTCTCATACCCACTAGCCACCTAAACACATTCACAATCAACAGCGGAATAACAATACCAATAATAATAATATCCAATAATATCCAATAACAAAACCATTATTATAACATAAGCAATATCCAATAACAAGATAACCAATAATCCAATAACCAATCATCAGAAAACATGAAACCAGCAACCTAACAATGTTTCTAATGACTCAACTCTAGCAACCTAACAATGTTTCTAATGACTCAACTCTAGCAACCTAACAATGTTTCTAATGACTCAACTCTAGCAACCTAACAATGCCAGACAACATCCAATCAAGTCCCTAGAACATCCTCCTCTTCATCACCTTGATTCCACGATCACACTTTGCCTTTACCTGCACCACAAACACATATTGAGATGCATGAGTATTTGATAAACACTCAGTGAGGCAATCCTCCCATCTACTGGGCTATACACACAAGCAAAAGTGAATCCAATGTTCCAAACAAACAACAAACAAACAAGGAAATCAAACATTGTCTCGCTGGAAGGGAGGTGTCGACCGACACCAGCCTAGTGTCGACCAACACCAGCCTAGTGTCGACCGACACTGGCCTTGGTGTCGACCGACACTACCCCACAGTGTCAATCGATGCCCAATTTGCTGGTGTCGACCGACACCAAGTGGTGTCGATCGACACTCCTTCTGCAACTGCGATCCGCACGAAGTCGAAAGTCGAATCTCGCTCCCAAATCTCCTCCAAATCGTCCAATACTCGAAACCCAAGCCTTATACATCCGTAGGAACCTGTATCAACCAATCCCAGCAAGAAAAACACACAAACAAGCAACAAACAAGCAAGAACAAGGAAATCAAAGGCTTAGATTAGCCATGGTCATGCACTCACCTCTCTGCAGAAAGATTCTGACCAATAAGAACGAATTCCCTCACTCTTAGCTAGCTTCTAGCACTTTCCCAGCCTTAGATCTCCCAAGAACAGCAAGGAATCTCACAATTCTCTCTCAGAAGCTCAAGAACAATGTTTTCTCTCTTTTCTTCTCAAAAACAAACAAACGGCGACAAACACCACTTCCAAAACCCCTCTGGTCGACAATTCCTTTCAATATCTCGGTTTAGTGGTTTTCCTTAAACCAAACCGACCAAAATTGACAATTAAATCAATTCGATCGAACAGGAAAAACAATGGTGTCGACCGACACCCCTTTGGTGTCGATCAACACCCTCACCCAAAACGTACAAATTGGTTTGCGGGTGTTACAATTCTCCCCCACCAATCTAGATTCATCCTCGAATCTCGAACAACCATCAGCCAAGGACTCCCGTGGCACCGTCTCCACGGCCCGCACTCCTCCGACCGATCTACAGAAGGTCACCTCTAGGCGATAGACTCACGCTCCATGCATCATTTTCTCTCGACTTTTGGACTTTCCTTTACCCATAGGCCTAAACCTTGAGTTTTTGTTGGCTCCTCATCAGACCTAAGTGAGCATGCCATAATATTGGCTCTTCATCGGGCCTAAACCCGCATGCCATAATATATAAGAAAAAATCCAACTTGTCTCTCGGGTTGCCACCTTACAGCGCGCCCCCGGATCGTCATCCGAAGTCGATATACCAACCATATTCCCAAGCCACAAAGTCTCTGAATATGGCAGTACTAGGAGAACCTAAGTCCTCCAAGAGCCGCGAGCAAACAATTCTGAACACGTCTGAGTCCTATCCCTATCCAGGTTTCCTTCCCGTGGCTCGCGTAAAACATCTCAATGTCCTACCAACCACATATCTCCTCACTGGAATACCTCATGACCTCACACGGATCATCTCACTGCCACAAGGCCAAAAAAATGTCCTAAACATGACCGTCACAAAGTCCAAACAAATGTCCTAAACAGGACCGTCAAAAAGACCAAACAAATGTCCTAAACAGAACCGTCACAAAGACCAAACAAATGTCCTAAACAGGACCGTCACAAAGACCATCTGTCCCGAAGGACCATCACAAAGACCATCTGTCCCGAAGGACCGTCACAAAGACCATCTGTCCCAAAGGACCGTCACAAAGACCATCTGTCCCGAAAGACCGTCACAAAGACCATCTGTCCCGAAGGACCGTCACAAAGATCATCTGTCCCGAAGGACTGTCACAAAGACCATATGTCCCGAAGGACCGTCACAAAGACCACAAAATGTCTCAAAAGACCGCCACTAAGGCCACACAATGTCTAAAAAGACCGCCACACACGGGCACACTGACTCGAAAGTCCACCACTAAGGCCACACAAGCCCCTCCAAGACTCTCCACCGCTAAAATGGACCAATTTCAACTCCCGTAAAACTCTCCATATTTAGCACTTTCCATTTTTGGAAACTTTCCACCCTTGGAAACTTCTATTTCAGGAAACTTTCCTCCAAAAACCCCGCCTCACGGAAACTTTGTACCCCGAGCAACACCTCATCTTGTTACTGAGTCGCACAACACACCACCCCAAGCGACCGAGTAACAAGAGAGATGGGCTGGAATACTCCATTCCTGCTCCAAACACGGATTACAGATGGGACCAGGCTAGACAAGTTCATGTTGCGGCTTGCTTCTCATACCACTTCTTAAACCTTGCCTTCATCTTCGCCTAAGGCTCCCAAGTCTGATCCTCAACACCATCACAGTCCCAAAGGACTCTCATCAAAGGAATCTTCTTCTTCCGAAGTTCCTTGATCCTTCTCCCAAGAACCCTCACTGGTCTCGCTTCCAAAGTTATGTTAGGCTGAAGATCCTCAGGAATCTTAGCCAACACCCGCTCACCTTCACGGAGAAACTTCCGCAACATAGACACATGGAAAACCTTATGGAACGCACGCATAACCTTAGGTAACTCCAGTCTATATGCAACTGGTCCAACTCTCTCAATCACTCTGAACGGACCCATATACCTCAGACCAACTTAGTCTCAGTCAATGACCTGTTCGGACCCCGCAACATGGCCATCTTGAGGTACACTCTGTCTCCTACCTGAAACTCAAGATCTCTCTTCCTCTTGTCAGCATAACTCCTCTGCCTATCCTGAGCCTCCTTCATGTTCAGCTTGAGAACCCGAATCTTCTCTGAGGTCTCCTGAACAAAATCTGCCACGAACATGCTCCTCTCCCCCACCTGAGTCCAGCATAACGGTGTACGACATGGTCTCCCATACAAAGCCTCATAAGGAGCCATCTTAATACTCGCCTGATAACTGTTGTTGTAAGCAAACTCTACCAGGTTCAGGTGATCTTCCCAATGGCCACCCCAATCCAACACACACATCCTCAGCAAATCCTCCAGCATCTGGATCGTTCTCTCAGACTGTCCATCTGTCTGGGGATGATAAGCTGTACTCATATTCACCTTAGTGTCCATCTCTGCCTGAAATGCCTTCCAGAACACTGAAGTGAACTTAGAATCCCTATCAGACACAATGCTTGCTGGCACCCCATGCAACCTGACTATCTCTCTCACATACTTCTTAGCCAAGACTGCTGCTCCATCAGTCTTCTTAATGGCCAGAAAATGTGCTGACTTAGTCAACCGGTCCACAATGACCCAAATAGCATCAAAGGTCCGTGACACTGGCAATCCTACCACAAAATCCATGGTGATCATATCCCACTTCCACTAAGGAATGGGTAAACTCTTCAGTAAACCGCCAGGAACCTGATGTTCAGCCTTCACTAGCTGACACCCATCGCACCTCGAGACCCAACTAGCCACATCCTTCTTCATCCCGACCCAGTGATAGTACCTCTTGAGATCACGGTACATCTTATTCGCTCCTGGATGAATAGAAAACTTGCTCGCATGAGCCTCTCTCAGAATCTCCTGCCTCAACTCCTCATCCTTGGGCACACAAACCCGATCGTGCACCAAGATAGTTCCATTATCTAAGACCTGAAACTCTGAATCCACATCCTTTGAGGCATTCACCAGCCCCAAATCCTGCTCCTGATCCAACCGAACCCTACTCAGAAAATCTGCTCTATCAACTGCCTCAAAACCCAACGGTTCATGTGAAACAACACACAAGCTCAAAGCACTGATCTCCCCTACCATAGACTCCATCTCCTGCTCCTGAGCCGAAGCTATCCTCTTCCGACTCAGAGCATCTGCAACCGTGTTAGCCTTACCAGGGTGATAGGCTATCTCCAAATCATAATCTGCCACAAGCTCCATCCACCGCCTCTGTCTCAAATTCAGCTCAGGCTGAGTGAATATATAGTTTAGGTTCTTATGATCTGTAAACACATGAACCTTTGCACCATAAAGATAAGATCTCCAAATCTTCAGGGCAAAAACTACAGCAGCCATCTCTAAATCATGAGTAGGATAGTTGCACTCATGCTTCCGCAACTGCCGCGAAGCTTAGGCAATCACCTTCCCATGCTGCATCAGCACACAACCCAAACCAACTCTAGATGCATCAGTATAAACCACATAGGGTTCTCCCTACTCAGGCAAAGCCAACACTGGCGTAGTAGTCAACATCTCCTTAAGGCTCTCAAAGCCCTCCTCACACTCCTGTGTCCACGCAAAAGGAACATCCTTCTCTGTCAACTTAGTCATAGGGCGTGCTCTACTTGCAAAACCCTGCACAAACCTCCTTTAGTAACCTGCCAAACCAAGGAAACTCCTGATCTCGGTGGCATTTTGCGGTCTAGGTCAATCCCTGATAGTCTGAATCTTCTCCAGATCTATAGAAACCCCTCTGCAAAAACAATGTGACCCAGAAAACCCATCTCACGCTACTAAAAACTGCACTTGCTTAACTTGGCTAACAACTTCTGCTCCCGCACCTTCTCCAAAACTGCCCTCAAATGCACTGCATGCTCCTCAAGACTCTTAAAATAAACCAGGATATTATCGATGAAAATGATGACAGACACGTCCAGAAACTTCTGAAACACGCTGTTCATCAATCTCATAAACGCTGCTGGCGCGTTAGTCAACCCGAACGGCATCACCACAAACTCATAATGCCCATACCTCGTCCTGAAAGCCGTCTTCCTCACATCTGCCTCATCTATCATTATCTGATGATAACCCGACGCCAGATCTACCTTGGAGAACCAAGTAGCACCCCTCAACTGATCCAACAACTCATCGATCCTAGGAAGAGGGTACTTGTTATTCATATTGACCCGGTTAAAACCCCGATAATCAATGCACAACCAGAAACTCCCATCCTTCTTCTTCAAAACATCACTAGCGCTCCCCACGGTGATACACTAGAACGGATGAATCCCTTACTCAACAAATCCTCTAGCTGCTTCCTCAGCTCTGCCATCTCTACTGGAGCCATCCTGTAAGGAGCCTTGGATAACTGCATCGTCCCCGGTTCCAGTTCCAGTCGGTCTAATACCCTGAAAAACCAACTTCCCTCCTTGACGCTCAAACTCCACTCTACCACGGTGGCAGTCCAAATGCACCCTATGCCGATGCAACCAATCCATCCCGAGAATAACATCATACATCTCCACTGGACTGATAAGCAAATCCGCTGGCCACGACTCCCCTGCGATTTAAATATCAACTCTTCTAACTCGTCCAATAACTCTCAGGAACTTGTCTCCCGCAACCCTGACAACTCCTGTACGCTCCCCGGGATCCCCTCTGATTCCCGCACTCTCTGCACACTCCAGAGAAACAAAGCTATGAGAAGCTCCAGAATCAAACATAATGTGGGACTTAAACCCGCCCACCAACAAGGTCCCTACACAAACCTCATGTGTTGAGAAACTAACACTTTATCACCGGAAAAACATAAAATCTGAACCTACTAAAATTCACAAAACTTAAGTACCAGAAAGTATACCTGTGATCGCCCCGGCACTGGTTCCATCAGTCTCTGCTGTCGTGTGAACCTGTGGCGCCTGCAAAATCCGTGCCACCTGCTGACCTCCAGGCTGCACCTGCTGCAACGCTGCCACTGCTGCCGGCTGCAACTTGGGACACAAGGGCCTGATGTGCCCCGGCTCCCTGCAATGATAGCAGACACGAATCCCTGCCGTCGAAGCACTCCTCTTGGGACAACTAGCAATCCTGTGATCCTTGCTCCCACACTTGAAGCAACCCCTGCCACTCTGCGTCTGCGTAGCCTCCCACCTCCTCTTGGTTCCCTACAAAGGCTTGCCGCCCCTGCTAGAACCTCCATGATGCCAAGCCTTGCTAGGCTGAACTGCTGGACTAACCGCCACTGACTTTGCCCGGATATCCTGCTCAATCTCTGCTGCAGTCTCAACCAGCTCTGCACGCGTAGCATAACTGGAGCATCAACACCGCCCCTCCGGCCACACTCACAGAATCCCCCGAAACATCCAGCGACTCGCCAACACCCTCAACTGTCACACTCTGGTCCTCGGTCTCACTAACCTCAGGGACTCTGCCCCTAACACGACCACGTCCGCGTCCACGACCACGTCCGCGTCCACGACCACGTCTGCGTCCACGACCACGACCAGAAACAGTACAATCTCTAGCCATCTGCACTACCATGAACAGAAGACTAAGCAAACAATTACTATTATAACACAGAAACATAAATTCACCGTGAAATCACACAGTCGGCTTGAAGAGGGTGTTCTAGGACTCCATGCCACACACAATTGACTAACTCACATAATCAATCAAGACATGCAAATCCCAAACATCACAACAGAAACCTAGTGAACCCAAACCTAGAACCGTAAGGGCTATGATACGAAACTGAAACGACCCGACCCATTTTTTTTAAAATAATAAATAATAAATAAACTACAGCTAGTGGTCCCATACCCACTAGCCACCTAACCACGATCACAACCAACAGCGGAATAACAATACCAATATCCAATAAATATAAATAACCAATATTCATAGCATAACCAATAACCAAATAACCAATCATCAGAAAACATAGAACCAGCAACCTAGCAATGTTTCTAATGACTCAACTCTAGCAACCTAGCAATGCCAGACAACATCAAATCGAGTCCCTAGAACATCCTCCTCTTCATTGCCTGGATTCCACGATCACACTTTGCCTTTACCTGCACCACAAATACATATTGCAATGCATGAGTATTTTATAAACACTCAGTAAGGCAATCCTCACATTTACTGGGCTATACACACAAGCAATAGAGTCATCTCTAACCATCAAACAACAATCAACAAACAACAAATAACAAACCAGAACTCTGCTTGACCGACACCAACATGCATCGACCGACACTACATGGGGATGCATCGACCGATACTCGATGCACTTGCATCGACCGACACTCGCACTGCATCGACTGACGCATGCTCGACATAACACGAAAACCCTAGAGTTTTACGCACCGTCCTCGCACTTGCATCGACCGACGCAAGATATGCATCGACCGATGCAATACCAAACATCATGTTTTCCCCAAAGCTTCTCGCCGGATCTTTGTTCCTACAACCACAAAACTTGATCCCAAGCCACAAGAAAGCTTCCTAACGTCCCAATTATCATTCTAACAAGTCTAACAACACAAAACAAGCAAATTAGAGAGTTCTCTAGCTTAGATAAGCCATGGTCTTGCACTTACCTTTGCCAAGACGAAACTGAACCTCAAACAAGCAACACAACGCTCCTAGGAAGCTCCTACAACGATCCCAGCTACATATCTCTACAGGAACAACCTCAAATCTCCAGAAAAACACCAAGAACACCAAGAATGCACTTTCTCTCTTTTGTTTCTCTCAAAAACGACAAAGTCGACTAATGAAACAAAAGAAACGATTAAGGGTTTTTTCTTCTCCCTTTACCCAAAACGCAGCGTTTAACTTAAGTCAAAACGCAGAAAATTGAACCTGCATCGACCGATGCACCATCTGCATCGACCAATGCAATTCCCAAACCGGGATTTTGGTTCACGGATGTTACAATATGGACGTGAGAGACGAGATAACGATCATGATAAGAAAAACGATTCATTAAATCTTATGTGCGGCCAATTAGAGAGGTTAGTTAAACAATAATACATAAATATATATGTACACTATTGAGTAGTGGCTGTAAGTGAAGGCTATATATATATATTTAATCGCTATGTTGTTAGGGGTAGATCCCCACCCTAACAAGAAGCCTGGCCCAGGAAAAGCCCAAAATAAACCTCCTAAGGAAGGAGGGGTATTATGGTCTTTTAAATGGACGAACCGACACTATTCCCTATAAGTAAAAGCGTACGGCCTTCGGGGGAGGGGATTGCGGAAAAAGGCAAGAGAATTGATACAGCAAGTACAAGGTTTCAATCCGTCTAGCAAGAGTCGACGAGCTTGTAGCTCGTCCATTATTCTCGTTCATTCTTTTAACTCGTCTAAGTTGTGTTGTAATCAGTCTTTTGTGCCTCGGCACCGATTAAATAGAAGAGAACTTCGACCTCCTTTAACCGAACTAAAACATTCTAATTGTGACCGATCTAGACATCAACATATGTCAAAGTAATACTTATATGTTATATAATTTGTTTGGGTTCACTTGATAGTTTGAAATTGAGTTAACAATAAAATATTTGTCGACAATGAAATAAATAACGGAAAAAAGAAGATATTTATGAACATGAGCAATTCCACTTTCTGCATCATCATCACAAATTTCATGTTAACATATCATATTCTTTCGTAGGAGTAGGCATGGGTAAAATATCCAAACTCCATGATCCGAACCTGAATCTATAATCTTAAAATCTCAAACGGATTCAAACTCTCTAGATTTGAAAACCTAAACCCGAATCCGATCTATAACTTAAGTTTATGTTGTATATACATAGCATCGTAGAAATTCTAACATACATACACAACAACAGATACAATGACACAAAATAATTGTAAGCAATTATGGTTAATTTATCACCACATAATAAATCCAAAAGACAATTGTAAGCAATTTTACTCTTTTTTCTAGCCATAGATGTCTTACAGAAATCATCAAGTTCTTAAAACTTTGGTGGAAACCAGGTTTTAAGAAATCATCAATTTTTTTTTCTCTCCTCGATTTTTTTTTTAATTTGTTTATATATAATTAAAAAAACCAGGTAAGATAAATTCACGTTACATTTGGAAGAAGCAAACTAATATAGTTTGGTTATATGGACATTATTGTCAAGAAATGACCTTATGGCTATTCTATGAAAAGTGTAATTGACTTTTTTAAATCATGAAAGAAAATATTTTTTTTGGTGTGTTATGTGAATTCTTTTTTAAATATATTACTTCCTCCATTCTACAAAAAAAACACCATTGTAATACCCGAACTCGGTATTCAGAGCTGGTCAGCGGGTTGATTTCATGGCCCAACCCAAAACACTCTTTAATCGCAAAACCACCTACTAACTATGCAAAATGAATTCTTGGCTTAACCAACCTGCAAAAGAGAGAGGGGTGAGCAATTGATAATTACTCAGTGAGGGAAAGCCTCAAGGTTCCCAAAGTCTCCACACCTAAATACGCTTAGACAATCACAAAGTCTAAACCTAAGACAAACAACAATTACTGTGTCCCTAAATGCTGTGACACACAAATATTCACACACAACACACAAATGCAACTATGTCCCATGATACCATGTGTCAAGACATACCAACCCGTACATTACTGGATTCCTCATGCTTTTGCACTTCTTTCTGCACATTTTCACTTGCATATTTGGATTCTTCATGCTTCTCACACTTTTTCCACGCACAATGCACTCGTTGGCTCGTCAGCCAATCCTAATGTACCCGCATTCAGTGGCGGACCCAGGAAATAAATTTAAGGAGGTCAATTACAGAACAAAAAAAATATTTGTGTTGTATTAGTGGTTTGAACCTTGGTTTAGGGAGGTCAACACTAAAGAATTTACCATCTGTGCTACTGAAACTTTGTAGAATTATATGTAAAAACAACTATTTAATTAGTTTACCCAGGTCAGGTGACCTACCTCTCCCCAATGTAGGTCCGCCCCTGCCCGCATTCTGCGCCCGTAAACCACCACACTACTGTAAGGATATTTCCTTGCATGACTCTCTGCGGTTCAGCGCATCTACTTGCCCTTGGCACCTATCTCCTCACACACAAGCACTTATTTCACCACAACAATATACATTTACGCAACCACATCAATATCAATAACCACACATTCATTTTATATTCTCATATTTATTCTAATTCTTATATATTATAATAAATATATATATATATATTTATATACATATAATTTAGATATACACTCATCTAAATATAGGTTACTTATATACTGTATAACATATATGAATATGTAGAAGACATGTTAGCCACACGAATCGCATCCTTCGTTTAGCACTTGCAACAATAAATTCCGCTTAATCAACAACCTTAAATAATCCATTAAATAATCCATGATTTATTCCATTAAACCAAATCCAAAACGCATACCCCGGTTTGACATTTATATGCTTGACTTTGTGCTCATTAATTAAATCGATCAACCAGAATTTGACAATTAAACCAAATCAAACTAAGATAATTATCCCCAATCATACACAATCGCACAAGACCACACTTTTCACGTGCCCACATAATTGAGTTCGGTAATGGACTTTAATTACACAAACTATTTCCGGTTTAGTTGGTTTATGCTCCGGTTCAATAATCAACACAACAAACAACAACAACATACACGAGTGTTAGCTTCGCCGTTTACCTTTCTCGGTGATAACTCTCGTCTCCCGGCGAATCTCTTCCACGGCTCAACGTGACGGTTTAGTCACACGGTGGCTACTTCCCCATGGCTCAGCAACGTACATCACAAGCAAGCAACATATCAACGATTAGGTCTACCACAGCCGGTAACTTCCAGCCCAAGTTATAAAACATATCTAGGTTTCCTTACCTATAATGGCCTCAACGATGGTCTACGGCTGCTCCAGTGTCAGCGGGTGACATCTGCGATGACACACGGTGGCTGATTGACCAATGGCGGTGATCGACGGTGGCCAGCGAGAACCACGGGTCCGTACGGTACGTTTCTCCTCCACGAGACTCATCACCACAACAACGTCTCTCCATCGTTTCCTTCTTACTGACAACAACACCAACAACAAGAACACAACTTACGCTTTCCAAGACTCAACGATCAAGTTGCTGGTGTGTTTTTAGGGTTCATCGACTCTAGTGGCGGACGCAGAAACTTATTTAACATGGGGCACAAAATAATTAATAAAATAATTAATTAAATAATTAATTAAAATATAATAATATCATTATTATTAAAAAATCCAAAACCAAAAAAATAAAGCGTTAAAAAATTGTCATAACAAAAACATATTAAGAAGTCCTACAAAACTATTCTACGATCTTCCATATCTTGAAATCTTTTTATCACTACCTCATTTGTCACTTTATCTAAGTACTCTTTTTCAATAAAACAAACCATACAATCATTTAATCGTTTCCCAAGGTAGTCTTTACAATTTTCATCGCAGAAAAGTATCTCTCGACTGTAGCAGTGGCAACAGGTAAAGTCAAAACCAACTTCAAAAGTCGATAAACAAGAGGATGCGAAAGATGTTTTTTTGTCTCCATCATTACACGTGAAAGATCTCCAAGACTCTCCAAATTAGCAAACCTTTTATCTTCACAGATATTATCGATGTAAATACCAAGTTGATGCTCAAGAGATATCCGCTCCACAGAACTAAAATCTTCAGGATAAAAGTTAGATAACCTCACAAGTTTCGACTGGTCAAACTCGTGGAAGGAACCAAAAGGGCTCAAAGACGCAATGCAACTAAGCAATTCAGTGTTTACCTCGTCAAAACGATCATTAAACTCTTGAATTTGCATATCCAATACAGTGTAAAAACATTCCGTTTGATAATGATGCAAGTTTGTTATGTTGGTTCTCCGTCTTGGCTTCTTGGGATCAACAAATTCTTCTTCCATGATGATCAACTCAGTTTTATGACTCTCACAAAAAGAATTAACTTTTTCAACCAAAGAATCCCATCCATTATCCCTGAGATTGTACAATTGTTGCTTGGTAGTTTCACCAGAGACATAGCATTCAAAATGTCTTGATCTTTCCTTTGCAGACCCACCGATAGAGTATTTGTGATCCCGAGAAGAAGTAACATCAACTGTAAGTAGAACACAAAATCAAAGGTGTGCAAATATTTGATGAGACCATTAGCTTGCCGTCTTTTGATACCATCACTCCCTTCGCTCTGGACATATTCCAATACTTTCACAATAGAAGGGAATAAATCAATTAATCGTACTAAGGTATTATAGTGAGTACCCCATCGAGTATTACCAGGTCTTTGAAATGAAGGCTCCTGATTCAGTCCCTTTCCTGTCTTAATTTCACCTTGACTAATTCCTTCTTCGATGATCCTTTGTTGGTCTTCTCGAACCATATATTTCCTCTTACAAGATGCTCCAACCACATTTAACAAAACCGAAATCATATCAAAAATATCACCAACTTCAAAATGTTTTTTAGCAACTGCCACGACGACCAATTGAAGCTGGTGAGCAAAACAGTGTACATAATATGCAGTACTATTTTCTCTTAAAATCAAAGATCTCAACCCATTAAATTCACCTTTCATGTTACTTGCTCCATCGTAACCTTGTCCCCTTAACTTTTTCATACTCAACCCCTGCTTTGCAAACAATTAATCAACAGCACATTTCAGAGTTGCAGAAGATGTATCTTGAACATGAATAAGACCAATAAATATTTCTTTTACTATCCCATCTTTATCAACGAAGCGAAAAACCATTGCCACTTGCTACTTAGTAGAACCATCTGCAGACTCATCCACCAACAAGTAAAATACATCGTGATTAAATTCTTGAATAATAGATTCAATAACTTCCTCTGCAAAGCAATGCACTAGATCAGTCTGAATTTTGTGAGACACCATCTGATTATTTTTTGGAGCATTCTCCAACACAACCTTCCTTACAAGCTCATTTTGATCTGCAGTATATTTCACAAGCTCTATGAAGTTTTCCCTATTAGCTGATTCTACTGACTCATCATGACCTCGAAAAGGTAATCTTGTCGTAATAAATATCTACAAACATCAATTGAAGCATTCAATCTGATTCTGTATTCATTTTTTGCAGCATCATCCTGCTTATAAAAAGCATGAACAATTGATTGAACTTGTCTCATCAAATTATCAGCCATTTTCAATGCATTATTGTGAAAACTATTCACTTCTCCCACATGACCACTCAATCTTTTTGGATTTTTCCATGTATCAAATCCCCTTGTTACAAATTCATCACTTCCACCTTTATTTTCTGTGTAATCTCTAAACAAGTAGCAAACCAAACAAAAAGCCTTGTCTGTCTTCACACTATATTCCAGCCAATCACCATAAAGATCAAACCAAATTGGATTGAATCGTCTCAATTTATCTCAGGTTAGTGTTCTAGGAAATTTGTGACCACGAGGTTGATAAGGACCCTTAACTAAATATTTGCATCTTACCTCATCTCTTTGGTTAGGGTGATATTCCATAATTCGTTTCTTATCTGCAGGGTCAACGGGTAAATTCTCCAAATCATCATGAGAATGAGATGTACTTGTTGGTTTTTTTGGAAAATATTTTTCCATAGATCACCTAATAAAAAACATAGCATGAATTCATCAATATATATTTAAAGCAATTGAATGAGACTATCAATTTATCTAGAATAAGAAGAAAATCAATAGACAAGTTTATATGCTATAACACGTAAACAGAATTTTGTCACAAGTTTTGCATCAATTACTTACTGTTGTTATATGCTGTTTGATAAAAATTAACCGAAGACAAAAATAATACTGGAACCAGTCAAAAATAGAAGCAGAAGACTTTTCTCTCTCTATGGTGCAGTTGTATTGCTGTCGATGAACTCATGAAAACTAGGTATAAGTCCCGATCAAAAAAAAGTTTATAGACTTTGAGTTTTAGACTTTTAGTTAGTTGGGCTTGAATCATTAGTAATTTTGAAATAGTTGGGCTTAACCTATATTACCTTAATATATGTATAGCTTAAACTATGATACAATTGATATTTAATTTTAGTTTATATTATAGAAAGAGCTTCCGTTAGACTTTAGCATGTGGCACAATATCTAAGTGTTATTATTTTCTGAACTATGATAACTAAATCCCATGTAAATTTTTTTTTTTCAGGATTTAGCATGTAGCACGTGCCACACAAACTAAAGCGTACGTCCGCCCCTGATCGACTCTCCTCTCTTGCTAAACAAGGACGGTTATATAAGCGTATACACGTTAGCACAATTACACACAATAAGCCCTTCTCTTTCTTGTGACTTGCTATTTTTGGGCTGTAATGGGCTTGAAAAGAAAACAAACCAGCCCAATTCCCAATTAAAAAACCGGGGCGTTACAGCTATAGTAACACATTTTACATAAATTTAAAAAATAAACCATGAAATGAAACAAACCAACCAAAAAACAATCATCCATTGACACAACCGTCTCAGGAATACAACTCTCTATCCAACAAAAAAAATCCAGCCTACATATCACAACAAACAAGTCAAACAACCACAACCAGCAGTGACTCCCCACTCGCCAACACAACAAACAAGTCAAACAACCACAACCAGCAGTGGCTCCATTCATCTTACAGCCAACCGCAACAACAAAACAACCTTGAAGCTAAACTGGGGAAAATATCAGATACAAAAAGCTTTTAGACCGTCCAATTTTCACCGTTGAAACTCAACCCCTACATGTCCTGAAGCTACCAAGAAAGTTTCGTGATGATCAGGTCAAAGATGAATTTACGATCTCTCTTTGAATCCACATTGGTCCCAATTTGCGTCTGAAACCGAGAACCTCAAGAGACTGCAGATAATGCTTAAAATATTAACTCAAATATTCTAAGCATTATCTAGAAGTTTGTTCATACAGAGGCCAGCCCCTTAAGATTCCTCCTTCCATGCGTATTTCAGTAACACTCATGGGGGATGGTCACTGGAATAGCAGTGGATGAAGAACAGCTGAATTTACTCATGAAGTTCATGAAAGTCTTTTTGAAAGCTTTGAGTGCTTTATCCCTCGCCTTGCTCCATTTCTGAAGCTTGTTGATTCGATCATGAGATGCCTTAGTCCCCTTCGGCATTCTCGGCGCTGAGTACTTTTCAAAGTAGAACTGCTCTGGGCGATACTCTTCTGTTTCCTCTTCCATCGGATCATTTCCCTCCTCATAAGCTCTCACACACTGTTCTGAAACGTCTGATTCATAGAGAGCGCATGTGTGAGTTGTGAACTCGATGTTCTCACCATTTAAGATAGTTGTCAGAAATACGCATGGAAGGAGGAATCTTGACGGGCTGGCCTTTGGCTTAGCATACAACTCCACAAAATGTTGTTACCTTTAGAATCGATCTGTTAGGTCGGACCCCTTTTCCACCAAGCCTTAACAGTTATGTCTCCATTGCCTTACACACCAAAGACAAGTTGCTCACCTTCTTCCTTCACAAGCGATCAAGCTCTCTCTTTGATGTAGCGACATCTATGATTCTATTAATATTGGGCTTGTTCGTTTATCTTTTATTTTCATTATTGTTGGGCTTTTGATTCATGTTTTTATTAGTTAGTGTTTATGTCGGCTAAGAGATAGCTTGCTTTGTCTCCAAGCTTAGACAATTAGGGCTTTCATTCATGAGTAGTATAAGTACTACTATCGGTGTATCGTGAGACTTGGTTTTTGGTTGAGTTATTAATAAAAGAGAGAGCTTTCTCTATTCCTTGTTTCGGTATCCCTTTAGGGTTTCAACGACATCAAGAAGACAAGACGTAGCGGCATCCTTCTCGGATCAACGATCTCGTTTTGTGTCGGTATCCTCTCGGATCAACGACGACGTTCTGTATATCGTAGCTTGCGCTACACTACTCTTTCTCTCTATAACAACACGAACAACAAACAACCAAAAGAGAAGAGAGACTTCGACTTAGAGCATCTCCATCAATGGTCATTAGCAAAGTTGCTAAAAAATTATTTTTATTATAAATTTGAAAAAAGTTAGATTAAGAACTTCTTAATAAACTGTAAAATTTCATGAGGTCCGTTGATAGTTGTTAAACTTTGGGTCTTAATTCAATTTTTTTGTTCTTGATTAAAAGAGATTTGTTTGCTTGATTCTGATTTTTCTTGTTCTTCACATAAGCTCCAATGCACTTGCATCCAACCATAAAGAGCTTAAATGAATTCCCAGCAGAATCGCGTGTCTCACATTCTTGAAAGATCTTCATTTATTCAAACCACAGGCCATTCTTTACGGATGTCAAAGGTGTAGTTGATCTCCAAGTAGCACTTATTATCATCATCAAGAAACTGAAACAAGATTTTCAAGTTAGTTTAAAAAACCAACACCAAAGAAATATCACAGAGTTTGATGATGAAGGTCTTAATATAATCATAGAATTTGATGATGAAGGTCTTAATCTAAACCTTGCTAACCCACTCTTGTGGTAGAAATCAAAATTAATCACTCTTTTACCCTACTTTCGTCGGAGAAACATAATCAAGCATATATTAAAATCCAATTCATTATTTGTCAATAAACTTCTTACACATCTAATCCCTTAGGATAAGTGAGTAAATCTCTGTCATTAGCTAATTCAGACATTTCATTGAGCATCTCTCGGTGTGGAAGTATCTAAAATCTAATCCCAACCTCTCGGTTCGAAACTAGCATTTAAATTGCTTAAGGATTTGAATCTTGCTAGTTTTTTAATTGTTGGTTTGATGTGGAGAAACCACACATACGTGACAATACGTAGCATTGTAAGAAGAAACTCGAATATTCAAGGACCAACTGTGATACATGATCCATTTGACATTATTGGTACAAAAGAAAGCTTCATTCTAAGAGCCTCAAACTCATCACTTTTTCTCTCAACACTCGTCAACCATATCGCTAGACACCGGTCCATCAACTCCTTACCATAAGACCAAGCTGAGTTTCCTTTAAGAATCCTTGCCCTATCGAACCGTAAGATATTGGAGAGGTTTGAATCAAATGATTGGTCAGAGAATGCTCTCATGGTTGCTTTAATGGCTTTGCACCATATTGGACGTCCAACGTTCAAGAATTCCTGCAGTGCCTGTTGGGAATGTCCTGAAATCACTTTTACTTACTTTTGTATAGTCAAGATTTGAAAGTTGTATAATATTAGATGATTATAATCAGGGGCGGACGTACGCTTTAGTTTGTGTGGCACGTGCCACATGCTAAATCCTAAAAAAAAAAATTTACATGGGATTTAGTTATCATAGTTCAGAAAATAATAACACTTAATTATTGTGCCACATGCTAAAGTCTAACAGAAGCTCTTTCTATAATATAAACTAAAATTAAATGTAAATTGTATCATAATTTAAGCTATACATATATTAAGGTAATATAGGTTAAGCCCATCTATTTTAAAATTACTAATGATTCAAGCCCAACTAACTAAAAGTCTAAAACTCAAAGTCTATAAACTTTTTTTTTGATCGGGACTTATACCTAGTTTTCATGAGTTCATCGACAGCAATACAACTGCACCATAGAGAGAAAAAAGTCTTCTGCTTCTATTTTTGACTGGTTCCAGTATTATTTTTGTCTTCGGTTATTTTTTATCAAACAGCATATAACAACAGTAAGTAATTGATGCAAAACTTGTGACAAAATTCTGTTTACGTGTTATAGCATATAAACTTGTCGATTGATTTTTTTCTTATTCTAGATAAATTGATAGTCTCATTCAATTGCTCTAAATATATATTGATGAATTCATGCTATGTTTTTTATTAGGTGATCTATGGAAAAATATTTTCCAAAAAAACCAACAAGTACATCTCATTCTCATGATGATTTGGAGAATTTACCCGTGGACCCTGCAGATAGGAAAAGAATTGTGGAATATCACCCTAACCAAAGAGATGAGGTAAGACGCAAATATATAGTTAAGGGTCCTTATCAACCTCGTGGTCACAAATTTCCTAGAACACTAACCGGAGATAAATTGAGACGATTCAATCCAACTTGGTTTGATCTTTATGGTGATTGGCTGGAATATAATGTGAAGATAGACAAGGCTTTTTGTTTGGTTTGCTACTTGTTTAGAGATTACACAGAAAATAAAGGTGGAAGTGATGAATTTGTAACAAGGGGATTTGATACATGGAAAAATCCAAAGAGATTGAGTGGTCATGTGGGAGAAGTGAATAGTTTTCACAATAATGCATTGAAAATGGCTGATTTTTTGATGAGACAAGGTCAATCAATTGTTCATGCTTTTTATAAGCAGGATGATGCTGCAAAAGATGAATACAGAATCAGATTGAATGCTTCAGTTGATGTTTGTAGATATTTATTACGGCAAGGATTACCTTTTCGAGGTCATGATGAGTCAGTAGAATCAGCTAATAGGGGAAACTTCATAGAGCTTGTGAAATATACTGCAGATCAAAATGAGCTTGTAAGGAAGGTTGTGTTGGAGAATGCTCCAAAAAATAATCAGATGGTGTCTCACAAAATTCAGACTGATCTAGTGCATTGCTTTGCAGAGGAAGTTATTGAATCTATTATTCAAGAAGTTAATCACGATGTATTTTACTTGTTGGTGGATGAGTCTGCAGATGTTTCTACTAAGGAGCAAGTGGCAATGATTTTTCGCTTCGTTGATAAAGATGGGATAGTAAAAGAAAGATTTATTGGTCTTATTCATGTTCAAGATACATATTCTGCAACTCTGAAAGGTGCTGTTGATTCATTGTTTGCAAAGCAGGGGTTGAGTATGAAAAAATTAAGGGGACAAGGTTACGATGGAGCAAGTAACATGAAAGGTGAATTTAATGGGTTGAGATCTTTGATTTTAAGAGAAAATAGTACTGCATATTATGTACACTGCTTTGCTCACCAGCTTCAATTGGTCGTCGTGGCAGTTGCTAAAAAACATTTTGAAGTTGGTGATTTTTTTGATATAATTTCGGTTTTGTTAAATGTGGTTGGAGCATCTTGTAAGAGGAAAGATATGGTTCGAGAAGACCGACGAAGGATCATCGAAGAAGGAATTAGTCAAGGTGAAATTAAGACAGGAAAGGGACTGAATCAGGAGCTTTCATTTCAAAGACCTGGTAATACTTGATGGGGTTCTCACTATAATACCTTAGTACGATTAGTTGATTTATTCCCTTCTATTATGAAAGTATTGGAGTATGTCCAGAGCGAAGGGAGTGATGGTATCAAAAGACGGCAAGCTAATGGTCTCATCAAATATTTGCACACCTTTGATTTTGTGTTGTACTTACAGTTGATGTTACTTCTTCTCGGGATCACAAATACTCTATCGGTGGCTCTGCAAAGGAAAGATCAAGACATTTTGAATGCTATGTCTCTGGTGAAATCTACCAAGCAACAATTGTACAATCTCAGGGATAATGGATGAGATTCTTTGGTTGAAAAAGTTAATTCTTTTTGTGAGAGTCATAAAACTGAGTTGATCATCATGGAAGAAGAATTTGTTGATCCAAAGAAGCCAAGACGGAGAACCAACATAACAAACTTGCATCATTATCAAGTGGAATGTTTTTACACTGTAATGGATATGCAAATTCAAGATTTTAATGATCGTTTTGACGAGGTAAACACTGAATTGCTAAGTTGCACTGCGTCTTTGAGCCCTTTTGGTTCCTTCCACGAGTTTGCCAGTCAAAACTTGTGAGGTTATCTGAGTTTTATCCTGAAGATTTTAGTTCTGTGGAGCGGATATCTCTTGAGCATCAACTTGGTATTTACATCGATAATATCCATGAAGATAAAAGGTTTGCTAATTTGGAGAGTCTTAGAGATCTTGCACGTGTAATGATGGAGACAAAAAAACATCTTTCGCATCCTCTTGTTTATCGACTTTTGAAGTTGGTTTTGACTTTACCTGTTGCCACTGCTACAGTCGAGAGATGCTTTTCTGCGATGAAAATTATGAAGACTACCTTGCGAAATCGAATGGTTGATCAGTTTTTAAATGATTGTATGGTTTGTTTTATTGAAAAAGAGCACTTAGATAAAGTGACAAATGAGGTAGTGGTAAAAAGATTTCAAGATATTGAAGATCATAGAATAGTTTTGTAGGATTTCTTAATATGTTTTTGTTATGACAATTTTTTAACGTTTTATTTTTTTGGTTTTGGATTTTTTAATAATAATAATATTTTTATATTTTAATTAATTATTTTATTAATTATTTTGTGCCCCATGTTTAATAAGTTTCTGCGTCCGCCACTGATTATAATGTTTTGCTAGTAACCTCTTAATCAATGACTTTAGAAGTTGATTACTAATATTATGCGATCTTACAGGATCACACAGCTAAACAGATTGGATTAATGTTACGTTAGGATATATATATATATATATATATTTGTGCACTTGTAATAAAGTATTAATAAAATACATATATGCATTTTCGATATGCATACGATAATGTTATGTATATGTTGCATGTGAAATTAAAAAGGCAAGAGATGACTTCTCTTAAAAGGAAAGAGTAGTCATGTGATTGGGCTTTAGCCCATTAATAAACTTAACTATATTTTATTCTCAAAATTAGTAACTCACTAGATTATGACACATGTTAGTTTTAACGATCATAGATTAAAGTTAAAAACTCACTAAATCGTAACACGTGTCAGTTTTAACGATTAAATATCCAAGTACGTAACTCATCAGACCGTGATATGTGTCAATTTTAAAGATCAGAAATCACAGTTTTCAAGCTTAGTAAAACGATGCATAAGATAATTGTAATCAAATTATATTAAAAAATACATTGGTAATTCTAAAAGGAAAATGATTGTAAATACACCCTTCTATATTATAAATTATGGGGAAAACGTCCTGGTTCCCCATGAGAACTATGATATCGTACCAGATGGAGTCCAAACTTTACCCTCGTCCCAGATGACTTTCCTGAAATTCTTCTCAACCTATATACCCATATATCTGTAATTTAAGTTTTTTTATCTCCATGGGATAGAAGCTTTCATCTATTTCACCATTGCGATAGGTTTAATTGGTTTACTATTTGTTAAACCGAGTGAAGATGTTTACAAACCAAAATAAACCTCATTTCGACCTGATTAAAACCTGATTATAACCCGATTAGAAAACATAACCCCTCAACTGAGAAATCCCTAAAATCACATTTTAACATTTTCTCTCTCGCGACGAACCCTAGAAAACGATTTCCCTAAAATCAAATTTCACCATCGATCTCTCAAATTGAATCGATGGATTTAATAATCCGATCTGGTTTTGGGCAACAAGATGGTATTGGGCAAAGAGATGGTGTTAGGGAACGAGAGTACGATGAAGAAGGAGAGGATCGAGATGAATTTCATGTCGATAGGCTTGCTAAGGATTTTACCGATGCTGAAGAGTTGATTCGTCATGATACGTACCCAGAAAGTGACGACGAGGAAGAAGGTCATGGTCGTGGTGCAGGTCCAGAGAGGGTGTTTATTGATATCGGACGTGGTGATGGAATTTGTGGAAAGGCCAATTCTTCTACAATGGGGTCGCATTCAAGGAGAGTGTCTTGGACTATGCACTACATACCAGTTACAATTTGAAGCAGTACATGTATGACAAAGATAAACTCGGGTTTAGATGTGTTGGGGATAAGGGCAATTGTGAGTGGAAAGTGTTTGCTGTACTTCTTCCAAACGCATCCTTGTGGAGGATTACAAAATACACTAATAAGCATTGTTGTACCCCTAATGGCGAGTGTGAGATGTTTAAGACCCCAATCATAGCTACAATTTTTCTCGATAAGATTATAGAGGAACCAGATCATTACAAGCCTTTGAGGATTGAACAGATTATCATGGAAAGGTGGAAGATATCCGTTACTAGGCCACAGTGTCAAGCTGCTCGAAGAAAGGCTTTGGGATGGATAGAGTATGAGTATGAACAGTAGTTTTCACGAATGCGAGATTACCAAGCTGAGATCTTGGAAGCAAATCCAGGGTCTGTTGTGGAGATTGATACAATTAAGAATGATGCTGGTCAAGACTTGTTCAATCAGTTTTATGTTTGTTTCAATGCCCTTAGAAGAACTTGGAAACAGACTTGCCAGCCTATAATAGGAGTTGATGGCGCCTTCTTAAAGTCAAAGATCAAGGGACAGTTGCTTGCTGCATTAGGCAGAGATGCAGACAATGGCATCTATCCAATAGCCTGGTGTGTTGTTCAAGTTGAGAACAAAGAAAACTGGTTATGGTTTGTGAAGAAATTGAAGACTGACCTGGAGCTAAACGAGGGAGATGGTTACATTTTAGTGTTTGATCGACAAAAGGTATGTATCTAACTAATTTATTATATTGGTTGATAAATGTGAATGTTCTCGTTTTTAATATGTTTGGTTTTTGGTTCTCAATTAGGGGTTGATAAAAGCTGTGGAGTTGGAGTTACCACAAATAGAGCATAGAATGTGTGTTAGACACATTTATGGGAACTTGAAGAAGAATCATCCTTCCAAGAAGCAAATGAAGCCAATCCTCTGGCATATGGCTTGGAGCTATAATGCAAAACAGTTCGGTGTGAGATTGGAACATATACACGCTTATGACATTGGTGTGTATGATGATGTTATGAAGTCGAAACCATTGAGCTGGTCTCGTGCCTTCTATAAGATGGGGGGTTATTGCAAAGATGTCGACAACAACTTCACATAATCTTTCAACAAGACCATCGACAAAGCAAGGGAGAAACCGTTTGTGGCAATGTTGGAGACAGTTAGAAGACTGTCAATGGTTCAGATTGCCAAACATTCAGCTCTCTCTCATTCTCACAAAGGTAATTAATTTTATTCAAAAATTAATGCAATTTTCTACATATGTAATGCAATGTTCTTGGTTTTTGATGTTTCAGGTTTATGTACTCCATATGTGGCAAAGTTTCTTGCTAAAGAGCATGAGAAAGCTTCGGAATGCCAGGTGTATCCTTCTACTAATGGGTGCTTTGAAGTCACAATGGATGGAAACAAACACAGAGTTAGTTTGCAAAATATGACTTGTACCTGCAAAAAATATCAAATCTGTGGGATTCCATGTTAGCATGCCTATGGAGTGATTCTGAAGAGGACGTTAAGTGCTGATGACTATGTGTGCCAGTGGTTTCGAACTGCTATGTGGAGGCTTAACTACACATATGGCATTACTCCACAAAGGGGTGCTCGTCACTGGCCTTCGACTTTAGGTTACAATGTTCATGTTCCACCTGAGCCACCACAACCTGGGAGAAAGAAGATAACCAAAGCAGAAAAGAAGAGGAAGTCAGGTGTAAATGAGTCTCCTGTCAAGAAGAAACCAAAAAATAAAAAAAGGATAATGCACTGTGGAATTTGTGGTTCTGATCAGCATAACCGTAGGTTCCACCAGAAGATGAATCAAACACAGGTTATTAATCGGTTTGTTCTCATTTTATTTGTTATAATCGGTTTCTTGTTCTCACATTTTTGAATTTGCGGTTTTTCAGGCTTCTCAAGGTGGTGGAGGAGAAATTGTTCAAGGTGGTGGACTTTCTCAAGATGGTAGTGGACTTTCTCAATCTGGTGGAGGAGAAGTTGTTCAGGGTGGTGGAGGACTATCTCAAGGTGGTGGAGGACTTCACAATCCTGAATATTGAAGATTATGGAAGTAGGGGTCTGTTTTTTGGTCTAAGAGACTAGTTGGATCTGTATTTTGGTCGAATAGACTAGTAGGGTTTTGTTTTTGGTATGTGATCATGTTGAGAACATGATTTCAAAACCTTATCATTCTGCTTGTTTTTAGAACATGTGTTCATCATGTTCTGCCTTTTATGAAATGTGGAATGTCTTATCTTATTAAATGGGGACAATCGCAACACCAACAAGTGTTCACACTCAACACCAACACAAACACAAACAAGAGCATAAAGCATAGCATACAACTGAACAATAGATTACAACCGAACAATAATTTACAATAGCTCATCATACAAGATTAAACAGAGTAAACATGATCATAAAACCGAAAACACATACAATTATAATCTTATTCATCTTACATTGCAATTCAGCTTTTGCTTCCAACAAAACTTCTTCAACCCTCTCACATAGCTCTTTTTTGAACTCCATTTGCATCTTCTCAAATTTCATCTTCTGGTCTTGCAATGTCTCTATTGTATGCTCTTTTATCTCTTCTTTTACTCTCTCAATTTTAACACCCAATGTTTCTACCTCGTCCAACAATGCCTCATCGACCCACTTAAAGGTGTGGTTATCGTTCACAAGCTACATTATCATAGAAAACAATGAGAATTCATGAGAGTCGATGTTAACATCAAACAAAGCATAACGTAGTACGTTCTTTGCTGCTGCTTCTCGACATCGAAAGTATCTCCGAGAAGGATTAGGCTCGGATTTGGAATTCTTTGCCACGATTTGTTCCCCACACCAACATCTCTTAGGCACGCCAACAACAAATCCTCTTTGTCGGACATTCGATGAACCACTCGAAGCTCCAGAAACATTGCTCATGGTTGCAGAGATCGATTTAAGAAGTTTATGCTTTTAGGGTTTGAGGATTTGGGAATTTTAATGGAGTTATAGATGTATCGTCTCGGGTCGAGTTATTAACATCAGTCGGGTTTTATTTTTGGTTTGTATTTGGTATGAACGGTTTCTTATCGGTTCACTCTTTAAACCGATAACATCCCGATATATGGGTATATAGGTTGAGAAGAATTTCAGGAAAGCCATCTGGGACGAGGGTAAAGTTTGGGCTCCATCAGGTACGATATCATAGTTCTCATGGGAAACCAGGAAGTTTTCCCTAGATGCTGACATATTTTTCACCAAACAAAATAATTTTGACTAGCTTTGTTTTTCTTGGTAAAATTTTCTTCTTTGTTTTTTATTAACCCTTTGTTTGACACATCATCGTTCTTGAACAAGTCTCGAAGCTATTTTGTTTGTTGTCTAATCGAAGGCATTTTGTTTCTTGAAAAAGATTCCTAGATATTACCAAGTGTTTTCGTCGTCGGTGATTTTTGTTTTGTTTCTCAATTTCGTAATTCATACTACGCAATCTTTGTCTTTAAAGTGTTAACAAAGTAGCTTATGCATAATAACTAAGGTTTTTGGGATTACCAAATTTCTCACGGTGTTATTATTATTTCTATTAATTTGCAGGACAGGTAGCATAAGAAAAAGATGAATACACAAATGCAAGATAATAACAGAGATTATATAACACTAGATCAACTAAACAGTAAGCGTTCTTATCATCGAACGATATTACGTCTTACAAGAAAGTGGGAAGCAAGAATTTAAAAAAAAAATCAATGAGCTCTTTGGAATAAATGTTCTCATAAAATAGAAAAAGGGTTAAGGAAATTATACAGAAAATTATTAATTTTAAAAAATGTAAATACTCACTTCTATATAAACATAGATTGTCTCATATTATTCATCAAACAAAATAATTTATTCAAAAATATTACTTTCAACTTTGTTCTATTGGTCAAACTTTTTTCATGGGAAGACAAATTTTATTTATTTTTTAAACCAAAATATACTCTTACTTTGTACTTTTTCAGTTTGGAATTAGTAAGATTAATATGTTAACCCAAAAAAAAATGGAAGATTAATATATACATCTTCTTTTTCTAATACTGTATTTAAAAATTTATTGTAGTAGTTTCAGACTGTTTTATTTAATTTATATTATCATCTTTGAATTATTTGAGATTCATATATTACAGTGCTTACAATTTTCTATTATTTCATTAATTATGTCAAATTAATTTTCTTCCAATTTCTTAACCTTGATTGGTTGGTAAAAGACCTTTTTTGTGCAAATCCTAAACATAGAGTATCGCTTGAAGGTTAAGCTATTTAGCAGCTGAATCCTAAACATAGAAGACAAAATAGTTTGTCATACTTTGAGATCTGATCTCTACGGCACTAGCATTCCGGTTGATCCAGTCTGTGTGCGTGTGGATACCAGTAGAGGCACGACGTTTGGAGTGCTTTACAACGTTGGTTTATTTTAGTTCAACATCCGCTGCGAACTATCCAGGTATATTCATAATCTAATGACATAGATTTGATTCAATATTTACATGAATCCTGGCAATAGAACTTGTGATTAGTTTATAAATGTAACATCCGTGAACCGGAAATCCCGGTTTGGGATGTGCATCGATCGATGCAGTTGGAGCATCGGTCGATGCTGGCTCAATTGTGTGCGTTTTGACTTAGGTCAAACGCTGCGTTTTGGGCAAAGGGGAAAAGAAAACCCTGGAATCATTCTTTTGTCTCATTAGTCGTGGTAGCCGATTTTGAGAGGAATAAAAGAGAGAAAACTGTTCTTGAGAGTTCTTGATGATTTCTGGAGATTTGAGGCGTTTCTTGGTGAGATCTGTAGCTGGGATCGTTGTAGGAGCTTCCTAGAGGCTTGTTCTTGCTTGTTAGAGGTTCAGATTCTTCTGTGGCAAAGGTAAGTGCATGACCATGGCTTATCTAAGCTAGAGGATTCTTTAATCTGCTTGTTGTGTGATGTTAGGCTTGTTAGATCGTTGCTATGGACGTTAGGAAGCTTTCTTGTGGCTTGGGATCGAGTTTTGTGGTTGTAGGAACGAAGATCCGGCGAGAAGCTTCGGGAAAAACAAGGTGCTCGACGTTGCGTCGATCGATGCATAACTTGCGTCGGTCGATGCAAGTGCGAGGACGGCGTGTAAAACGCTAGGGTTTTCGCGTTACGTCGAGCATGCGTCGGTCGATGCGGATTGGGTATCGGTCGATGCAGCTTCTGTGTCGATCGATGCTTCCCTATTTGGCATCGGTCGATGCTTGTTGGCGCCGGTCGATGCTGAGTCCTGGTTTGTTATTGTCGTTTGTTGATTGTTGTGTGTTGGTTATTGATACTCTATTGCTTGTGTGTATAGCCCAGTAGATGGGAGGATTGCCTTACTGAGTGTTTATAAAATACTCATGCATTGCAATATGTGTTTGTGGTGCAGGTAAAGGCAAAGTGTGATCGTGGAATCAAGGCAATGAAGAGGAGGATGTTCTAGTGGTTCGCTTGGTTGTCTAGCTTCTGTTAGGTTGCTAGAGTTGAGTCCTAGAACATTTTTTAGGATTGATGGTTATTTGATTTATGTTGTTGGATTATTAGTTTATGATTCGTTATTATATTTATTGGATATTATTTATTGGTTATTGGTATTGCTATTCCGCTGTTTGTTGTGATTGTGGTTAGGTGGCTAGTGGGTATGGGACCACTAGTTGTAGTTTATTTATTATATTATATTTATTATTTATTATTAAAAAACAAAAAAAAAAGGTCGGTCGTTTCATTTTGGTATCAGAGCCCTTACGGTTCTAGGTTTGGGTTCGCTAGGTTTCTGTTGTAGATGTTTGGGATTGCATGTCTTGGTTGATTATGTGAGTTAGTCAATTGTGTGTGGCATGGAGTCCTAGAACATCCTCTTCGAGCCGATTGTGTGATTCCACGGTGAGTTTATGTTTCTGTGTTATAATAGAAATTGTTTGCTTAGCCTTCTGTTCATGGTAGTGCAGATGGTTAGAGATGAGGCTGTGGCTGGTCGAGGTCGTGGACGCGGACATGGTCGTGGGCGCGGACGTGGTCGTGGTAGGGGCAGAGTCCCAGTGGTTAGTGAGACCGAGGACCAGAGTGTGACAGCTGAGGGTGTTGGCGAGTCGCAGGGTGTTCCGGGGGATTCCGTGAGTGTGGCAGGAGGGGGCGGTGTTGATGCTCCAGTGGCCGGTTATGCTAGGGTCCCGGGTGTGGGAGTCCCAGCGGGTGGAGTCCCTGGAACTGACTTTGCGGCTATGCTAGCAGAGGTGTTAGCGCGGTTACCACCTGTGGTACCGGCGCAGGCTCAGGTAGTGCAACCAATGGTGGCGGAGGAGCGGCAACCAGTGGCTGCGGATGTGGGAGTCCATTCTCGTTATCTCAGCATGCTGAAAGAGATGGGCCGTATTCGTACTGAGCAGTTTTCAGGAGGTGTAGATCCTACTGCGGCGGATGCATGGAGGGCGAGTGTGGAACGTAACTTCCATACTCTGAGATGCCCTGAGAAGTTTTGGGTGGACATAGGGGTCCATCATTTGGTTGGTGATGCTCAGATATGGTGGAGATCAGTGGCTACTAGGAGGGTGCAGAGGGAGATGACTTGGGCTGACTTCATCTTGGAGTTCAACCGCAAGTATTTTCCTAGAGAGGCATTGGACCGGTTGGAGGTGCAGTTCCTTCAGTTATCTCAGCGGACGCGGTCAGTGCCGGAGCTGGACTTGGAGTTCAGTCGACTTCTTTGTTATGGGGGTCGGGCTATGGAGCCTGAGGAGGCTCAGATCAGGAGGTTTTTGAGGGCTCTACGTGATGATTTGAGAGTTCACTGTAGAGGCCGGAGTTATGCTACGCGTGCAGAGCTGGTTGAGATTGCAGTAGAGATTGAGGAGGATATCCGGGCACAGTCAGTGGCGGTAGCTCCAGCAGTTCAGCCTAGTAAGGCTCAGCAGCAGGGTGGTTCTAGCAGGGGCGGTAGGCATGCTCAGGGAACCAAGAGGAGGTGGGAGACTACGCAGAAGCCGAGTGGTGCGAGTTGCTTCGGTTGTGGGAGCAAGGATCACAGGGTTGCTAGTTGTCCCAAGAGGAGTGCTCCGACGACAGGGCCTCGGGTATGTTATCATTGTAGGGAGACAGGGCACATCAGGCCTTTTTGTCCCAAGTTGCAGCCGGCATCAGTGGCAGCGTTGCAGGAGGTGCAGCCTGGAGGTCAGCAGGTGGAACGGATTGAGCAGACGCCACGTGTTTACACGACAGTAGAGACTGGTGGAACCAGTGCCGGGGCGATCACAGGTATAATTTCTGGTACTTCAACTTTGTGAATTTTAGTAGGTTCAGATTGTATATGTTTCCTGTGATAAAGTGTTAGGTTCTCAACACATGAGGTTTGTGTAGGGACCTTGTTGGTGGGCGGGTTTAAGTCCCATGTTATGTTTGATTCTGGAGCTTCTCATAGCTTCATTACTCCGGAGTGTGCGGAGTGTGTGGGGATCAGCGGGGATCCTGGAGAGCGCGCAGGAGTTGTCAGGGTTGTGGGAAGTGAGTTCCTGAGAGTGATTGGACGAGCTAGAGGAATTGATATTCAGATCGCAGGGGAGTCATGGCCAGCGGATTTGCTTATCAGTCCAGTAGAGCTATATGATGTTGTTCTCGGGATGGATTGGTTTCATCGGCATAGGGGGTGCATTTGGATTGCCATCGGGGTAGAGTGGAGTTTGAGCGTTCAGGAGGGAAGTTAGTTTTTCAGGGTATTAGACCAACTTCGGAGAGTCTCGTGATCTCAGCCATTCAGGCTGGGAAGATGATCGAGAAGGGCCGTGAGGCTTATCTGGTTACTATATTTATGCCAGAGTCAGTAGGGAAGTCTACGGTTAGCGGTATTCCAGTAGTGGAGGAGTTTGAGGATGTGTTTCAGTCTTTGCAGGGATTACCACCATCTCGGTCGGATCCTTTTACCATTGAACTAGAACCTAGGACGATGCCGTTATCCAAGGCTCCTTACAGGATGGCTCCAGCAGAGATGGCAGAGCTGAAGAAGCAGCTAGAGGATTTGTTGAGTAAGGGATTCATCCGTCCTAGTGTACCACCAAGGGGAGCGCCGGTGTTATTTTTCAAGAAGAAGGATGGGAGTTTCAGGTTGTGCATTGATTACCGGGGTTTGAACTGGGTCACTGTGAAGAACAAGTACCCTCTTCCTAGGATCGATGAGTTGTTGGATCAATTGAGGGGTTCTACTTGGTTCTCTAAGGTAGATCTGGCGTCGGGTTATCATCAAATACCAATAGATGAGGCATATGTGAGGAAGACTGCTTTCAGGACTAGGTATGGGCATTATGAGTTTGTGGTGATGCCTTTCGGGTTGACCAACGCACCAGCAGCGTTTATGAGATTGATGAACAGCATGTTTCAGGAGTTTCTGGATATGTCTGTCATCATTTTCATCGACGATATCCTGGTTTATTCTAAGAGTCCTAAGGAGCATGCAGTGCATTTGAGGGCAGTTATGGAGAAGCTGCGCGAGCAGAAGTTGTTTGCCAAGTTGAGCAAGTGTAGTTTTTGGCAGCGTGAGATGGGCTTTCTGGGTAACATTGTTTCTGCAGAGGGGGTTTATGTAGATCCAGAGAAGATTCAGGCTATCTGAGATTGGCCTAGACCGCAGAATGCCACAGAGATTAGGAGTTTTCTTGGGTTGGCAGGATACTACAGGAGGTTTGTGCAGGGGTTTGCAAGCAGAGCACGTCCTATGACTAAGTTGACAGGGAAGGATGTTCCTTTTGTCTGGTCAAAAGAGTGTGAGGAAGGGTTTGCAAGCCTGAAGGAGATGTTGACTACTGCGCTAGTGTTGGCTTTGCCTGAGCAGGGAGAACCCTATGTGGTTTATACAGATGCATCTAGAGTTGGTTTGGGGTGTGTTCAGATGCAGCATGGGAAGGTGATTGCCTATGCTTCGCGGCAGTTGCGGGTGCATGAAGGCAACTATCCTACTCATGATTTGGAGATGGGTGCTGCAGTTTTTGCCCTGAAGATTTGGAGATCTTATCTTTATGGTGCAAAGGTACAGGTGTTCATAGATCATAAGAGTCTGAAGTATATATTCACTCAGCCTGAGTTGAATTTGAGGCAGAGGCGGTGGATGGAGCTTGTGGCAGATTATGATTTGGAGATAGCCTATCACCCTGGTAAGGCTAACACGGTTGCAGATGCTCTGAGTCGGAAGAGGGTAGCTTCGGCTCAGGAGCAGGAGATGGAGTCTCTGGTAGGGGAGATCAGTGCTTTGATCTTGTGTGCTGTTTCACAGGAACCGTTGGGGTTTGGAAGCAGTAGATAGAGCAGATCTTCTGAGTAGGGTGCGGTTGGCTCAGGAGAAGGATTTGGGGCTGGTGAATGCCTCTAAGGATGTGGATTCAGAGTATTAGGTCTCAGATAATGGTACTATCTTGGTGCACGGTCGGGTTTGTGTGCCCAAGGATGAGGAGTTGAGGCAGGAGATTTTGAGAGAGGCTCATGCGAGCAAGTTGTCTATTCATCCAGGAGCGACTAAGATGTACTAGTGATCTCAAGAGGTACTATCATTGGGTCGGGATGAAGAAGGATGTAGCTAGTTGGGTTTTGAGGTGTGATGTGTGTCAGCTAGTGAAGGCTGAACATCAGGTTCCTGGCGGGTTACTGAAGAGTTTACCCATTCCTGAGTGGAAGTGGGATATGATCACCATGGATTTTGTGGTAGGTTTGCCAATGTCACGGACCTTTGATGCTATTTGGGTCATTGTGGACCGGTTGACTAAGTCAGCACATTTTCTGGCCATTAAGAAGACTGATGGAGCAGCGGTCTTGGCTAAGAAGTATGTAAGAGAGATAGTCAGATTGCATGGGGTGCCAGCGAGCATTGTGTCTGATAGGGATTCTAAGTTCACTTCAGTGTTCTGGAAGGCATTTCAGGCAGAGATGGGCACTAAGGTGTATATGAGTACAGATTATCATCCCCAGACAGATAGGCAGTCTTAGAGGACGATCCAGACGTTGGAGGATTTGCTGAGGATGTGTGTATTGGATTGGGGTGGCCATTGGACAGATCACCTGAACCTGGTAGAGTTTGCTTACAATAACAGTTATCACGCGAGTATTAAGATGGCTCCTTATGAGGCTTTGTATGGGAGACCATGTCGTACACCATTATGCTGGACTCAGGTGGGGGAGAGGAGCATATTTGGTGCTAGTTTTGTTTAGGCGACCTCAGAGAAGATTTGGGTTCTCAAGCTGAACATGAAGGAGGCTCAGGATAGGCAAAGGAGTTATGCTGATAGGAGGAGGAGAGATCTTGAGTTTCTGGTAGGAGACAGAGTGTACCTCAAGATGGCCATGTTGCAGGGTCAGAACAGGTCATTGTCAGAGACTAAGTTGAGTCCGAGGTATATGGGTCCATTCAGAGTGATTGAGCGGGTTGGACCAGTGGCTTATAGACTGGAGTTACCTGAGGTGATGCGTGCATTCCATAAGGTTTTCCATGTGTCTATGTTGCGGAAGTGTCTCCATGAGGGTGAGCAGGTGTTGGCTAAGATTCCTGAGGATCTTCAGCCTAACATGACATTGGAGGCGAGACCAGTGAGGGTTCTCGAGAGGAGGATCAAGGAACTTCGGAAGAAGAAGATTCCTTTGATAAGAGTCATGTGGGACTGTGATGGTGTTGAGGAGCAGACTTGGGAGCCTGAGGCAAAGATGAAGGCAAGGTTTAAGAAGTGGTATGAGAAGCAAGCCGCAACTTGAACTTGTCTAGCTTGGTCCCATCTGTAATCCGTGGCTGGAGCGGGAATGGAGTATTCCAGCCCATCTCTCTTATTACTCTGTCGCTTGGGGTGGTTGGTTGTGCGACTCAGTAACAAGATGAGGTGGTGTTCAGGGTACAAAGTTTCCGTGAGGCGGGGTTTTTTGGAGGAAAGTGTCCTGAAATAGAAGTTTCCAAAAGTGGAAAGTTTCCAAAATGGAAAGTGCTAAATATGGAAAGTTTTATGGGAGTTAGAATTTGTCCATTTTAGCGGTGGAAAGCCTTGGAGGGGCTTGTGTGTGGCCTTAGTGGCGGACTTTCGAGTCAGTGTGCCCGTGTGTGGCAGTCTTTATAGACATTGTGTGGCCTTTGTGGCGGGCTGTTTAGCCGTGTGTGGCCTTTGTGGCGGGCTGTTTAGCCAATTGCGTGGCCTTTGTGGCGCACTGTTTAGCCAGAGTGTCTTTGTGACGGTCCTTTGGGACGAGTGGCCTTGGTGGCGGTCCTCTTTAGGACATTTGTTTGGCCTTGGTGGCGGTCTTATTTAGGACATTTTGTTTGGCCTTTGTGGCGGTCCTCTTTAGGACATTTTGTTTGGCCTTGGCGGCGGTCCTCTTTAGGACATTTTGTTTGGCCTTAGTGGCGGCCCTTGTGGCATGTATATGATCCTTGTGTGGTCATGAGGTATTCCAGTGAGGGGATATTTGGTTGGTAGGACATCGAGATGTTTTACGCGAGCCACGGGAAGGAAACCTGGATAGGGATAGGATTCAGACGTGTTCAGAATTGTTTGCTCGCGGCTCTTGGAGGACTTAGGTTCTCCTAGTACTGCTATATTCAGAGACTTTGTGGCTTGGGAGTATGGTTGGTATATCGACTTCGGACGACGATGTTTCACAATTTCGTACTTCATACTACGCAATCTTTGACTTTGAAGTGTTAACAAAGTAGCTTATGCATAATAACTAAGGTTTTTGGGATTAACAAATTTCTCACGGTGTTATTATTATTTCTATTAATTTGCAGGACAGGTAGCATAAGAAAAAGATGAATACACAAATGCAAGATAATAACAGAGATTATATAACACTAGATCAACTAAACAGTAAGCGTTCTTATCATCGAACGATATTACGTCTTACAAGAAAGTGGGAAGCAAGAAATTTTTTAAAAAATCAATGAGCTCATTGGAATAAATGATCTCATAAAATAGAAAAAGGGTTAAGGAAAATATACAGAAAATTATTAATTTTTAAAAATGTAAATAGTCACTTCTATATAAACATAGATTGTCTCGTTATTCATCTAACAAAATAATTTATTCAAAAATATTGCTTTCAACTTTGTTTTATTGGTCAAACTTTTTTCATGGGAAGACAAATTTTATTTATTTTTTAAACCAAAATATACTCTTACTTTCTACTTTTTCAGTTTGGAATAAGTAAGATTAATATGTTAACCCAAAAAAAAATGGAAGATTAATATATACATTTTATTTTTCTAATACTGTATTTAAAAATTTATTGTAGTAGTTTTAGATTGTTTTATTTAATTTATATTATCATCTTTGAATTACTTGAGATTCATATATTACCGTACTTACAATTTTCTATTATTTCATTAATTATGTCAAATTAATTTTCTTCCAATTTCTTAACCTTGATTGGTTGGTAAAAGACCTTTTTTGTGCAAACATAATTGTTACCATTCGTTCAATCTCAAAAGAAGATAAAGAAGAGAAGGTTATCAACCAATAGATTGGAAAAACATAAATTGTTGTTGATAGATCCATAGGAGCTTGGAGACAGAGGCTACATCATAGTGTTCCAAAAATTTTTTGATGAATTACATTGGAAAATTTAACATTAGTTACTATCAAAAGATTTTGTGACGTTGGAAAAGGATCTTTAGTTTCATTGGTTGTTGGAGCAAGCCACTTTAACATAGCTAAAAGGGTATTTAGGAGGAGCGCAAAGCCGAGGTTCTCTCTATGGTGGAGGAGGTTTGACTCAAGGTTATCTCCTCAAGGGAGGAAAGTGGGGGAGGTTGGACGCAAGGTTATCTCCCCAAGGAAGGAAGGCGAAGCGAAGGTTCTCTCCATGGTGGAGGTGGTTGGACGCAAGGTTCTCTCTATAAGAGAGGAGGGCAGAACCGATGTTCTCTCCATGGTTAGTCATACACTATTGTGATATTTTCTATTAAAAATGTTTTTATAGCCAACAATTTTAGTGACTAAAGAAACTATGCAAAAGTGAAAGTAAAAAGACATAATAGTTGGCTTAATTTGTTTATATAGACGTTTTCTAGGTGGTGGTAAATAATATATTTGTAACATACAATATACCTAGGGGTAAAAAATACACTTTTAATGGTAACATACATAAAAGATTTGTATATGGATATAAATGAGTGTATTATAGCAACAAAAAAATTTATAAATAATGTAAAAATATATTTTTATTAAATGTTATTTTATTTACAAGACTTTTAAACCCGCACATCGGGCGGATCCTTATCTAGTATATTGATATAGAGTATCGCTTGAAGGTTAAGCTATTGAGCAGCTGAATCCTAAACATAGAAGACAAAATAGTTTGTCATACTTTGAGATCTGATCTCTACGACACTAGCATTCCGGTTGATCCAGTCTGTGTGCGTGTGGATACCAGTAGAGGCACGACGTTTGGAGTGCTTTACAACGTTGGTTTATTTTAGTTCAACATCCGCTGCAAACTATCCATGTATATTCATAATCTAATGACATAGATTTGATTCAATATTTACATGAATCCTGGCAATAGAATTTGTGATTAGTTTATAAATGTAACATCCGTGAACCGGAAATCCTGGTTTGGGATGTGCATCGATCGATGCAGTTGGAGCATCGGTCGATGCTGGCTCAATTTTGTGCGTTTTGACTTAAGTCAAATGCTGCGTTTTGGGCAAAGGGGAAAAGAAAACCCTGGAATCGTTCTTTTGTCTCATTAGTCGTGGGTAGCCTATTTTGAGAGGAAGAAAAGAGAGAAAACTGTTCTTGAGAGTTCTTGGTGATTTCTGGAGATTTGAGGCGTTTCTTGGTGAGATCTGTAGCTGGGATCGTTGTAGGAGCTTCCAAGAGGCTTGTTCTTGCTTGTTAGAGGTTCAGATTCTTCTGTGGCAAAGGTAAGTGCATGACCATGGCTTATCTAAGCTAGAGGATTCTTTAATCTGCTTGTTGTGTGATGTTATGCTTGTTAGATTGTTGCTATGGACGTTAGGAAGCTTTCTTGTGGTTTTGGATCAAGTTTTGTGGTTGTAGGAACGAAGATCCGGCGAGAAGCTTCGGGGAAAACACGGTGCTCGACATTGCGTCAATCGATGCATAACTTGCGTCAGTCGATGCAAGTGCGAGGACGGCGCGTAAAACTCTAGGCTTTTCGCGTTACGTTGAGCATGCGTTGGTCGATGCGGATTTGGTATCGGTCGATGCAAGTTACACTTGCATCGGTCGATGCAGCTTCTGTGTCGATCGATGCTTCCCCATTTGGCATCGGTCGATGCTTGTTGGCGTCAGTCGATGCTGAGTCCTGGTTTGTTATTGTCGTTTGTTGATTGTTGTGTGTTGGTTATTGATACTTTATTGCTTGTGTGTATAGCCCAGTATATGGGAGGATTGCCTTACTTAGTGTTTATAAAATACTCATGCATTGCAATATGTGTTTGTGGTGCAGGTAAAGGCAAAGTGTGATCGTGGAGTGTGATCGTGGAATCAAGGCAATGAAGAGGAGGATGTTCTAGTGGTTCGCTTGGTTGTCTAGCTTCTGTTAGGTTGCTAGAGTTGAGTCCTAGAACATTGTTTAGGATTGCTGGTTATTTGATTTATGTTGTTGGATTATTAGTTTATGATTGGTTATTATATTTATTGGATATTATTTATTACTTATTGGTATTGCTATTCCGCTGTTGGTTGTGATTGTGGTTAGGTGGCTAGTGGGTATGGGACTACTAGTTGTAGTTTATTTATTCTATTATATTTATTATTTATTATTAAAAAAAAAGGTCAGTCGTTTCAATAAATAGTTATAAACCGATTCAAATTCCAACAGTGGTATCAGAGCCTACGTGTATAATTTGAATTAAAACCTAATTTACTGTTCATATTTGATATGCAAAGTAGCTTTGTTTTGTTTGTTATATCTGTTTATAATGTTTGATGAATAATAATTGATACATGCAGAGATGTAAAATTGATTACGTTGCATGTATTATTATACAACACATAATAGTTATGAATATAATCTATACTAATAAAAGTAGAAGCTATAATTGATACATGCAGGGATGTAAAATTGTTTACGTTGCATGTATTATTATACAACACATAATAGTTATGAATATAATCTATACTAATAAAAGTAGAAGCTATAAGCTTCTAAAGCTGTCCACATGGTATTTAAAACAACTAATAGGGATTAGACATGTCATTAATTAATAATTTTTTAAAAAAATTTTCAGGATTTGGTATATTCAGATTTTTTTTTTAATAACCAATCGGGATCAGACATCTCAAATTTAACATTTTCAAAATTATGTAAAATTTCTATATCAAAATACTTATAAATAAGTGAATGTACAACGTCCCACATCGGCTAGAAATTTTTTAGACAATGGCTGAGAACCATTATAAATAAGACTAATATGATTTCAACTATGAATGAGCAGCAAGCTTGAAGAATTGGCGTTGCAAGACCATTGATTTGATGTTGTTTGAGTTAATTTTTGAGGTTTAAAGAAAAAGGATCAACGACGAACACACTTTTTATTAGCTATACATGTGTTTATATTACTTTCTCTGCAAGTAATTTACAATATTATAGTATTAATATTTTGGTTCAAGAAGTTTCAATACATATGGATCTAAAACCGAGTAAGTATACATGTGAAAATATCAATAATTTAGTGCATGTGGTGACTATGCTGATACATGAAATTTTATGAGAAAATAGGCAATGATTTTGGTCTTGGAGTTTGATGGGTTAACAAGTTATTAAGTGGAATAATGTGAGCAAGCATATGAGGAAGAGGAAGAAGAAGAGTATAAAAAAGAATCGGACGGTAAGAGTAATAATGACAATTATCATGAAAATTTGACAATAAAAATGACGAGAAAGAATATGAAAAGTAAGAAAACAATGGAAAAAAAAAACACGAAAACATAGATGGTGGCTGTCAATTAAATATGAGAAGACAAGATTAATTCATGATTCAAAAAGTGTTTCGTTTGTCTGGCCATAAAAAAAATGGTTTAGTATATGCAAGGTCACCAGTTCGAATGTCCGATCCGCCTCTCATGGACGTCCAGTTAAATCCATGAGTCTTTTGATCAGATTTATTTTTTTAGTACAACTGATTTTACAATTTTTTAAATTTTGGTGTATCAGAAATAAAAGTTTGGCCTTAATAGTAATTTAAATTTTTCTAAAAATTAATATTTCATAACTGTCAATTGGTGACAGCTTCTCGTGTGTGAAGGTTGTTAAAGGGTGGAGACCAGGGTCCAAGGAACGTTTGACGCACCAATAACCTACTGGTGGATTTGGATGAATAGTTCCTGTCCACGGTGAGGGGTTAGGATCGATGCCCTGCATGGCCATCTTGGGGTCCGTTGGGGCGGCTAGCGATGGGCTACTGGGGTCCGCGGGACGGGTTGTCACAGTTGTATATCATTTAAATATTTTTATATATCAGATATAAAATTTAGATAAAATTTAAATTAATTAAGATTAATTTTCTGAATAAGTAATAATTTTAATTTGATTAAAATAATTAAATTGGTTAATTCTATCAACTACATATAAGATATGTATTAGTTATATCTTATTTATATTGGATATAAATTTTAAATATAAGATTGAGTTATAAAATTAATTCCTCAATTAATATCAAGTATTTTTGATGTCTTCCCAATCTTGTCAACTGTCAAGCCTCGTTTCATTGTGTGATGGGCCTACCAAGTAGAGTGTCCACGATTACATGAGTAAGATAGATGGTAATGGTTACCATTTGAATTAAAAGATTGGTTTACTTAAGCTATCAAAACGGTTTTTGCCTTAGAGGCATATGTTGGATAAGACATAAGATGTTATCTAACAACCAAAAATTATATTGGATATAATTATCAAGGATGTTGCATACCCAAATAACTAATTATTCGGGCGATGAGCCAAAGCTCACTTGAATTTTAGTGAAATAAGGATCTTGGATCACTATACTCTTTTGAGGAAAATTTTGGTTTGAGTATAGTATGAGTATTCTTAATTGTTGAGATTTCTCAAATTTTATGCACATCATTTTAACTTCTGCTATTCTTTTGATACAGAGATGTCAAACCCTCACAGTTCTTTTTCACTTCGATCCATCCTTGAGAAGGACAAGTTGAATGGATCGAATTTCCTTGAGTGGTATCAAAATTTGTCAAACAAGAGAAAAATGAATATGTCCATGAAAAGGAATTGCCGCTTGAGAAGCCTAAGACAAATCATCCTCATGCAGAGAGAAATGCTTATGATAAGCATGTTAGTGATAGGGTTGATGTGTGTTGTCTTATGTCGCCTACCATGAACTCGGACTTGCAAAAGCAATATGAGAACGTGGAGTTGCCAATTGAGATAATCAATGGCCTGAAAGGGATGTTTCAGGAGCAAGCACGAACAGAGAGGTATAACACTGTTAAGACTCTCCTTGGTTGCAAGCTACCAAAAGACGGTCCAATTAGTCCACATGTCATTAAGATGATGGGTTATATTGATAACCTAGCTAAACTGGATTCCCGTATCAGCCAAGAGTTGGCTACTGATATCATCTTGCAATCATTGCCGTCAAGTTATGATCAATTCATTTTGAACTACAATATGAATAGTTTGACAAAAGACTTTGACTGAGCTGCATGCAATGCTCAAAACTGCTGAACCAAACATCTGAAAGGACACTCCACATGTCCTCATGGTGCAAGGGTGCAAAAAGTTTAAGAAACATGTTATTAACAAAGGAAAGGGTAAGATGAGCGGGATTGAGAATCCTAGTGCGTCTGATCCATCTCCTAAGTTCAAGACTGGTCCCTCTGGTGATGACAAATGTCATTATTGTAATGGCTCTAGGCATTGGAAGATAAACTGTGAGAAATACTTGGAATATCTGAAGAAGAAGAAGACTTCTTCTCTAGGTATCTATGTTATAGAAGTAAAAGTTGCTACTTCCATTTCTACTTCTTGGGTATTGGATACCTGCTGTGGTACTCAATTTGTGTTAATATGCAGAGCCTAAGCAACAGTAGAACTTTGGAGAAAGGACAAGTGGACCTACGTGTTGGGAATGGAGCAAGAGTTGCTACATTAGCTATACGAACGTTTCATTTGTTTTTCTGGCATAGTTTTAGAACTTAAGAATTACTACTATTTACTTCCTGTGAGCAGGAATATTATTTCTATTTCTTGTTTGGATTTGGAAAGATTTCATTTTTCAATTAAAGACAAGTGTTGTTCGTTTGATTGTGGTGATATTTTACAGTAGTGGTCCATTAGAGAATGAGCTTTATGTTATGAATCAAAGTGTACCTATCTATAACATTAGGACTAAGAGATTTAAGTCTAACGACTTGAATCCTAATTTTCTTTGGCATTATCGTTTAGGCCATATAAATGAGAAACACATTCAGAAGCTTCATAGTGATGAACTTTTGAACTCATTTGATTATGAATCATATGAAAAAATGTGAATGTTATTTGTTGGGTAAAATGACTAAGGCTCCCTTAACTGGACACAGGTCAATTGGTGACAGCTTTTCCTGTGGGAAGGTTGTTAAAGGGTGGGGACCAGGGTTCGAGGAATGCATGGCGCACCAATAACCTACTGGTGGATTTGGATGAATAGTTCCATTCCACGGTGAGGGGTTAGGATCGATGCCCTGCAGGGCCAGCTTGGGGTCCGTTGGGACGGCTAGCGGGGGGCTAGCAGGGTCCATGGACGGTCCCTGGGGGCAGCTAGCGGTGGGCTAGTGGGGTATGCGGGACGGGTTGTCACAACCCTTGACTGAAACGATAAATGCACGTTTGGTGACATAGGTGGCAAAATCAATTCTTTTAAACCTCTCCACATGTCCCTGAAACCGGGGTGTCCTAGGATTACCGAAGGCTAATGGGGCAGCCCCTAAGAAGTTTCTGTCCAAGGAAGAGATGAGTGACAGAAGAGCGAATGGTCTTTGCTATTTGTGTGATGAAAAGTTTACTCGAGAGCACTATCAACAGCATAAGAACACGCAGCTGTATAGCATGGAGGTCAACAAAGAGGGGTTGGATGAAGAGGTGTTGGTTTGGGAAGATGAAGGTGAAGAAAACATGCCAATGGTATATGTTAATGCTTTAACGGGAGTGTCAGATTATAAGACCATGTGTGTTAAAGGTGTAAGTTTTAAGATAGACAAGAGTAGCTAGTAGAGTAGAGAGATTTTGAGGTAGTGTATAATCGTACAGAGAGTAGAACAGAGTATATTGGAGAAAGAGATAATCTATTTTCTTATTTCATTTAGTTCATAGGTACAAGCTAAATATAAACAATATACAAAGGGAATATCCTATACAAGATTCTATGCACAATTACTCATGGGAAAGTGACATCTCCTTAACATAAACATGTGATGTTTAGTTGACTTTAGTTCCCACTTATATCGACTTACAAATGGCTCTAAGAGGAAGGATCTAGAGAGTTTATGACCGTTAGAGAGGTTTCTTCATGGGCTTAACTTGTTGGATCTCTAAACCGTACGGACGGCCTATTTTGTCTCCTTGTACGGACGTATGGATGAACAGATGATGGTGTGAGTTCTCATACTCGCCCTCAAGCTTAATCGATTGGAATATTCGATTAAGCATGAAGTCTCGAACACCTACCTTGTTAAAAACATTCGAATAGAAAACCACATGGGAAAAACTATACACAAGGGAAAAAGAGTGTAGGTGTCATGACGAGAGAGGTTATGGCCGAGTGGACTAGCTCCCTTATTGAGGACATCAGCTAACTGTTCCAAGCTTTCGGTGTAGCATGGGAGTGTGACGCAAAGTTGAATTTGTTCTCGAACCTTATGGCAGTCGACTTCAATGTGCTTCGTTCTCTCATGGAACACCGAGTTAGAGGCTATATGAATGGCGGCTTGAATATCACAATGATTTGTGATTGGATTTGATGATTTCACACCAAGGTCTTTGAGGAGAGCTTTAATCCACATCAGTTCAGTAGTAAGTTTTCTCATGGCTTGATATTCTGCTTCGGCACTTGATAGGGATACCACTTTTTGTTTCTTGCTTTTCCATGTGACCAAGTTTCCTCCTAGAAATCTACAATAATCAGTGGTGGAGCGACGGTCTTCACGATCTCCGGCGTAGTCAGCATCATCAGTGCTCTCATTGCATCCAATCCAAATGCCTTGTCCTGGTGATCCCTTAACATATTCAAGAATCCATTTCACCATGTTCCAATGACGCATTGTTGGTTCTTTCATATGCTGGCTCGATTGATTTACTGCAAAACAAAAATCAGGCCGTGTGATAGTAAGATATATGAGTTTACCTAGACGGCGGTATCGTGTGACATCTTTAAACAGAACATCATCAAGCTCCCCCTTTCGGTTTGACTTAAAGTCTTATTCTAGTGGTGTTACAACAGCCTTTGATCCAAGTTTCCTTGCTTCATTTAAGAGATCAAGGGCATATTTTCTTTGCGATAAGAATAATCCTTCTTTGGAGTGATATACCTTTATCCCAAGAAAATATTTAAGTTCTCCTAGATTCTTAATATCAAAAACCGATTTGAGAAAAGCTTTGGTCTCTTGAATTTCTACTTTGTCATTCCCGGATATGATGATGTCCTCAACATACATGAGAATGACTATGATACCTTTGTCACTTGGAAGTGTGAATAAAGTATGGTCTACCTCAGATTTTCTAAATCCTCTCCTAAGTAACTGATGTTCATATATTTTACCCTGTTTTCCCTTAGTTTACTCACATCTTTTGCATCTTTTGATATCCATTTTGGCCATTATTGCATAGCTTTAGGACTAATCATGCATTAGAGTATAGTTGCATTGTATTTGCATCTTTTTATGCATAAACAGGTGATTTTGGAGCTTAAGGAGCATGGAAGCAATGCTGAGGAGAAGTAAAGCAATCATGAAGGGAAAGCAAGAGAGTTCAGGCTGAAGAAACAAAGTCTAGAGTCCCACTCGACCGCCCACTCGACCAGACACTCGATCGTGTGCAGAGAGGGACTCGACCGAGTGGAAGATGCACGAGAGAAGCCAACTCGACCGGTCACTCGACCGGTCACTCGACCGAGCACCGGGTCGAGTTGGCCGAGCCGCCTAGCTATTTGACATATTGCTTAATGCCTGCTTGTGTAGATTCTTTAAGTCTGCATGCCATAATGTTAGCTCCTCATCGGACCTAAGCCCGCATGCCATATATAAAAGGAAGTCCAATATTCGTCTCTCTGGTTGCCACCCTACAGCGCGCCCCCGGATCGTCATCCGAAGTCGATATACCAACCATACTCCCAAGCCACAAAGTCTCAGAATATGGTTGTACTAGGATAACCAAAGTCCCCCAAGAGTCGCGAGCAAACAATTCTGAACACATATGAGTCCTATCCCTATCCAGGATTCCTTCCTGTGGCTCGCGTAAAACATCACAATGTCCTACCAACCACATATTCCCTCTCTGGAATACCTCATGACTACACAAGGATCATATACATGCCACAAGGCCAAACAAATGTCCTAAACAAGACCGCCACCAAGGCCAAACAAATTTCCTCAACAGGACCGCCACAAAGGCCAAACAGATGTCCTCAATAAGACCGTCACAAAGACCACTTGTCCTGAAAGACCGTCACAAAGACCATTCGTCCCCGAAGGACCACCTCAACAGGCACATTGGCTAAACACCCCCCCCCCCCCACAAAGGCCACACAATTGGCTAAACAGCCCGCCACAAAGGCCACACATCTGGCTAAACAGACCGCCACAAAGGCTACACAACTGGCTAAACAGCCTGCCACAAAGGCCACACAGTTTATCAAAAGACCGCCACACATGGGCACAATGACTCAAAAGTCCGCCACTAAGGCCACAAAAGCCACTCCAAGGCTCTCCACCACTAAAATGGTCAAGTTTTAACTCACATAAAACTTTCCATTTTTAGCACTTTCCACTTTTGGAAACCTCTATTTCAGGAAACTTCCCTCCAAAACCCTGCTTCACGGAAATTTTGTACCCTGAACACAACCTTATCTTGTTACTTAGTCGCACAACCAACCACCCGTAAGCGACCAAGTAAACAAGAGAGGTGGGCTGGAATACTCCATTCCCGCTCCAGCCACGGACTACAGATGTGACCAGGCTAGACAAGCTCAAGTCGCGGCTTGTTTCTCATACCACTTCTTAACCCTTGCCTTCATCCTCGCCTCAGGCTCCCAAGTCTTCTCCTCAACACTATCACATTCCCATAGGACTCTCATCAAATGAATCTTCTTCTTCCGAAGTTCCTTGATCCTCCTCTCGAGAACCCTCACTGGTCTCGCCTCTAAAGTCATGTTAAACTGAAGATCCTCAGGAATCTTAGCCAACAACTGATCATCCTCCCGAAGACACTTCCGCAACATAGACACATGGAAAACCTTGTGGAATGCACGCATAACCTCAGGTAACTCCAGCCTATATACCACTGGTCCAACCCTCTCAATCACTCTGAACGGACCCATATACCTCAGACTCAACTTAGTCTTAGTCAATGACCTGTTCAGATCCCGCAACATTGCCATCTTGAGGTACATTCTATCTCCAACCTAAAACTCAAGCTCTCTCCTCCTCTTGTCGGCATAACTCATCTGCCTATCCTGAGCTTCCTTCATGTTCAGCTTGAGAACCTGAATCTTCTCGGAGGTCTCCTGAACAAAATCTGCCCGTACATGCTCCTCTCCCCACCTGAGTCCAGCATAACGGTGTACGACACGGCCTCCCATACAAAGCCTCATAAGGAGCCATCCCAATACTCGCCTGATAACTGTTGTTGTAAGCAAACTCTACCAGGCTTAGGTGATCTGCCCAATGACCACCACAATCCAACACACACATCCTCAGCAAATCCTCCAGCGTCTAGATCGTCCTCTCTGACTGTCCATCGGTCTGGGGATGGTAAGCTGTACTCATATGCACCTTAGAGCCCATCTTTGCCTGAAATGCCTTCCAGAACACCAAAGTGAACTTAGAATCCCTATCAGACACAATGCTCGCTGGCACCCCATGCAACCTGACTATCTCCTTCACATACTTCTTAGCCAAGACCACTGCTCCATCAGTCTTTTTAATAGCCAGAAAATATGCCAACTTAGTCAACCGGTCCACAATGACCCAAATAGCATCAAACGTCCTGGACACCGGCAAACCTACCACGAAGTCCATAGTAATCATATCCCACTTCCACTTTGGAATGGAAAGACTCTTCAGCAATCCACCAGGTATCTGATGCTCAGCCTTCACTAGCTGACACACATCACACCTCGCAACCCAACTAGCCACATCCTTCTTCATCCCGACCCAGTGATAGTACCTTTTGAGATCACGGTACATCTTAGTAGCTCCTGGATGAATAGAAAACTTGCTCGCACGAGCCTCTCTCAGGATCTCCTGCCTCAACTCCTCATCCTTGGGCATACAAACTCGTCTGTGTACCAAGATAGTACCATTATCTGAGACCTGATACTCTGAATCCACATCCTTTGAGACATTCACCAGCCCCAAATCCTTCTCCGGAGCCAAACGCACCCTACTTAGAAGATCTGCTCTATCAACCGCCTCCAAACCCAATGGTTCCTGAGAAACAGCACACAACCTCAATACACTAATCTCTCCTACCAGAGACTCCATCTCGTGCTCCTGAGCCGAAGCTACCCTCTTCCGACTCAGAGCATCTGCAACCAAGTTAGACTTACCAGGGTGATAATCTATCTTCAAATCATAATCTGCCACAAGCTCCATCCACCGCCTCTGCCTTAAGTTCAGCTCGAGCTGAGAGAATATATACTTCAGGCTCTTATGATCTGTAAACACCTGTACCTTTGCACCATAAAGATAAGATCTCCAAATCTTCAGGGCAAAAACTACATCACCTATCTCCAAATCATGAGTAGGATAGTTGTCCTCATGCTTCTGCAACTGCCGCGAAGCGTAGGCAATCACCTTCCCATGCTGCATAAACACACACCCCAAACCAACTCTAGATGCATCAGTATAAACCCATAGGGTTCTTCTTGCTCAGGCAAAGCCAACACTGGCGTAGTAGTAAACATCTCCTTAAGGCTTGCAAAGCCCTCCTCACACTCTTGTGACCAAACAAAAGGAACATCCTTCCCTGTCAACTTAGTCAACGGACGTGCTCTGCTCGCAAACCCCTGCACAAACCTCCTGTAGTAACCTGCCAGACCAAGGAAACTCCTGATCTCTGTGGCATTCTGCGGTCTAGGCCAATCCCTGATAGCCTGAATCTTCTCCGGATCTACAGAAACTCCCTCTGCAGAAACAATGTGACCCAGAAAACCTATCTCACGCTGCCAAAAACTGCACTTGCTCAACTTAGCAAACAACTTTTGCTCCCGCAGCTTCTCCAGAACTGCCCTCAAATGCACTGCATGTTCCTCAGGTCTCTTAGAATATACTAGGATATCGTCGATGAAAATGATGACAGACACGTCCAGAAACTCCTGAAACACGCTGTTCATCAATCTCATAAACGCTGCTGGCGCGTTAGTTAACCCGAAAGGCATCACCACAAACTCATAATGCCCATACCTCGTCCTGAAAGCCGTCTTCCTCACATCTGCCTCATCTATCGGTATCTGATGATAACCTGACGCTAGATCTACCTTGGAGAACCAAGTAGCACCCCTCAACTGATCCAACAACTCATCGATCCTGGGAAGAGGGTACTTGTTCTTCACAGTGACCCGGTTCAAACCCCGGTAATCAATACACAACCGGAAACTCCCATCCTTCTTCTTGATAAATAACACCGGCGCTCCCCACGGTGACACACTAAGATGGATGAATCCCTTACTCAACAAATCCTCTAGCTGCTTCTTCAGCTCTGCCATCTCTGCTGGAGTCATTCTGTAAGGAGCCTTGGGTAACGGCGTCGTCCCTGGTTCCAGTTCAATAGTGAAAGGATCAGACCGAGATGGTGGTAATCCCTGCAATGACTGAAACACATCCTCAAACTCCTCGACAACCTAAATACCGCTAACCTTAGACTTCCCCACTGACTCTGGCATTGTTATAGTAACTAGATAGGCCTCACTGCCCTTCTCGATCATCTTCCCAGCCTGAATGGCCGAGATCACGAGACACCCCGAAGTCGGTCTAATACCCTTAAAAACCAACTTCCCTCCTGGACGCTCAAACTCCACTCTACTACCCCGATGGCAATCCAAATGCACCATATGCCGATGCAACCAATCCATCCCGAGAATAACATCATACAACTCCACTGGACTGATAAGCAAATCCGCTGGCCACAACTCTCCTGCGATCTGAATTTCAACTCCTCTAGCTCGTCCAATAACTCTCAGGAACTTGCCTCCCGCAACTCTGACAACTCTTGTACGCTCCTCGAGATTTCCTCTGATTCCCGCGCTCTCTGCACACTCCGGAGTAATAAAGCTATGAGAAGCTCCAGAATCAAACATAACGTGGGACTTAAATCCGCCCACCAACAAGGTCCCTACACAAACTACATATGTTGAGAACCTAACACTTTATCACAGGAACAACATAAAATCTGAACCTACTGAAATTCACAAAGTTTAAGTACCAGAAATTATACTTGTGATCGCTCCGGCACTGGTTCCACCAGTCTCTGCAGTCGTGTACACCCGTGGTGCCTGCTCAATCCGTGCCACCTGCTGCCCTCCAGGCTGCACATGCTGCAACGCTGCCACTGCTACCGGCTGCAACTTGGGACACAAGGGCCTGATGTGCCCTGGCTCCCTGCAATGATAGCATACACGAGCCGCTGCCGTCGGAGCACTCCTCTTGGGACAGCTAGCAACCTTGTGATCCTTGCTCTCACACCCGAAGCAACTCGCACCACTCGGCCTCTGCCTAGCCTCCCACCTCCTCTTGGTTCCCTGCGCAGGCTTGTCGCCCTTGCTAGAACCTCCATGATGTTGAGCCTTACTAGGCTGAACTGCTGGACTAGCCACCACTGACTGTGCCCAGATATCCTCCTTGATCTCTGCCGCAGTCTCAACCAGCTCTGCACGTGTAGCATAGCTCCGCCCTCTACAGTGAACCCTCAAATCGTCACGTAGGGCCCTCAAAAACCTCCTGATCTGAGCCTCCTCAGACTCTATAGCACGACCCCCATCAGACAGAAGTCGACTGAACTCCAAGTCAAGCTCCCGCACTGACCGAGTCCCCTGAGCTAGCTGAAGGAACTGCACCTCCAACCTATCTAGTGCATCCCTAGGAAAATACTTGCGGTAGAACTCCAAGACGAAGTCAGCCCAAGACATATCTCTCTGCACTCTCCTAGCAGCCACTGATCTCCACCACACATGAGCATCACCAGTCAAGTGGTGGACCCCTATGTCCACCCAAAACTCCTCATGACATCTCAGAGTCCGGAAGTTACGTTCCACACTCGTCCTCCACGCATCTACAGCAATAGGATCTGTACCACCCGAAAACCACGCAGTATCGATGCCATGCATCTCCTTGAACATAGACAAATAACAACTATGCCCTCCCACATCCGCAGCCACTGGCCACCGCTCCTCCGCCACCACTGGTGGCACTACCTGAGCCTGAGCCAGTACCACTGCTGGTAACCGCTCCAACACATGTGCTAGCATAGCCGCAAAATCAACTCCATGGACTCCACCCACTGGAACTCCCACTCCCGGGACTCTAGCATCACCGGCCACTGGAGCATCAACACCGCCCCCTCCGGCCACACTCATGGAATCCTCCTGGACACCCTGCGACTCGCTAACACCCTCAGCTGTCATACTCTGGTCCGCAGTCTCACTAACTGCTGGGACTCTGTCCTTACCACGACCACGTCCGCGTCCATGACCACGACCATCAACAGCATCCTCTCTAACCATCTGCACTACCATGAACAGAAGGCTAAGCACACAATTAAAGCATAAACAGAAACATAAACTCACCATGGAATCACACAGTAGGCTCGAAGAGGATGTTCTAGGAATCCATGCCACACACAATTGACTAACTCACATAATCAATCAAAGCATGCAAATCCCAAACATCTACAGCACAAAGCCTAGTGAACCCAAACCTAGAACCGTAAGGACTTTGATACTAACCTGAAACGACCTGACCCATTTTTTAAAAAAAATAATAAATAATAATAATAATAGTAATAATAATAATAATAATAATAATAATAATAATAATAATAATAATAATAATAATAATAATAATAATAATAATAATAATAATAATAATAATAATAATAATAATAATAATAATAATAATAATAATAATAATAATAAACTACAACTAGTGGTCTCATATCCACAGGCCATCTAACCACATTCACAATCAACAGCAGAATAACAAATACCAATATCCAATATATATCCAATAATAATCCAATAATTATAACATAACAATATCCAAAAACTCAACCAACATGAATCATAGAACCAGCAACCTAGCAATGTTTCTAATGACCCTACTCTAGCAACCTAGCAATGCCAGACAACAACCAATCGAGTCCCTAGAACATCCTCCTCTTCATTGCCTTGATTCTACGATCACACTTTGTCTTTACCTGCACCACAAACACAAATTGCAATGCATGAGTATTTTATAAACACTCAGTAAGGCAATCCTCCCATCTACTGGTCTATACACACAAGCAATAGAGACATCTCTAACCATCAACCAACAACCAACAAGCAACAATAACAAACCAAGACTCTGCATCGACCGACACCGAGTATGCATCGACCGACACTAGTTTGGGGTTATACACACAAGAAAGCTTCCTAACGTCCCAAATAACAATCTAACAAGCCTAACAACACATAGCAAGCAAATCAGAGAGATCTCTAGCTTAGATAAGCCATGGTCATACATTTACCTTTGCCAAGACGAATCAAAACCTCAAACAAGCAAGAAAACACTCCTAGCAAGCTCCTAAAATGTTCTAAGCCTCAGATCTCACCAGAAAACGCCACAAACCTCTAAGCATCTCCCAAAACGCTTAAGAACTCTTTTCCTCTCTTCTTTTCTCTCAAAAACGGCTAAACTCGCCTAATGAGACAAAAAATCGAGTTAAGGGTTTTCTTAACCCAAAACGCAGTGTTTAACTTAAACTCGTCCGCAGAAAACCAACCTTGCATCGACCGATGCACATAGTGCATCGACCGATGCAATCCCTAAACCGGGATTTTGGTTCGCGGATGTTACAAATGTGTTCATATTACTTTCTCTACAAGTAATTTGCAATTTTGTAGTACTAAAGATTTTGGTTTGAAAAGTTTCAATACGTGTGGATCTAAAACCGAGTAAGTATAAAGCTGAAAGTGTCAATAATGTGGTGCATGTAGTGACTAAGCTGGTCCATAAAATTGCACAAATTTTACGAGACAAGAGGCAATGATTTTGGTATTAGAGTTTGATGGGTTAACAAGTTGTGTGGTAGTCTAAAAAAAATAGGTTTTAAATGATTATTCAGTGGAAAAATGTAAGGAAGCTGATGAGGAAGAGGAAGAAAAAGAATATAATGAAGAACTGGACGGTAAAAGTAACGTTGACATTTCTCATGAAAATTTGACAATGAAAAATGATGAGAAAGAATATGAAGAGTAAGGAAACAATGAAAAATAAATCACGAAGACATAGATGGTGGTGGTCAATTAAATATGAGAAAACAAGATTAATTCATGATTATAAAAATATTTTGTTTGTCTGATAGTCAAAGAAACGGTTTAGGATATTTTAGGTCACCAATTAATTTCATGGTAGTCTTATTTATAAAGCGTATGAAGGATTGACGTCGCAGTTAATTAATTTCGTGATTAGTCTTAAAATTATATTTTGGGTCAAAGGAAGAAGGATTGACATCGCAAGATTTTGATTTGATGTTGTTTGAGTTAATTTTTGAGGTTTAAAGAAGAAGGATCGATGACAAGCACACATGTTTTATTAGCTATACATGTGTTCATATTACTTTCTCTACAAGTAATTTGCAATTTTGTAGTATTAAGGATTTTGGTTTGAAAAGTTTCAATATGTGTGGATCTAAAATCAAGTATACAGGTGAAAGTATCAATAATTGGGTGCATGTAGTGACTAAGCTGGTGCGTGAATTGTAAAAATACGAGACAAGAGGCAATGATTTTGGTCTTAGAGGTTGATGGATTAACAAGTTGTGTCATAGTCTAGAAAAAGGGTTTTAATTGATTATTCAGTGGAAGAATGTGAGAAATCTGATGAGAAAGAGGAAAAAGAAGAGTATAACAAAGAACCGGATGGTAAAAGTTACGATGACATTTATCATGAAAATTTGACAAAGAAAATGATAAGAAAGAATGAAGAGTAAGAAAACAATGAAAAATAAATCACAAAGACATAGATGGTGGTGGTCAATTAAATATGAGAAAACAAGATTAATTCATGATTATAAAAATGTTTTGTTTGTCTGATGAAAGAAACGGTTTAGAATAAGTCAGGTCACCAGTTCGATCCGCCTCGCCTGGACGTCCAATTAATTTCATGATTCTTTTGATCAGATTTAAATTTTTAACACAATTGATTTTTATATTTTTAAAACATTTTGTATTCGAAATAAAAGTTTAAAATTTTCACCAATCAATTATAATTTTAAATTTTTTATATGCTAATATTTCATAACTGTCATCAATCATATAGAATGTTTACAAACCTAATATAACTAATGAAGGAGGTTTAATCAATATCCCCAAATTCATTTATCGAAATCGGTCCATCATGATATCATCTTTTATCATTAGAATTAATTACTTAAATCCATATAATCAAACAGAAAGAGACGTTGGCCATGTAGAATATAAAATATTCAGTCGTCTTGAGACTCAAGGTTATCTCCTCTACCTCTCGCACTCCCTTAGAACCGGGTCTGTGATAGATTTTGGATATCTGAATAATACGATTCTCTATTAGAAATGATAAGAATGATTACAGAGATTGTAACCACCAAATCCGAATACAAGAACACAAAGTATGAAGATCGTTTCACAAAGCTCAACCCAGAACTCTCTTCTAGCACATCGCTAGATCTCTCGTCACAAAAGTGTTTCTCTCAAAATACACATAATGATAAATGAAAAGCGATACAACGTCTTTATTCATTCAAACTCTTCTTTCTCTTCGCAACAACAAACCTTCTCTTACCTTCCGAGTCTTCCCAAGTCAACAAATTTGACCAAAGTCAACTTCTTCTTTCTCCTTTGGCTGACGTGGCCCTCCTCTTCTGTAATACGTCTGGTGAACCGCATCAATACTCCCATCCCGGAGAATAAGCTTGTCCTCAAGCTTGAAATCAGGAAACAGACACACAAACTCCTTCGACAACATCCACGAGTTTGCACCATCAGACTTACCCTGCCATTTCACCAAGAACTCCCGACCGCCAGTAGAGTTAAAACGAATAGCCACAATAGATTGAGGGTAGACCACATCTTCCACGAGATGCTCCGGGGGAATCTCCACCTGAATCACATGATGATCACCCACCACTGCCTTAAACTGTGAAACATGAAATACATTGTGAATTTTACAGTTATCAGGCAACTTCACACGATAAGCCACATGTCCAATACGCTCCAACACTTCAAACGGACCAAAGAACTTGGTCGCCAACTTTTGACAACTCCGACGAACCACCGACATTTGGCGGTACGGTTGTAACTTCAAATAGACCCAATCCCCCCACAGCAAAAACCACATCTCGCATGTGCTTATCAGCCTGCTTCTTCATAATATCCTGAGCTAGTAACAAATTAGCACGTATACGATGGAGCATCAGGTCTCTTTCGCGCAGCTGAATCTCCAACTCCTTATCCTCCGTAGAGCCATCCTCATAAGACAAGATGCGAGGGGGATCGCAACCATACACCATCTTAAAAGGAGAAGTCTTAATTGCCGAGTGGAAAGAGGTATTATAAGAGTACTCTGCCCACGCCAAATATTTCTGCCAAGTACGCGGATGTGTAGAAGCAAAGCAGCGTAGATATGACTCCAAACAGTGGTTCAGGACCTCCATCTGACCGTCAGTTTGCGGGTGATACGCGGTGCTGTACTTCAATTTTGTACCCGCTATGCGAAATAGAGCAGTCCACACTTCACCTAAAAAAATGCGATCACGATCCGAAACAATGGACTTGGGAAACCCATGTAACCTGACAATCCCTTCCACAAATGTGTTAGCCACATCCAAGGCAGAGAAAGGATGCTTCAAGCCAAGAAAATGGGCAGCCTTACTAAGGCGATCCACCACCACCAAGATCACATTCACACTACCAGAGGTTGGCAACCCTTCGATGAAGTCCAATGAGATGTCCTCCCAGATTGCAGTCGGTACAGGAAGTGGCTGTAACAAACCCGCAGGAGCCAAGGTAGAATATTTTTGTGTTTAACACACTGAACAAGCTTGAACATACCTTTGCACATCTCTGTACATGCCCTCCCAATGAAAGCAATCTTGAATACGCTTCAAGGTCTTAAGTATACCCGCATGACCACCAACCTTACTGTCATGATATTCATGGAGAATAACCGAGATAAAAGCAGAAGAACGAGGGATAACCAATCGTTGCTTATACCACAGATGGCCATTCACCAACGTAAAATGACTCTTACTCCCATCAGATGCCCGTAACTGAGAAATAACAGCCTGAATGCTCGCATCGTGATCAATCTCCTTGTACAAATCCTGAAGCTGTAACACCGAAGGAACAGTCAAGGCCAAAAAGGACAGAGACACCGAATGGGGAATCCTGGACAGCCCATCAGCAGCTTTGTTGTCAACTCCAGGTTTGTAAACTATATCCATATCGTAACCCAACAACTTAGTCAGCCATCTCTGATATTCCATATTAACTCCTCTCTGCTCCAACAAGAACTTCAAGCTTCGTTGATCCGTGTGAATGACAAAAAAGCGGCCTAACAAATAGTGCTTCCACTTCAGAACCGCTAACACAATTGCCATCAATTCCTCTCATAAGCAGGTTTCACCTGTTCATGACTAGTAAAACCATGGCTAAAATACGCAATAGGGTGTTTGTCCTGCAACAACACAGCTCCCACACCCGTACCAGATGCGTCATATTCAATGACAAAAGTTTTGTCAAAATCCGGTAAGGCCAACACCGGTGCCTTAGCCATCGCTTGTTTCAACGCATCAAAAGCCTGTTGAGCCGCTACAGACCAACTGAACTGATCCTTCTTAAGCAACTCAGTACGAGGGCGAGCAATAGAGCCATATCCTCACACAAATTTGCGATAATACCCTGTTAGGCCCAAGAACCCTCTCAGCTGTTTGACAGTAGTAGGAGTAGGCCAAGTGAGCATTGCCTCTGTCTTAGTGGCATCAGTAGCCACACCTGCAGCCGAGATGATATGGCCAAGATACTCGACCTGCATCGCCCCAAACAAACATTTTTTTCGGTTAGCAAACAACTGATGAGAAGCCAGAATTCGCAACACTTCAGACAAATGGTGTACATGCTCTGCAACAGTCCCACTATACACCAAAATGTCATCGAAAAACACCAAAACAAACTTCCTTAGACGTTGCTAGAAAATCTTATTCATGACAGCTTGAAAGGTAGCCGGAGCATTAGTCAAGCCAAAAGGCATAACCAAAAACTCATAATGACCCTCCAAAGTACGAAATGCAGTCTTAGCAACATCTTCCTCACGCATACGAATTTGGTGATATCCTGACCTCAAATCAATCTTAGAATACACCACAGCTCCATGAAGTTCATCCAAAAGTTGATCGATAATCGGGATAGGAAACTTATCCGGTATTGTAGCCCGATTTAAGGCTCTGTAATCCACACAGAACCTCCAAGAGGAATCCTTCTTCTTAACCAATAAGACAGGACTTGAGAACGGACTGTTACTCGGACGAATGATGCCCGCAACCAGCATGTCATCCACCATTTTTTCCATAATCTCCTTGGAAGCATGGGGGTACCTGTAAGGTCTAACTGTAATCGAATGGACCCCTGGCTTCAGAACAATCGCATGTTCCTGACCACGCTATGGCGGTAAGCCCGATGGTAAAGCAAACACGGCAGCAAAGTCTTCTAGAACAACAGCCACTGCCGCTGGAACAATCGGTTCAGAACATGAAGCAAGTGAAAGACTTGAAGTTATGTCACCAGGTGCCTGAGGAATGCAAGCTAATGGCCTAACACAAGACTTCAAGGATAACGGTCGTGTGTGTAAAGATGTGTCCCCCAACAATGTCACCTTACGACCGTGATACGTGAAAGACCATTCCTGCTTAAGCCAATCAACCACACACGGGCCCAAAGTCTCCAGCCACTGCATTCCCAAAATAACATCCACTCCACCAAGGTCCAAGGTAACAAAGTCAGTCTGAAAATCTACACCCGAGACTTGAAATGAAACAGCTCGACACGTTCCAGTGCCATGAACAGAAGCACCATTACCCAAGACCACCTCTAAGTTCTGATCAGACGTAGGAGTTATAAAATTGTGAGAAGCCCCTGAATCAATCAAAATAACCACACGAGATCTACCAATCACCCTCAAAAGTTTAGTAGTGCGAGGAGAATGGCGACCAATGAATGAATTCAGAGAGAAACAACCAAGTACTGGCTCCTGGACCACTGCTAAAGCATAACCCCCTTGTACAGTCTCATCCAACACTTCTAATTCCAATCCATCAACCACTGTCAAAATTTGTAACTCCTTAAGAGGACAAACGTGGCCCCGAGAATACTTGCCCTTACAACAGAAGCAAATATCCTTACTACGCATGGCATCTAACTCTTCGGCCGTATGACGTTGGCGTGGCTGAAAGACAAGTTTAGGTGCCACTGGAGCCACAACACCCTGTCCCCCCTCAGCAGGTAATAGTACAGAACGAGGTTGCATATAAGTACTGACTGCTCGAGAGGAAAACAATTTTGATCCACCCCCAGGTTTGGTGCCCTTCTCACTTAGCAGCTGACAAAAAGAACTCGACTCCATCCTCAAAACTGCAGCCTTCTGATGGTCCAACCCCTGAGGTTCCTTCATCTTAATCACCTCCTTTATCTCCTGCTTCAAGCCATTGTAAAATATCTTCTCTAGGTGGGAATCCTCCGATCCCAACACTTGAGCAGATAGATCTTCAAACTCACTCATATACGCTGCGACCGTACCAGTTTGTTTGATAGCAAACAATCTATTACCAGGATCATCTTTGATCGCCTCGCCAAAACGTAAGAACAGTCGCTGACGAAACTCCGCCCAAGACCGAAACTCACGGCGAATCATCTCACAATTAAACCACTTCAATACATCACCTTCGATGCTAAGCGCTACCAAATCCAATTTATCCGCATCCGTATAACGACCAATTCGAAAAAACCTTTCTACCTTAGCAAACAGTCATACGCATGAGAACCATCAAATACATGCATCTCGATCTTCCTTAACAAGCTAGAACGATTATCCAAAGGCAAATTCCCAAAATCACCACCACGCGATCGTGGAACTGAAGTATATAATACATGAGGAGAATGAAAAGAAGGTTCCGCTTGTTCCGGTCGCTTTCCCAGATGCGTCTCGAGCTTCGACAAGGTTTTCAATACCTCCTGCATCGTCGAATCGAGAGAAGTCAGCTTATCGTCGTGGTCCACCTTTGATTGAACCAATCGCTTGTAACCGCCGCACAGAAATTTCAATTTAGTCTCCATGGGATCCTCCTGATAGCTCGCACCATCGAAATCCTCCGAATACTCAAATTCCGCCATCGCGATGAAGCTTCGATCTCAGTTTCACGCATCAATAATAGATTTTGGATATCTGAATAATACGATTCTCTATTAGAAATGATAAGAATGATTACAGAGATTGTAACCACCAAATCCGAATACAAGAACACAAAGTATGAAGAGCGTTTCACAAAGCTCAACCCAGAACTCTCCTCTAGCACATCACTAGATCTCTTCTCACAAAAGTGTTTCTCTCAAAATACACATAGGTGCTGTTCGTTTGGTGTGTTGGACGCAGTATTTGGATGCAGATACAGATTATTGTTTGTTTAGTGATACTTAAAGAAATAAACCAGATGCGATATCTGGATTCATTTTAAAAACTCATCCAAAATATTTTTAATATCTGGATGAGATATTTTTTGAGAGTTTGGCTACAGTAATCTCATCCAGAAATTGTAAATGACGATAATACCCCTAATTTTATTTCTCAAATTTACGAACCCTAATCCCAAAATCTGAACCAACAATGAATGTTCTAGTGATCTGTAACTTCAGCATGAAATTTATATTTGCTTATGTTGGAGTTCCTGGTAGAGCACATGACACTAAGGTTTTAACACATTGTGCTACTCATGAACCTTCCTTCCCTCATCCACCAAATGGCAAGTACTATCTAGTAGACTCAGGTTACCCAACTAGAACCGGTTATCTAGGGCCTCATCGTAAAGCTAGGTATCATCTTGATCTGTTTGCAAGGGGAGGACCACCTACTAGCACTAGAGAGCTGTTTAACCGTAGACATTCTAGTTTGCATTCTATGATAGAGAGAACGTTTGGTGTTTGGAAAGCAAAGTGGAGGATTTTAGATAGGAAACATCCTAAGTATGAGCTGAAAAAGTGGATAAAGATTGTGACAGCAACTATGGCACTTCACAACTTTATTCGAGATTCACACTATGAAGACCGTGATTTTGCTTATTGGGTGATGGTAGATGATTATGAGAATCATGGTGACCAAGCTGTAGAAAATGAAGAAGAAGGTAACATTGAACATACTCCTTACATTCCTACTGGTGATAGAGCAATGGAGACTCTACGTGATGTTATAACTGAAAAGATAGGAAGAGGACGTCAACTTCCGTATTACCATCACAACAGTTTCACAAAAGACTATGGTATGACACTCCTTTCAATGATTCTTGTGTTTGTTTTGTTTGTTAATGTTGTGATGAGTTGTGATTGTTGCAGGGGAACAACAGTTTCACAAAAGACATGAGTTGTGATTGTTGTAGGGGAACCATGGAACATTGAGAGAAGTGGACACTTATTTTTCAAATTGATATATAGCACACTCTATTTTTGTTTAAAATTAATTGCAAACATAATCTGTTGTGTTTGTTTAATTTTGAATAATGTTTGTATTGAAGGATTATTATAAGATTCTAGATGTTGATTAAACATAACCAAAATATTTTAAATATAATGTGTTTTGTGTTATTTTTAAAAAATACATGTTTAATGTTAATTGATATAACCAAAATATTATTTATAGTGTATTTTTAAGTTATAGTGTATTTTTAAGTTATAAAAGATGATTTCATTTTTAAATATTTATCAGATGTTTATTTAAATTTAATATGAAAATTATTTAGCTACAAACATAACCAAATTCACTAAAACTAATAATCCACAAAATGAAGGGTATTTTGGTCATTTTCATGTATTGTATTCAGATATCTAAACCAGATTACAAAACAAACAAAGTTTATTTTCAAATACAATTTCTAGATGAATTAAACCAAAAACGCAAACGAACAGTATCTGGATGCTGCGTCTAGATACTGTGTCCAGATATTACATCCAGATATTGCGTCTAGATCACGAAACGAACAGCACCTAATGAAAAATGAAAAGCGATACAACGTCTTTATTCATTCAAACTCTTCTTTCTCTTCCCAACAGCAAACCTTCTCTTCCCTTCCGAGTCTTCCCAAGTCAACAACTTTGACCAAAGTCAACTTCTTCTTTCTCCGTTGGCTGACGTGGCCCTCCTCTTCTGTAATACGTCTGGTGAACCGTATCAGTCTGCTCCTCCTCCATGTCAACATATTCGTCTGTTTCGTCCATACTTTTATCCTGGTTATATAAGAAGCTTTTTAGTATTGTTTTTATGCACATGCAAAACTTATAAAAAATAAATAGATGATACCTGTAGCAGTTGTGCAAGAACGTCTTTCATAGTTATTATACCGATTACTTCGCGATCATCAATCTCCCATGACAAGTGCTCATCAGTGTGTAGATGAGATTGTCTCATTCCATCTACATTGACAATAAAATTGTCGAGTAAAGGCGCTGTCAAATTCGATGCATCAGTTAGCGCTTTGCTCGCTTTAACTTTTTCTTCTACAACCAACGTATGACCCTTGCTTTTCCCCTTCACAACAGCCGCCATGAAGGTGCTTCCCTTTCGATACATATTCAGAATATTATACAGTGGCAAGTCGGCTGGAATCCTATTGAAACATGTGTATCGATCATTACAATTTAAATTTAGACCAGACCAAATAAAAACAAACGCTTAACATAAGAACGTCATAACCTTGGAATTCTGCGTATCTTAAGGGCACTAATAGGGATTTCCTCCTGAATTGTAAGCAGACTCCTAACCTAACGAACAAAAATTGCAAGATTACAACATGTTAAGGAAACGCTAAAGATGTGACTACTAAAAAAGTAGTTAATCATGTACAAAGGAGAAGAAAAAGATTAACAATGAGTTAACACCTACCAAAAGAAGTCCAACAATCTTTTTTGGATTCTCAGAGTAGACAGGAACTCGGGTATGGCCTTTTTTTTGAATCATTCGCTTGGCATCCCTAGGATTAGTCATAAGCAAAAAAAAACGAACTGTTTATGGAAGGTCAAGTCAACTATCAATGAAGATAGTAGCTTAAGCAAAATAAAACAAAAACAAAATACTTCGCTTCAAACTTTAACACAACTTTCATGAATGACACAAGAGAAACATCGTAAGAAGAATTAAAATAAATAAATAAATGATTCTGAGATATGACATTCATAGTTTTCATAGATGTTGTCATGTAGAACTTTTGATTGTCGAACTTTTCTTACCAAAACTTTCTCTAATTTGACATAGTAACCATCAAAAGATTAGACTCACGTTTTCCACATTTTTTTCATACTGTCAGCAATTAAATAATACAGCAAACAAATTGTCTTGCAGGACCGGCATATTTTATATATTTTTAATATACTTTATATACATAAGTATTTCCTTTATTATCTAATTGAAATAGTCCACAGCTAAAGAATAAACTTACCAATCCAAATTTGAATTTATATCTAGAGTAAAGGTTGATTCTATTGGTGTCATAGCCTCTTGCGCAGTCTGTTAAACAAAATAAAACATTTTAGATAAACATATAGTGACATAAACAATCATATGAAAATAGCATTGAGATTTCTGTGTAAATATCGTCACTCGGATTTTGTTGTACAAAAATATAAAGGATTTTTTTTGGAGTAAACTTTTTTTCTTTTGATATTTAAAATTTATCATGGAAATAAATAATTTTTTGTCAATACTGAAAAAGAATAGAATTCTAATACCTCTCTGTATAAAAAATAGAAAAGAAAGGAAAATCTATAGAAGATAGAAGCAAGCTTTGAATTTTTTATTTTATTTTTTCCACAATATTACGAGAAAAAAATGTATCTTTTCGATGTAGAGGTATGTTACAATATACCTTCACGGTCAAATCAATTGCTCCAACTATAACTTTCGTCTCGTCATTTGTGAGTTCACCTCCTTCACCGGCCTGAAGCCAGAATTGTAATAATAACATAGCCAAATCAGTAACACAAATTTCCTACATTTAAATAGAGGAAGGAAGTAATCATGGTCCCCAATCCATATATATTTTACCTCCACGTTGTGAATTGACACAAGGGCTTTGAATTGGGCACGCCTAAATATACCCTCATTGCAACCCAATCCCCAATCCAAAATCTAATTAACAGAATATGAAAGAATTAGATCAAGAAGCGTAAATGGCAATCAAAAGGAGACCCCAAAATGTAATACCGTAACATAAGCTATTTAAGATAAGCTCAGATGCAATATTGGCATGGATTATTTGACCCTACACATAACACTATAATATTCTTTCCTGAAAATTTAAGATAAGCAGAGACAGTCTAATGCATAACCTGATCACGTTTTTTTAGTTAGGCTAATTACAAAATGAAGTGGAGGTCTCTTAGATAAATAACACCACATGCTTTAAATTTACCTTTCCAATGGGATAAGCTATCGGGTAACAGAGAATCATCACAACTCGTATGAGCCAGTGAAATTGAGCACCAAGGAGCAGTCCAAAACTGCAGCATATAACTTGTGGAATAACCTTGAAAACAATCCAATATGTTCAAATTAGTGGATGCAATAAAGGAAAGTAAAGGTGGGCAAAGTAAAGAAGAAGATATCGGGAAATACCAATCCACAAGCTAGGACCGAGACAATTATAGAAGTGTACCCATTGACTAACTTATCCAAGTATAAAGGAAGAACCTGGAGATTGTCAAAAAACTGGATCTGAGTTCGCAAAATTGAAGAGCAATAGGCAGAAGATAGTTTTATTAGTTACCGCCAGGAGAGCAGCATTGCAGAAAAGCAGAGACACGTAGATCTGATGTTGTCTCTGGAAAACTGGAAGAACAACAGCTGTATAGAGAATAAGTAAGAATTATTAATGGGATCGGGCATACAAAAACAGAGAGGGCATAGAACCAAACCAAAAAGGCCAATTACCAGCTTGTTTCTTTTCGTTGGGTGTACCCATAAGCTGGAGAATTTTGAGCTGGAGAGGACCGATGGACATGAGAGCCATAAGGAGAAAGGACATCATACAGGCCAAGACGATAAATAAAGAAGCCAAACTAGCGAATATGAACCACCGAAACGACCCAAAGGGGATTGAATCTGTAGACAGACAGGTCAACACCAAACCTGAGATATGAGAAAGTAAGAAGACAATTATACAAATTATCAGAACAAACAAACACAATCATGTTATTTAAAACTTACTATAAAGGTCCATTGAAATATTTTCCCTTATCGTATATATGAAAGAGTATTGTCGTTGCATATATAACAAGTGGCACAGCTTTGCTCACTTGTTTCTTGGATTGACCTCTCCTATAGTCTGTGTAGCCTAAGCTGTGAAGTAAAGTAAATACGTAACTGAATTAGCACACATATAAGTGACTTGCATCACTATATTTTCAACCTCAAGAGTCGTAATATCTGAAATTTCAGATTGGGAAGGTTTACCCTGAAATCGGAGAGACTGCAGGAAAACAGAGGCGGAGGCGGAGATTGGGTGGTTTGCGGAGAAAGAAGAGCGGTTAAGTGGTTTGAGTTCAACGCTTCTAATCTGTAACAGTCGAGATTAAACAAGAAACAAAAACAATGAAGATTAAATCAAACAGATATAAACATCATCTAAGTTGAAACTAAGACTAAATCAAAGAACACAAACAGCAACAAGAACAAATCGAACCCTAACAGGCAGCAACAGGAAAGTGTGGGAGTGTTTATGTCGAGGAAAGAAGAAGAATCTAGGTGCCTTAGAGCATGTTCAACGGTGGGTGCCAAAAAAAAGATGCTTTTTAAAAAAAAAAAAAATCTTAGAGCATCTCCCATGGGGGGAGAAAAAAAAAGATTCGGTTAAATATATTTTAAATTTTAAATTTGAGTATTGTTTGGTTAAAAACTTTTTTAAGAAAATGAAACTATTTTGAAAATTGTAATATTTTAAAGAAAATAAAGCAAATTCCATGATTTCTAGGTCCATGAAAGCTGTTTCTGGTTTCTAGTGAAGTACACAAAACTGCAAACTCAATTCAACACAAAAAAACAAATGTTCTATGGCGAGTGGGGAGATGGAACCAAGAAAGGGGATGAGAAGTCTTACTTGGCTGGATTGAGTAAAGTCCCATCCTCCCTTTTCAACTGCTTTGTCAATCTGAAATACCGTAAGACCTCTAATCATAAAACAGAGGCCAAGTTTAATGCAGAACCAAATTATCTATCTACAGATCAAGAAGAAACAGAACCAAATAGATTAATGCAACTTTCAAAACACAAAAAAACAGAGGCCAAGTTTTACAATTACAGCCATTAACAAAGCCAATGTGCTCATCACCACTTAAAGAGAAAGGTTACGATGAAACAATAAACATTATCGTTAACTGCTCTCAATGAAAGATTAGGTTAGATTAAAAACGTCCCTAAATCTGAACTCAACAGTTGAAAAATCTAGAAATCCACGGATCCTTATCTTTCCAATTCGACGGATCATCTCCAAAGATTGATCGCCCTTGGAGAAGTCGATAGAGAGAGAGAACACACCGCTAGTTGGACTTGAGTGATAGTCATCATCACATCACAAGATTGATTTCCGCTAGCTTTTACCACATCAATAACTCATCGAAAAATGGTGGTCGTTATAATACTTCAACAAACAACAATAAGATAGATCCATCATTCTTAACAATACAAAGAATTCAGCACAAAGAGTAACATTTTTTCATTAACCAATATCAAAAGCCTCCATACAACTTTACTGGGAAAGAAAGACTCATATGCCTATTTTAGCCTCATAAACCAATTCAGTTCCAGTTCGAAAGGCAAGCAGCTAAAAAGTGGCACCTTGATCTAAAATATTCGAAAACGATAGCTAAATTGCATCTCCGTAGACAATAGAAAGAATGAAAAATGATTTTAAGTTGTCATGGAGAAATAAAATGCAGTGTTGGGACTTGGGACTCTAAATGGACTTGGATGACTGATTAAGAAGCCATTTTCATGAAACTTACTACTTAAATCTCCAGTGGGTTGAAACTAGAAGTAAGATAACAACTCCAGATCAACGGACTGTCCCAAGGAAACCAAGAGATTCGAATACAACCCTAGAGTGAAGAAGACAGTAAGTATCATCAGTTCCAAACTTGCAAGGCAAATAATCAACAAAGACTACTATTTTAAAACCAGTTTCTAATTTTGTGAAAATATGAAGGCAAAACGAAGGGAAGATGCAAATGGAAGAAGTCGCTACAATCAAAAGATACACGAACATATAGAATCTGGAGGAGGTCAAAGTTTAGAAAATTCGAATAAACCCACCAAGTTCAGAGTAAGCTATACACAAGCACAAAAAATCAAAACTTTCGAAATACCCACAAGATTCAGTAGAAGAAAATAACGAAGTTTACCTCCACGCTGCTCAAAAGCTCGCGAAGTAGAGAGATTCAGCTTCGGATCAGAAGTAACCAAGGACGAGATCTGATTGAACCCAAGTCACAGTAATAAGAAAACACAAATCAGAAGAAGAAGATGAAATTTGCTCAGGGGGGAGAAACACGTCAGTGTAAAATGGGACTGTGAACATGTTTGATGAAAACAATATGGAAGAAATTGAAGAAACTGAAATTAAACGAGGGAGAGAAAAGTGCATTGACCCAGAGACCAAACTATAATTATGGATTCAGACCAGTTTCGTTTATTTATTTATATATTAAATTAGAAAGTTTTTATCATTTAGAGGAAATTCCATTATTTAAACAAAATATGTATTCTCTCAGTGGCCGAAAAAAATATATATGTATTCTCAGTGGGAATTTCAAATCGACAACTATTTTATTTTCTTTTTTACATTACTACTTTTAAACATATTTATTTTAGATAGCGTAATTATCAAATTTGATAAAACGATTAGCTATTTAATATCAAAAATTACTTTTCCGACTCAGTGAACATAAAAATTTGATAATAATTGATACAATTTATAATAGGAAAATTGGCAAAACTAACTAAGAAAAAAACTAAAATTAAATAACTAACTACTCTAAGTTTCTAACCATATATCTCATATATACTCTATATAATATATAATATATAATATATACTATTTTATCTCTACCACAAACACCATCACCACCACTACCACCACCATATCCACCCCCTCCCATTATAAATTACTATTCAATTACATTTATTATAACTAATAAAAGCACAGATATAATGAGATATATGTTATACAAACCAAAAAAAATGAGATATATGTTATTGTAACTTTAAAACAACAAAACCAAAATAAACAATATTGGTTAACATGTTTAAATATGGAATACTTGAATTCGGAGAAAAATATGATCCTATGTGTGGCTATGATTTCCTAGACCATCATCCTCAATGGTGATTCTAAGAGGTTGTAAATAAACTTTTTTAGTCTCAAAAATATCCAACAAAAAAAATAGAGTTGATTCTTAAATGTAGAGATTTTGGAACCAAATTTTTAGTTTTTTATTTGTTCAATTATAAAAATAAATATAACCTCAAAATTTGAAACCATGTTTGTAGATGGTTTTAAGCTTACAGTTTTCACAGTTGCTAAAATATGAAAATTCGTGTACACTTTACATCATCATCATCATCATCATCATCATATATATATACAGCCATCATTCCCCTTTTCTTCCATCACTTCCTCTAGTTCTCCCCCTTAACGCAAAACCAACCACAATGCAACCTAACACTGAAAGCATATATAGGAAATAGCCTTAGAAAAACTCAAATAAGAAGCATTATTTGAGATTGAGGACCTGTGGGAGAAAAATTGGAAAAGAGTTGTTAGAATCATAATCTGTTTGTCATTAAAAGTAATATAGTGAGCGTTGTCTAGTCTTGGTAAATCTTTGACGGTATTGTGACATTCAATTTTCTAAAGACAATTTTTTTCGAGAAGCTTTAAGTACGAGCGGCTAGAAATTGAATGGCTATAAGCGGCTTAATACCTAGATCTCAATTTTCATTTTTAGAACGGCTTAATACATAGAGCGTTTCAATCCGCAACTTCGAAATCTCAAAAAAGCAGCTACTCCTAGTTTCACAGAAGATGGAACTCCAAAAGTACGAGCACCAGCATCGGTCATCCTGAAAGCTTCGGACACCTGGAAAGATCATATTGTCGCTCACTTCCACGGTAGTCCTCCCCCTCCAGGAAAAATCTTCGTTGACCTCAACCCAATTTGGGGAAAGGACGGTCGAATCAACATCCGCTCTCTTCCAAACGGACTGGTTCTCGTAAATGGGTATTAGAGGTAGGATGCTGGCAGGCGGGAAACTGTCTCTTCACGGTTACTCCATGGTCTCCAACAGCATCACTATCACCGATTAAGTTGGTTTCACTTCCAATTTGGGTCATCTTGAAAGACGTTCTGCCTCAACTATACTCTCTCTGGTTTAAGTACAATAGCTTCGGGCATAGGAGAACCATTGCACACAGAATAACATCAGTTACCGCCACTTGCCATGGATACAAGGATAAAGGTAGAAATTCTGCTTAACAAAGCTCTCCCGCAGTCGGTTCTTGTGGAGGATGACGATGGAAATGAGATTCGAATATGGGTTGAATACCCTCGTCTACCTCCTAAATGTGATTATTGTAAAGAGTATGGCCATCTCTATCATCGCTGTCTCTCAGCTCCGGCCGTTCCGAAGATAGCCTCACCCAATCTCACCAGCACAATATCAGCTTCATCAGTCCCCCCTGCACCTCAAGCAACCAATACTGCTCACTCTAAGAAAATCACCTCTTCTCAAACATGGCAAGTCAAGGGACATCTAGTTGCGGGAATTCCCATCCCTCCAACTACCTCAGTTACTGATAACGACTCATCGGATACGGCTACTCACACACCACCACCTACGACAACGCAATCAATGCCTCCCCCTACTGGAACACACAAGTACATGGACTCTCCATCGTCAGAAACTCATAACGATTGGAAGGTGGTCTAAGGGAGCTCGAAACCTTCAAAGTCTCACTTGGCGACACAAGCTGTAAACTTGCAGAGTACTCAAAAATTCGGAGCAGCAACGAGGTCTGCACAGACTCCACCTTTTGCACAACCATCTGCACAAGAAGCCCCAGCTGCAGCTACCTCAGCACTTCAAGGCAAACCTACATTGCCTAGTATAATGTCTGATGGATTGGAAAAGTCACGCGAGACCCTAACTCACAAGAAGGAGGGAGCATCTGCAACCCTACCAGGCACTCTGAGATCAAAGCCAAAGGTGACCAGTACTAAAATGTCTAAGAACTCCAGCAATGGACGACTTCCTGCACAAGGACGTCCTAATCTTCATCGCGCTTGAAAGCTCAGCTTTCAGCTTTTTGCCCACCGTTTTTGATGATGATGAAGATTTTTTGTTATAATATTAGGGGATTAAACTCTTCCAATTGGCAACTAGAGCTCAAGAGATGGGTTCAGTCAGCAAGACCTTCAATAGGAGGCATTTTGGAAACTCACGTACAACAAGCTAATGTTACTGCTATTTTGGCTCGTAACTTTCCCGGTTGGAGGTTTGAGCATAAATATTCCACTCAAGCCCAAAATGGGAGAATATGGGTAGTCTGGGATCCAGCTATCCAGGTTTTTACCCACAAGATAACTGATCAAGTCATATCTTGTGGTGTTTTTGATAATGCAACACAGCAGTCTTTCTCAGTTACGTTTGTTTATGCACGTAATTGTATGGTGGCGAGAAGGGAGCTTTGGGAGACTTTGAGGGAGTTGAATCAAAATAATCTCCAACGTAATCACCCTTGGTTAATTCTTGGGGACTTCAACCATATTCTTCAGTCGGAAGACCACTACTCTCTTCATCCATACACTCTACCAATCCAAGGAATGGCCAAATTTCAAGAGTGTATTGATGTCTGCGACTTCCTGGAACTAGCAAGCCGAGAAGCATCCCACACTTGGTACAACAATCAGCCATTAAATCCAATATCTCGTAAGCTTGATAGGATACTCATCAATGAGGCCTGGCTGTCATCCTTTCCTCAATCAAATGCACTGTTCGACTCACCCGGAGGGTCAGATCATACTCCGATACTAGTTGTTACTTCAGATGTTGTTGAGAGGAGGATGGTGCCATTCAAGTTTTACTCTTTCTTTACCACTCATCCAACTTACCCTGCAATGATAGAAGCAGCATGGAACTCCACCATTCTCCCAGGCTCCAGCATTTTCTCCCTTTGTCAGAAGCTTAAGGCGGTAAAGATAGCTTGCAAGGCATTGAACCGAAATCACTTTAGCAATATCCAAGCAAGATCTGCAGAGGCTTTAGCAGTGCTCAAGGAAATTCAGAATCGGCTTGTGGTTACTCCAAACCAAATACTATTTGAGGAAGAACGGCTAGCGAGGAATCATTGGTCTATAATGTCAAGTGCAGAGGAGACTTACCCTAGAGAGAAATCGAGAGTCAGATGGTGCTTAGAAGGGGACTCAAATACAAGTTTCTTCCACAAATCAGTGCAGCAACATCAAGCTAGGAATCTAATTAGATCTCTTCTTGATGATAATGAAGAGCGGGTCTCAGACAAAGTGATCCTAAAGGAAATGGTTGCAGCCTTCTATATCCGGTTGCTTGATACCAAAAATACCACAGTAGAGCCACTATCAATTCACAGGATCAGACAATTAACTTCTTTCAGATGTACAGATGAAATGGCTGCAAGCTTATGTGCTATTCCCACTCCGGAGCAAGTAACCTCCACTTTGTTTTCCTTACCCAGAAGCAAAGCTCCAGGACCGGATGGATTCACGGTAGAATTCTTCATCAACTCATGGGGAACAGTAGGTCCTTCAGTAATAGAGGCGGTAACTAAATTCTTCACCACTGGTAAACTCCTCAAGCAAGTAAATGCTACCATTCTCGCCATGATCCCAAAGACCACCTCGCCTAAGAAGCTCTCTGAATTTTGGCCAGTATCATGCTGTAATACCATATACAAAGTTATATCCAAGATCCTGGCAAAGAGACTCAAGTTAATCACGGCTTCTGCAGTCCAAAGGAATCAAGTCGCTTTTATACCGGGTAGGCTACTCTGTGAAAATGTGTTGCTTGCAACTGAACTGGTTGTTGATTTCAACAAGGAGGGACCAGTAACTCGCGGATGTCTGCAAGTGGATCTCTCCAAAGCATTTGATAACATAAACTGGGACTTTCTCAAGAACATCCTCGAAGCTTATAATCTTCCTGCTCAATTCATAAGATGGTTGGTGGTTTGCTTTACAACTCCTTCATACTCAGTTGGTTTCAATGGAGAGCTTGTTGGATATTTTCCTAGGAAGAAGGGTCTGCGACAAGGAGACTCCATTTCGGCTCCTCTCTTCACACTTGTCATGGATATACTATCAAAGCAGTTAGATGAAGCAGCTTGCACCAACAGGATCTGTCCGCATCCGAAATGCGCCAACATGCTCATCACTCACCTAAGTTTCGCAGACGACATCCTCATTTTCTTTGACGGAATTGAAGACTCTCTTGTTGAGATCTTGGAGGTGCTTAAACAGTTCAAGAAGACATATGGGTTGGGAATAAATCTACAAAAAACCTGCATCTACCTTGATGGCAACAATGTAGACACTATCAGTCAGCTTGCAGCCAACCACAACCTCACCCATGGGTCACTACCATTCAGATACTTAGGAGTACCATTACTCTTGCATAAGTTATCAGCCTCAGACTATCAACCATTAATAGACAAGGTTAAAGGCCGCATAACTTCTTGGACAAATTGACATCTTTCCTTTGCTGGCAGATTGCAGTTGCTTCAATCGGTTATCAATAGCACAATTAATTTCTGGGCGTCTATTTTCTTGTTACCAACCATGTGCTTGGAGAAACTGGAACAGATTTGCAACACATTTTTGTGGAATGGTTTTGCTTCTACTGCCTGTGGTGCCAAGGTTTCATGGGAGACTGTCTGCTCTCCAAAATCTTCGGGGGGATTAGGCCTTAAGAGGTTGGTTGATTGGAACAAGATATTTGGTCTCAAGCTGATATGGTTACTATTCTCACAAGCAGGTTCACTCTGGGTATCCTGGGTTCGCACTCACTTAATCAAGGAAAAGAGCTTCTGGGAAGCTGATTTTACTGTCACAGGAAGCTGGATATGGCGACGTCTGTCCAAGCTTCGACCTTTAGCAAGACCTTTTGTCTATTGTTCAGTTGCTTCGGGAAACCAAGCTCTCTTTTGGCATAATAATTGGACAGGACTTGGTCCACTTTCTCACATTCTTGGAGAGATGGGTCCAAGGGTTACTGGTATAAGAAATTTGGCTTTGGTAAAACATGCAGTCAATAATGATGCATGTTCTATACCTAGAGGAAGACATCAGCTGACACAGCTACTTAGAGCATGTCTCCATTCTCAACCATTTCCTGCTCCACAAATGGGGCCCGATACCTTCCAATAGAAGCTTACTTCACATCAAGATCAAGGGACATTCTCCTCAATGAAAACTTGGAGGTATCTACATCCGGCTGGTCCCACTGCTCCATAGTCTTCACAAGTATGGTTTGAAGAGAACATCCCCAAGATGGCCTTTATGACATGGTTAACGGTACAAGATAGATTGACTACAAGAGATAGACTCATTCGTTGGAATCTCTCTGTCCCGCCATCTTGTTTACTATGTCAAACAGGTATGGAATCAAGAGACCACCTATTCTTTGATTGCAGCTTCTCCAGGAATCTCCTATCCAGTCTACACGCTCAATTTGTACCTCTCCCAGATACCGACTTTCACAGGCTTGTAAATTGGATTAAGTCTCCCACCACAAATCGGAGACTTAATTCAATCTACAAACTAGTGTTTCAAGCTCTAGTTTATTTCCTATGGAAAGAGCGAAACAATCGCCTTCACACTTCATCCTTCTGTTCGGCGACTCAACTGCAAAGGGAAATTCAACTGTCACTTTATCGCAGATTGCTGTGGCTGGATCGTTCTGCACTGGGTAACACTTCCTCAACTCAACCTCAACAGGAAGCTTACCTATGCCTTTGGTTCACTCACTTCCAAGTTCCCTAAAGCTCTTAACTATGTACCCAAGCTTTCCCACCTGTACTGCTCGGTGTTGTATTACTCACCTTTTTACCCGATTGTAAAAGTTCTGATATCGCTTTTTAAGGCTAACGAAGAAGAAGAAATTAAAAAAAAAAAAAAAAAAAACAAAAATAAAGCTGTCCATTATACATTAAAATTAAAAAGTCACAGAATATGAGCGAAAGAGTAAAAAAACCTTTTAATGTAGGACTGAACCAGACGTGTCCATATGTTCCTTTCACTATAGCTTTTAATTTGTCTCTCTGCATCAATTAAAAGAACGTAATCTTAAAACTTCCATGCTGAACCACCAATGGTAAAGTATATTGCCTAATGAATCATGATCCATCGATAAAGAAATAGACTTAAAATCATTGTTATAGAGAGTCGCACTTTATACCTTACAATCCTTAAATCAATTAGGATGACTAGACTTGCAACAAGCACAACATAAGATTACGACATAACCAAAGTGTGATTGTTGAAATGTGTGGTGGTGTGAAAATTCATGAGAATCTAAGCATCAAATATGAGATTTGGCTTCTCACCCTTTGGGTCTAGCCTATCACTTTTTGGGAACTTTAGACGTCATCACATCAGTCTCTTAAAAGACCTGAATCTTAATCCTGCCATATGAAGATCATGGTGTCACTTAAATTAATGTTAGAAGTAAATCACCAAAGAAAGTAGGTTTTTTTTTTACTTAAACCTGGTTTACGTGACTGTGATTGCTTCAAACCCATAATCTCTTCTAACAGTCGTTAGTAAAGAAGATACAACAGTCAAAGAAGTTTGTATATTGATCAAACTGATGAACGAGTACATATATAGCAAGAATGCCAAACCGAAACCTGAAATCTAGAAGAATCTATCTAAGTACAACAACAAAAATACGTATATACAAGATACGAATATACTTTTATCAACCAGAATCTATACTAAACTCCAATACCCCCACCTCCAACCCCCTCCCCACCCACCCCCCCATAATATCTTCTAACCGTCGTTAGTAAAGAAGATACAACAGTTAAAGAAGTTCGTATATTGATCAAACTGATGAACGAGTACATATATAGCAAAAGTGCCAAACCGAAACCTGAAATCTAGAAGAATCTATCTAGGTACAACAACAAAAATACGTATATAGAAAATACGAATATACTTTTATCAACTAGAATCTATACTAACCTCCAATACCCCCACCCCCAACCCCCCCAAGCTGGAGCATACAAGTTTTGTATGCCAAGCTTGTTTCGAAACCGCCAAAAGCCATCACGGCCGATTTGGCATCAAATATGAGATTTGGCTTCTCACCCTTTGGGTCTAGCATATCACTTTTTGGGAACTTTAGACGTCATCACATCAGTCTCTTAAAAGACTTGAATCTTAATCCTGCCATATGAAGGTCATGGTGTCACTTAAATTCATGTTAGAAGTAAATCACCAAAGAAAGTAGGTTTTTTTTTACTTAAACCTGGTTTACGTGACTGTGATTGCTTCAAACCCATAATCTCTTCTAACCGTCGTTAGTAAAGAAGATACGACAGTCAAAGAAGTTCGTATATTGATCAAACTGATGAACGAGTACATATATAGCAAGAATGCCAAACCGAAACCTGAAATCTAGAAGAATCTACCTAAGTACAACAACAAAAATACGTATATACAAGATACGAATATATTTTTATCAACCAGAATCTATACTAAACTCTAATACCTCCACCCCCAACCCCCCTCCCCCCCCACCCCCCCCATAATATCTTCTAACCGTCGTTAGTAAAGAATATACAACAGTTAAAGAAGTTCGTATATTGATCAAACTGATGAACGAGTACATATATAGCAAAAGTGCCAAACAGAAACCTGAAATCTAGAAGAATCTATCTAGGTACAACAACAAAAATACGTATATAGAAAATACGAATATACTTTTATCAACCAGAATCTATACTAAACTCCAATACCCCCACCCCCAACCCCTCCCCCCCCCCAAGCTGGAGCATACAAGTTTTGTATGCCTAGCTTGTTTCGAAACCGCCAAAAGCCATCACGGCCGATTTGGCATCAAATATGAGATTTGGCTTCTCACCCTTTGGGTCTAGCATATCACTTTTTGGGAACTTTAGACGTCATCACATCAGTTTCTTAAAAGACTTGAATCTTAATCCTGCCATATGAAGATCATGGTGTCACTTAAATTCATGTTAGAAGTAAATCACCAAAGAAAGTAGGTTTTGTTTTACTTAAACCTGGTTTACGTGACTGTGATTGCTTCAAACCCATAGTCTCTTCTAACCGTCGTTAGTAAAGAAGATACAACAGTCAAAGAAGTTCATATATTGATCAAACTGATGAACGAGTACATATATAGCAAGAATGCCAAACCGAAACCTGAAATCTAGAAGAATCTATCTAAGTACAACAACAAAAATACATATATAGAAGATACGAATATACTTTTATCAACCAGAATCTATACTAAACTCCAATACCCCCACCCCCAACCCCCCTCCCCACCCACCCCCCCCCCATAATATCTTCTAACCGTCGTTAGTAAAGAAGATACAACAGTTAAAGAAGTTCGTATATTGATCAAACTGATGAACGAGTACATATATAGCAAAAGTGCCAAACCGAAACCTGAAATCTAGAAGAATCTATCTAGGTACAACAACAATAATACGTATATAGAAAATACGAATATACTTTTATCAACCAGAATCTATACTAAACTCCAATACCCCCACCCCCAACCCCCCCCCCCAAGCTGGAGCATACAAGTTTTGTATGCCTAGCTTGTTTCGAAACCGCCAAAAGCCATCACGGCCGATTTGGCATCAAATATGAGATTTGGCTTCTCACCCTTTGGGTCTAGCATATCACTTTTTGGGAACTTTAGACGTCATCACATCAGTCACTTAAAAGACTTGAATCTTAATCCTGCCATATGAAGATCATGGTGTCACTTAAATTCATGTTAGAAGTAAATCACCAAAGAAAGTAGGTTTTTTTTTACTTAAACCTGGTTTACGTGACTGTGATTGCTTCAAACCCATAATCTCTTCTAACCATCGTTAGTAAAGAAGATACAACAGTCAAAGAAGTTCGTATATTGATCAAACTGATAAACGAGTACATATATAGCAAAAGTTCCAAACCGAAACCTGAAATCTAGAAGAATCTATCTAGGTACAACAACAAAAATACGTATATAGAAGATACGAATATACTTTTATCAACCAGAATCTGTACTAAACTCCAATACCCCCACCCCAACCCCCCCTCCCCACCCACCCCGTACAAAGTGACAATCATTTTTTTTTTTTTTTGAAACCGCCAAAAGCCATCACGGTCGATTGGTTTTGTAAAGATGTCAGCCAATTGATAAGTCGTTTGAACATGCTGTAAAACAATATCCTTCGTGACCACTTCATCCCGTACAAAGTGACAATCATTTTCAATGTGCTTTGTCCACTCATGAAACAATGGGTTAGTCGCTATGTGTATTGTTGACTTGCTATCACAGAGAACAATCATTGGCTGTGTATGACGAACACCAAGCGTGCATAACATGCGCTTTAACCATTTCAACTCTTGACCCAGATCAGCCATCGCACGATATTCCGATTCAGCCGAAGACCGACTCACTTTTTTCTGCTTTCTTGTTTTCCACGAGACTGGTGATTCACCAAACTGAACAAAATATCCTGTGACTGAGCGTCGAGTATATGGACATCGAGTCCAGTCAGCATCACACCAACCCGTTATTTGATAGTTTGTATTAGCTCATAACAAGATACCCTGTCCTGGATCTGACTTCAAATACTTGGCAACCCTTAACGCCGCTTGCCAGTGATCCTCTCTCGGTTCTTGCATAAACTGTGCCAATATGTGGACTGAAAAAGCCAGATCAGGTCGTGTTACTCCCAAGTAGATAAGTCTTCCTAACAAACATCTATACGGTTTGGGATCCTCAAGCAAAGCTGATGTGTTAAAAGCCAATCCATGGTTTTCCTCCAAAGGGAAGGCTATAGGCTTAGCTCCAAGATATCCTGTTTCCAAAATTATGTCTAGAGCATACTTCCTTTGGCAGAGATATCCATATGCATTCCTGGCAACTTCTATCCCTAAGAAATATTTCAAAAACCCCAAATCCTTCATATGAAACTTTGCTAAACGTGTAATGATCAAATCATCTACATATACAAGGATATGCAAACGTGTAGAGTCTTTCTCATATGTGAACAATGAATAATCTCCAAGGACTTGTTGAAATCCATATTCAAGCAAAGTTGTTGATAACTTAGCAAACAAACATCTAGGGGCTTGTTTGAGACCATACAAACTTTTTCTAAGCCTGCATACCTTATTCTTATCTGCATGTTGATAAGCTGGTGGCAATCTCATATAAACCTCTTCTTCTAGGTCTCCATGTAGGAATGCATTGTGGACATCTATTTGATGTACCTGCCAACCATGTTTCGCCGCAATATCCAAAAAAAAACGAACTGTACCCATCTGAGCAACTGGAAAGAAGGTCTCACCATAATCAACCCCTTCAATTTGCTTGTTCCCCATCGCTACTAACCATGCCTTATACCATTCCACCATTCCATCCGATTGAAATTTGACCTTGAAAACCCAATGACTACCAATTGCTGTCTTACCCGGAGGTAAATCTTCAATCGTGAAAGTGTTATTCTCCTCCAATGCATCATATTCTGAACCAACAGCTCGGCCCCATCGTTTGTCTGTCATTGCTTCTTTATAAGATTTTGGCTCAACCTCGGATATAACAGCCGCTATGTAGGCAATATGAGATTCAAAAAAACGATGTACATCATCGTGATTTGTAATTGGGTAAGACACCGTACAATTCGCCTCTTCTGCTGGTTGCTTCATCGATTGCTGCACGACGTAATCTTTTAACTTCACATACTGAGTCTTTTTCCGGTGACCTTTGCCTAGCTGGGATTGGACTGGAGGAAGCTCGATATCTGGTGTACTCGTCGAAGACGATGAAGGAGTGGAACTGGGCTCATTAATCAAGTTGTCATTCTGGGCCATAGGTAAAAGCCCAATTGTTGTGATCGGGTTTCTCGTTGGACTCGGTGCTGGATCAATTGTTGGAATCAGTCTTGGACCCAAATCTTCTTCTAATACCATTCCTTCATAAATTGGTGCCCATAAAACCTGACTGTCTTCTTCTTCGTCAACGAGAGGCAATGTTGTGTCTAGTGAGAAAGGAAATTTTGACTCCGAAAACACAACATCACGTGACACAAAGAATTCCATCTTCTCAAGATCATACAAACGCCAGCCCTTTTTCCCGTGAGGGTACCCCATGAAAGCACATCTACGACTCCTTGATGCAAATTTATCACCTCCATGGCCTATATTATGAGCATATCAAAGACTACTGAAGACTCTGAGATGATCATAAGATGGAGGTCTGTTGAAAATTCTTTCAAATGGTGTAATGTTTCCCAAAAACTGAACTTGGAGTTCTATTGATCAGATAGCCAGCAATTAAAACACATTCACCCCATAACTCAATTGGGAGATTTGCTTGAAACCTTAGAGCTCTCGCAACATTTAGGATGTGTCTGTGTTTTCTCTCCACTCTACCATTCTGCTGTGGAGTTGATACACACGAAGTCTCATAAAGCACACCATTACTCTCAAAGTAATCAGTTAGTGATAAAAAGTCTGAACCATTATCACTTCTTATACTCTTCACGTCGGATTTGAATTGACGTTTGGCTAGAGCAAAAAAATTCTTCAATCGAACAGAGGCTTCCCCTTTGTTATTTAATAAATACAGCCAAACCCCTCTTGAGTAGTCATCAACAATTGTCAAGAAATATCTTGCTCCAGAATGAGAAGGTACTCGATATGGACCCCAAATGTCAACATGAATTAACTCGAAAATCTTGGATGTTTTTATTCAAACTTATTGGAAAGCAATCACAAATCTGTTTTGCTCGAAGACAAACATCACATGTTTTATTCAAACTAGCTACTGAAACAAAATGATTAACAAAAGGAAGCATTCCCACAACTTGTGCAGACGGATGATCCATCCGGTTATGCCACATCTCCAATGTGTTCTCCTCTCTTGTTGTAACCGTTGCGGCAACCTCTGTACCTCACAAGAAAAATGTTCCTCCAAATCTCTTACCAGCTCCAATCACCATCCTCGAAGGTCGGTCCTGAACAATTAGAAAATTGTCAGCCATCTGAATTACACACTTATTTTCATCCATCAACTGTCCCAAAGATATCAAATCCGACTGAAACCCTTCCACAAAGTAGACTGACTTTAACATCAGATTAGAACCAATGCGAATAGAACCCTCTTTACGTGAAACCTTTTCTCGCCCATCAGCCAATATTATCAAAACGGGGGACATATCTTTTACATCAACTAAGCTATCAAACCTTCCGGTTAAATGGTGATAAGCACCTGTGTCCATTATCCAAGTAGGGAAAGGAGACTTACCCGAAGGTTTCTCCACATGAGTATCCTTGTTGGTGTTGCCGGCGTTGAGTATGGTCTTTAGAGTGCTCCATTGTTGATCGGTTAAGCCAGTCACTCCATCCCGATCTTTGTCAATGATCACATGATTAACTAGCTCACGTCCCGGTTGTTCCACATTTGGAACATTCACTCTGTTAGCAAAGACCTGGCCTCGACCTCTGCCTCCACTAGAGTTTGCTCCACCACGACCCCTACCGTGCAATGAACGACCCTTAGGCCTATTACCCCACCATTCAGGATAGCCAATCATTGCATAACAGTTCTCTGCATTATGAGCAAACCGATTGCAAAGCTTGCAAGTACCAGCTTTCTCCTTCTCATTGATTATGAACTTTGGCTTTGTGTGAACCGCAAATGAAACCACCTCCGGTTTTTCTTCACCACTCAATCGCAAATCCTCTTCTTGTCTAACAATGTTGTAGACCTCTTCTAGAGGCTGGACAGGAACACGTGCTACAAGGCTTGAATGAACCGCTCGAAAGGGATCATCAAGACCACACATAAACTGATGCACCTTGTCTTCCTCCCGATCAGCCTCCTGTGCAGTACCAAGATCACACATACACTCGCCACATTTGCATACGCGTATAGGACGGTATGCAGCAAGATTGTCCCATATGAGAGTCACTTCCCATAGTAAGCCTCGATTGCAAGCCCTCTCTGTTTGCAACAAGCTAACTTCGATTTGATTTGCTGGATTCTAGACCCATTCATCACATCAAATCGTTTCTTCAAGTAATCCCATAGATCTTTTGCAATCTCTCTGTGGGATATGGTTGATCTCAATGTTGGATCAATACTCATTTTGATCCATGACACGATCAAGGCTTGGATTGTCCACCAATCCTCCAAGTCAGTGGATCCTTCTGCTTGTTGAGCAATCGATCCATCCAAAAAAACCAAACTTCTTGTCAGACGTCAACGCCGTCTTCATGCGGCAAGCCCATTCATCATAATTAGTACACTTCAGAAGAGGATGAGAAATCACCGCTCATGGATTGTCAGCTGAGGTCAGATCATAAGGTGAGATGGTTCTTCTCACCTCCACAGTCGCCGTAGCAGGCGCAGTTGGCATTGGATTCGTTGCCATATTATCAATCAAGGACGAAATTCAAAAAAAAATTTAGTGTCAGGCTCTGCTACCATAAAGAAGATTCAAAAGCCAAAGAAGATCGTATATTGATCAAACTGATGAACGAGTACATATATAGAAAGAGTGCCAAACCGAACCCTGAAATCTAGAAGAATCTATCTAGGTACAACAACAAAGATACGTATATAGAAGATATGAATATACTTTTATCAACCAGAATCTATACTAAACTCCAATAGTTAGCATCAAACATGGTTTAATATCTTACGACTTAAACATGGTCTCGAAATAGGATGAAGAAACACAAAATCAAACAACAACAACAAAGAACGGTGATGGACAAACGCGTGAGAGAGAAAGAGATAGGAATTTTTATGATCAAACCTTGATTATACTGAGGAGAAGACGTGATTGGATGGATAGAAGGTAGAACGGTTCCACTTCTAGAAAGTTATCATCTGAAAGAGATGAAGTAACGCCTAAATTGGCACATGAATATGTATATATTTGTGCGTGGAGAACTGCCGCTCTAGGAACATGATTTAGAATGCTGAGGTGGATTGTTAAGGAGTCTCGATGACAAAAGCTGCTGCAAATTATCGGTGCTTTTCTCTCTCTAGAAAAGGGCGATTAAAAAGACAAAAACCTAGATCTACTCTCCACCTCCGCCATCCGATGGTTAGGCCTCACGCCGCCATCGAGAATCTTCTCCCTTTTTTTCCCTCTTCATTTCTACCATGGATTTTGAATCATCGTTACCATCCAAGACTTCGCCTAGTTTGAAAACTGAAGAATCAATCCTCCCCTCTACTGCTCAAGATCTGATTTCCACTGGCGGATCTTCGGAACCCCTTTCTGCTATGCCATTATCATCGTCTGTCGCCACAGATCTGCCAGTGATTGATGATACGATACTTCCCTAGTCTTCGCAACTAGTGCCAGGGACAGATGTTGATTCACTTTCTGGGTTTATAGCCAAAAGTCTTTCTAATTTGGATTCTCCCCTTCTCTTCAGGTCAGATTTGTTTCGTTCTAGCTTTTGTTCTTGTGATATTCGGTTAGGTTAATGACTTGAATCTTCTGCTAATTTTTTCTTTCTCGTTTAGGTTATTAATTAAGATCTAAGATGAGATTTAGTATCGCTTTTCTCAGATTGATTTTGAATCTGATTTATGTGTGTGTTAGGAGCAAGTGATTAGAGTAACTGAAACAGAGACATCACATGTATATAACTCAGTTTTCTTCATCATTTGTGAAGTTCTTGGTTCCTCTTCCTCTGATCCTTCTAATAGATTGTGTTTGGTATTTTTTTTTTTTTTTTTTTTTTTTACGTTGATGTTTGATGGTGAACTTTGCAACCTCAGCTGGTGATTCTGGGACCATATGTCTGTCTGCTTATGTTATTTCGGTTTCTTGATTTCAGGTTGGTCAACAAAATATTGCTTCTTGCTTGTGTTTGATAATTGTCAAGAAGGAAGACAAGCTATGAGTTCACTGAGGCGTGGCAATTTTTATTGGTCTCTGCATATGCGTTATATGACTCTATGAAGAAATAGAGAGTTCACACAAAGCTAAAAAACTCTAAGGTGTTCTGCTGATGGAATGGCGTTGGCTGTTAAATAATATGAGTTGGAGATCTACTAGAGTTGTATTTCCTCTCATTTAGGATGATCATTTGTGTAAAAAACTCTTTTAGGATGATATTACGGTATGATTAGGATGATGTTATGATTAGTATTTTTAATCATCATTTTCTTTTTAATTAATAGCGTTATAAATTGGAAATTAACCAATATCAAACATGTGACCAGTTTGTGACCAAACCAAATAACAAACATGTGATCAGTTTGTGACCAAAGAAAATAACAAACAAAAACTCCAAATTCAGACTCTTGTAATTAGTTCCAAAATTGCCCCGCTATAGGACTCTAAATATGGTCACAAAACAGTCCGTAAGTAAACTTGGTTGCATTTCAGTCGGAAATGTGCAACTCCAGCTCCATCAGTCTTCTTAATGGCCAGAAAATGTGCTGACTTAGTCAACCGGTTCACAATGACCCATATAGCATCAAAAGTCCGAGACACTGTCAATCCTACCACAAAATCCATCATGATCATATCCCACTTCCACTCAGGAATGGATAGACTCTTCAGTAACCCGCCTGGAACCTGATGCTCAGCCTTCACTAGCTGACACACATCGCACCTCATGACCCAACTAGCTACATCCTTTTTCATCCCGACCTAGTGATAGTACCTCTTGAGATCACGGTACATCTTAGTCGCTCCTGGATGAATAGAAAACTTGCTCGCATGAGCCTCTCTCAGGATCTCCTGCCTCAACTCCTCATCCTTGGGCACACACAGCCGACCGTGCACCAAGATAGTACCATTATCTGAGACCTGATACTCTGAATCAACATCCTTAGAAACATTTACCAGCCCCAAATCCTTCTCCTGAGCCAACCGCACCCTACTCAGAAGATCTGCTCTATCAACCGCCTCCAAACCCAACGGTTCCTGAGACACAGCACATAACCTCAAAGCACTGATCTCTCCTACCAGAGACTCCATCTCCTGCTCCTGAGCCGATGCTACCCTCTTCCGACTCAGAGCATCTGCAACCAAGTTAGCCTTACCAGGGTGATAGACTATCTCTAAATCATAATCCGCCACCAACTCCATCCACCGCCTCTGCCTCAAGTTCAGCTTGGGCTGAGTGAATATATACTTCACGCTCTTATGATCTGTAAATACCTGTACTTTTGCACCATAAAGATAAAAACTCCAAATCTTCAGGGCAAAAACTACAATAGCCATCTCTAAATCATGAGTAGGATAGTTGTATTCATGCTTTCGCAACTGCCGCGAAGCGTAGGCAATCACCTTCCCATGCTTCATCAACACACACCCCAAACCAACTCTGGATGCATCTGTATAAACCACATAGGGTTCTCCCTGCTCAGGCAAAGCCAATATTGGCGTAGTAGTCAACATCTCTATTAGGCCTGTAAAGCCCTCCTCGCACTCCTGTGACCAAACAAAAGGAACATCCTTCCCTGTCAACTTAGTCACAGGATGTGCCTTGCTTGCAAAGCCCTGCACAAATCTCTTGTAGTAACTTGCCAAACCAAGGAAACTCTTGATCTATGTGGCATTTTGCTGTCTAGGCCAATCCTTGATAGCCTGAATCTTCTCCGGATCTACAGAAACCCCCTCTGCAGAAACAAAATGACCCAGAAAACCCATCTCACATTGCCAGAAACTAAACTTGTTCAACTTGGCAAACAACTTTTGTTCCCGCAGCTTCTCCATAACTGCCCTCAAATGCACTGCATGCTCCTCAGGACTCTTAGAAAATACCAGGATATCATCGATGAAAATGATGACACAGACACGTCCAGAAACTCCTGAAACACGCTGTTCATCAATCTCATAAATGCTGCTGGTGCGTTAGTCAACCCAAAAGGCATCACCATAACCTCATAATGCCCATACCTTGTCCTGAATGCAATCTTCCTCACATCTGCCTCATCTATCGGTATCTGATGATAACCCGACGCCATATCTATCTTGGAGAACCAAGTAGCACCTCTCAACTGATCCAACAACTCATCAATCCTGGGGAGAGGGTACTTGTTCTTCACAATGACCCGGTTCAAACCCCATTAATCTATACACAAGCGGAGACTTCCATCCTTCTTCTTAACAAACAACAAATCCTCTGTTCCCCACGGTGAAGTGATACGTCGAAAGAATCCCCTTTTCAACAAATCCTCTGGTTACTTCCTCAGCTCTACTAAACTAATAATCAAGTATGCCAACATCAACTCGCCGCCACCTGAATATCACCAATCAAAAATCCTTGAGAAATGATCATCTCATCTGTGACCACTCTTTAATTCATCCATTAAACATTTCGCCTCTCCGGCATTTCACATCCCCTATCCAAAAATAGAAAAGTCCTAACTATTCATAGAACTTTCTATTTATGGAAACTTTCCTTTTCTGGAACTTTCTATTCTTCCTTTGCAACGACACTTTCCATATTTAGAATCACATAATCCCTTAACATATTCCACATCAAGATTTCATAAGAACGAATCATCTTATTAACTCTTCTCCAACAACATTGTCAGTAAATCCGCATTACGGTCATATCGGTCTGAGCAAAACCTGTCACCACACTCACAACACCCGCTGGACCTCCAGCAACCAGGAAGCACATCGGCCACACAACTAAAGTCCAAGATTAAACCATCCACTCTCAAGGTCTACATTCCGTCGTTATGTTTATACTCACATCCTAGGCATTGCTTGCTCCAAACTCCTCCACCTTTCGTTCGCAACCTTCGGGCTATACCGATCACACTCTCAGACCAGCGTCTTCGAGTTATACCGTCTCACTCTTGGACGACAATCCTCAAGATCTCGGTAGCAGGAGAACTACTCATCCCCTCAGGGAAACATCATCCCCTCTACCACTCTCGGAGCCCCTAGCCCCTCGAGCTACCGGTATTCAGGGAAATCACCATCTCCTTAGGAGCAACAATCCTTAAGGACTATAAACATCTTCCGACCAAAAGTACTTCCTGTGGTCCGAGTATAACATTGCAATGTTACACCTGCCCATTCAACTTCTAATATCCAACTGGATTACCCACCAAACAAAGAAATATCTACTCCAACTACATATGTCCACCTATCCGCCTCTCTAGGCTCAATACCTCTCAAGAAGAATCTTGCACCGGTCATCTACAACTGCTCCAACCTCCTAACATAAGATGGAAAGTCCTCAACATCCCCAGCCCTCGGCTGCACCCCGCCACATGCGGCACAACTGGAGCCTCCACTGGTACCCCTCTCGGCAACAGCTCCAATAGCACGCCAACAGATCCGCCAAGCGATCATCTCGACCCTAGGCTCCACCTGCTGCAACCCCACACCTGGGTTCCCAGCACCCCCGACATTCTCACCGGCTAACCCTCTCTGGTCCCTCCTGATACGCTTGCGTCCCTCTGACGTACCTCCTCGTGGAACTCTAGACCACACACTTGCTGGCCTCGGGACCTGCCCGACCATGACCACGACCACGTCCCCATCCACAACCAATAACTCAAACACCTTTAACCACTGCACTTCTAAGAACAGAGGCTAACAAGCAATCTTAACATAACAAAAAAAAACATAAACTCATTGTGGAATCACACTATAGGCTCGAAGAGGATGTTCTAAGACTCCATGCCACACACAATTGACTAACTCACATAATCAATCAAAGCATGCAAATCCCAAACATCTACAGCACAAAGCCTATTGAACCCAAACCAAGAATCGTAAGAGCTCTGATACCAAACTGAACGACCCGACCCGTTTAAAAAAAACAAATAATAATAATAATAATAATAATAATAATAATAATAAATACAACTAGTGATCCCACATCCACTAGCAACCTAACCACAATCACAATCAACAGCGGAAATAACCAATACCAATATCCAATAATAAACCAATAATTATAACATAACAATATCCAAAATTCAACTAACAAGAAATATAGAACCAGCAACCTAGCAATATTTCTAATGACCCAACTCTAGCAACCTAGCAATACCAGACAACAACCAATCGAGTCCCTAGAACATCCTTGTGACAACCGTCCCGTTGACCCCACTAGCCCACTGCTAGCTTGCCCCCATAGGCCCGAAGCTGGCCCTGCAGGGCATCGATCCTAACCCCTCACCGTGGAATTGATCTATTCATCCAAATCCACCAGTAGGTTATTGGTGCGCCAGGCGTTCCTCGAACCCTGGTCCCCACCCTTTAACAACCTTCCCACAGGATAAGCTGTCACTAATTGATTCGATTTTTATGTGACAACCCGTCCCGCGGACCCCACTAGCCTCACTGCTAGCCGCCCCAACGGACTCCAAGCTGGCCCTGCAGGGCATCGATCCTAACCCCTCAACGCGGCAAATGGAACTATTCATCCAAATCCACAGTAGGTTATTGGTGCGCCAGGCGTTCCTCGAACCCTCAATTGGTGACAGCTTGTCCTGTGGGAAGTTTGTTAAAGGGTGGGGACCAGGGTTCAAGGAACGCCTCGCGCACCAATAACCTACTGTGGATTTGGATGAATAGTTCCATTTGCCACGGTGAGGGGTTAGGATCGATGCCCTGCAGGGCCAGCTTGGGGTCCGTTGGGGCGGCTAGCGGGGGCTAGTGGGGTCTGCAGGACGGGTTGTCACAATCCTCCTCTTAATTGCCTTGATTCCACGATCACACTTTGCCTTTACCTGCACCACAAACACAAATTGAGATGCATGAGTATTTTATAAACACTCAGTGAGGCAATCCTCCCATCTACTGGGCTATACACACAAGCAACTGTAAGTTCAATGTTCCAAACAATCAACAAACAAAACAAACAAACCAAAAAAACAAACATCATCTCGCTGGAAGGGAGGTGTCGACCGACACTACCCCACAGTGTCGATCGATGCCGCTTCACTGGTTACAGGTTACTACCTCTGCAACCGCGATCCACATGAAGCCGAGAGTCGAATCTCACTCCAAAACTCCACCAACTCGCCCAATACTCAAAACCCAAGCCATATACGTCCGTAGGAACCTGTAGCAATGAATCCGAGCAAGAAAAACACACAAAAACAGCAACCAACAAGCAAGAACAAGGAATCACAGGCTTAGATCAGCCATGGTCATGCACTCACCTCTCTGCAGGAAGAATTCTGACCAACAGCAACGAATCCAACCTTCCTAGCTTCAAATCTCTCAAGAACAGCCAAGAATCTCACCAATCTCTTCCTAAAAGCTCAAGAACACTTTTTCTCTCTTTGTTTTCTCAAAAACGGCGTGAGACAAAACAAAACATGATCTAGGTCGTTTTCTCACTTTAATATCTCGGTTCAATGATTTTCCTTAAACCAAACCGGTCCAAATCGATAATTAAATCGAGATGGTTGAACCAGAGAATATTGGTGTCGACCGACACCACTCTTGGTCTTGTGTGGAGTTTAGGATGGATCTGGAAACTGAGAATCGAATAGCTTCAATTCTATTAAGAGAAGCAGCAGAATTGAGGAGACAAGCTGAGAAAGATGGTGTTAGAGCATATCTTGAGAAGCCTAATGTAAGGCATCGACCTAACTCAAGGTTTCTCAAAGCCTGTTCTTAGTGTTCAGCAATGTATGCTTCTTTATTAACCCTTTCTTCATTTTATTTCCGTTACATAATATGTTCGGTTTTATCGATTTCCATTTGAGCTTAAAGTTATGTTTTATGTGAACACATTGGAAATTATAGATTGAACCAGATAACTCAGTCATTGGAGATTGTTTAATCTATCTTTCCAATCTGCATCACTGTACCCTTTTGGCATTTTTGTCTCTTTGAAGCAGCAGGAATAGCTGCGGTTTCGGATGGGATTAGGTTCTTTGTTGGTTAATGAGAAGATTGGTAACATGTGACATTTTTGGTGGTGGTTTATAGTTTAATTATCGATCCTCCGTAATAATTTCTTGACTTGTTCACTAGTTTTTGGTTTGTTCGAAAAAGAAACATATGTCTGATAGTTTACTTTCTCGTTTACCCTCGTTTACTAGAGTTTGTAAACTTGTCTAGTACTTGATGTTGTTTAAAAGCTCATTGTTTACTTTAACTCTTACGTGTTTTAACCCCTTGACCGTACAGCAAACAAAGCGGTAGAAACCAATGAGATGTGGAGGGTACGGAAGAATGAGATTGAGCTAGAAGATCTAAGACTCAAAGAGGAGAGAAAGAGAGGAAAGCAGTAGTAGTAGCCACATGAAGCAGAATGGTAGTTTCCTGAAAAGGAGTCTGGATATGAGATGCAGCTCAGGTGATGAGAAAAAGGTTACGTGTACATCATCAAACAAGAGTTGGTACTCAGAAGATGATGAAGGCTTACGAGATGATGAAATTGAGACTTTTCTCCAATCACGGTCTGTCCTTTCACAGTCAACCTAGCAGCAGCTTCTTTCACCTTTGGGTTTGCTAGCCTATCCTCGTTCTCTTTCATGTATCCTAAAATGTCTTCTTAATCTCCGACAGGAAAAAACGTGGCAGAGGCTCTATCGGTCCTATGATGGATGAAACAGGCCCTTATCTTCCCGCAGAGAAGGCACAGTTGCAAAGTTCTGATACAGGAGGAAAGGTAGTTCTGGGCCCAGTAAGACCATCTTCACTGAGACAAGATAGATATTGAGCATGGTCAGAGAATAAGATAGGAGTATGATAAGATTCATCAAACATACTACAGGAAGAAGCCATCTACCACGTCAGCTAGTGATGAGTCAAAGGAAGAGCAAGTGTTGACTAGTCAGTTGGAGTGAGTTGACTAAAAGACTCTAGACGAATTAGAAGGTTTACGGTTACAAGCTGTGGAAGAGCCGTTGTATCTTCGGATCTTCCTCTATTCACTCTTATGCCTAATCTGAGCTGTGAATTTTTCTTGCCATGTGCTTGAGACCCGAGTGATGTACTCGGTGAAGATCAATGTTGAACTCGCTTCTTTGATTGAGTATTTCTCTTATTTATTCGTGTTATTAACTCTGTAACAATCGATCCTTTTCTAATTGCATATTGTTCAAATTTGATTGAGTTCACTAGTACTAGATTCTATCAGAGTATACGAAGAAGCATAGTAAAAAGGACAAGAAAAACGAAAAAAAAAAAAAAGAGAAAACGAGACAGGCACTACAAAGGTATTCGCATGACACTGATGTTCCTTTGTGAAAGATATTATAGGACATTAAAAGTTCATGTTAGGGTGGAATCTCTGTTCTTTTTGTCCAAACATATTTGTAGATTTTTGTGAGAATCTGGGTTATATATGATCTTGTTTTTACACATAATTTCCGCACAAAATGTAGTTAGAAATTATTATGATTCATACAAAGTGGAATGCCCTATGTATAGTGTGTGAAGTACGAGCATTTGAGCCCTTAGCTTGCCATAATGATCTGTTTTGTTTTTTTTTTTCTTATCTAGGTGCTCTGTTTCTCTAATTGCTCTGTTTTCTCCTCTTAGATGTCATACAAGAGTTAAAAATAAAGGATGCAATTGATGGAAACAAATTTACATTCATACAAAAGTCAAAATAAAAGTTTGAGAATACCATCGTTCGATATTTTCCCTTAGATCTCCTAAGCCGATGATATATTGTGAAGTTTTTCATACTTTGTGAAGAGTTTTTCGATATTATATCTCGTTTGTTAATCCAAACATTAGAATATGTCACCATTTTTTTTTTCAGCATAGAATATGTCACCATTTACTCTACACAAATGTGCTTAAACAGACTTTATTAATATCATGTGTTCTTGTTCATCTGAAACTATACTTTTAGAGTCTTTCATAATACTAGATTCTCCAGATTGTCTCTGTGAATCAATGAGTTATTTATCAAACACTCTAAAAGTTTCTTAAATTCTGCAATCTGTTATGAATATTCTATATTGTATGGATGTCCATTATCGGTCCATTAGTAGATCTGGTATATAACCTAAAACCCTAATATTGTATTATTATATGATGAAAAGACGGTGGCGGAGAAAGGTCCAGCAGATGGTTCGAAATTGATTCTATGTTATATCCTATGAGATAAATGATAATACAAGAGAACAATTCCCTAAACCTCTTGTTATAATACGTTATCAGCACGAGTCTCTAACCTAGCCGTCTAAAAAAAATCCTCTACCGGTCCTTCCATCGAGATAAAACCATCGCTCCCGACTTCGTTTAGTTACGTTCCCGATGACATCTTTTTTCCGATTTTCTTTACCACCGTTGTTAAGATAAGTATTATTTACTATTACATAACTTTGATTGATTGGTTCATAACCAAAGAGATCAATCGATTCATACTCTATTAATTTACATTGTTTAACATTCAATATGATGATATATGGAGTGTTCATTATTGACTTATGTATCACGTTGATCTGACTAATATATTATTTTACCACACTCAACTGTTTTATGGAATCCGTAACATATACTTTGGTTATACGTGTTTGATTCATAAATCTCCAACTTGCCGCATGCTACAAGTTTTATTATTTGTTCAATTCTTTATAGATTCATGCTTTATTGTGTTCATGAAATAATGTTTTAATTAGTCGATTTGTTGGGTTAATTTTCATGAAGCGGAGAACACAATGAATGTTAAGAGAGATCTGGAGATGGTGGTAATCGGTGTAACAATTGGTGAATCATGTTAATCTCGTAGCCGATCATCTCAACTGAATAATTATCCAAATTCAACGCCACCATCATCGAGCTAAGTACCTATAATCAAACATATTACGACGTTGATAGTACTTAATAATTTGTTGTCGTATTATGCTTCAATACTTAATAAAGCATGTAGACTTCATGCTTATATATGCTTTGATATACCCAATGATCATTATCGTTTGTTTATGTCTCTGATATTGATTCATAATACAACGTTTGATCATAGATCGTAGTTTATGTGTCACATGCTAATAGTTTGATTGTTTAATTGAATCGTTGATTATTGATGTCTCTAATGCCTAGTACTTTTATATTCTTGGTGATAGGAATTAATAACATGAGCTATGTTTCTACCCAAGTACTTAACTTAACCGACGCGTCTCCGTTTGCTAACGTCGTTGTCGTCCCAATTTTAAAAAAGGAGCTCAGTTACGAGGCCATATCTCACATCAGAGAAGTGCGAAGGACCAAACGCAAAGATAAGTTTCACTTACTTGCTTTATATCTTAAATTTGATCCATAAACTCAAAACTTCATTAAAAGACCGACTAATACCAAACAACTATTGCTGCTTTTGATTTTGGTGAAACCGTATTAAAACTATAATACAATTTGAGTCGATCAATTATACAATATATATAAAATAATTATATATTTTTGGTAAAAAGTTTTAGATTTTATAATAAATCTTTAGTAAAACAGAAAAATAAAACGTTTGAATAAGAAAAAAAAAATATATATATATATATATACACACACATATATATAAAGAAATGATGCTTAATTTTTATTTAGCACTCATTAATATGATTGTTTATAATGTTTGTGATTTACTTGTTCAATCACAAATTTAAATCTAATTAAAATTAGATATAATATTAGGATAAAACTATTTTAAATCATGTCCAACCTTGTTTGGTGAATAAATTGAAAATTTAGTCACAAATTACTAAATAATGATTATTGATTATATTTTCTTGGCATCACTTCTATGAGAAAGTATAAGTCCAAGTATATGATCATAAAAATTTATTAGTTCTTTAGAATAATCTAAAGAAAGTAAATGACTAAAAGTCTATAAGAGAATATATACAAACAACTTTATTCCAATTATAACAAAGATTATAATAGAAGATAATATCATTGTTGAAATATATTAGAGAAAATATATTCTACTTGTCATAAAATATTGTTGTCATATAGACACAATATAATGAAAAGTATATTTTAAAAATATTATAATCTTGTTATTTGTGAATAAGTAAAATAATGAGATGTTAATTATGAATCACATCCTATTGGTTTGCTTTATTTTTGTGAATTATGTTATAAAAGAAAAAGAAAGAACCACTAATGACACTAGTCGAGAAAGTTGTTATAAAAGTGGTTATGAATGTGGAAATGATATTTATATCAAGTCGCGGTTAACGTCGACTAGTTTCTCCACTAGAAGTGAATAATAAGTACTAGAGGTACTTATCTCATATATATGTATATATGACGATGAAAGAAGCTAGTGTGAGACAATTTCCACTATTCTACTACAATGTTAAGAAGTAGTAAAGAAAAGTATTGAATGCTCTTGAAGAGCATATCTACTATTGTCTATGGGAACACAATTTGATATTATTGTGTTATGGCCTCCCAAGTCTCAAAGTTAAAAGGTCTAAGATATAATACATGACTCAATTTGAGAATGTTATTGATTACAGAGTGGGATTCAAATCGAGATTGATAGACATGAAGTGTCATCATCTGGAGGGGGAGAATTCATGAATCCCACATACTGTGACAACCCGTCCCGTTGACCCTACTAGTCCACCGCTAGTTTGCCCCCATAGGTCCGAATCTGGCCCTGCAGGGCATCGATCCTAACCCCTCACTGGGAAAATGGAACTATTCATCCAAATCCACAGTAGGTTATTGGTGCGCCAGGCGTTCCTTGAACCCTGGTCCCCACCCTTTAACAAACTTCCCACAGGATAAGCTGTCACCAATTGACCTGCAGATCAATTGGTGACAGCTTGTCCTGTGGGAAGGTTGTTAAAGGGTGGGGACCAGGGTTCGAGAAACGCCTGGCGCACCAATAACCTACTGTGGATTTGGATGAATAGTTCCATTTGCCCAGTGAGAGGTTAGGATCGATGCCCTGCAGGGCCAGCTTCGGGCCTATGGGGCCAAGCTAGCGGTGGTCTAGTGGGGTCAACGGGACGGGTTGTCAGACATACAGAGGTGATGGAACAAATATAAGATTATGTTCACACCCAAAATGAGTTTAATCACTCATTTGAAAGAGCAAATCTTGAGGATTTGAAAAGTTATCATGTTGAGGCAATAAGCAAAGAAAATACTTTGAAATCATAAGTATTTTTACCCAAGGCAAGAAAAGTAATTTAGAGATTACATGCATTATCTAGAAGATAACATGCTTTGTAAAAATCTCACTGTTTGGCATGATGGGTTAAGTCATTCCGGTTTAGTAGTGATGCGAAAGAATAATCAGAGATTTCTGAAGTGATTTCTTATGTGTGCTGCTTCGCAAAGCAAGCCTATTATATGGTTTTCATCGACCCACAAATTTGGATAGTGTCAATTTCTGGTATGTATTCAAAAGAGATATTGTGGACTGATCATCCACTATATTCTTGTTATCATTTTGCAACCTTGAGTTTGCAAGATTATTTGGTAAATTGACAATGGTGGTGAAACCATGCTAAGTAATTGACAGAAATGACTCTACATGTCAATAAATTTGCACCGGGCCAACAAATTATCATGAATATTCCCCATTACATTTGGTTTGGGTCAGAAACCAGATATATTCCATCTAAATGTGTTATACATATTAAGTTGCTCCACCAAAGTGATTAAGATGGAATTTGAAAGAATGTTGGAAATATGTTGGATATAAATCTCTCTTGATGATTGAATATCTCGAGATGCAGAGACTGTTGTTTCAGTGAGTCAGTCTTTCCAACATAAGGGGAAGAAAATAAACAGCTGGTAAAGAAATATATCGGAAGAAATTATCTTGATCCTTGTACTAAGAGATGTGCGCTAGAATTTGAAAAGATAATTTATTTGCAAAGCTTAGCAAAGATTCTAGAAGCATTTACTAACCTTGAGTGACAAAGTCACATATACCAGCTGTGCTCCAATTAATATTAATGTCCTAGAAGGATAAGATCAACTGCTAGTAATTCTAAGGATCACATGAAGTATAGACTTATGGTTCCAAATATAAGCATCCTCGGAAAAAAAAAAAAGAGCAAATTAATATGGCACCGAGGAAGCAAAGAGTTATGTAAATCTCTAGAGGAGATCTAGAGACATAGACATGAGTAAAAAAGAGATTCAGGTACCTGAGAATGATAATGAAAGGGAATCTCAACAGGTTAAGTCATGTCTAGAATGAAAAGGAACCAAAAAGCAAATCGACGTCGTAAACATTTTTGCATGCAATATTGCAGTTGATGATGTTATGAATAAAAATCGAGGATCATAAACCGCGGTTAATAGAAAAGTTTTATTGAAAAGTGTACACAAAGAATGATTGGTTAATCATTGAAAGAAGTAACTATGAAATAGTTCAAGTCTCTTAAAGAGATAGTATTTCGACTTGTAGTCCTTACACTTGAAAGTGTAAAATGAGTGGGACATAAGAGGATCTTTATGAGAAATAAAGTACATGTAGTAGTTCAATGATTCTCATAAATACTTGATATTTATTATGAGAAATGCACTCTCATATGGTGGAAGCAACTATGTAGATCCCTTATGAGTTTGAAAACAAGGCAAGACTTAATTTAGTCTACTTAGAAGGTTTTCAAGCTATAAGAGGTATCCCTTAAAGTAATTATATTGCTAGAAGCAATACTTTATAGTTCTCGAGAATATTGTAAAAGCAAGAAAAAATCTTGATGTCTTTTGACACCTTTGGAGAGAAAAGGGTGAGAGATTATCTCTATGAGAGAATCTTGTGTGTATATCATTGTTGTTGATCTTAGGATTCTCATAGTGGGTTGAAAATAAATCGGGAACAAGCTAAGTGAATATCTTAAGGTTGTATAAATCTGAGATTGAACCCTAACTGTAATTGTGTTCAAGAAGTATTTTCAATAAATTTTGAGGACGTTGGCTTTTGCTGAACCTCGTTAAAAGAAAAATTTTATGTGTCTCTTGTCTCTTCATCACTTACAAGTGGTTCTTGTTAAAAGAAAGGTACAAGAACAAGTGCAAATATGTGGATGATGAAAATGCTATATAATCTCTAGTAGAGATTTCACATACCAAGGAATATATGGAGAAATAATCAGTGATGAAATATTACTCCTGAAAGATGGAGAAATCAGATTGTATAAGATCAGATATTTCATGAAATTTCTTGAGGTTACAGTTTTGACATCTGGTGAAAGAGATGTTATCTCAAGATGCTTGCATCATCTTACATAGAAAAATGGTCATGTAGTACCATACTAAGAAGAAGAGTTGAAAAAGAAAGTTTTACAAGAATATAAATAACTTTTATGTATAAGATGATTGTTTGGAAGATTGCATGTAAAAAAATATTTGAACTTGAAGTTCAAATAAATCTTCTATCTGAAAGGGGTGCAAATGACTTGAAGTCCAATGACCCGAGAGAATATATGAGTTCTGGTTATAACAGTTCAAAAAAGATGATATATATAATCATTGAGACAACCGCACCCGGATTCCCAATCTTTACACCGGACGAACGGGAAACAATCTCACCAGAACCCCATAATTCCGACAAGACAACCAGCGTTAACCGCTTCTTACAAAAAGTTCCACAAATACTAGCTAAAGAAAACTATTTTATACTCTGCAGCTACCAATAGTAATCATACAAACATACTTCAGCTCCACAAGCATTTTACATTTCTAGACTCTGATTACTCCTCTAACTGGCCACTTCGTGATCCACCTGAACAAACCACTTAAGCATGTATTCCAAACACCACCTCATCTAGTTACTGAGTCGCACAACCAACCACCCCTAGCGACCGAGTAACAAGAGAGGTGGGCTGGAATACTTTATTCCGTCCATTCACGGAAAACACTTCTCCGATGAATCCATCAATTCACCGTCTTAGCTTTAACCCGACACTGTTGAGCTCGAAATTGGTTCTACAACCACAATGACCTTGCTCCATAAGCTTACAGAGATTCCAGCTCAAACCGAGCTTGTTGGTTCAACCAACAACACAACTCAACATAATTCAGTCCATACAAAAGATTATGTAAAAACTCAAATAAAACACAAGCTAACCGTTAGAAACGCAATCCCACCGTTCAATACCTAGCCAGTAGTTTAATGCAGCTCTGTACCAAATTTCGTGGAGATCGAACAAGTTTTGATTTCCCATTCGAGGCCAACACGAACTGTTTCTAGGCTTCTAGATCTGGAATTACTGGACCAGAAAGAAACGTCCATAACTTTCTAATTATAACCCCAAATCAAGCTCCGTCAGCAGATATAGTTTCTAGACAGAGAGACCTTTCCATAGAATCTTAAATCGTGAGCTGATTCCATCTGGTTCGACGGGAATCATCCTCGCAAAACCGGAACTCGGAAACGCACATGTTCCATACTTAGCATAAATTGCACCATTTAGCAGCAGTCACCTTTCCAGTAATTACTTGTCCAGGAAGTCACGAGCATAACTCCGAATAACAATCCGCCAATTGCTATGCATTCTTGGCTTGTTGGAGATCACGCCAATAGCATTATCTTTCCAAACCAATGTCAGATCCAGCGCCGACGAGCCTCCAAAGTCGGCTCCTCCACACTGCCTTTATCTCCAACCTTCTTCCACTCTCTTACTCTTCTTCAGTACTATTTACTCCGGCCTTGTTCTTCCACCACCAAAGAAGCTTCCCACAGCCATGGTAGGACTAACCAGATCCATCAATGGTTTGCACCATCTCCGGAACATAACTTCTCTCTCCTCTCATCATGGCTCTCTCTCTCTTCTCTTCCCCTTTCCCTCACTTTTCTATAACAACCACATCTCACTGAAAACTGTACCACAACAACCACAAACACTCACGATAACCTAATCGGGTTTGGTTTAATAACAACTTCTAAACCAACCAACAAAACTCACGAACCACCTCCACTACACGACACATGAACATCAGCCACACAAGTCTACGACCCTCAATTCCACGACATATAAGCTTCCAATTCTAGACTTTCATTATGCAGAGATTTCTAGTTCAGTTGGTTTATGCTCCTGATTCAATATTCAACACAACAAACCACAACGACAACACAATCGAGCTAAGCCATTTACCTTTCTCGGCATCACCGGTTTACTCTCCGGTGAAAACGTGACACACGACGGCACAAGCTGTACGCAACGAGGGTCCAGTCTCGATCCCCTCTTCATCACACGCCAACACCACCTCGCCCCTCTCTCCTCTCACGACCCATAGTTTAACTCTTTCTCTAACCCCAAAACCGAACTCATCCCCTCTCTTCCTCTTACCACTATCGAGCTTCTCTCTCTCCTTCCATCTCTATGGTGGCGACGACCATCGACCAACGTGAGGAGAAGAAAAATAGGCGTAGACCGTTTTTTTAAAGGGAACGATAGGGTTTCCTTGGTTTAATTCGATTAAACCAAAATTTAGCTAAACCAGTTCTAATTTAATTAATAACTCAACCAACTTAATAAACCAACTAAAATTAAACCGGCTTCACTCCAATTCCTGACATACATACAAATTTTTCCATTTATTTTGGGACACGGGCGTTACAATAATGCATAACCTGAAGATGATGCTTTCAGGGGGAGGAATATGATTATGTGCGTGGCTGTACTCTTTTTCCTTATCATGGTTTTTATCCCATTGGGTTTTTGCATGAAAGGTTTTTAACAAGACAACAAAAGAACACGCAAAAGATAAACACCTAAAGAGGAATATTTTGATTCCAATGATGAAAGACTATCATCTTCAAAGTTGTGAGAAACAAAGATAATGATTAAGAGGAGTCACTTGCGTCATGATCGATAGAAGAATGGCGATACACATTTACTATGATTCATTCAAGAGAAGATTTGGCAAACCATTTAGGCATTTCCAACCACTACTTTCAAAGGCTACTTCATCATATTGGTTCAGTCATCTCGAAGATTTCAAGTGATGTACTCAAGAGGGGGAGTAAAAGCACGCAGCACGCTTTTTCCCTTAACCATAGTTTTTCCCACTGGGTTTTCCTGGTAAGGTTTTTAACGAGGCAGTATCTCACATGCGCATTTGGAAGTACATTTTTATAATGGTCATCTGTAACATCCATGAACCGAAATCCCGGTTTGGGAGTTGCATCGGTCGATGCAAGGTTGAGATTCTGCATTTTGACTTAAGTTAAACGCTGCGTTTTGGGTGAAGGAAAACCCTTAACACGATTTTTTGTCTCATTCGTGGGTTGTGGCCATTTTTGAGAGAGAATGAAAGAGAGTAAAAGTTCTTGAGAAGTTTTGGAGATTTTGGGTGTTTTGTGGCGTTTCTTGGTGAGATCCGAGGCTTAGATCGTTGTAGGAGCTTCCTGGGAGCGTTTTCTTGATTGTTTGAGGTTCAGATTCGTCTTGGCAAAGGTAAGTGCAGGACCATGGCTTATCTAAGCTAGAGAACTCTCTAATTTGCTTGTTGTGTGTTGTTAGACTTGTTAGCTTGTTGTTCTGGACGTTAGGAAGCTTTCTTGTGGCTTGGAATCGAGTTTTGTGGTTGTAGGAACGAAGATCCGGAGAGAAGCTTCGGAGGAAAACGATGCTCGGCATTGCATCGGTTGGTGCACTTTGTGCGTCGGTCGATGCAGATGCGAGGACGGCGTGTAAACTCTAGGGTTTTCGTGTTACGTCGAGCATGCGTCGGTCGATGCACTGGGAGCATCGGTTGATGCAAGTTAACCTTGCATCAGTCGACGCAGATCTTGCGTCGGTCGACGCAACCTCCATTTGGTGTCGGTCGATGCATGTTGGTGTCGGTCGATGCAGAGTCATGGTTTATTTATTGTTGTTGATTGTTAGAGATGACTCTATTGCTTGTGTGTATAGCCCAGTAGATGGGAGGATTGCCTTACGGAGTGTTTATAAAATACTCATGCATTGCAATATGTGTTTGTAGTGCAGGTAAAGGCAAAGTGTGATCGTGGAATCAAGGAAATGAAGATGAGGATGTTCTAGGAACTCGGTTTGATGTTGTCTGGCATTGCTAGGTTGCTAGAGTTGGGTCATTAGAACATTTATAGGTTGCTGGTTCTATGCTTCCTGTTATTTGATTATTGGATATTGTTGATGTTTTAATTATTGGTTATTATTGGATTTTTATTGGTATTGTTATTCCGCTATTGGTTGTGATTGTGGTTAGGTGGCTAGTGGATATGGGACCACTAGTTGTAGTTTATTTATATATTTATTATTTATTATTTACTATTAAAAAAAAAGGTCGGTCCTTTCATTTTGGTATCAGAGTCCTTACGGTTCTAGGTTTGGGTTCACTAGGTTTATGTTGTGATGTTTGGGATTGCATGTCTTGATTGATTATGTGAGTTAGTCAATTTTGTATGGCATGGAGTCCTAGAACATCCTCTTCGAGCCGACTGTGTGATTCCATGGTGAGTTTATGTTTCTGTGTTATAATAGAAATTGTTTGCTTAGTCTTCTGTTCATGGTAGTGCAGATGGCTAGAGGTGATGCTGTGGCTGGTCGGGGTCGTGGATGCGGACGTGGTCGTGGACGCGGACGTGGTCGTGGTAGGGGCAGAGTCCCAGTGGTTAGTGAGACCGAGGACCAGAGTGTGACAGCTGAGGGTGTGGCGGGAGGGGGCGGTGTTGATGCTCCAGTGGCCGATGATGCTAGGGTCCCGGGTGTGGGAGTCCCAGCGGGTGCAGTCCATGGTACTGACATTGTGGCTATGCTAGCACAGTTTTTGGCGCGGCTACCACCAGTAGTACCGGTGCAGGCTCAGGTAGTGCCACCAGTGGTGGCGGAGGAGCGGCAGCCAGTGGCTGCGGATGTGGGAGTCCATTCTCGTTATATCAGCATGCTGACTGAGATGGGCCATATTCGTACCAAGCAGTTTTTGGGAGGTACTGATCCTACCGCCGCGGAGGCGTGGAGGACGAGTGTGGAACATAACTTCCATACTCTGAGATGTCCAGAGGAGTTTTGGGTGGATATTGGGGTCCACCATTTGATTGGTGATGCTCAGTTGTGGTGGAGTTCTGTGGCAGCCAGGAGAGTGCAGAGGGAGATGTCTTGGGCTGACTTCGTCTTGGAGTTCAACCTTAAGTACTTCCCTAGAGAGGCACTGGATAGGTTGGAGGTGCGGTTCCTTTAGCTAGCTCAGGGAACTCGGTCAGTTCGGGAGCTTGACTTAGAGTTCAGTCGACTTCGGAGGTATGGGGGTAGGGATATGGAGTCTGAGGAGGCTCGGATTAGGAGGTTTTTTATGGTCCTACGTGATGATTTGAGGGTTCACTGTAGAGGGCGGAGTTATGCTACGCGTGCAGAGACGGTTGAGACTGAAGCAGGGATTTAGGAGGACATCCGGGCACAGTCAGTGACGGTTAGTCCAACAGTTCAGCCTAGTAAGGCTCAGCAGCAGGGTGGTTCTAGCAGGGGCGGTAAGCCTGTGCAGGGAACCAAGAGGAGGTGGGAAGCTACGCAGAGGCCGAGTGGTGCGAGTTGCTTCGGTTGTGGGAGCAAGGATCACAAGATTGCTAGTTGACCCAAGAAAAATGCTCCGACGGCAGGGATTCGTGTGTGCTATCATTGTAGGGAGCCGGGGCATATCAGGCCCATGTGTCCCAAGTTGCAGCCGGTGGCAGTGGCAGCGTTGCAACAGGTGCAGCCTGGAGGTCAGCAGGTGGCACGGATTGAGCAGGCGCCATGGTTTACACGACTGCAGAGACTGGTGGAACCAGTGCCGGGCGATCACATGTATAATTTCTGGTACTTAAACTTTGTGAATTTTAGTAGGTTCAGATTTTATGTTTTTCCTGTGATAAAGTGTTAGGTTCTTAACACATGAGGTTTATGTAGGGACCTTGTTGGTGGGCGGGTTTAAGTCCCATGTTATGTTTCATTCTGGAGCTTCTCATAGCTTCATTACTCCGGAGTGTGCAGAGAGTGCAGGGATCAGTGAGGATTTCGGAGAGCGTATAGGAGTTGTCAGAGTTGCGGGAGGCAAGTTCTTGAGAGTCATTGGACGAGCAAGAGGAATTGATATTCAGATCGCAGGAGTGTCGTGGCCAGCGGATTTGCTTATCAGTCCAGTGGAGCTATATGATGTTATGCTCGAGATGGATTGATTGCATCGGCATAGGGTGCATTTGGATTGCCATCGGGGTAGAGTGGAGTTTGAGCGTCCATGAGGAAAGTTGGTGTTTCAGGGTATTAGACCGACTTCGGGGAGTCTCGTGATCTCGGCCATTCAGGCTGGGAAGATGATCGAGAAGGACTGTGAGGCTTATTTAGTTACTATATCTATGCTAGAGTCAGTGGGGAAGTCTACGGTCAGTGGTATTCCAGTAGTGGAGGAGTTTGAGGATGTGTTTCAGTCTTTGTAAGGATTACTGTGACAACCCGTCCCGTTGACCCCACTAGCCCACCGCTAGCTTGCCCCCATAGGCCCGAAGCTGGCCCTGCAGGGCATCGATCCTAACCCCTCACTGGGCAAATGGAACTATTCATCCAAATCCACAATAGGTTATTAGTGCACCAGGCGTTCCTTGAACCCTGGTCCCCACCCTTTAACAACCTTCCCACCGGACAAGCTGTCACCAATTGATCTGCAGGTCAATTGGTGACAATTTGTCCTGTGGGAAGGTAGTTAAAGGGTGAGGATCAGGGTTCGAGGAACGCCTGGCGCACCAATAACCTACTGGTGGATGTGGATTTCCACAGTGATGGGTTAGGATCGATGCCCTGCAGGGCCAGCTTGGGGTCCGTTTGGGCGGCTAGCAGTAAGGCTAGTGGGCTAGCGGTGGGCTAGTTGCGTCCCTCGAACCCTGGTCCTCACCCTTTAACAACCTTCCCACAGGACAAGCTGTCACCAATTGATCTGCAATAGTTCCATTTTCCCAGTGATGGGTTAGGATCGATGTCCTGCAGGGTCAGCTTGGGGTCCGTTAGGACGACTAGCGGGGGGCTAGCAGGATCCACGGACGGTCCGTTGGGGCAGCTAGCGGGGGGCTAGTGGGGTCTGCGGGACGGGTTGTCACAATTACCACCATCTCGGTCGGATCCTTTTACCATTGAATTGGAACCGGGGACGATGCCATTATCCAAGGCTCCTTACAGGATGGCTCTAGCAGAGATGGCAGAGCTGAAGAAGCAGCTAGAGGATTTGTTGAGTAAAGGGTTCATCCGTCCTAGTGTATCATCGTGGAGAGCGCCGGTGTTGTTTGTGAAGAAGAAGGATGGGAGTTTGTGCATTGATTATCGGGGTTTGAACCAGGTTACTGTGAAGAACAAGTATACTCTTCCTAGGATCGATGAGTTGTTGGATCAGTTTAGGGGTGCTACTTGGTTCTCCAAGGTAGATCTGGCATTGGGTTATCATCAGATACCGATAGATGAGGCAGATGTGAGGAAGACTGCTTTCAGGACGAGGTATGGACATTATGAGTTTGTGGTGATGCCTTTCGGGCTGACTAACGCGCCAGCATCGTTTATGAGATTGATGAACAGCGTGTTTCAGGAGTTTTTGGATGTATCTGTCATCATTTTCATCGACGATATCCTTGTATATTCTAAGAGTCCTTAGGAGCATGCAGTGCATTTGAGAGCAGTTCTGGAGAAGCTGCGGGAGCAGAAGTTGTTTGCCAAGTTGAGCAAGTGTAGTTTTTGGCAGCGTGAGATGGGTTTTCTGGGTCATATTGTTTCTGCAGAGGGGGTTTCTGTAGATCCGGAGAAGATTCAGGCTATCAGGGATTGGCCTAGACCGCAGAATGCCACAGAGATCAGGAGTTTCCTTGGTTTGGCAGGTTACTACAGGAGGTTTGTGCAGGGTTTTGCAAGTAGAGCACGCCCTATGACTAAGTTGACAGGGAAGGATGTTCCTTTTGTTTGGTCACAGGAGTGCGAGGAGGGCTTTGAAAGCCTTAAGGAGATGTTGACTACTACGCCGGTGTTGGCTTAGCCTGAGCAGGGAGAACCCTATGTGGTTTATACTGATGCATCTAGAGTTGGTTTGGGGTGTGTGCTGAGGCAGCATTGGAAGGTGATTGCCTATGCTTCGCGGCAGTTGCGGAAGCATGAGGGCAACTATCCTACTCATGATTTGGAGATGGCTGCTGTAGTTTTTGCCCTGAAGATTTGGAGATCTTATCTTTATGGTGCAAAGGTACAGGTGTTTATAGATCATAAGAGCCTGAAGTATATAATCACTCAGCCTGAGCTGAATTTGAGACAGAGGCGGTGGATGGAGCTTGTGGCTGATTATGATTTGGAGATAGCCTATCACCCTGGTAAGGCTAATACGGTTGCAGATGCTCTGAGTCGGAAGAGGGTAGCTTCGACTCAAGAGCAGGAGATGGAGTCTCTGGTAGGAGAGATCAGTGCTTTGAGCTTGTGTGTTGTTTCACAAGAACCATTGGGTTTGGAAGCAGTAGATAGAGCAGATCTTCTGAGTAGGGTGCGGTTGGCTCAGGAGAAGGATTTGGGGCTGGTGAATGCCTCTAAGGATGTGGATTCAGAATATCAGGTCTCAGATAATGGTATTATCTTGGTGCACGGTCGGGTATGTGTGCCCAAGGATGAGGAGTTGAGACAGGAGATTCTGAGAGAGGCTCATGCGAGCAGGTTTTCTATTCATCCAGGAGCGACTAAGATGTACCGGGATCTCAAGAGGTACTATCACTGGGTCGGGATTAAAAAGGATGTGGCTAGTTGGGTCTCGAGGTGCGATGTGTGTCAGTTAGTGAAGGCTGAGCATCAGGTTTCCTGGCGGGTTACTGAAAGGTTTACCCATTCCTGAGTGGAAGTGGGATATGATCACCATGGATTTTGTGGTAGGTTTGCCAATGTCACGGACCTTTGATGTTATTTGGGTCATTGTGGACCGGTTGACTAAGTCAGCACATTTTCTGGCCATTTAGAAGACTGATGGAGCAGCGGTCTTGGCTAAGAAGTATGTGAGAGAAATAGTCAGTTTGCATGGGGTGCCAACGAGCATTGTGTCTGACAGGGATTCTAAGTTCACTTCGGTGTTTTTGAAGGCATTTCAGGCAGAGATGGGCACTAAGGTGCATATGAGTAAAACTTATCATCCCCAGACAGATGGACAGTCTGAGAGGATGATCCAGACGCTAGAGGATTTGCTGAGGATGTGTGTGTTGGATTGGGGTGGCCATTGGGCAGATAACCTGAACCTGGTAGAGTTTGCTTACAACAACAGTTATCAGGCGAGTATTAAGATGGCTCCTTATGAGGCTTTGTATGGGAGACCATGTCGTACACCGTTATACTGGACTCAGGTGGGGGAGAGGAGCATGTTTGGTGCTAGTTTTGTTCAGGAGACCTCAGAGAAGATTCGGGTTCTCAAGCTGAACATGAAGGAGGCTCAGGATAGGCAGAGGAGTTATGCTGATAGGAGGAGGAGAGATCTTGAGGAGACAGAGTGTACCTCAAGATGGCCATGTTGCGGGGTCCGAACAGGTCATTGTCAGAGACTAAGTTGAGTCCGAGGTATATGGGTCCGTTCAGAGTGATTGAGCGGGTTGGACCAGTGGCATATAGACTGGAGTTAACCGAGGTTATGCGTGCATTTCATAAGGTTTTCCATGTGTCTATGTTGCAGAAGTGTCTCCATGAGGGTGAGCGGGTGTTGGCTAAGATTCCTGAGGATCTTCAGCCTAACATGACATTGGAGGCGAGACCAGTGAGGGTTCTCGAGAGGAGGATCAAGGAACTTCGGAAGAAGAAAATTCCTTTGATGAGAGTCATGTGGGACTGTGATGGTGTTGAGGAGCAGACTTGGGAGCCTCAGGCGAAGATGAAGGCAAGGTTTAAGAAGTGGTATGAGGAGCAAGCCGCGACTTGAACTTGTCTAGCTTGGTCCCATCTGTAATTCGTGGCTGGAGCGGAAATGGAGTATTCCAGCCCATCTCTCTTGTTTACTCGGTCGCTTGGGGTGGTTGGTTGTGCGACTCAGTAACAAGATGAGGTGGTGCTCGGGGTACAATGTTTCCGCAAGGCAGGGTTTTTGGAGGAAAGTTTCCTGAAATAGAAGTTTCCAAAAGTGGAAAGTTTCCAAAATGGAAAGTGCTAAATATGGAAAGTTTTACGGGAGGTAGAATTTGTCCATTTTTGCGGTGGAGAGCCTTGGAGGGGCTTGTGTGTCCTTAGTGGCGGACTTTTTAGTCATTGTGTGGCCTTAGTGGCGGTCTTTTGAGACATTGTGTGGTCTTTGTGACGGTCCTTCGGGACAGATGGTCTTTGTGACGGTCCTTCGGGACAGATGGTCTTTGTGAAGGTCCTTCGGTAAAGATGGTCTTTGTGACGGTCCTTTGGGACAGACGGTCTTTGTGACGGTCCTTCGGGACAGATGGTCTTTGTGACGGTCCTGTTTAGGACATTTGTTTGGTCTTTGTGACGGTCCTGTTTAGGACATTTGTTTGGTCTTTGTGACGGTCATGTTTAGGACATTTGTTCGGTCTTTGTGACGGTCCTGTTTAGGACATTTATTTGGCCATGTGGCAGTGAGATGATCCGTGTGAGGTCATGAGGTATTCCAGTGAGGGGATATGTGGTTGGTAGGACATTGAGATATTTTACGCTAGCCACGGGAAGGAAACCTGGATAGGGATAGAACTCAGACGTGTTCAGAATTGTTTGCTCACGGCTCTTGGAGGACTTAGGTTCTCCTAGTACTGCCATATTCAGAGACTTTGTGGCTTGGGAATATGGTTGGTATATCGACTTCGGATGACGATCCGGGCGCGCGCTGTAGGGTGGCAACCCGAGAGACAAGTTTTGGATTTTTCCTTATATATGTTATGGCATGCGGGTTTAGGCCCGATGAGGAGCCAACATTGGCATGCAGACTTAGGTCTGATGAGGAGCCAATGAAAACTCAAGGTTCAGGCCTATGAGTAAAGGAAAGTCCAAAAAGTCGAGAGCAAATAACGTCTGGAGCGTGAGTCTATCGCCTAGAGGTGACCTTCTGTAGATCGGTCGGAGGAGTGCAGGCCGTGGAGACGGCTGCACGGGAGTCCTTGGCTGATGGTTGTTCGAGATTCGAGGAGGAATCTAAATTGGTGGGGGAGAATTGTAACATCCGTGAAACAAAATCCCGGTTAGGGAGTTGCATCGGTCGATGCATAGTGTGCATCGGTCGATGCAAGGTTGAGATTCTGCGTTTTGACTTAAGTTAAACGCTGCGTTTTGGGTGAAGAAAAACCTTTAACACAATTCTTTGTCTCATTCGTGGGTTGTGGCCGTTTTTGAGAGAGAACGAAAGAGAGAAAAAGTTCTTGAGAAGATTTGGAGATTTTGGGTGTTTTGTGGCGTTTCTTGGTGAGATTTAAGGCTTAGATTGTTATAGGAGCTTCCTGGGAGCGTTGTCTTGATTGTTTGAGGTTCAGATTCATCTTGGCAAAGGTACGTGTAGGACCATGGCTTATCTAAGCTAGAGAACTCTCTAATTTGCTTGTTGTTAGACTTGTTAGATCATTGTTCTGGATGTTAGGAAGCTTTCTTGTGGCTTGGGATCGAGTTTTGTGGTTGTAGGAACGAAGATCCGGCGAGAAGCTTCGGAGGAAAACGATGCTCGGCATTGCATCGGTCGATGCACTTTGTGGGTTGGTCGATGCAGATGCGAGGACGGCGCGTAAACTCTAGGGTTTTCGTGTTATGTCGAGCATGCGTCGGTCGATGCACTGGGAGCATCGGTCGATGCAAGTTAACCTTGCATCGGTTGACGCAGATCTTCCGTCGGTCGACGCAACCTCCATTTGGTGTCGGTCGATGCATGTTGGTGTCGGTCGATGCAGAGTCCTGGTTTGTTTATTGTTGTTTGTTGATTGTTGTTGATGGTTAGAGATGACTCTATTGCTTGTGTGTATAGCCCAGTAAATGGGAGGATTGCCTTACTGAGTGTTTATAAAATACTCATGCATTGCAATATGTGTTTGTGGTGCAGGTAAAGGCAAAGTGTGATCATGGAATCAAGGCAATGAAGAGGAGGATGTTCTAGGGATTCAGTTTGATGTTGTCTGGCATTGCTAGGTTGCTAGAGTTGGGTCATTAGAACATTGCTAGGTTGCTGGTTCTATGTTTCCTGTTATTTGATTATTGGGTATTGTTGATGTTATAATTATTGGTTATTATTGGATTTTTATTGGTATTGTTATTCCGATGTCGGTTGTGATTGTGGTTAGGTGGCTAGTGGGTATGGGACCAATAGTTATAGTTTATTTATAGATTTATTATATTATTAATTATTTATTATAAAAAAAAAGGTCGGTCCTTTCATCATCCAAGAGGGAGTGTTATGAATATTCTATATTGTATGGATGCACATTATCGACCCATTAGTAGATCGTGTATAACCTAAAACCCTAATATTGTATTACTATATATATGTTACTATGTTGCATGGAAACTCTTTTTGAGGTGCGTTTCCCGTTTCCGAAACGTTTCAGAAACAGAAACTCGTGGAAACTCGGAAACAAGTCACAGAAACACGATTCCTAAAAATCACTGTTTGGAAACTCCGTTTCCGTTTTGGAAATTGATGCAGGGAGCTTCTCATTTATTGGGTTACGTTTGGTTTTCTTTTATCTTTATTTGGGGTTATCCTTATTTTGGATGTTTTCTTTTACTTTTGTGTTTTGATAAGTCCTCGTGATACTAGATACGTATCCATTCCGAAAAGGACTAGGTTTTGTGTTCTTTTATATAGTTGTCGATTCCTTGACTTGTGAGGTACGACTTATTGAATTATAATTAAAGAGCTTTTCAACTCTTATTTCCTTATTGCGGCTAGAACAAATACGTTCTCAACGGAGTAAGAAGACATTGATTCTTGGGCATTCTCAGACTAAACAAGTTTCATTGTGTTTATCATACCTTGATCTACACCAGTTGGTATCAGATTCCAGCACCTTCGTTTCTCAATTGAGGATCGATCCTTTGCTTCTACGCTTTCTCGATGGCTCCACGAAAGACTCTTGACGAACAGCAAGAAGATTTTCGCCAAACTTTGGAGAATTTCACGACGGGGCTTCATGATGCGTTACAACACGCTGTGGAAAACGCGCTCACAACGGTGTTGCAGGCTCAGCAGGATCAAGAACGTCATCGCAAACATGACCAGCGTGAACGTTACGGAGCAAGTGACCATGACTCTGATGATGAAGTTCCGGATAACTTGTTTGCAGTTCCCATTCAACAAAGACGTGTTCCCCAAGTTCACCATCGCAACAACATCGTCCAACATCACAACCCTCCCCCTCGATGGGAAACTGGCTTTAAATTGGACATTCCCGAATTTGCAGGCGGCCTTAGAGCTGAAGAGTTTCTCGATTGGCTTCACATGGTGGAGGAAGTCTTGGAGTTTAAGAAGGTTCCTGATGATGTTAGTGTCTCTTTGGTAGCAACTCGCTTCAAGGGAAGAGCCATGGCTTGGTGGACTCAGCTTAAGGAGTCTCGTCGACGCTCCGGCAAGTCCAAAATTGAGTCGTGGGAGAAGTTGAAGAAACATATGCGCAGGGGTTTTCTCCCATATAATTATGAGCGGACCTTGTATACCAAGCTTCAGAATTTGCGTCAGGGTTCTCGTACGGTGGACGAGTATGCTTCTGACTTCTTTGAGATGACAGCACGTACTACACTGTTGGAAACAGAGGACCAGCTTGTTTCTCGTTTTATCGGAGGTCTTCGTTCTCAACTTCAGATTCCACTACAACAGTTCAATCCAACAACTGTCTCTGAAGCACATCAACGTTCTCTCGGTATGGAGCAACAATTCAAGTCCAACTGGAATACATCTTCATCCCGTGCTCGTTTTCTCGGACCTCCTACGGGCGACTCTAACACGTCACAGGGTCAAGACACTGTTGCCTCACGTCCTACCACTTTACGACCGGGAGCTCCACCAGATTCTATTGCGGCTTCACGACCGCAACGTACTGGGGCTTTGCGTTGTTTCAGCTGTGGTGAGTCTGGCCATCGACAGACAGCTTGTCCTAACCAGACTAAGCGGGGTTTGCTCACTCAAGAGGCAGAGCTTGATGGTGATCCTTGCTATGACGAATATGAGTCGGATTCTCACGGACAGGGAGATGAGTTGATCAGAGGAGACACAGGCCAGGGCTTACAAGCCTTAGTTCTACGTCGCAATTGCTTGTTGCCGCGTTCAGCAAAGGAATCCTGGCTTCGTACATCTCTGTTTCGTTCTACCTGCACTATCAACGACAAGATTTGTAAGCTTATCATTGATTCCGGGAGTTGTATCAATGCTATTTCTGAGGAAGCAGTTACTAAATTGGGAATTCAGTCTACTCCTCACCCTTTCCCGTATCAACTCGCTTGGCTCAATAATGAGACAGATTTGGGCGTCTCTAAACAGGCGCTTGTTTCCTTCTCTATTGGTGTGTATAAGGATACTGTGAGTTGTGATGTCTTGCCTATGGATGCATGTCACCTGTTACTTGGTCGACCGTGGGAGTATGATCGAGATGTCAACCATCGTGGCAAAACCAATACTTACAGTTTTATGTTTAATGACCGGACAGTCACCCTTTTGCCCTCCAAGGAACGCATTGAAACACCACTTTCTTCTCGTCCAACTCCAGCTAAGGCGTCTTCTTCGTCGTCACAAGCATTGTTGATTCTCCCGAAGTCTGCTTTTGAAGTTCAAGTTGTCGACTCTGAATTTCTGTTGGCTTTGGTGGCCTCTCCTTCTTCACCGGTGGAATCTTTTGCTGTTCCACAGGTTTTTGCGGGTTTGCTTTCATCGTTTCAGGATGTTTTTCCGGCTGAGTTGCCCACTTGTTTACCTCCTTTGCGTGATATACAGCACCATATTGACCTAGTTCCGAATGCGGTTCTGCCTAACCGTCCACATTATCGCATGAGTCCTCAGGAGCATGAGGAGTTGCGTCGACAAGTGGAAGAACTACTGCAACGAGGCCATGTTCGTGAAAGTCTGAGTCCTACTGCGGTGCCTGCCTTGCTTATTCCAAAGAAAGACGGTTCCTGGCGTATGTGTGTCGATAGCAGAGCCATTAATAAGATCACGGTTCGTTACCGTTTTCCGATTCCTCGCCTCGATGATCTCTTGGATCAGATTGGCTGTGCTTCTATTTTCACCAAGCTGGACTTAAAAAGTGGGTATCATCAAATCCGAATTCGACCCGGTGATGAATGGAAGACTGCTTTCAAAACGCGTGAGGGTTTGTTTGAATGGTTGGTCATGCCGTTTGGCCTTTCAAATGCACCGAGTACGTTTATGCGGGTGATGAACCAAGCCCTCCGACCGTTTATTGGTAAGTTTGTTGTTGTTTATTTCGATGACATTCTGATCTTTAGTGAGGATTTGCAAAGTCACTTGACGCACTTGGAGGAAGTTCTTCTTGTTCTTCGTCGTGAGGAGCTGTTTGCAGCTAGACACAAATGTGTTTTTGGAGCAGAACAAGTTTTATTTTTGGGTTATGTTGTTTCTAAGCATGGCCTGGAAGTCGACCCTAGCAAAGTGGAAGCTATTAAGTCTTGGCCTACTCCAACGACAATTAGTGATGTGCGCAGTTTTCACGGTCTCGCTTTGTTTTACCGACGCTTTGTTCACCATTTTAGTAACATTGCGGCACCTCTTACTGATTGTATGAAAGGTTCTTTGTTTGTTTGGACGTCTGACGCTAATGAGGCCTTTGAAACTTTAAAAGCGAAGCTCACATCGACTCAAGTGCTAGCGTTGCCTGATTTTTCGGTGGTTTTTGAGCTGCATTGCGATGCGTGCAAATTGGGTATTGGAGCAGTGTTGAGTCAACAAGGACGTCCTATAGCGTTTTTCAGTGAAAAGATTTCAGGCTCCCGTGTTCGTTATAGTACTTACGATGTGGAGTTTTATGCAATTGTGCAAGCAGTTAAGCATTGGAGGCATTATCTTTTTCATCAGGAATTTATTCTATACACGGATCATGACGCATTGAAGCATTTGGGCAGTCAAGCTAAGATTTCCTCGCGGCATGCCTCTTGGATAGCGTTCTTGCAGCAGTTCACGTTTGTGATCAAACACCAGTCCGGTCGCTCTAATAAGGTTGCTGATGCGTTGAGTCGCCGTCATGCCCTTCTTACGTCTCTTCACGTGACTGTTCCGGGGTTTGCTGTCTTTGTCGAGTTGTATCCCCATGATCCCTTCTTTGGTCGCATTTGGTCTGATTTGAAAGCTGGTCTTAAGTCTGATTATATTTTGCTCGACGGGTTCGTATTTCGACACAACCGTTTGTGTGTGCCTTCTTGTAGTTTGCGCTTGCAACTCATCAAAGAACTTCATGGCGAGGGTCACGTAGGTCGTGATCGTACTCTTCAGTTGGTCGCTGATTCTTATTTTTGGCCGTCTTTACGGCGTGATGTTGCTCGCTTTGTTGAGCGTTGTGTGGTGTGTCAAAAATCAAAAGGTCACGCTTCCAACAGTGGTTTGTACATGCCTCTTCCGGTTCCTACGCAGCCATGGACCGATATTAGCATGGACTTTGTCTTGGGCTTACCTCGCACTCAACGCGGTCATGATTCTATTTTTGTGGTCGTTGATCGCTTCTCTAAAATGGCCCATTTTATTCCTTGCAAGAAGACAACGGATGCGGTTCAGGTGGCTATTTTGTTTTTCAGAGAGATTTACCGTCTCCATGGGCTTCCTTGTTCCATTGTCTCAGATAGAGACTCTCGTTTTCTGAGTCACTTTTGGCGTTCTCTATGGCGTTTGCTGCGTACTAGCCTTGACATGAGTTCGGCCTATCATCCGCAGTCCGACGGTCAGACGGAGGTGACTAATCGGTCGCTGGGTGACATGTTACGTTGTTTGGTGGGTGATAATATCAAGACTTGGGACTCGGTTTTGTGTCAAGTTGAATTTGCTCACAACCATGCTGTGAACCGGAGTACCAAGTTCAGTCCCTTTCGGATTGTTTATGGAGTGGTTCCTCGTGGTCCTGTCGACCTCAATGTTGCCCCTGATGCTTCGCGAGACCACGGGCAGGCTTTGGATTTTGTTGCTGACCTCACTTTCCTCCATTCTCAGGTCCATGACAACCTCCAAGTTTCTTCTGCGAAGTATAAAGCTGTTGCAGATCGTCATCGTCGTGACGTCCATTTTCGTGTTGGTGAGTTTGTGTGGGCTGTGCTGACACGTGATCGCTTCTCGGCGGGTACTTATAATAAACTCAAGTCTCGCAAGATTGGTCCCCTTGAAGTTGTGGAGAAGATTAATGCTAATGCATATCGTGTTCTTCTTCCACCTGATGTACGTTGCTCGGATGTGTTCAATGTTAAGCACCTTGTGCCGTACGTTACACAGGATGCCGTTGAAGATTCGGGGTCGAATCTTTCTCTCCCCGGGTGACCTGATGCAGGGCCAGGGAGCTTCTCATTTATTGGGTTACGTTTGGTTTTCTTTTATCTTTATTTGGGGTTATCCTTATTTTGGATGTTTTCTTTTACTTTTGTGTTTTGATAAGTCCTCGTGATACTAGATACGTATCCATTCCGAAAAGGACTAGGTTTTGTGTTCTTTTATATAGTTGTCGATTCCTTGACTTGTGAGGTACGACTTATTGAATTATAATTAAAGAGCTTTTCAACTCTTATTTCCTTATTGCGGCTAGAACAAATACGTTCTCAACGGAGTAAGAAGACATTGATTCTTGGGCATTCTCAGACTAAACAAGTTTCATTGTGTTTATCATACCTTGATCTACACCAGAAATACGACGGAAACTCTTTTTTATAATTTCAAAATTTAATAAATAAATAAATTGAAATTATAAGAATTCTAGATACATATAATGATAAAAATATATAATATAATTAGTAGCTTAAAAGTTAAAATCCCTAAATATATGGTGATGCTGGTAAAAAAAATTTGATTTTGAACGTTTTTTTTTTACAGTTTTATTTTTAATTAAACTATTTAATATTTATGTTTTGAATTTGTGTTGTTTCAGATTTTTTAAATATGGTTTTTATGTTTGGGGATTTATTATACCTCTATATATATATATATATCTATATATCTATATATATATATATATGTATATACGTTTCCTACACGTTTCCATTACTTAATTTTTGAAAAATCCTGTTTCCCGTTTCCGAAACGTTTCGTTTCCGCGTATCCGTTTCCGTTTCCATGCAACATAGTCCTATGAAATAAATGATTATACAAGAGAACAGTTCCCTAAACCTCTTGTTATAACACAATCATTAAAAACATCATAACTCTATACTAATCACAATCGAATAACACCTCCTCACACCTCTCTCGGAAGCAGACGTGGTTTGGAAAGAAAAATTCTTGATCTTGCAATGTTTCTTTAGGATATATAAACGTGAACTTTATACTTTGAGTCTTTGACGTATTCTTGGTTGGAATTCCGATTAAGGTATCTTGTTTTGCGTATTTTCTGAGGTAAAATTCAAAAAAAAAAGTTAACCTATTTTTTGTTTGCCCATTTCATCTCTTTTTATAGTTAAGGTGAGATTTTGTTAGTATAATATCCGTCAAAATGTTACAATTTTTTTTTTCTAGATTTGCCCTATCGGAAATGGTTACTATCAATATACATGGAAATGTGGTCAATTTTTATTTAATACTAGAATTTGAATAATTTCTATCTATCTTAACATTTTTGAAATACATTTTTTACAATCTTTATAAGTCAAGGTATAAATTAAAATATATAGCCCGATTCAATGATTCAGATCCTTATTGATTATATTAATTTTTCTATATATGGTCATTTATCAGTGTCCTGATATTCCTTTTCTATAACAAACTACATCTTTTAATTTTATCATTAACAATAACTACAGTAATTAATATCCTAATATTTATCGAAATTCTAATCATTTAATCTGATATTATAATTTAAAACCCAAAATTATTTAAAATCGTAATATAATTAAATATATTAAAATTTAATAAAATTACTTATTCAGTTATTCTTAATAAAATATATATCTCTATATTAGTAAAAGAGAAGTACAAAATTGAATTCGGATCTGGTTAACAATTAAAAAAAACCCTGAAATTAAACATTTGGATACTTGGAAACCGGATCATTTGTTGGGTATGAATATAAATCCGAAAATCAAAAACAATAATTAATTCCAAAAAAATGAATTAAGTTTTAGACAATAATAGTTAGCTAATATTTAGGGAAACCGTTTAAAGTTATTACCATAAAAATCAAGTTATTAAATTTGAAATTGTATATATAATATAAACATATTAATTTAGTTATATTATTTGAGATATTTAGGGAAATGATAATCAAATTTTATATTATCAAATCATCACTTATTTCAGATTTTTATAAATGCTTATAAATTTGAATTACTACATATGGGAAAACACTTAATTTAAGGCAGAATTTCAAAAATACCATTTTTACAATACCATTTTTCAAAAATACCCCCTCTTTTAAACTTTACCAAAAAAATCACTAAAATTTTGCAACCCTTCTTAGTATATAAATAGATAATAGAGAATCGATCATTTGCATTTACAAATTATTTATTTCTCATTTCTTTATCATAGCTGTTCATTTATATCATAGTAGAATTTATTATTTGCAATTTTTGTTATTTTGAATTTGCAAACGAATAATTTCTTATTCTCATTGTGTTGTACATATTGGCGTAACTAATCCTACTCATCTTATTATATTTTCCAGCTGTGTATAGAGCAAACTGTTTCTCTTAAGGTAATATAACTTTTTAATCAATTAAATAGGATTTGCATGTAATTTTTTCAGTCATGTTTGATAGCTATTTGTTTAATTCATATAGCCTTCATCAACGCCATCTATTTTTATTTATCTAATATCATGTAAATTAATGTTTTTATTGTTAATTTACAGAAACATCAAATTATATCAAACTCATATGTTCTTATGTGACATGTGTATATATAAAATTTTATTCAATAAATATTTTACCTAATTATCATGCAGATTATGACTATCAAATATTTTATGCGCTTCCAACCAACCAAGAATTTTTCAAATATTTCCATCTAAAAAAATAAAAATAAATAAAAGGGAGTAAAATACCAAATTAGTAATTATTTGTTCAAAATGATCAATTCATGCTTATGGAGCTTCAATACAAACATATCCAGAGCAAAAGAAAGCGTGTGCAAAAGAAGTACTTAAAGAAATTGACAAACTTATAACTTGCTTTCAATTTGGAGAAACCTAAACATCATGTTTTGGAGCAGCCAAGAAGAAACCGAAAAACATGGTTGATTTTAATTTGATTACAATTTGCTTACAATTTGCTTACAATTTGCTTACAATTTGCTTATACAATATTAGGTATTTAATTTTAATATGTTGAGTTTTTTCTAGCTTTTCTAATTGACTTGATTAATTAACTTAGACCATCTCAATTGGTAAGTTTATTAACAAGTTTCTAAACAATATTTTAATTATAAAAAGGTACAAATTCTTAAGCTAAGAACGTTTTAAAGATTAAGGAATATATATGTCTCCAATGGTAAAGTTATAAAGCAAGTTTCTTAACATTATTTTTTTTGAAAAACAAAAACAAGAGAACTTGTTTTACACACCATCATGACACAAAACAACAACATGAACTGTTAACCAAAGCAACAAATAATAAAGTTAAGAGAGACCAAAATGAAAGCTTTGATGACATTGACGAGTTTGCTAAGCCTTGTTTTAATTCAACCCACAGCAAGGGACTCAATATTATATACTCTTCTAGCAAACACACCAGCTACTGGAAAAATGGAAGATCAACACTAATACTGATAAAGCAAAGCCTGAAAATTTTAGTAACCAACATTGCTATACAGGTCATGCCAAACACTAATAAACAACAACACTTTAATCAATTGTAGAAGTTAGAGAGGGATGAAGATATAAGACTATTTTTTTTGCACTTATGAAACACACCTATCACAAGCTCTCAGAGTTACATATTGAGCAGTGGTGATGGCTTTCTCGGTGGAAGCAGCGGAGAGAACAGTGGCATTCCTCGTCTTTCTCAGATCCCATCGATGATCTGAGTTGGGGTTTTTGCCGGAAAGCCATAACCTTTGTTATGGTTCTAGAAGTGAACAAGAGATGGGTACAATGAAGTAGCTGTTGCAAGTTTTCCAATTAAGCTCACCAAAAAAGAGAAAAAAACAGATCAAAATTAAGCAAACTCATCAAAAACAAAATACTCAACACATCAAACGGATCAATAAAAAACGAACTTAAACCGAAATGCCCACCCCTAGTTATATACTAGGATATGTAGATTAGGAAATATGTGTTGGTTTACCTAAACGAAGTAGGATTGGTTTTTGGCATTATAAACAGAGAGTCTCCTTATAATTTTGGGCATTAATTAAACTTTCACCTTCCTTGGATTTTCACAGCCGCACGATCTCCGACATGAGCACCACCGCCGCGATTGTTACGTTTTCGACTAGGAGCAAATGACGAAGAAGTCCACAAGGATGGTGAGGTCACATGGAGTTTCTGTAAAAGAAAAGAAGAAGTAAGCAAGGCTAACCACAGGGAAGGTTGGATTATCATTTTGTTCTGATTTCATTAGTTACTCTTCTCGGTGACGCCTATGACTCTTCTTGCTATACACTTTGGCCAAATCTCTACCATCCAATCCAATCCATCTATACTCTTCCTCATGATCTCATAGTCGCAATCCTCTACAGAAATCTTCATATGCAAATCCTCATTAGATATCTTCCTCATAATCGTTTGTTCACCTCTTCGTTAATGATTTCCGAACCTCAAAGTCTTAATGTTGTCTATGACCTACTTTTGTAATCAACCGTAAACCATTTCAGATTCTCTAAAAGTTTATGATATCTTGAGGTAAATTTTCAAAACTAATCTATGAGAATATGGAAAAATTATTTGGCAATTTTTATAAATCTTTATCCTTTATTTTATAAAGCACAAGTCAGCTAACTAATCATATTATGCCACATGGCTTTTATTTCATATTTTTAAAAAATAATAATAAAAAGAAATATAACGAAAAAATGCATTCGGTAAGACAGTTTAATTTTTCAAAATTAATAGCAACCTCCTCAAAATAAGGCAGTTTTGATTTTCAAAATTTGTTCACACGATTTATGAACCCACGTTCACAATAAAACCATCTCACAAACTATATATATCTTCTATTTTAAGTAACCATTATTAACTCAGTTTATCTCTATTTGTATTATTTCATTATTTTAAAAATTTCTATGTTCCATAGATAAATTCTGTTTTTAGAATGAGTTCATACTAAACAGTAAACACGGTTGAATTGGTGTGCAAATCAACTAGAGACCATATCAAAATAATTAAGTTTGACGATAACGCGACATTATTTCAAGAAGCTTGGTCTCTTCCTAAATTAAAAGACTGGTATTCATTATTTCTTCCTCTCTATATTGCGTTTTTATTTTTTACTTTTATAAAGCAACAAATCTTAATGGTTAGCTTTTTGCATTTTTGTTTTTTAAGGTTTTGTGTTAGCTAGGTTTCATAATAATCGTGTTTGTTACAAAACAGACGCAATTCTAAGAGGCTTTTTGTGGGTGGACGAGAATGCGAAAGAGTTTGTTGTAGTTTGGTTCTTCGATTACTCTGACACGATTTTAGCCTATTGCAAGAAAGGTGCCGATCATTACAAGGAGTTATATTCTTCACAAGGAGTTACGAGGTGTAAAAGATATGGTACTCCATGCATGGTTACGTTCTTTATATCGTTACGACTCATGCTTACATTCGATTCCTCGATTTGTCTAGTCTAGTCAACAAGGTTTCGAGGACGTCACTCAAAATTACCCATTGAAAAAGTTTCCTCGACGGGATTATAAAACCAATTGTAGCATTGTGGTTACAAGATCAGGAGAGGTTTTGTTGGTTGAGAAAAACATTGGAAGCAATAAGAGCTTCCGTGTCTACAAGGATGATCCTATTGCAGATCCAGATAACTACGACAATCCGCTTGTTGAGGTGGATACTATTGAAGATGAGGAGACCCTGCTTGACTTGGGTATCACTATGCGTGGTATCGAACCACACTCCATCTATTATACCCGCGAAGACCGTGTTTTTTCACCGGTTGTTTTCAAACCTGGACATCTGTGTGTTCAATCTCGAAACCAAGACCCTGAAAACGGTTCCCTAGTCTCTCTAACATGAAGCTCAAGGATGCTCTTTGGTTTCTCCCTGGAGTTTGAAAAATTACAAACTTTTTCAAACTGTGACATTGCTGGCTTTAGGCAACACTTGCTGGACTTAACGATCACTTAGCTGTTTTAACACTTTGTTCTAGCCGCAGATGCAGGGGATTCTCTGCTTGGGGGAGTTACAATGTGTAGTACGATATAAAACATATATTAACAGTTCATGCTAGGAATATCTTTCTACCTGTTGTGCGAAACAATTTGTAGATAAGGAATCTATATATATAAAGTTAACTTTGCTCACTCCTCATTCCTCCACATCAGCATCCAGCTAATCAATTTTTTTTTTTTGCATAAAAATATATTTTTAATATTCATTCATTGCATATTTATTATTTATAATTAATAATAGTGAAAATAAATAAAAAACGAGTTAACTAAAATTAATTAAATTTAAAAATAGTATAAACAATAATATAATTTTTAAGTAAATAATAAAAATAATAACTATCTAAAAATGAATTAAGTAAAATAAATGAAAATTTAAAAATAGTAAAATAATACTACAAATTTGTTTTAGTAATAATGTTATTATAAAAATTATAACCAAAAATGAATATATTTCAAAATTTAGAATGGGTTAATGAGTTTTAGAATATATGTAAGATTTTAATGCATGGTAGAGTTAAAAAAACAAGCTATATAATTGTATTTATAAAAATCTAAACATGAATATAAAATTGAAGTGAAACATTAGTTTCTAAGAAACATATACCATAAATATTTCTTATTAAAATTTACTTATAAGAAAGAAAAGATTAATTACTTAACTTAATTTAAATTAAAAGTTTTGATCTAAAACAAAGACATTGTAAGGGTCATACTTTTTTTTTAGAAAACTATGAAACTTTTTTTTGAAAAAATAAAATGTCTAAAAAATCAAAATCAATGGTCAGAAAATATAGAAAAAATGATATGTAAGTCGTTACAAAAAGTGGCATGTGATTTGTGTATCATATCTCATAAAGTACTAGATTAGGACCCGCCCGATGTGCGGGTTTATAATTTTAAAATAAAATTAAATTTATCAATGTATATAAAGTAAATATTGTTAGTAAGTAAATAGATACACCGAAGTGTCCAATGTGATATTTGATGTAAAAGATGCGACTCTACGGTTGACACTATTAATCACGTTTTTATTTTGAATGTCTTCGTTCGTGTGAAGTTTGGGATTTATCTCTGACTCTGGTCTTGTCAGAGGTTTACCATATGAGTCGGTGTATTCGAATTTGGATTTTGTTTTCTGGAGGGACGCCTCTCATTAGGGTGATCATGATCAACTTCTTCAATTACCATGAATTTTATTGGCAAACTGGAAGGCCATAAAAAAGGAAAATCAAGGTTAAGAGATAGAGGCGAATGATATAATTGCTCAGACTTTGGGCGATAATTTAGCCTGGAATAGGCGCTCTCTTTTACGACAGTTATGTCAGCTCCATCTTCGTATTCAGATGTCCAGGTTTCTTTACCTCGTTGTCAGATTGATGGTTCTTGGAAAACAACCAATATGCATCATGATTGGGCTGGTGGTGTTGCGTTTGTGAGGAGCGAACCTTGTTGTTGGGGGCCAAGTGTCTAAAACAGAGCCCCTCCCCCTGCATTCAGAGTTAAAAACATTGTTGTGGGCCATTGAGCGGATACTTGTTAAAGGGATTGTTTGTCAACGTTTTGAGGCTGATTGTGTTGAGTTACTCACTATGGTGCAGTCTTTTGAATATTGGTCGTCCTTCTCCAACTTGCTCGATGAGTTTAACTCGGTAGAGTTTTTCCCACTATTCTTCATCTCTTGGATCCTGCGTGCGTCAAATACGAAGGCGGATTGTCTTGCCCGTGCTTCGTGTTCTCTTATCTCTGAAGTTTCTTTTGTAAATCCTTTCCCTCCGGTTTGGGTAGCTAACCGAGAAATTTTCTTTTAATTGTTTGATTGAAAAAAAACAGTAAATAGATACACTTTTAGTTAAAGAAAATAAATGTAGATGAGTTCAAAGTTATTAAAATAAAAATAAATTTAACAAAGAAAATATATTTAGAACTTTTCGTAAGTAAAAACAATATATACAAGTAAATAGATAAACTTTTAATTATAGAAAATAGTTGTTTTTTTGTTATAATACACTAATGTATATCCATTTACAAATCTACTATCTACATCACCACTAAAAGTGTATTTGTACACACAAATATATTTTACTGTTAAAATATATTCTTTAGTCTTTACTACTACCAACAAATTGTCTTTATAAACACATTAAAGAATATAGTATATGTCTCTTTACTTTAACATTTGTGTAGTTACAAAAACACATATGTTAATCTTACATACACCTATCTTATATATTACAATAACAGTCTTTTTGAATAAATTATTTGATTGGTGAAAAAAATATGAGACAATCTATTTTTTTTTTATGTATTTTTTCAACAATATTTTTCTTTTTGTAAAGGTGAGTATTTACATTTTTTAGAAACAGTAATTAATTGTATAATCCTCACAATCATTTTTTTCTTATATAAAAAGTAATATTTTTTCTTGTAAAATGTATAACCGAAATATAATAAGCTCTTAGATGGAGGTGTTTACAAATTATATAAGACAAATTCAATAAAAGTCCTTACCATCGTTTAAGTTGCAAAGTTGTTATTTGTGAACCCTATATTTTGGTCATCAGTGTTAGATAATGAAAATTTTTAAAAATTAAAACAATACAATTTAATCGTATATATATGTGTAGCATTATATAAATATTGTACTTACATATTGATTTATTTTGTCTACCCATATTTGAAGTGTAGCTAAATCCAGCTTTATATGAGGTTCATCTGCAAGTATTTTTTCCATCATAGCAATCTGATCATCACTCATGATACCCCGTTTTCTTTTGCTAGTATGGTTTTCCGATGTCTCATGGTTTGTAACTGTCTCTTTGGTGTTCATGATTTTCTAATGTACTCAAGGTTTTTATTTGATATGGAATACCACTTAGTAGACATCTTTATATAATAAGAGATATGTTCAATTTCCTTATAGTAATAGATAAATATTTTTTTAACTTTTTTTTGTTTCTAGAAATGTGGACAATAATTCATGTAGAATAGTAAAAGTCATATTAATTGACATATTTAAACAAAAAGACGTGGCCAATATCTAATTAAATAGGACTTACATATCTCCTACGGTTAGATATTGAAATTGTAAAATTTCTCCTACGGTTAGTAAAAGATTTTGTTAGATTTAGTAAATATTTTGTTTCTAATTCAGGTAGATATTGAAATAGTAAAAATCAAATTTGTTTCTATATTTATTTTTGACACGTGTCAACATCTTATCAATATTTTTGACACGTGTCACGATCTCGTTAATAAGAAATTTTGTCATTGAACTTTATATAATAAGATATTATCAACTGGAGCTACAATTTTTTAACATGATATAAAATATATATAACAAAATATAACATATATATATATTATCAAATGCTTTTAACCCAAAACATTGGCAAAAACAATATATTTAAGTACACTATGTTTTTTTTAAAAGACGAAGCTGAGGTTGCATCAAAAAAATTAACATCTGCAAATAACAGATGAGAAGAAAAATATATAACTTGGATTAGTGAATAGATATTCATTGTGGAGTTTAAACGTTTTATCATTTAAGCATTCTTGACTTAGTCAGAAATTCTATTATTGCAGATGATGCATTTGGACAACCTCATTGTAGCGACATAGCACTAAAAATGTTCATGAAACTTTGTATATTCGCATTTAATGTAGGATATCGATATGTTTAAATGATCTCTATAATTAGGTTAACGATCAACATTGATGTTACAGCTTTTAATATTATGTTTTCATGGGATATGAATATGGAATGAACTCTTTGAAAGATAAAAGGTCAGAAGATTGTCGAAAATATTATAGCGACACTAGACAATATATGTTATATATAGATTAGTAAAATAAGTACGGCATTTATATAGATTTATATTTTAATCTTCAAATTATATTCATATTCAATGGTTCTTATTGATAAATTTTTTTTAACTAAAATCTCTCGCAAATAGATATAACAAATAAATACTATCTTAAAAAATATGTGTGTTGTATATCACTGACTAAAGTAAGTTCAGTATTTATATAGATTTATACTCAAAAGTTGGAATAATTATATTTGAATTCAACAATTTCTATTGATAAGAAATATTTTTAACTAAAATCCCGCGCGTGCGCGGGTACAAATTCTAGTAAACTATATACCTAAGAAGAAGTGTTATTGCATGACATGATCTGACTTTTATATATATGACTCTTTCCAAGCAAAACTTGTCCCATGGAAACTGGATCTTCCGAGCTATAGCACCGTGTATATGGTTCAGACAACTAATATTGAGCACTCGAAGTTGTGGCTCTCACGAGTCTTCAAAATGATGATCCGTCTCATCAAATATCTCTACAGTCACATTCACAAACAAATGACAACTGAATTGAAATAAAATAATAGGAAAACGTCATGAGAATTGAAGAGGTAATAGTTTGTTACTTACCAAGACCCTCAAACGGTTCCCTAGTCTCTCCAACATGAAGCTCAAGGATGCTCTATGGTTTCTCCCTGGAGTTTGAAAAATTACAAACTTTTCTTTTCTGCAACAGTTGAACACTTTTTTCTATCGCAGATGCAGGGGATTATCTGCTTGGGGAGTTTTGTTGTACGATATAAAACATATATTAACAGTTCATGCTAGGAATATCTTTCTACCTGTTGTGCGAACAATTTGTAGATAAGGAAATAAACTATACCTAAGAAGCAGTGTTATTACATGTCATATGATCTGACTTTTATATATATGACTCTTTCCAAGCAAAACTTGTCCCATGGAAACTGGATCTTCTGAGCTATAGCACCGTGTGTATATGGTTCAGACAACTGGATCTTTATCAAGGAAACAGGAGATCTACCAATATCAACTAGAAGGATCTAGAAGATATACATTAAGAATAATTTACATATATCTCTTATGAATTATTTACATTAGTATTTATCTTAGAATAGGAAACTTAGCCTTATCATATATTTACCATTATGTATAAATATTCATCTTATGTTAATGACAAAAGCAAGCCTTTCTAAATTATATCAATCTTCTGAGCACTCGAAGTTGTGGCTGTCACGAGTCTTCAAAATGATGATCCGTCTCATCGAATATCTCTTCCTAGAGTCACATTCACAAACAAATGACAACTGAATTGAAATAAAATAATAGGACAACGTGAAGAGGTAATAGTTTGTTACTTACCTGCAAAAGTTCTTCAATGACATCTTCCATGGTAATGATACCAACAGCTTCTTCCTCCTCAGCTAGCTTTGGCAGCGGATGTTCGTTAAATTGCAAAATGTCAGCGTCATTATCTTTGGACCACCTCTTGCTCCTCGACCCTGCTTTAAACGAATTTGCTCGGTTTGGAAAACTTTTCCATTTCTGAAGTGATCTCCTTCTTGTTAACTTTTTTTCCGGTTGGGATCTCTCATTATCCACATCCACTCTGACTTCATTTATAATCGCTTTTCAAAGTGGAGAGGAAGTTATTAATCCATGTAAGAGATTTTCATCCCATTGTAACTCCCACAAAGAAAAACCAGTTACCTTTGCAGCATCATTACTGGCTAATGGGTGGATTTTGTCACACTATCTCACAACCACAGCCATGTGGCTATGTCCTTTCTGAAACTCGTTCAATATATCATATAGAGGTAAGGTTTCTGGAACTCTGGAGTGCATTGGAGAAAAACAAGAACAAGCAATCAAAAGCATATTCAACAAGTCGTCAATTGTTTAGATATGGTAATCATATTCTAATTGGTAAACTTACCTTGGGATTTGTCGTATCGTCACATTTTTTACTTGTATTTCTTCATCAGGTTGATAGTCAATAAGTTCTTCACCTGATGATAAATTGAAGAGCCTTTTGTAGCAAATACAGGTGGACTATAATGTCAATAAAAGAGCAAATTAGTCTGCTTTGTTACTAAGATTCATCAACTGCTTGGAATATGAAGAAGAATGTATCGTGAGATGGAGATTTACCAAAACAAGTCCAATTATGTTGGTACATTGCTCATAATATACTGGAATCCTGCTATGACCTTTCTAAAGAATCAAAGTCATCAAATCCCTGATGAAGGACAGAAGAAACTAAGTTTAGAATGACTCGGAGAATTAAGGAATCTATGCAGGGGGTTTGAACGAACCAAGACCTGTCTAGTTTTGCATTGATGTCAATCACAAAAGTATGAGAAATTGGTGTCATTGCATCATTGGCCATTTTCCCAGATAGTTCAAGAGCTCCAGCAATGATTGTTGTTTCATAATGTGTTAATTCTCCACCCTTTCCAGCCTGAAAGAATTGGGATGCTAAGTTATTCAGCTGAAAACATAATTCAAAAAGCATAAATAGAAACATGTCATCATCATGGGGGCACACAACTCATAATTTGAGACATAAGAGATACCGAAGACATGACTCATTTCCATGCAAATCCACAAGTGTTTTCAGCTCAGATCTGCGGAAAAGGGCTACACGACCATGACCAAGTAGAAAGTCCAGCAGCTGAAATATATACAGCAAAAAAAAAAAAAAAAAAAAAAGAGCAAAGATTGTATCAGGACAAAGACTCTATGTCCAGGTTAATTACTCTTGGGACCCTCCTGCATAACTAAAAAGGTCAATATGGGAGATTCGGGTGTGCAATCAATCACCTTACTAATCGGCCATACAACTGGTAAGCAGATCCAGACTAGGACACGGACAAACGGAGCCACTGTTGCACCAATTGCCAAACCATGACGAGAACAGACTGACTGAGGTATAATCTGCAGATGAGAGTTAAATCAACCATCAATTGTCTTCACCAGACACAGTGAAAATATTCAGGTAAATGATAAGTAAAACCAGAGCTCACCTCACCGAAGAGAAGAATCAATGTCACTGAAATTAGAATGGCACCCCAAGCCGTCACAAAGCGTATGAAATACCAAAAGTAACTATTACTAAGATAAAAACAACAACATTCAAGAACCCTACAAGTAGGTACATTCCCCCAAGTTCAAGTCCTAATACTGCTGCATTGCATATCAGTAAAGTGCAAAGCAAAAGATGCTGATTTTTCACAACTGGCAATATCTTTGCTGCAAAAGCCAAAACCCACTTGCAAATCATTAAGATAATGAATCAAGACATTCAAATTTATCACACAACCAATGAAACAGTTCTGGTTTAGATAAAGTTTACCAAAGCTAAACATGCCAATATTAATCTTCAATACTAAATCCACAAGTTATAATTTAATATTCCTAGAAACCAATCTAAATCCAAATTAGGAGGTTGATTAAAATAACTAAAAAATCAGAGAGACCCGTGACATCGACCAAACCAACACATGCGAGAGATTCTGATTTCTTTTTAATAACTTTAAATATTCTCAGGTGGTGGAAGAATTAAAATTACCAGCATGTATACGATCTGTGGGAGTGCCAGATTTAGCAAGAACCTCAACGAGACTCATAGACATAAGACCCAAAGTAAGATCAGACATTAGTCCAGCGAACAAGACTAGTAACACTATCACAACTATGTGTATAAAGAAGTTGGTCTCGCAGCATTCATACTCCACCGCCATAGTTTCACAAACAAAAACCCAAAAATCAAAAACCCTAATCTTACGTCAACATCTTCGAAATCGCGTACGGACAAAAATACACCGTCTCGAAAGCTAAAAATTATACTAGTTGAAATCAGAATGAGATGAGCTCTGATTGAGCAAAAAGATTGTGATTTGCGACACAAGAAACACACAAAAGACAAGAAAAAAAAACAGAGATTACGAAGAGAGAGATCTGAGTAAATTTTAGAGCGAATGGGAGACGAAAAGAAGAAGGCCCATCCAAGAAAAAAACACGTTTTTTCTTGACGAAGCTTGGAGGAGATAGTTTGCGTGGCGAAAGTCTAAACTGCCCACGCGATGTTACGCGATGTTAGTGCAACTGCAAACGTGCCTTCACTGGCGAACACGATTAAAGCTGTACCACTTGTACATCTTTGATTTTTTACCAATCACAAAAGTGTTACTAACAACTTTATTACAATTTTATTTTCAGTTTTTTTTTTTCAACCATTGGACCATAACTGGCCGGTCTATTAACCAAATTCCTATATTCGTAAGAGCGAAGATTCGATTCCGGGTGTGATGGTGTTTTTTACAAATAGACTTACCTCCTGCCACTGCACTAAGGTTACTTCACACTCTCAGCTTTTTAGTACAGTTTTTATATATATCTTTTTCTTACAAATTTATACTATTCTGTAACAGTTTACAGCTCCAACTTACAGCTTTGGTACGTTACCAATCAGACTCTTTACTTATATGCTTAGCACAACAAGTTAGAGATTTGATATATTGGTAGATTCGAGTATCACATAATTCATCATAGTACAGTGTGGAAAGGTTGTGATGTGATTTGGTGGAAAAACTGTTATAACAAAAAGGCACGAGGGCCATTATTAGTGTAATTACAATCTCTAACTAGATTATGGCTCACAGGATAATTTTTTTTTAATTTACTAATTTAATACTAATTTTGCTAATATACTCTTTTGTTAATTATAGTGATTTAGTATATAATCCGTAAAATATCACACAACAATTTTTGTTTAATATAATATTAATTAAATCATTTTGATTCGACATATTTTATATTGGTGTTGTTAAAATAGTAAAATGAAGATTTGACATTTATTGAAATATTATATTAACGAGGAGAGTTACCCGCACGCTTGTGCGGGCAGGAACTGAATAGAAAAAAAAAATTTTAATTTCCTAAAATATTGAATCAATTTTTTATTATATTAAAAAACTTGTTTTATTTTTATTTTTTATAGTAGTTCGTATGTTCAGATATAAATTATTTTTTTGTAAGTTTCGTATTAAATAATTTTTTCCCACAATTTAAAATAATTAAATGAATAGTTAATCAAATGTTTATAGAATCACTCTACATATGCAAAATATAAATTTAAATTTTAAAGTCTAATCTCTTAGGCTAATTTAATTACACATCTAATCTCTTAGGCTAAGTGAGTAAATCTCTAGCATTGATTGATTCAAGCACTTCAACAACATCTCTCGATGGCAAAACACCCTAGATCTAATCTCAACCTCTCGGTCTGAAAATAGCGTTAAGAACACCAATCTAGAAACAAATTTATATAAGATAAACATTCAAGCTAAGACATCCTGACTGATCAAAAACATATATTTGTCTATCCCATCCTTCGAAACCTTAATTCACTAGTCAGATCTCATGGTAAAAAACATAAAAACACAAATGAATGAAAATTGCATTGTATTAAAATAAGATAAAAAGTGGTAGAGTACATAATCGAAATTGAAAGGAATAGCAAAAGAAAATAAAATTGAATCCTAACAAAGCGGAAAAAGTGTTTTAGTCGCTCTCTCTCTCTCAGAAACCCTCGCTCTCTGTGCTTGAGTGTCTGCGGCGTGCTAGGGCGAGAGGAAAAAGAAGTGGGTTTATATATGGAAACCCTTTTAACCTAGCTGCTCAGTTCTGCCTGAGGGTCTGCTCGAGACAGTGCACGAGGTTCAAGTCGGGTAGTTCTTCGGGTAGGGCTTCGGGTTGTTCTTCCTGCTCTCAGATCCTCTTTGATCAGGTTGAGGTTCAGACTGTTCTTCTTGCACGATCGCTCCTTCGGGTACATGCTCGGGTTTGACCTTATTCTTCTCCATTTTGGGCTCCAAAGCACATGTTTTCATCCAAAATATACAAATGCAACAATGCATCACCCTAAATGGCCTAATGCAAATTCCTACAGTTAAGGACCTAAAAATGCTAAGGTTAGGGTATATATAATGCAAATTATGGACAAAATAGGGTGTCTAAAACATGTGAATTAGAGAGTTATCAGCTTCATCATCAAAAACTCTTTATGCACTTTCAAATGGTATTCTAGAGTTATGATGCAAGGTATAAATTCCAATTGCTTGAAGAAGCAACAGCCCAACCATTTACGCTGGTCAGGAGACCATCCCCGGCACACTGATGATCTTGCCCTGAGTTCATCTAACTTTGGACCTTCTCCACCAGGCACATTCATATGTTTGAAGAACGCTTTGTAGTCAACTTCAGGTTCAAACTTTTTTTGTAGGCATTGGGTCTATGTTTAACCTCGTGATAAGAGCAAATTCATTCAAGCCAAACCTGATAGGTTGACCACCGATGAGACACCAAATCTCCTTCTTATATATATTCTTAATTGGTTACATAGTAGGAAATGTACAATCTTATTAGACCACACGAATTGGCTATCAACTAGCTTAGCAATTATTCCAATAGGTACCTCATTCGTTTTATCCCACACATCCTTTCCTATTGATTCTCTAATCCCAGGGAAATCTCCCATCTTGAAATTTTTATTAATGCTTTTACCATCTAGAGTAGACTCTGCTTCTGCGTAAAGTCTTGGGGGGCCGGGGGGGGGGGGGTAATCCCTTGCTTGTTCTTCAGAAATAATCTTAGCCATCTGGAAAATATAATTCAGCAGTAGAGCATAAAATAAATCAGCCACAATATATATACAATATATATAATTAAACATCCCATACTACTTAATTAAACAAACCAACCCACACACACCAACCAACCAATGATAAACCGACATCCAATAACATGCACAGCGGAACATAACAATAATACGAAGCCAACACAATAACATTCCTAACCATTCTATCCAGCAACCTAACATAATACTAACCAAGGTTCCAACAACATAACCAATAAATCCAATAACACACAAATGAGACCCTAGATCATCCTCCTCCTCATCGCCATGATTCCACGATCACACTTTGCCTTTTACCTGCACACCACAAACAACAATTGAGATGCGTAAGTATTATCATAAATACTTAGTGAGGCCGTCCTCCCATCTACTAGGTTATACACACAAGCATATGAGACCCTCATGTTTAAGCAAACAAACAAAACACAAGCAATACATCAAACCAGGAAAACAAGTCTCGGTTGAGACTGGTGTCGACCGATGCTACAAGAGAGTGTTGACCGATGCTCCACCAAAAGGTGTCGACCGATGCCACTAGAGTGTCGACCGATGCTCCACCAAAAGGTGTCGACCGATGCCACTAGAGTGTCAATCGATGCCTCTTCTGTAGACACGATCTGCGCGAACCCAAACGTCGAACTTCCGTTTCAATCCACCTCGAAACCGTCTCAAACTCACCCAAATACCTCGGGAATCTCTGGTAAACACGAAAACAACAAACCCAAGCAAGCAAACACCACAAACAACAAAGAAACACCCAAACAAAAGAGATCTCATGCTTAGATCAACCATGGTCAAGCACTCACCTCAAAACAGAAAGATTGGGTTGAGAAATCGATGGAATCAACACTTCCAGGAGCTTCTCCTTCGTTCCCAGAAACAGCTATCCCTTCTATAGCCACATATCTCTCCAAAACACCAACAACAAGCCCAGAAACTCACAGAAACGTTTTCTCTCCTTTTCTCCCTTTTTCTCACTCAACGGCGACAAATGAAACTCCCAAAAATCCTTAATTCGTCGCTTAACACTTATAAATGCGATTTAGGGATTCTAATTGAACCAACCCGAACCAAACATCAATTAAAACAAACCCAACCAAACCAAAAATCATGGTGTCGATCGATACACCAAGGGTGTCGATCGACACCCACACCAAAACCACAAAACTTGGTTCGCGGATGTTACAATTCTCCCCCACCAATAAGGATTCGTCCTCGAATCCCGCAACACCGTCCATCCGTCAAGGACCTCCGTGCCACCGTCAACACGGCCCGCCCGTCCGTCGACCGGACTGAACACCGTCAGCCAAGGTTTCCCGTGTAACTGTCGCAACAGCCCGCACACCTCCGACTAAACCATGAGGTCTCCCTCTAGTCAATATACTCACATCCTAGACATTATTTGCTCACAACTCAGTGCTTCCCCCGTCCGTGGTTGCAACCAACGAATCATGCCGGCTCGCTATCAGGCTAACCACCTTAAGCTACGACATCCAAGAAGTCACTCACACTCCCCCCGCTCTCAGGTTGCAACCTTCGAGACATACCGGCTCACTGCCAGGCCATAGCCTACAGCTACGGTATCCAGGGAGTCTCACACGCCCACTCCCTCTGCTCTCGGGTCGCAACCCTCGAGACATACCGGCTCACTGCCGAGCCGCGGCTCACAGCTACGGTATCCAGGGAGTCTCAAAATCCCGCTCTTGGGTCGTCACCCTAAAGCGCGCTCTCAGATCGTCATCCGAAGCAAACATACCACTCCCACTCTCTGGCCACAATGTCCATCGAGCTATCGGTATCACATGAGTTGGGCCCACACAATCTTGAGCAAACAAGTCTGATGTCATCGAGTATCTCCCGACTAGATCTACCTCAACTCTTTCCATTAATAGACAAGCTTTAACTATTCATAAAACTTCCCATTTATAGCAACCTTCTATTTATGGAAACTTTCCATTTATAGCAACATTTTATTTATGGAAACTTTCCATTTATAGAATTCCTGAGCTATTTCCTTTCCAATGGTTTCACAATTACCAAATCCAAAGAACTCCAACTTTTATTAGAACCTCAAATGCAATAATTGTTTACAACTCCAAACGGAAATACATAATGAAAGAAAGAAACAAAAAACTAAAACTAAGTGCCGGAATGGACACCCGGTCCTCCCTTCGGCTGCGCCGCAACCTCCATCATATGTCTCCTCTTAGGACAGAAAGGCCTGATATGCCCTTCCTCCCCACAATGATAACACACTCGACGGTACTTCTGCGAGTCACCTCCCCTGGGACCGCTTGCCGACACGTGATCCGTGCTCCCGCGCCCATAGCATCCCTGGCCATCTTGGTTTGCCACTGTCGTCTCTTCCCGCTTCCTTTTACGCCATTGCTCCAACTGCCTATCCTTGCTTGGAATGCTCTGCTCCAATGTCTCCTCGGAACGAGCCGCTGGACTGACCACCACTAACTGTGACCTCAAGTCATCCTCTATCCCAGCTGCAACCTCAACCAGCTCCGCCCTTGTAGCATAGCTCCTCACTCTGCACCGAGTCCTCAGATCATCCCGCAAAGCCAATAAGAACCTCCGCACCTGAGCCGACTCTGGCTCCCATGCCCGGCCTGCATACCCCACAAGCCGACTGAACTCTGCGTCCAGCTCCCGCACCGTGTGGTCCCCCTGAGTCAACCCCAAGAACCGTGCCTCCATGCGATCAAGAGCCTCCTGTGGAAAATACTTGGAGTTAAACTCCCTCACAAAATCTCCCCAAGTCATATCCCGCTGCACCCTCCGTGCTGTCACTGACCTCCATCACACACGTGCATCACCTGACAAGTAGTGCACTGCCAAATCCACTCTATACCGGTCAGGACACCGAAGCAACTGAAAAATATCCTCCATCCGCTCCCTCCACTCATCAGCCAGACTCGGATCCGTACCTCCCGAGAAAGATCCCGCTCCCACTCGCTGCAGCTGCTCCATCATCTGCACATACTGAGCGTCCACTACCTCGGCCCCCGGCTGCACACCTGCCTGCAAACCCGCCACAGGCTGCACCGCTGGAACCTGCCCACCTACCACTGGTGGCACTACTGGAACCTGCCCACCAACAACTGGCGGCACTGCTGGAACCTGCCCACCAACCACTGGCGGCACTGCTGCTGGAAGCCACGCCAAAACCTGAGCTAGCAAGTCCATCAAGACATCCTCCCTGCCTGGAGCACCCTCCGCTGCAACCCTCACACCCGGGGCAACACCGTGACCGACACCGGGCCCATCCGCCCTGCCGTCACCCAAACCAGCCTGGTCTCCAGACACACTAGGATGACCCTGTGACTCCGCTACCTCTTCACTGGCCATGCTCTGGTTCACACTCACACTGGCCTCGGGAACCTGATCTCGCGCCCAACCACGACCACGACCATGACCACGCCCGCGACCAACAGCACCCTCTCTAGCCATCTGCACTACCCAGAACAAAAGGCTAAGCACACAATTCAAAACCGCACATAAAGTACACATCTTACCGTGGAATCTCATTGAAGGCTCGAAGAGGATGATACTAGGACTCCATACCACAAACAAATTGACTAACTACGCATATTCAATTTCATCACACAACATCATGCATCCAGCAACAGGAAAACACTTCAACCAATTAAATTCCTAAACCGCTCTAAACCATTCACTTAACCATCCTAGAACTGTATGGGCTCTAATACCAAAATGAAACAACCCAACTTTTTTTTTTAATAATCAAATACAATATATGTAATTAAACATCCCATACTACTTAATTAAACAAACCAACCCACACACACCAACCAACCAATGATAAACCGACATCCAATAACATGCACAGCGGAACATAACAATAATACGAAGCCAACACAATAACATTCCTAACCATTCTATCCAGCAACCTAACATAATAACCAAGGTTCCAACAACATAACCAATAAATCCAATAACACACAAACAAGACCCTAGATCATCCTCTTCCTCATCGCCATGATTCCACGATCACACTTTGCCTTTTACCTGCACACCACAAACAACAATTGAGATGCGTAAGTATTATCATAAATACTTAGTGAGGCCATCCTCCCATCTACTAGGTTATACACACAAGCATATGAGACCCTCATGTTTAAGCAATCAAACAAAACACAAGCAATACATCAAACCAGGAAAACAAGTCTCGGTTGAGACTGGTGTCGACCGATGCTACAAGAGAGTGTCGACCGATGCTCCACCAAAAGGTGTCGACCGATGCCACTAGAGTGTCGACCGATGCTCCACCAAAAGGTGTCGACCGATGCCACTAGAGTGTCGATCGATGCCTCTTCTGCAGACACAATCTGCGCGAACCCGAACGTCGAACTTCCATTTCTATCCACCTCGAAACCGTCTCAAACTCACCCAAATACCTCGGGAATCTCTGGTAAACACAAAAACAATGAACCCAAGCAAGCAAACACCACAAACAACAAAGAAACACCCAAACAAAAGAGATCTCATGCTTAGATCAACCATGGTCAAGCACTCACCTCAAAACAGAAAGATTGGGTTGAGAAATCGATGGAATCAACACTTCCAGGAGCTTCTCCTTCGTTCCCAACAACAACTATTCCTTATATAGCCACATATCTCTCCAAAACACCAAGAACAAGCCCAGAAACTCACAGAAACGTTTTCTCTCCTTTTCTCCCTTTTTCTCACTCAACGGCGACAAATGAAACTCCCAAAAACCCTTAATTCGTCGCTTAACACTTATAAATGCGATTTAGGTATTCTAATTGAACCAACCTGAACCAAACAGCAATTAAAACAAACCCGACCAAACCAAAAATCATGGTTTCGATCGATATACCAAGGGTGTCGATCGACACCCACACCAAAACCACAAAACTTGGTTCGCGGATGTTACATTTAGGGTTTAGAATACACCGACAACATCAAATCTATATATTCGTGGTCATGTGGATATCAACCGAATTTGCGGGTTTAGCATACAACGACAACATCAATTCATATTTTTGTAGTCATGTGGATACCAATAGAATATGTGGGTAATGGTAACAGATCAAAGTTTTTAAAAATTTATCCAAATGGTACTTATGAATATAATATTTTGTAAATCCATGATGCATCTAATTTAATCTTAAAGTATGTGGGACAAACAAGTCTATTTCATATTGAAATTTTAGTTAAAGAAATTTATTCATTTTTAAGTTATTTAATTAATTTAGTTTGGACTTATAATTTGTTAATTTGACTATGAACAACAATTCAATTGTATTTGACTTAGATTAGACTCATAAAGTATTATTTTTTGTGGAAAGAAAAAATATTAAAAGATGCAAAAAAAATTATTTATAAGTTAAACTTAAAATATCGTAATTAAAATGAAAAAAAAAATGTTTAAAAAAGAATATTAAAAGAAGAAAGAGAAAATAGAGAGAGAAATGAGAAGGAATAAAAGTAAAAATAAATATAAAATGATTAATTAGAAAAGAGATAGAAATATGAGAAGGAAATCATATATATAAAAGTAAGGTTTCACTCTCTCCTTATTTGTCCACTTGGCATGCAATGCAATTTTAACAAAAAAATATTTATATAAAAACACAAATTTAGAAACAATTAATTTTCACATTTACCTCACATAATATAAAACTGAAATCATATAAATTCCCCTATAAATTATGCATTAACTTTATTTCTCCACTAAGTTGTATTAATCAATTGTATTAAAACAAAATAATAAATTAGAATTGTAACTCACATTTTTCTAAATGTAAATTTTCATCATTTCTCTTCCTATAAATACTCATTATCTTATTCTCTTAGTCTATCACTCTTTCATTCTCTCATCTTTTTCCACTACTCTCAAATCTCTTTTTTTTTTTTTTTTTTTTTTTTTTTTGTTTTTTTTATTGTTGTTGTATGGGTTATAAAAAATCAAATCAAATATCATTGTAAAAGCTTAGTTTTAGAGTTTGTATGATATATATTTTTTAATCTTTTAAAAGGCTTATCTCCATTTTCTATTTTATATTAACATCTTATAAGTCATTATTTTCATAATTTCTTACAATATTCACCACAAAATAAGATCATGAAGTTGAAATGATCCATATCTAATTATCTATTATGTCTATGGTTATCTCACATATTCATGTATCATTTTTAATAATTTATAAAGATCAATATAATGTTTAAAGATCAATATAATTATCCATTTATAAAGTCTATTTTGTTTTGTAAAGTCTATCAACTCTATTTATAAAGACTATTTTGTTTTGTGATCCAATTGATAAATCTGCAAAGATCAATATAATATATATTTTTCTAATGATTTGAAGTTTTTGAAAACAAAAAGAACATAATTAAACCATTGGTTTTTGTGTGTTTAATCAAAATAAAAATGATCCAAAAAAGAAATCATATTCAGCTGGAACTTAAATATAAAAATAAATTATAATTTTAAAAAATACCATTTAACTAAATTCTCTAAAGATGAAACTATTAGTATGAAATCTAGCACTATAAATTAAATTGATGAGTGAAAAACAAAAAAAAAAAAACCAAAAAAATATAAGTTATCCTTGGGGTTTAAAAAATTATTGAGATTGAAGAATTCATATAATTTTATAAGAAAACTAATTTAGTGTGTCACTTCAAAAGTAATATTTTTTTTATTTTGAAATATTATGTGTAGGTGTTGAGTTTATATCAACAAACAACCAAATCATGTGAATTTTGATTCAGCCACTTGGTATTTCTTTTATTTTAGGTTATAAAAAATAAAATATTTATTTATAATTAAAGGCATGTAACTCCATTTAACTCAAATGTAACTCCTATCCAATAATTGTACATTAATTCATTCCTCCTACTAACTTCTTTCTCTTTCAAGAGAAAATATTTTTTGTTAAATTTTAATATTTTTTAATTATTTTGGTTGGCTAAACTTATATTCATATATTGGTTGGCTAAATTAATATATTTCTCATGTAAAATTATTGTTTATAATATATTTCTCATTTCAAAGTTTAAAGCAATATATCATATATATAAAAGTAAGGTTGAAAAAAAAGTAAGGTTTTGGTCTCTCCTTATTGGTTGATTTTCATTTAATGTTTTCTAATTTTTTTATTTTTTATTTGCTTTCTAATTACTTTACACAATATTTAAGACCCAATAAACACAAAACATTTAACTCACACATTAAAATAAAATTATAACTGAAAATAAAATAAATTATGCATTAATCATATTCTACCACTCAATTTTATTCAAACACAATAAATTACTATTGTAACTTCATAATTCTAAATGCAACTTCCATCATTTCTTATAATATAAATAAGCATTCTCTCAATCTCTCATTCTCTCATATTGGCATTCTTTTCCTATCTCATTTTCACGTTCTCTCATTCTCTTCTACAATACCTCAAATCATTTTTCATTTTTTTTAATTATTTTTGATTTCTTATTTTTGTTGTATGGTTGTAAAAAACAAATGAAATATCATTGTAAATTTTTAATGCTAAATTTTAATTTTAGAGACTATATGATATATATTTTACATTGTTCTTATTTTAAAAGATTTATCTCCATTATCTAATTTGGATTATTATCTTATAAGTAATCAGTCTCTCCTCCTCTCCCACCAATATCAAATGTTGTTATATCTCATATGTGTTATAAGAGTTTGATTCTATATTTTAATTTAGAAAGTATTATATATATATATATATAATACATTGTTCTATTTTTATAGATTCATCTACATTATCTAACTTGGATTACCATCTTATAGTAATCATTCTCTCCTCCTCTCCCACCAATATCAAATATTGTTATATCTCATATGTATTGTAACTTGTAAGAGTTTGATTCTATATTTTAATTTAGAAAGTATTATATATATTTAACATTGTTTTCAATTTTTATTTTCTCTATATAAATTTTATTTTCTTTATATAAAAATATAATATTTATTTTATATTTCTTGCCTTTCTAATCTATTCATATTTATTTTTTAAATTTGTATTATTAAATTTAAATTCACATATGTTGGTTTTAACAAAAAAAAAGTCAACTTTATCTGAGAACTAGATGTTCCTATTCATTTTTAAACGATCAATGTGTAACATAATATATATAAGCATTTTGTCTTGCAATCACAAGTTTCATTTCCAGTACTTAACTCCATGGTTAAACTATAATATATGTTGTCCTATTTGTAGGAACAATAACATACTTATTTAATATATTTAAAAGAGCAGATGATTAATCGAAATAAACATTTCTCCAAATTTTATAATTCAATCAATGTGAGTGTACTTATTACTTTGAATTTTTTTTATATTGAAGTTCATAAAATCATATAAGAAAACTAAAATACTATGTCACTTCAAATTTGGAAGGAAACACTTGGTATTCCTTTTAAAAAAAAGTCAAGACATATATGAAAATTTAATAATATTAAACTCACTTTAAAGGCATAAAAGGTCATTTAACTCAAAAATAACTTCTATCCAATAATTCCATACATTCCTCTCACAAATAAAAAAAGATATATATATATATATGTTCAATATTATATTTAAATATTACAAAATTTTTTAGTTAGCTAAACTTATAGTCACATATATATAATATATATACATAAGAATCTATATTACTTATTAACACCATAATTCAACCCATTATTTGTTTAACTCAAAATTGGTTTCAAAGCCAACTAAAGAAAAACAGAAACGATCTTATTGATATTAGACCAAAACATGGGCATACAAACATAATCACTTACACGGAAGATAATTACTTTTAAAAAATAACTTATTATTGCAACATCAACGTATGAAGAGTTTACATAAGCAGTTAATAAAAAATCTAAAATACAATAAATGTATTGAGAACAATATCAGTCAATGATAAGATTGGATCCTCAAAAGCAAGAAACAACATCCTCATAATTCATAAAAAAATAAACGCCACAATTGTACACATCTAAACGAAATGGTATAAACATATAGTGTATTAATACAAGTGACTGCGAAACCCATATATGTCTAATTAAAACGAAATAATACAAAAGAGAAAACAAAAAAGACCAAAAAAAACAAGAAATTAAAGTGCCAACTACACCACAACCCACTAATTGCGTGGGAAGCACCTAGTAAATAAAGTAAAGTAAAGAGAGTTAGGGAGTATGTTGTAATTTTACAAGTAAAAATTATAGGAGTAGCTAGAAGTGGGCGTAAGTATGAATAAAGTTGGGAAAATGGGTGTAAGTGCTATTTTCTCTATAAATAATACACACTCGCTTAGGTTTTCCTTTATCAAAAAGATTGGGCTCCAAACTCCCGCTAGCGGGAGTTTGGAGGGTGGCGTGTCCACCAAAAATACAACACTTCATGTGGCCAGTATTATCAGGATGTATCTCGGTTTCGGCGAATTTAAGGAGACGGGATATTGCATGTGATTCAGGATGTGCCCGCTGTGGGGCAGATGAGGAAACGGTAAACCATGCTATTTTTTGGTGTCCGCCAGCTCGACAAGCTTTGGGTTTAGCTCAGATCCCGGTCGGTCAGGTTTCGTTCCCCGCAGACTCTTTGTATGCCAATGTGGATCATTTTTTGGGAACGGACAATCCGGGTGCTCAGATTGCGGCGTTCCCATGGCTTATGTGGTATATTTGGAAGGCGCGAAATGCTCGAGTCTTTGAGAATATTATAGACAAGCCCGAGGAGGTTGTTAGGATAGCGGTGGGGGAGTCTTCCACATGGTTGCAGGCTCAAACAGAGGAGGAAGAGGAGGGTCTATCTACGATTCCTTGTGCCACTGTTGATAGAGTGACAGGACGAGTAGGGTCGCTGCCTACCGTCTTCTCGGGTTACCAGTGTTTTGTTGATGGATCATGGAGGATGGGAGACGAATTTGCGGGTGCGGGTTGGGTGTGTTCAACCGCTACAGATGGCTCGACGATAAAAGGAGCCACCAATTTCCGTCAGAGTCTTTCCCCTTTGCATGCAGAAGTAGAGGCTTTTGTTTGGGCTTTGCGCTGCATGATTGAACATGATTTTCGAGACGTAGCTTTTTATTCAGATTGTTCAGACGTGGTGAAGGTGGTGTCTTCCCCTCAAGACTGGCCGGCGTTCAAGACCTACCTCGATGACATAGAGTTGGACAGGGAGGAGTTTTCGTCTTTCTCTTTATCTTTTATTTCCAGAAGTACTAATGTTAGTGCAGATTCTTTGGCACGCCAAGCACGTACATCACAGCAGCATGTTTTGTTTGTAAATTTTTTTCCTTCACATTGGCTCATATGAGCTGATCAATTGTTGTCAAAAAAAAAAAAAAAAGATTGGGCTTTTAATGGGTCCAAACGGTCTCACATCTTTTTTTTTTGTCGGCAATATGTTTTTATTAGAAAAAAGTAATTTATCTATACTATTAAATGGGGAGTACACTTAGGGATAAAAAAAAAAACAAAAAACATGACATATATCTATGTTGCCAAACAGACCAACTTTACTACATAATTAAACTAAAAAAAAATTAAACTTCCCTAAACCAATGATAACAATTATAAAAGAAATAAATGATTAACTCCTTCATAAGTAAACTTCCCTAAAAAAATGGTAACAATCACTAAAGAAATAAATGATTAACTCTTCCAATATTTTAGGAAACTATATTAACTATAAAAGATACATTCCTATATTTTATGAAATTATATTAATTACAAATATTAAATTTAAATATTTGACATACCGTCACTATAAAAAAATTACAGCCAATAAGATTACAAAATGAAAATTTTAAATATTATAATAAAAACAAAATTATTTCTATTAACAATTCCTTGAATTTTATATAGTTATTAGAATTTTATAAAATAATAAGAGAGTTTTGCAATTAATAAAACTTATCATTTAACAAGATTTCCATAACAACTGTATCTAATTAATTTCTAATAGTAATATGAAAATAACTTAACTTTAATTTAAACAGATGATTTATTTTAAGAAATCTTGAAATAAAACATTAATTAGTTTACCAAATATCTAAAATTTAGGGATTATTTCTAAAACTAACCTTATATATATACTCTCATCGGTTTAATAGGACTTGCAAAATCTAGACAATTAATTCATTATCCAAATCTAATCATCCATATAGATTCAAACATATTGTATATGCATTAACTGAAAAATAAATAAGCTTTTAAAAGATTTTTTATAGATTTTTGTTGTTTTAAACGTAAAAGTAAAAAATGTTTAGCGAACTCTTTCCAGCCTATAAATAGAGTAATCGATTTAACATTCACATATCATATACATCACTCTAACAATATTGTTTATCTCTTTGTTTCTGCAAAAAAAAAAAAAATGTATGTGTCTCTGTATTTAAGTTTGCATATATGCATATACCTTGCTAACATAGTAACATCTACTATATTCTTTTTTTAGTTCACCAATACTATGTTCTATGTCCTGTTTATCACTTATTATTCTTATGAATTGTTAAATTTATAATTTTCAACTGTGTACATAAGCATATACAAATCAAGATCTTTTTCGAAAGCATACATTTTCAACTGTGTATATAAGGGAGGATTGTGGTATGAACGGGTGTTCATCCAATTGACATAGCATCTACAAAACAAGAAAATTACATTTGATTGCTTAATAGAAGTCCACATTTTCTATATGAACCCGATAAGTCACAAAATACTATATTAGTGTTTGTTTTCTTCAGTTTTATATAGATTTATTTAAGAAAACTCTATAGAAAATTCTTATTAGGGCATGTAGTTGAGTCTTGCATTAACATTATTAATTCACTTTCGAAACCAACAAAGAAAAGTACAATTTAATCTTCCATGACTGTTTTGTAAATTTATAATCAGCTGTATGTATTAAATTATATTATTTTCTTATTTTTTCAAATATATGATGTGAACAGTCTTTATTAAAATGACACTATAAGCATTATGTATATGGATAAGAAAACAAACAATACACATGGCAGTAAAATTTTATAAGAGTATCTTGAAATTTGTTTTTAAGTCATCCTTATCTTTAAAAAGTCTATAAATTTTAAAAACAGGACTACCCCGAAAAATACCACATGAGATTAGAAAATTTAGATAGCAACATTAAAATTTTAAATTCTTAATAATTTTGGTAAGAGTTAATTTAAGAACATATATTTTGTAGAATTCAGCTATTTTTGGATTAAAAAAAAAAAGATAGTGTTTTTAAAAAAATATAAAGAAAGTTTGTGTAATTTCCATTAATTTTGTAGTAATTTTGTAAAAATTAAATAATCAAATGGAAAACATGGATATCCCGTTAGAAGCTTTCTCTTTTTTTTTTGACAATTAAATACGGATATTCTTTTCCCAATCTCTTATCCGCTGGACTAATATAAATATTTTTCAAATAATTAAAAAAAAAATATTATATAACAAAAATTTACATTCGGTGGACACGGGATGTCCAAAATATATATGCCTATGTTCCTCATTTATAACTTATCTTTAAGAATGAACCATATAATATATAATAAGAATAAAGAAGTCAATTAATTTTGTAATTTTTTATTATAACATATGATATAAATATACTATGAATTATATTTATATTTATGTTTGTTCTATACGAGAGTTTGAGAATGTATGTTTTTGATCGAAAATACAAATTGGTCCCATATTGAGAATGTTTTCTTTTATGCAACGGAAATTTGAGAACGGCTGTAGGACATGATAAAACGGAAAGAGAATTATGTCCACCCCTAAATATTTGTATTTGTCTCAAACAGGGTCTCATCGTTGTTAGCGGTTATATATTTGATTTGATAGTTCACTAATTTAATAGAATCTAACCAATCATTTATCTAATTTAGTTAAAATATTGATGAACCCATTATTATTTTAAATTTTCAAACATTAATAAACTAAACCAAAAAAATCAAACTAAAATCTCAATTAGTATGAGTTTGATTATGACTACTAAAATAAATTAGTTTATAAACATAACCCCGCACGTATGTGCGGGTTCGAACCTAGTATTACATAACTTGGCTTACTAGTTCTTGCTTCCTTAGCTAACTTATCAACAGCAGTTACGTTTACATTACGGAGAATCTTAGTAAAAGAAATCTAAACAAAAGATCGACTAAAATTCATAATATCATGCAGATAAGTGGCAAGGTTGAAGTGTTCATTCTGATAGTTCCGTTCTTTTTCCAAATTATGAAGGAGTTTTTGGAATAAGATAGATGCATCTCCACAAAACATCACATTGTTGTACCCGAGCCTTTTGACGTGGGAAACTGCTGACCTTAATGCTTCAGCTTCGACTTTAAGAGGTGTGTTCATTGGATTGATGGATGCCCTCCCTTTAAGAACAAGCTGATGATCTGTGTTACAAAGAATCCAACCAATTCCTGCATATTCAGAAGGAGAGACCCATGATCCATCAACAAAGCAGCAGTACTCATTGGCCTTCAGATTAATATCTCGTTTGCTTTCTGTTTTTGTCAAAACCTGTTTTTCTCTCTCTTGAGATTTTCCAACCTCTATCTTTTCTTGATTATAAGTTAAGCTATCTTTCCATTGTTATAAGTCCATAAATGCTCTATTGATAATGAGTGGGATTGACAGCGTTTTATTTCTTGAATAGAAAATCATTTCTTGCTTTCCAGATATGCCAACCAATGAAAGGGGAAACGCTTACATCATTCCTTTGGTTGTTATTTAAATTCAGCAAAAAGTCCACATTCTGATGAACAGAATTTGAAAAAGGAGATGTACCTGATTGATAAGAACCAAGGGAGTGGCTCCAGATCTCCTTACTTACTCTACAATGAAAAAGAAGGTGGTTAATACTTTCTATAGCTTCACCACACCTGTGACAATTATCATCTCGTAGTATTTTTCTCTTCTTAAGATTTTCTGCAGTTGGTAAAGCATCATGAAGACACCGCCACCAGAAATGCTTAACTTTTTGTGGAATATTTTTGGCTCCATATATTTGAAAAATTCTTAGAAGATGTATATTTGAAACAAAATTTACCATGAGGGAAGCTTCATTGGAGAGCTTACGTTGAAGATGGTAGCCAGATTTTACTGTGTATACACCATCGTTAGTGTGCATCCAATTTATTACATCAGCTGACCTTGTAATAGAAGGACAAATGATTTATGTGAGGAACATCTTCCTCATCCATGATGCAATAAAGAAGCTCTTCATTCCAACCACCCTGTTCCAGCAAGTCGCTAACTTTCAAGTTAGGATACATACGTACTCCAGGACCAGACGATGGCCTAGGTGGATATACTGGGAACCAATTGTCATTCCATACTTCAATATGTTCTCCATTTCCAACAATATATTTTAATCCATGAGAAATCAGCTTTGTACCTTGGATAATGCTTTTCCATGCATAGTTTGTATTTAATTTAACTGGTGCTTTGAGGAGGATTGTCTTTGGAAAATATTTTACTTTAAAGACTCTTGCCATAAGTGAAGATGGTTTCTGTAGGATCCTTCAGCTTTGCTTAGCCAATAGAGCGATATTAAATTCTTTCAAATCTCTTATCATTAAACCTCCAACATTCTTTGAATCAACAATTTTTTGCCATGCCACCCATGGGATCTTATGCTTTTCCTGGCTGCTTGACCACCAAAATTGTCTCATAGCTTTTGTAATCTGAATGATTATTCTTGAGGGTAAAAGGAAGCAAGACATGCTATAGGTAGGGATGACTGTAACAGTTGATTTGAGAAGCACTTCCTTACTTGCAGGTGACAGGAGCTTAGTATACCAGTTGTCCATTTTGATATATTCTTTGTGCTAAATAAGAAAAAGTTTGTTTTGTTTCTTCCAATAAACTCAGGTAGTCCAAGATATCTACCAAAACCTTGCGTTTTATAAATCTTCAGTAGTTGGCAGAAATGATGTTTTTTATCCGAATCCAACCCTTTCCTAAATGTAATAGCTGATTTCTGAAAATGGCCTGAAGCTTGTTCAAACGGTCTCACATCTATCCTTGTTGGTCATATAAACTTGTAATAACTTCTAAGTTGGTTAGGCGGCTATGAATTATTTTTGCATTCAATTTGCCAAACTCAATAATGATTGTGTCAGACTCACGTGAACATTATTCGGACAATCCATATTCCATACTATATAAATCAATCAATAAATTACTTTAGTACGAGGTCAGTTAGCAGTTAGCCCATATTGGTGAAGGAACAAAATAGTGGGGTCGGAACTGAACTGCTTATTTTCTAGTAAAATACAAATAGTAATTCTAATAATTCCACGACACAGTATCGATTCGTGGGTCCATTATCTATATGCTATGTTACAGCCTCTGCCCTATTACATACAAATATACAATTATTGCTACTCACCATCTCCCTTTCCACACAAGGATAGTGTCTTAACAAGAAAAAAATAATATGTAAAATAATTATTTTGGTCAATGTGAAACACCATAACTAAAATATTAAATATTTCTATCAAAATACTTTTCTTGAATTTTTCATTGTTTACGACATCTATAATATAATATTAGTATTTTATAATTAATTTTGTGGTTTAATAAAGCATTCCAAACAAAAAATACATATGCACAAAAATCTAAATATGGAGAAGAATAAACGAATTAAGATAATAGATCTTGCACTAACGAGTTGTGTAGTATTATTCTTTAAAAAAATCTCACTACAAGCTTTAACTCAAACCAAAGAAGAACCATGCTTGAGGAAAGAGATGCTTGAAATGAGTGAGGCCAAGAATTGTGTAGCAAAGAAGAATAATATATATATTTAAAAGTCTTTTTTAAGTCTTTTAAAAGTCTTTCAATGCAAGTTCAAAAGTTTGCCTAGACTATATATATTACTACTTAATATCCTGCACAAATCCACGGATTATTGTATAATAGAGTATATTAATTCATTTAAACGTCATTAACATATGTTTGCACTTTTATTTCTTCAAATCATATAATATCAATATATATATATATAATTTAAATATAATTATACATATATACCTCTTGAATTTATTTGTTTTTTTATTGTTCAGCTTTGATAATAATTTTCATTAGTATTATTGAGCATTTGAGGTTAAAAATATTATTAATTATTTTAAATAAAATTTTGTTTTCTTTCTTATTTTATTCTTAATTAAAAATGCTAAATAAAATTGTTGAATTTGGGTGTTGGGATTTGGGTAGTTAAATGGATAATTAGTCAAAATTTTGGGTGTTAAAAGGGTTATTGTTGAAATCCATTTCAGTGAAAAATGAAGAAAAATATAAGCACAAGTTTTCGGAGGATAGTGGAAAAACTATGGTAAATATATGGTTTTGTTTGGTTATCAAAATAAAATGAAACAAGTCTCTATTTATATGAAATGATGAATTTTTGTGTAATAATAAATGCAAAATGACCAAAATATCCTCGTCTTCTTCCTCGGTGTCGGTCTGTAAACCCTAATTTATTTTATTTTATTTTGTCAACCAAACATTAAATTAAAAAATAACTCCAAGATTAGTTGTCCAAACAGGAGGGTAAGAGTTTACAAAAGAAATTTCGGAAACTAAAGTTCTCGAAGAACGAGCAAGACAATCTGTCCTCACATTTAATGTGTAAGAGATGATATGGGCCCTGACAAGAAGAATGGAGATACAGCCCAAGCCCAACAAGATAATCCCAACTTAAGTCAACAGAAGAAGACAAAGTCTTCATCGACAATACAACCCTGCAAAACAGAGGAGCAGAGCGACACAACAACGCACCAGACGGAACAGACCTGCACAACAAAGAATCAGACCTGCAAGTCAGAGAAACAGTAACAAATTCAAAAGCTCATCAATCCCTATCAAGACAGCTGGTAGTTAAGGATAAGGTTGTCTCCCAAAAGTCTAGATTGTTCTACTCTTGTATATAAATAGTGTTGTAAAATGTTACAAAAAGATTAATGAGAAAAGCATCTTCAAGACAATTACACCCTTGGTTTCTCTGTTCTTTCATGGTATCAGAGCCATTCTAAAGCTCTTACAGGCATTACAATGGCAACCACATATCCTTTTCCAGACAACGTCCATGTCTCGAGCTCTGTTACGCTCAAACTCAACGACACCAACTATCTTCTGTGGAAGACACAGTTCGAGTCTCTCCTCTCCAGTCAGAAACTCATCGGGTTCGTCAACGGAGCTGTCTCGGTCCCAGCTCAGACCCGTCGTGTTACCAACGGTGAAGTCACCACCGAAGTTCCTAATCCTCAGTATGAGGCTTGGTTCTGTACGGACCAACTAGTCCGGTCTTGGTTGTTTGGAACCCTCTCCGAAGAGGTTCTTGGTCATGTTCACAGTCTCGAAACCTCACATCAAATCTGGGTCTCGCTTGCTGAAAATTTCAACAAAAGCAGCGTAGCCAGGGAATTTTCTCTTCGTCGCAACCTGCAACTTGTTACCAAGAAGGGAAAAACTTTCTCCGCTTACTGCAGAGAATTCAAAACCATTTGTGACTCTCTCAGCTCCATTGGGAAGCCTGTAGATGAATCTATGAAGATCTTTGGCTTCCTCAATGGACTAGGAAGGGAATATGACCCCATTACTACGGTTATCCAGAGCTCTTTGAGCAAACTACCAGCTCCTACCTTCAACGATGTAATCTCAGAAGTTCAAGGATTCGACTGTAAACTACAGTCATATGAAGATACAGCCGCTGTCACCCCTCACCTTGCCTTCATGACAGAGAAGACGAATCCGTCTGCTCCTCAGTTTGCTCCACATCACAAAAGTCGTGGTGGTCGCTTCGGTCAGAACAGAGGCAGAGGAGGCTATACAACACGAGGTCGTGGATTTACTCAACACCAGTCCTCCTCTCAAGGTCAAGGAGAGAGACCTGTCTGCCAAATTTGTGGTCGCATTTGTCACACTGCCCTCAAATGCTACAACAGATTTGACAACAATTACCAAAGTGATGTTCCAACGCAAGCTTTTGCCTCTCTCCGGGTCTCTGAAGAAAATGGTCGAGAATGGCATCCAGACTCTGCTGCGACAGCTCACATAACATCATCTACCTCTGGTCTTCAAGGCGTCACCAGTTACAAAGGCAATGATACGGTGATGGTTGGAGATGGAGCCTATCTCCCCATAACTCATGTTGGTTCCACCACCATATCTTCCTCCAAGGTACTATTCCCATTAACGAAGTATTAGTATGTCCTGACATAAAGAAATCTCTGCTCTCTGTCTCCAAGTTATGCGATGATTATCCCTGTGGTGTTTTCCTTGATTCTAATAATGTATACATCATCGATTTAAACACTCAGAAGGTGGTGTTCAAGGGTCCTCGTAAAGAAGGACTCTATGTGCTGCAGAATCAAGAGATTGTGGCTTGTTTTTCAAATCGACAATGTGCAGCAAGCTTAGAAACTTGGCATCATCGTCTAGGACACTCAAACTCAAGATCTCTGCAGCATCTTCAAGCCTGCAAGGAAATTCAAATCAATAAGAACAGAACATCTCCCATTTGTGAGCCTTGCCAGATGGGAAAGAGCACCAAGCTTCAGTTTTTTTCTTCTACTTCTCGCAGTTTAAAGCCTTTAGATAGGATCCACTGTGATCTTTGGGGACCCTCACCGGTTGTGTCAAACCAAGGGTTCAAATATTATGTGGTTTTTGTTGATGATTATTCAAGATTCTCATGGTTCTATCCATTACATTTAAAGTCAGATTTCTACTCAGTGTTTCTTGGATTTCAAAAACTGGTTGAGAATCAATTGAATGCAAAAATACGAATCTTTCAAAGTGATGGGGGTGGTGAGTTTACAAGTAATAACTTCAAGAAACATCTTCAAGAACATGGGATCCATCACCAAATCTCATGTCCCTACACCCCACAGCAAAACGGGCTTGCAGAGAGGAAGCATCGACATTTAGTAGAGCTTGGTCTGTCTATGTTATTTCATAGTCACACGCCTTTGAAATATTGGGTAGAGGCGTTTTTTACGGCCAACTACATCGTAAACATCCTACCTTCTTCTGTACTCAATGATGTCAGTCCTTATGCAATGCTTCATCAAGACAAAGTCGACTATTCCTTCCTCCGAGTCTTCGGTTCTGCTTGCTATCCATGCCTGCGGCCTTTAGCACAGAACAAATTTGATCCGCGATCACTGCAATGCGTGTTTCTTGGTTATCATAACCAATATAAAGGCTATCGTTGCCTATATCCTCCCACTGGTAAAGTTTATATATCCAGGCATGTTATCTTTGATGAGGGTCACTTTCCATTTAAAGAAAAGTTTCAGCAGCTCTCTCCACCGTATACAACACCCCTTCTCCAGGCTTGGCAACAAATATACACATGCTCATCACCAGTGCATTCACACAGTCTGCCATCGTTCCCCATGCCACCAGGAGATTCTAACAGTCCACTGATTCCCAATCATATCCCCACAATGTCACAAATTGATCCAGAAGAAGAGGTACTGCACCACGATCATAATCTTGATGAAGATTCAACTGTAGAAACAGAGTCGCCATCTCCCCATTCCTCTGACATAAATACTGAGTCAGACTCTGCAACCTCTACACATGGTGATCCTGCTCCAAATCCAATCGTCGTACCAGCGATCACAGACAATCTTCATCCCATGACTACCAGATCCAAGGATGGGATCCAAAAACCTAACAGACGTTATGCTCTTCTTGCCTCCAAACACACCGCAGCTGAACCGAAAAACATTACCATGGCCATGAAGCATCCGGGTTGGAACAATGCAGTCATGGAAGAGATAAATCGAATTCATATGTTGAGAACCTGGTCTCTTACCGAGCCTACTGCAGACATGAATATCTTGTCCTCCAAGTGGGTTTTCACAACAAAGCTCAAACCTGATGGTACAGTTGACAACTTGAAAGCTCGTCTTGTCGCCAAGGGCTTTGACCAAGAAGAGGGAGTGGACTATCTTGAAACTTTTAGTCCTGTAGTAAGGACTGCAACCATACGCTTAGTTCTTGATACGGCTGTTGCTCACTCTTGGCCTATCAAGCAACTTGATGTATCGACTGCATTTCTACACGGTGAATTGCAGGAACCCGTATTCATGTATCAACCTTCGGGTTTTGTTGATCCAGACAAACCAAATCACGTCTGTCGTCTCACTAAAGCCCTTTATGGCTTAAAACAGGCTCCAAGGGCATGGTTTGATACATTCAGCAACTTCCTGCTCGACTTTGGCTTTGAATGCAGTACATCAGACCCCTCCTTGTTCGTGTGCAATCAATACAACAAGACTTTGGTGCTTCTGCTATACGTAGATGATATACTCCTCACCGGGAATGATCCTTCTCTGCTTGACCAACTCCTCACTGCCCTTAGCACTCGTTTCTCAATGAAGGATCTTGGTCAACCTAGCTATTTTCTTGGCATACAGTTTGAGACTCTATCTGATGGCCTCCTACTGCATCAAACAGGGTATGCCTCTGAAATCCTGTTTCAAGCTGGCATGTCAGATTGTAATCCCATGCCCACTCCACTTCCCCAACAGCTGGAAAATCTCGACAGTACACCATTTGTTGAACCAACCTACTTCAGGAGCCTAGCAGGCAAACTGCAATATTTGACAATTACTCGGCCGGATCTTCAATATGCAGTAAACTTTATATGCCAAAGGATGCATAGTCCTACTAACTCCGACTTCAGTCTACTCAAGAGGATTCTCAGGTATGTGAAAGGAACCATCAACATGGGTCTTCCAATCCGTAAACACAACAACCCGGTCCTCTCTGCTTTCTGTGATAGTGACTATGCTGGCTGCAAGGATACACGGCGATCCACATCAGGATTTTGCATCTTGCTTGGCTCCACTCTAATTTCGTGGTCTGCAAAACGTCAGAAAACCGTCTCCAACTCCTCCACTGAGTCAGAGTATCGAGCTTTATCAGTGGTAGCTCGCGAACTCATGTGGATTTCCTCCCTCCTCCGTGATATTGGCGTCTCTCAGTATCAACCCACCCGAGTCTTCTGTGACAACCTGTCCGCGGTCTACCTCTCTGCTAACCCGGCTTTACACAACCGCACTAAACACTTTGACAAGGATTTTCACTTTATCCGTGAAAGAGTAGCTCTTGGTCTCATTGAGACTCACCATATTCCGGCGACCTTGCAACTCGCAGACATCTTCACCAAACCACTCCCACGCCCATCGTTCTTTGATCTTCGTGGCAAACTCGGTGTGTCTGCTTCTAACGTCTCACCCACGCCAAGTTTGAGGGAGGGTGTAAGAGATGATATGGGCCCTGACAAGAAGAATGGAGATACAGCCCAAGCCCAACAAGATAATCCCAACTTAAGTCAACAGAAGAAGACAAAGTCTTCATCGACAATACAACCCTGCAAAACAGAGGAGCAGAGCGACACAACAACGCACCAGACGGAACAGACCTGCACAACAAAGAATCAGACCTGCAAGTCAGAGAAACAGTAACAAATTCAAAAGCTCATCAATCCCTATCAAGACAGCTGGTAGTTAAGGATAAGGTTGTCTCCCAAAAGTCTAGATTGTTCTACTCTTGTATATAAATAGTGTTGTAAAATGTTACAAAAAGATTAATGAGAAAAGCATCTTCAAGACAATTACACCCTTGGTTTCTCTGTTCTTTCATAATGCACGCGGGATCTTGGTTAGAGTGAAGGAGGGGAACGATTATACAACTAAACCCTAAACCCTAATTTGAAGCTGCCTATTTATTTCTTTTGCAACTATTAGTCGTTATACCTTGTTATTCTTATAGTTTCAACCCTAATATGACAGATCTATGAAAGGAAATCATAGTTAGAAATTTAAAAGTTCTCAATTTTTTTTTTGATAATCCGATTTATTGGCCGACTATAGTAAAATCGCGGCGGTAAGGAACCGCCGAGCATGTAACCGGTGATTATACGGCCGCATAAGCCGATTTTTAAAATAGGGCATAAAATAAAGGAAAAATAAATAAAAACAATGTAAGATATATATTAAACAACAAATATAATCAAACTCTTACAATGATATCTTAATTGAGTTTCCAACCCATACAAGAACATTAAAAGAAAAACAAAGATATTTAGGATTTGAGATATGGTGTGGGAGGATGTGAGAATGGTTATTTATAGGATAATAAGTGATGGAAGTTACATTTCTAAACTAATTAATTTAGAGGAGTTATAATTATGATTGATAGTGTGTTTAATTGAAAATGAATGGAGGAAAAAAAAAATTCGATTCACTATTTATGTAGTTTAGTTACAATTTAGTAGTAAAGAGTGGGTTTAAAGTATGCATTAATGTGTATGATTAAATGTGTTCTATTTTATGTTTAATTAAAAATTTATTTTAAATTTTTTCAAAAAGTAAATACCAAATGGACTAATAAGAAGAGAGTAATTACTTTTATATATATGATAATTGTATAGTTAAGATGATTAAAATAAGAAAGATTTCAATATATTAATATAATTAAATCTAATGAAAATTGGTGTTAGTGTATTTAGGTTTGAGAAAAAAGTATATGTTAAAATGTCAAATGTAATATTATAATTTTTTTTGGTTTTAATTTGTAGTTTAATGGAAAAAACAAAGGAAAATTAAAATATGAAAGTGTGTTATGATTTTATTTTATATTTCGTATTTTTTATGGGGGATTTTCAAAAATACTCATTTTCTATGTCTCTCTACAAAAATACCTTTTTATAGTGTTCATTTTTAAAAATATCCCTTTTTAAAATATAAAATGACTAAATTCTAAATCCTAAACCCCAAATAATAAACCCTACCTCCTAAAAACTATACCCTAGATATAAAATAGAGAACCCAAACCTAAAAAAAATTCTAAAAAGTAATTTAACATATTGCTATTGTGTAAAAGAGGATAAAAATGAAAATGTTAAAAAAAAGGTATTTTTGAAAAGGATTAACTCAAAAAGACATTTTTAACAAATTCTATTTTTAATTATTATTATCTATTATTTATTTTAATATAATGATATACTTAAAGTTTGTTCAAATGGGTACTAGGTAATATCCCACGTTATAAAATAAGGCATATTAATTAATTTAAATTAAATTAATAATCACAAAAATATAACAAATTAATTTAAATGTCATTAACATTTCTTCACACTTTTATTTATTCAAATTATACAATATCAAAATATATAATTTATTTAAATATAATCATACATACATATCTTTTGATTGTAATTTGTTTTTTTTTATTGAACCAAGTATTAAAATTGACGTGTCAAATTGAAACTAATGAAAACGACATGATAAGTTTCGAAAAAAGGAGTAATGTAAGGATATCAAAACAAAATTGACGTGTTAAATTAAAATTAATAAAAACATAAAAATGCCAGTGTGAATAAGAATGATATTATGTTTTATTATATCATCGGCCCCTATACTGTAAGGAAAGTGATTTTTTTTGGTTCACGAAAAACATAATTTTTTTTTCTTTAACAACTCAATTTTGACCTAATCCTATTGAGAGAGACAAGGAGGCCCTGTCCTGTATTTAAAGTGAGGACCGTATCCATTCCCATATCAATCGTTCCTTTTTCTCTCATTGTGTTGCCAAAAAAAAAAAAAAAAAAAAAAAAAAAAAAAAACTTGTAAACAATGGAGGCTGATGCTGCATTGCCGTTGCCTCAAAACAACAATTTAAAGGTTGAGGTGAAAAAGCAGTTACGGCTCTCTGCGCCACTAATCGGCGTGAGCATACTGCAATATTCCCTCCAAGTCATCTCAGTCATGTTTGTCGGGCATCTTGGCTCACTCCGTCTCTCTGCGGCATCCATCGCTACCTCCTTCGCTTCTGTCACTGGTTTTACGTTTCTGGTCAGTAGCCTAATCTCTCTTTAATTAGAAAAATCCTGAGAGAAGAAATTATGAAGGAATAGTGTTGTTGTTAGGTAGGAATAAGTGGCAAAACTCATATTAAATTCAATCTCTAAACAGCAGAGGGGCTCATAGGGTTGATATTTGCTATACCAAAATCATATTAAAAATAGTCTCATTCTCTGGCATATTTTACAGATGGGAACGGCAGGTGCGCTGGAAACACTTTGTGGGCAGTCATATGGGGCAAGGCGGTTCGGGAATCTAGGCATCCTCATGCAGAGAGCCATGTGTGTTCTATTGGTGCTCTCTGTTCCTCTGTCAATAATCTGGGCTAACACAGAGCACATTCTTGTAATAGCCCACCAAGACAAGTCCATCGCTAGGCTTGCAGGAACGTATGCACAGTACATGATCCCGAGCATCTTTGCGTACGGACTTCTTCAATGTCTTAACAGGTTTTTGCAAGCACAAAACAATGTGTTCCCTGTGTTTGTGAGCTCTGGAATTACAACTGCACTTCACGTGCTTCTATGTTGGGTCTTGGTATTGAAGTCTGGTCTAGGATACAAGGGAGCTGCTCTAGCGATTTCCATCTCCTATTGGACTAATGTTGTTCTCCTCTCCTGTTATGTCAAGTTCTCACCTTCTTGCTCTCACACCTGGACTGGCTTCTCTAAGGAAGCTCTGACCGATATTTATACTTTTGTCAAGCTTGGTTTTCCTTCTGCAGTTATGGTCTGGTGAGTGGCTTTTCTAATGTACATATGCTTCAGTTTCATAAAATTTACTTCACATAGTATCATGATTATTAATTCATATATGCATATGACAGTTTTGAGATGTGGTCTTTCGAGCTATTGGTTCTACTGTCAGGCCTGCTCCCTAATCCAGTTTTGGAGACTTCAGTCCTTTCAATTTGGTAAGATGGATTACGTCTTAACCATTTGTCATTTTTACCTTGTTTTACTTAGTATAAAGGTCATCCAATCTCTGTCTATTTCCAGCCTAAATACTTCATTAACTGTTTGGATGATCCCGGTTGGCCTCGGTGGTACTGCAAGGTAGTAAGCACACAAACATAAACGAGCTAATGTTATATGTTTATAACTGCACAAAGTAATTTACCTCTGTTATCTACCTTGCAGCACAAGGGTCTCAAATGAGCTCGGAGCAGGGAATCCGGAGGTGGCAAAGCTGGCTGTACGCGTGGTTGTAACCATTGTCATCGTTGAGGGTCTGCTTATCGGATCTGTTTTGTTGCTTGTGCGGCATAAATTGGGATATGCTTTCAGCAGCGACCCAAAAGTCATCAAATATGTAGCATCAATGATACCAATTGTTGTTGCAGGCAACTTCCTCGATGGCTTTCAATGCGTTCTATCAGGTTCTTAACACATCAAAAAACTTAAGTTACTTTCCTTGCAAGTGAAGCAAAAATTATTTCTGGTTAATGTTCACTTTGGTTTGGTACGTTGTCTCATTTTGGTTGTAGGGGTTGCTAGAGGATGTGGATGGCAAAAGATTGGAGCATGCGTGAATCTCGGTTCATATTATCTTGTTGGAGTGCCCTTGGGTTTGCTTCTTGGTTTCCATTTACATCTCGGTGGTCGGGTAAACACAGTGCTTGAATTCTCTTATTGCTTCTAGTCTATGTATGAGTTCAAGTGCAACAAGATAGTTTATCAATTACAGACCTGTATGCAGGATATAACCAACACACGTTCTTCAACATAGTAATATTGAGTACTGCTATATCGTTTCTTCAGGGGCTTTGGCTGGGAATTGTAACTGCCCTTGTTGTTCAAGTGATCTCTCTTTCCCTCATCACCATACTTACAAATTGGGATAAAGAGGTAAAACAGAAAACCTGTTATGATTTACTTTGGATTTCAAATTGCTGTGCCTGTATGCATGCATATTCATTGTTTACCCCCATACTAATATTTTCTTACTAATTATTATTATTTGTTTTTAATTTGGTAGGCCAAGAAAGCATTAGCCAGGGTTAGGTCTTCAGATCAGGCAGATGGAGAAGCAGAGTGATCGTGCGTGTTTCTTCCATTACACTAGTGCCCGTTGGTAGACTTAACCTGTGCTTTTATAGTTTTATTAGCAAGCCCTAGTATAAACAAGAGATTCAAAATTGAGACTCCCAAGTGTCTTTTGAGAACGAAACCTGTTTTTTCTCTAAACTTATATAATATTTATTTGATCGGATCAAATTGATCCAGTAAGCAAATATGCTCAAGCCTAGCCCAACTAAAATTTCCCCACCAAGCTCAAATATCCCTCTGTATTCATTACATGTGTTATTATTTATTTATTATACCCAAAGGCTTCACAATATCCAATCAAACACAACAAAACCCAAAACGAAACAAATTCAAAGGATTCCTCCCCATACACTCACGAAAACATGAAAATGGGAATTGGTTTAGTGTTTCTTATAGTTTTTATGGCTGTGATGTCTTCGACAAGGGTCCCTGCTTAGTCAGGTAGCACAAACGTGTTGATTAGCTTGTCGCCATGTCTCAACTACCTTTAGCCGGAAACAGGAAACTCTACCTCTCCTCCGCAGCAATGATGTCGTCAGTTTGACTGTTTGGTAGCGTAGTCCAATCGTCTCCTGACTGTTTGTGTGAAGTCCTTAACGGTGGTGGCTCTCAGCTAGGTATCAGTGTTAACCAAACACAAGCTCTTGGTCCGCCAAAGGCTTTTGTAATGTCCCAAATCTAACGATATGTATTATGTTTTATTCCAGGTGGTGGTGGAGGTGGTTCAACTCTCCTGCAGAATCACCAAATTCTTCAGGTAACCGAATTAAAACAGATGTAAGGAAGAAACACCAGTCTCGAAAATGGTCTTTATGTTATCTAATGCATCCATATGGCAAATTTATGTTAGGACCAGGAAATGGATAGAAAACTGTGCCAACAGGGGAAGGAGGCGGACCATCGTCTGATGGGAGCTCTATCATGTTCTCATTTCCTCTTCTTACCTTCTTTTTTTCCCGCAGCTTCCTACATGGCTACATCGCAATATTTTGAGTAACTGATTTTTCATTTTTCCCATCCATGGTTTCTACTCAAACCGATGAAGCTACTCAGATTGTTTTCTTTATTTTTCCCTAGTTTCTAAAAATAAAACTTATTTTTGTGCTTGTGAGAAATTATTAACCTTTATATTTTTGAACCGAGTTATTCCGGTTTGGTACAGTTGATCATTTCCAGATTCATAAGAAAGAAACCGGCCTTTACTTACGTCTTCTACTCAAATCCCACAGACACACTTTTGATTGCTAGAGAGAAACCAAGATTCATGTTCAAACGACGATAATGGAATGAGACAATCATTTCTCAAGCTCGCTGGTGATCTCTCTTCTCTCACGGATTCTTCACCATTCGCAAAGCTTCTTGATTCATGCATCCGAGCCAAGTTATCAGCAACTGATGTCCGTTGTGTCCATGCTTCTATCTTCAAATCCGGTTTCTCAAACGAGGTCTTTTTACAGAACCGTCTCATTGACGCGTATGCGAAATGTGGGTCACTTAACAATAGTCGCCAACTGTTCGACGAAATGCCTGAACGAAATGTTTACACTTGGAACTCTGTTGTGACGGGTTTGACCAAGTTAGGTTTTTTAGATGAAGCTGATTCTTTGTTCCGGTCAATGCCTGAACGCGACCAGTGTACTTGGAATTCCATGGTTTCGGGTTTTGCTCAGCATGATAGGTGTGAAGATGCTTTGTTTTATTTCGGTATGATGCATAAGGAAGGGTTTGTGCTAAATGAATATACTTTTGCTAGTGGTCTTAGCGCTTGTTCAGGTCTGAATGATATGAATAAGGGTGTACAAATACATTCTTTGATTGCAAAGTCGCCTTGTTTGTCAGATGTGTATATAGGTTCTGCTCTTGTTGATATGTATTCCAAATGTGGTAACGTCAATGATGCTCAGCGGGTTTTTGATGAGATGGGTGATAGAAACGTTGTCTCTTGGAATAGTTTGATTACATGCTACGAACAAAATGGTCCTGCCCTGGAAGCTCTCAAGGTTTTCCAAGTGATGTTGGAGTCTAGGGTTGAGCCAGATGAGGTTACATTAGCAAGTGTGATTAGTGCCTGTGCAAGCTTGTCGGCGATTAAGGTTGGTCAGGAAATTCATGGCCGTGTTGTTAAAAACGATAAATTAAGGAATGACATCATTCTAACCAATGCTTTTGTGGATATGTATGCAAAGTGCAGCAAAATAAGTGAAGCTAGGTTCATATTTGATAGCATGCCTATCAGGAATGTAATTGCAGAAACTTCCATGATTAGTGGGTACGCAATGGCTGCAAGCACTAAGGCAGCTAGACTCATGTTCACCAAAATGGCGGAGAGGAATATTGTTTCATGGAATGCGCTAATTGCTGGCTATACTCAAAATGGGGAAAACGAAGAAGCACTGAGTCTCTTTTGTCTCTTAAAGAGGGAATCAGTATCCCCGACCCACTATACTTTTGCAAATATCCTCAAGGCATGTGCAGATCTTGCAGAGTTACATCTCGGCATGCAGGCTCATGTCCATGTCTTGAAGCATGGGTTTAAGTTTCAATCTGGTGAAGAAGCTGATATATTTGTTGGCAATTCCTTGATAGATATGTATGTAAAATGTGGTTGTGTAGAAGATGGATATCTTGTATTTAGGAAGATGATGGAAAGAGATCGTGTTTCCTGGAATGCGATGATTATTGGGTTTGCACAAAATGGTTATGGAAATGAGGCTCTTGAGTTGTTCAGAGAAATGCTTGATTCTGGAGAAAAACCAGATCATATTACCATGATTGGTGTCCTCTCTGCATGCGGACATGCTGGATTTGTTGAAGAAGGACGACATTACTTCTCTTCCATGACCAGAGATTTTGGTGTGGCTCCGCTTAGGGATCACTATACGTGCATGGTTGATTTGCTTGGTCGAGCTGGATTTCTCGAAGAAGCAAAGAGCATGGTCGAGGAGATGCCCATGCAACCAGATTCTGTTATATGGGGTTCACTGCTTGCTGCTTGTAAAGTACATAGGAACATCATGATAGGTAAATACGTTGCAGAGAAGCTTCTAGAAGTAGAAGCGTCAAATTCAGGACCATATGTTCTTCTGTCTAACATGTACGCTGAGGTCGGAAAATGGGAGGATGTGATAAGTGTACGAAAGTTGATGAGGAAAGAGGGAGTCACGAAGCAGCCAGGCTGTAGTTGGATAAAGATACTAGGACATCTTAATGTTTTCATGGTTAAAGACAAAAGGCATCCTCGAAAAAGGCAGATACACTCACTTCTTGATATTCTAATAGCAGAGATGAGACAGGAACCAGATCATGCCGAAACAGAATCACTCTCGTCTGAGGAAATGGATCTTCTTTGGGACAATGCCATGTAAGTGCTTTTTGCTGGATTTGTTTTCTTTTTGTTGGAAATCTATTCTCTTTACTTGAAAAAAACTTTAGGAAATAGAAACAGGTAGTAAGTGAGAGACGATAGAATCAATGGAAATTTCACTTTTTGCATAAACAACACTTTCTTTAACATCTTTGGCTGCTGTACGAAGTAAATGATTAAACACATAAACAAACCTGTAACCAACCCAATGTATTTCAGAAAATATATTATTGTTACCACATTTATTAAACAAGAGTGGTTTTGAAACTTCTTTGTGAACATCTACACCTCAGAATCGCATAGGAAATGAACCTGTAGAACAAGACAAAACATAGCATGATCACAACGTTTTTCCATCTATTTTTCTCTCCATACCTTTCTTCTTTTAGTAGATCCTCCTCTGTCATCAAGCATTTTCCAAATCCATACTCTAAACACTTGCTTGATTTGGAGAACTCATTAATCAGAAATCCTTCAAACGGGTACTTGAACAAGGAGATGTAGTGCATGAAAATCCAATAATTAGGGATCTCATGGTTTGATATGAAGTAGCCAGAAAACAGAAAGAAGGAACCCATCACACCAGAAATCACTGAGTTTCCAACAATGAAATTAGGAACCAGTGCACTAAAGCACACAACCACTGAGTTTGCTGTGTAGAGGATCAACCAAATTAGGAGCAAAAAGTGCAGAAATGCCATGAAATTTGGGTTCAGTCCCACCAGCCAGTACACTGGGACTGAGAATAGAATAGCTAGGATGAGCAGAAATGGCAAGTAAACAAGTCCATTGGCGACGGCATATGAAGACACTCTGTAGCTTCCACTAGATGTTTCCTTCATCAGAATCTCTCTTTCTTGCAGAAATATAGGGAGTGCCTCTATTGTTGAAGTTAGCAGGAAGGTCAGTATGAATGCAAAGAGCCCAACTCTTTCTCGTGCACCTTTTAAATCTTCTTTGAGATTATGAAAAATTAGACCTAGGACAACCCCTGAACCTAACATCTGAACAGTCCTGCACGCGAAAAGCTCCTTGGTTCTTAAAATGTTCTTGGAGAACCTATGAGTGAGTATCATAGTTTCTTCTAGTCTTGAATTTGCAAAATCTCTGGTGAACTCCGTTGCTATGTTCATCGTTCCTACATCAGCAACCCTTGTTTGTTGAAACAGCTGTTGTAGTGTGAATTTTCCACTTCTGCTCTCCCCTTGATTATCTTCTGATCTCTTCTCTTGTAATGTTTTTTGTGATGTTAGGATATGAGCTTCTCTTCTGCTTTCCTTTAGCCGTTGCTGTTTTGTGATGGGTTCGATTGATTCAATGGCAAATTCGACGATGTTTTCATGGATAGGAGGGTGCAAACCATTTGACCTTAAATACACTCCAAGCTGATCCACCGAGCCCTGCTTTAAGGTCGAGCCATTGGCCAACAAAAGAACAGAATTGAACTGTTTGACTATCCGAAACCCTGGTTGGTGGATACTCAGAATAATGGTCCGGCCTCGTGTTTCAGCCATGTGCTTGAGCATGTCTATGATCTGTAGAGCCGAAGTACTATCAAGACCAGAGGTCGGCTCATCAAGGATCAAAACTTTGGGTTCGTGAATAACTTCAACTCCTATGGAGACACGGCGTCTCTCTCCACCCGATATCCCTCTGACGGTATCATCGCCAACACGAGCTGTTGCAACAGCTTCAAGCCCAAGCTCATGGACCAACGACTTAACCCGTGATCTCAGCTCGTCAGCAGGGAGCTTTAAACGCAGCTTAGCACTGAACAGAAGGGTTTCCTCAACCGTAAGCAAAGGAAACAGAGTGTCCTTTTGGGTGACATAACCAGAAATTTTCTTGAAGTTGGCTCTATCCACCGGTCTCTTGTTGACCAAAACCGACCCGGTTTGAGGGATGAGTCTAGCAGCTAGAATTTCAAGCAAAGAAGACTTCCCTGCACCACTTGGGCCAACAATGGCAAGAATTTCCCAAGGTTTGGCTCTGCAGGTCACTCCTTTTAGTACATGCTTGACTTTGTTGCCGGATTCATGCTCTAGCTTCCACGACTCTTCCTCTGTCTTAACCGTCTGGTCAGCTTCCGGCCGCGGGTTTTGAGTAAAGAATCCGAAAGGATTAACATTAATCTTCCGTTCAAAGATGTTATAATCAATATCTAGAGCTTCGATCTCACATCCTTCCTTCTCCATTGATGAAGAAGCTTTGTTCTCTCTCTCTTTCTCTCTTTCTCCAATGCTGTAGTAGCTTAAGAAAATGGACAAGTAATAGAACAATACCAATTATATATGATCTCTTTTGTTGGTTTTTCTACTGATGTGTATCATGATTATAATAAACTTTGATTAGTATTGGATTGGTCATAATGGTTCAAAAGACAGCTAGACTTCTGTAACTTGTAGTATTGGATTTAAGTGAAGAGAGTTGAAAATTTTAAGTTTGGTCACGGGCCATTGTTTTCTTATACCATATAAATAGAGAGAGAGTGGTTCACATGCCATTGTTCTTCTCACTTCTCTGTAACTTTTCCAAGAAATGAAGAGTCACGTGTCCCTTTGTACCCATTATTTACTTCCATATCTGTAATCTATATATACTACTTGTCAATTTGTCATGTCTTCACCAATTTCCAATTTTTTTAAAAAAATCATTTAACATTGTTAAAAAGTTGCCGACGTCTTCAAGAAAAGTGATTTTCAGAAATTTTTGTTTTGTTAATGGCATTATTAGTTTCTTGATCCCCGGCTAGCACCGATTACGCCCCGCAAAATTGCTAGACCCACCTTGTCCACCTTAATTAATGACTAATCCTCACCTAGCATTAATTATCTAATTAACATGTCTCCTATGTATGGCTAGATAAATGGATTCTTGATGACGTTCCAAGGCGGCCGTTTAATAGAGAAATGCAAATAGACCTCAACTTGAAGGTTTCTGCTCTGTTAACATCGGAAGGTGAATGGAACAGTCTTTTATTGCATCGGCTCTTCCCTCCAGAGGATGTGATCAAAATTCAGTCCTTTCCCCTGCAACAACACTTCCTGATCGTTATGTGTGGGCGTTTACAAAGGATGGTAAATACTGTTAAAAGTGGGACCAGGTTCCTCACTAACGAAACAGCAGCTGGGGTACATATCCCTGAGGATGTTAGAGCAGTGAATGAGATCAAGACATGTATTTGGGATACACATACGGAACCAAAAATTCGCATGTTTATATGCAGAACCTTGTCTGGTGCTTTAGCAGTGGCAGAGTGTATACGCAATCATGGTATTCAAGTAAATCCGGTATGCCAAGAATGCAGAGCTGAGGAGGAAACAATTGTGCATGTGCTTTTTGAATGTACTTTAGAGACAAGAGTATGGAGTGCTTCTTTGCTTCCTTTACCGCCTCAAGGGTGTGCTCCTACTGTTGCAGAGAACGTGCAATACCTATTGCAGCTCATGAATAGAGGAGAAATACCGGCCAACCTCAGAAATGCGATCCCTTGGCTTTTATGGGAAATTTGGAAAGCAAGGAATGTACTCGTCTTTTCAGGCAGAACTCAGGATCCCCATGTGTTGATAGCTACAGCACTAGAATCGGCGGAGGTATGGCTATGCCAGCATGCCATGGTTCTGCAAGACAGTAATTCTGCACAACAAAGGTTCGTACCTCGGTTAACAAGATGGAGTAAGCCTGCAGCAGGAGTGTTAAAATGCAATGTCCACTGTGCTTGGGTTAACGACACATATTATTGTGATGGAGCTTGGATTTTGAGGAATGATGCATGGAATGTGCAGTTTCATGCTAGGGATGCTTTCCTTCCAAGGATGAATCGGATATCAGCAAAATTGAGCTGCATCTTATGTTGTCTGCAGAGTCTCAGTAATCTTCAGGTCCATTCATGTGAACTATGGTCGGATTGTCATGTGGCTCTAGAGGCTTTGGAGTTCCCGTTGGAGTGGCCAAAATATCGATCTCAGATAGGGAAGATCGCAGGAGTAATACAGGCGATGGGGGAAGTTACTTTTAAACTCTCCTCGCCGAAAGCCAACTTGTTGGCTAGGGAGATTGCTCATAGCGTCACTAGAGATGGACGACTCACTTCATATCTTGCTCTAGGAGGGCCTTTGTGGCTACATGATCGGATAGAAGAGGATCGTGCGGATTGAAAATGAAGTTTGCATAGTTTTCGGTCTCCTACAACGAGTGTGTTGACTTTAATGTTTTAGCCTTCTATTGGTTTTTCCTTGTTATGAACATTTCATCAATGAGCATTCCAGCGTTAATAAAAAAAAATTAACATGTCTAATTTGATTATAACCCGTCTAATCCGATTAGTTTCTGCTTAATTTTGTATATAATGATTATTTTTAGAGCCAAAATTAAATTAGATATGTATTTTTTTATTGTTTAGACATTTAAATTAAGAGTTTAGGATGTTTTACAATAACTAATGTACAAGCATTTAATGAAAATAATAATTTTTTTTTAAATTACATTTTTATGTATTTACCATAATTTTAAAAACAATAGTATAGTTTTATATTTAATTTGATATTTTTATTTTAACATAAACAGAATATACATATATTCAATACTATATATTTTTATTTTATTAGTAATTTAATAAAATAACCCTAAAACTAATCCATGATTAATTCCCGTTTAATTTCCGATTTTCTCGCTAGACGCTAGGCCCACCCCAACCGTTCGACTAGCCCCTACCAATTTCTAAAACAAGGTTTCTTCCATGATAAATTTATATGTATTGTCTTTTTAGGCCCTAAAAATGTTTCTGTAACCACATATGAGGCGTTACGTCTTTCTGTAAACTACGACAAATATATAAAAAAAAAAAAAAAAAAAAAAAAAAAAAAATACTTGGTATAGCCACGAAATATTATTAAACGCCAAAGACGGAGCCACGTAAGAAATATTTTTGGCTAAATTGGAAAACACTAGAGCTATGACTATTCCATAGCCACTGTAACAATGGGTTAGCCACCAAGTATTCATGGCTATACTACTATATGTCCATGCCGAACCTATGGTTACTTTTGTACTAGCTCGTTTAGCCAGAGTGTTTATGTGGCTATAATTGGCCACATAAATGTTTTTATCCTTCCTCTTATTTATAAATTTACATTTTCAATTATTTCTAATTTTTAATTTTATTTTAACATAAGTAAAGAAATTAGATGGTCATACTTGATTTCTTTTTATAAGTTTCTAATTTTGTTTGTTATATGATTGGTGACTTAAGTAAAGTCTTCAGAGAATCTCTTTTTCATTCACTTTTAGACAATAGGGTGGCGAGAATTTGTCTTTTTCTTTCCATTAATGGCTATAAATGTGTTTTGTGAAAGAAAAAAAAAACTGCAAAACACATTTTCTTTTAAAGATATCATAATTAATCATTCATGTAATATTTAAAAAAAAAATCAGTTAGCAAAACACCTGAAAATATTTTTTTGTTATTCTAATAAAAGAAAAGAAGACCAAAAATAGAGATGATCAATGATGATGCTTGACTCGTTGAGTAGAGAGGATGATACGGAACACCACCAACTTTGAATCCATTCCCTTTCCCTCATATGGCTTAATGTGTCCTGCAAAATTAACACACAACAAACCTTTTCAATCAAATTAGTTTTTTCTTAGAATCAAAATGGCGACAAGTGAAGAAAATAGTACGGAGGCTTCTATAATATGTTACGCACCAAGCATGATCACCACCAATGGAGTTTGGCAAGGCGATAACCCTCTTGATTTCTCGCTACCTCTCTTTGTTCTTCAGCTAACCTTGGTTGTTGTCGTCACTCGTTTCTTCGTCTTTATCCTCAAACCCTTTCGCCAACCTCGTGTTATCTCTGAGATCCTTGTGAGTAACCAACCACAAATTCTCTTCTTCTATCTTTTTTTTTCTTTGATCCGTGGTAAACAAGTTTTCAACTCATGAACATTAAGTGAACTTACACATTCTTTATATATTGCTCTAAGTTCTTAACATTTTAAAACATATTGTTTTGATCTTAATCTTCAGGGTGGAATCGTGCTAGGGCCATCAGTGCTTGGGCGCTCCGAAAAATTCGCACACACCATCTTCCCTCAAAGAAGTGTGATGGTACTTGAAACAATGGCTAATGTGGGTTTACTTTACTTCCTTTTCCTGGTGGGCGTAGAGATGGACATCATGGTGGTTCGCAAAACAGGGAAGCGAGCCCTAACCATCGCTATTGGTGGTATGGTCTTACCATTCCTCATTGGTGCCGCCTTCTCTTTCTCTATGCACCGATCAGAAGATCACTTGGGGCAAGGCACCTACATACTCTTCCTCGGTGTTGCACTCTCCGTTACTGCATTCCCGGTACTTGCGAGGATTCTTGCTGAGCTCAAGCTCATCAATACCGAGATTGGACGGATATCAATGTCAGCAGCCTTGGTTAATGACATGTTTGCTTGGATTCTTCTTGCCTTGGCCATCGCGTTGGCCGAGAGTGACAAAACTTCATTTGCCTCCCTTTGGGTCATGATCTCTAGTGCAGTTTTCATTGCTGTTTGTGTCTTTATTGTCAGACCAGGCATCACTTGGATCATACGTAAAACCCCTGAAGGAGAGAACTACAGTGAGTTCTATATATGCCTCATCTTGACAGGAGTTATGATCTCTGGTTTTATTACCGATGCAATTGGAACACATTCAGTCTTTGGGGCCTTTGTCTTTGGTCTTGTTATTCCCAATGGGCCTCTTGGTCTCACCCTCATTGAGAAGCTTGAAGATTTTGTCTCTGGCCTTCTTCTACCTCTTTTCTTTGCTATAAGTGGTCTCAAGACTAACGTAGCTGCCATCCAAGGTCCTGCCACTTGGGCCACTCTTTTCTTTGTTATATTCCTCGCTTGTGCTGGAAAAGTCATCGGTACCGTTATTGTCGCATTTTTCCATGGCATGCCAGTTCGTGAAGGAATCACTCTTGGCCTGCTCTTGAACACCAAAGGTCTTGTCGAAATGATTGTGCTCAATGTTGGAAAAGACCAAAAGGTTTTAGATGATGAGACCTTTGCTACCATGGTTCTTGTGGCCTTGGTTATGACTGGAGTCATCACCCCTATTGTTACGGTCCTTTATAGGCCAGTGAAGAAATCTGTTTCGTACAAGAGACGAACAATACAACAGACGAAGCCAGACAGCGAGCTTCGAGTCTTGGTTTGCGTTCACACGCCGCGTAATGTTCCTACTATTATCAACCTTCTTGAAGCTTCACATCCTACAAAGAGATCTCCCATATGCATTTACGTTCTCCACCTTGTTGAGCTCACGGGACGAGCATCCGCAATGCTAATTGTCCACAACACTCGTAAGTCAGGACGACCAGCGCTTAACAGAACTCAAGCTCAATCAGATCACATCATCAACGCCTTTGAGAACTATGAACAACATGCTGCCTTTGTAGCTGTTCAACCCTTGACAGCTATTTCCCCTTACTCAACAATGCACGAAGATGTTTGTAGCTTAGCAGAGGACAAACGTGTCTCCTTCATAATCATACCATTTCACAAACAACAAACAGTTGATGGAGGAATGGAAGCAACCAACCCGGCCTACCGTTTGGTCAACCAAAACCTACTAGAAAACTCGCCTTGTTCAGTTGGAATACTCGTAGACAGAGGACTCAATGGAGCCACAAGACTAAACTCAAACACTGTGTCTCTCCAAGTTGCTGTTCTGTTTTTCGGTGGTCCGGACGACAGAGAAGCCTTGGCCTATGCCTGGAGAATGGCTCAACATCCTGGCATCTCTTTAACCGTTTTGCGGTTCATTCATGACGAAGATGAAATTGACACAGCTTCAACACGAGCGACCAATGAGACTGACCTAAAGGCACCAAAGATGAACATGGACCATAAAAAGCAAAGACAGCTTGATGATGAGTACATCAATGCATTCAGGACGTCAAATGCAGATTTTGAGTCAATTGTGTATATAGAAAAACTAGTGAGCAATGGGGAAGAGACGGTTGCAGCAGTGAGATCAATGGACAGTTCTCATGATCTGTTTATTGTTGGAAGAGGAGAAGGAATGTCGTCTCCTCTCACCGCAGGTTTAACGGATTGGAGCGAGTGTCCTGAGCTCGGTGCCATCGGAGATTTGCTTGCCTCATCAGACTTTGCAGCTACTGTGTCGGTTCTTGTGGTTCAACAGTACTGTGGGTCATGGACACAAGAAGATGATATGGATTTGCCTGAGAGTCCAGTAATTTCACATGAAACAAAGTCCACATATGTTTTAGAGAACCCACGTTAGCCAAAATATTCAGATTTTGTGTATCTATACAAACGCCCTTCATTTTCTTTTTTATGTCGTTTCTTACAAAATGTATTTTAGAAAACTATAAGTTGGTTTGGTTGACACCCTCAAATTTGGGTGTTTACCAAAACTGATTAATTTTCACATTAATTTGTTTTAGATCTTTCCATGTATTGTATGTCCAAATGACATTCAAACTACATTGTTTTTGTTACTTGTTAGAAGTTTAGATGAGTTTCTTGTGTTTTTAAAAAAATACGTGCTTTACAAAATATGTCACTGTAAAAACTAGGTTTCCACAATGAATTTGTTTAGTTAGGGAAACAAATTCAAGGAAGTAATCTCTCTAGAAAGTAGATCTAAGCTCGAGATCGGAAAAGGGTTTTAGATCTCTAAGAACTCAAGCTAGGGTTTTGCTAAGAACAATGAAAGAACTGAATTATTGTATTCGATATTGGATGATTACAATGGAGAAGTCTCTCCCTTATTTATACTTTTTCATTGATTACAGAATATATTAACTTTCCTTATAACTAAGCTAGAATATAGAAAGTTGCTCCTTCTTCTTCAAGTCGGCCGTTGGGCGAATTGGAAAGTCAGTCAAGGATGGCGAACTGGGAAGTCGGCTTCTCCATCTTCGTTGCTGGGCCTCCTTCTTCCGAACAGGCCTTTAATAAACATTGAATTGGGTCTTAACCGAATTCCCGGTTAAGTAATCGAATTATCTTTCTGATTTAGTTCGGTATGTTGGGGGTGCTAAATCCCGCACCAACAGCCACTCATGACTCAATTCAAGTCAAGGGTGTGAGTTAATAATTACCCATGAATTCTTAAACTATTTTCATATAACAACCAGATGAACCCGAGATTTGATTTCTTGTATGAGAATATATTATCTGTTGTGACCATCTTCATAAATAATATAAGGACGTTAGTGTTACAAAATTCGTTTTTGGTGATAGAAGTAATATGGTTTCTTAGGACGTTAGTGTTAACTATAAATTCGTTTTTGGTGATAAAAGTTTTAATAGTCTCTCAATGTATCAAGCTTTAAAAAACTCTTTTGCTATTTTTCTCTTATTGGTTACTTCAAGCTTATTCATCAAAAACTGAGAGAAGAAGAGGCAAAATTTGGATATAAATGTGTATACATTAATTTGCTAAAAAATGATGGGTCTGTTAAGCTTTTTTTATTCAATGGGATTTAATACTATTAATCTAAAATATCTAATCTTGATTTTGGTAGTTTCAATTCTTCAACTATTTTGTGTTGCCCGCATCTTTAAAGATCTACTAGGTAACAACCCGCACATAGTGCGGTATAAAATAATTATTAAATATTTTTACTGTAATTTTTATCTACAAAATCTATTATATTTATCGGTATCTGAAAAATCTAAAATTTGATTGTGTAGTATATATCTATAAAATAAATTTGTATAATAATTATAATTTAACCCGTGAGAATTATTATAATATCAATCTTATATTATTATATCATATGAACAAAAAGTTCTTAAAATTCATTTTGAAGATTTTATGAAAATATAATTAAGTTAGAAAGAAAATATAAGAATTTAATTTTGGGAAAAATACAATAGTAAATAAATGTAAATATTATTAAAAGTTGATGACAAATAAGGGAAATAGTGTTCAGAGCTCTGTAATGCTGACACCTCAGCATTTTTGTCAAAATGTTCCTTTATTAATATATAGGGGATACTATTAAAGCAGAAGTACTCCCTAGACTCGAAATGGACCATGACTTGATTTTGGTAGGTTTTTCATTAAAAATGATTAGAGAATCACAAAATTTAATTTTATTAACATATAGTTTCGTTTTTAACAAATGACCATTATACCCGCGATCGATCACTTAAAAAATTATGGGTCGGGACGCGGATCCTAAAATATCCGACAACATAAGGAAAAAAACCCGCGGATCTGTTTGTACTCCAGATTAATCTTTTTCGGATCCAGTATATTATTTCATTCAAGATTAGTTATTTAAGATCCCAAACAGAGTTATTCGTTATAGGCAAAAACTCTGATTTCATTTTCCTTTAAGGTATTTAAATGAAAACCATAAATTTTAATTATCAAGAATTCGGATATTTCCTTAATTACCGAGATTGATCTGCTAGAACAATAAAAATTAAATCAAATCGTCATTAACTGCTAGTACAAACTTAACAAAAATAATCCATAAAAATCGGATATTGATTTAGCAAATATTGATAGGTCCTAGATTTTGGAAACTAATAATCTTCTAAGTGAATATAATAGCATATTAAAATTTATACTAACTATAATTCTTGCAAACTTTTTAATATATTCTTTAATTAGCATAATTAATAATTAATAGAAATGATACAAATCTCATTATATCATAAATATATTCCATTGTTTAGTTTGCGTCAATCTCAAAAGCACAAGTGGAATCATATTCTTTTTATATCCGATTTCAAAATTATCTTATTTTCACAGATTTTCTAAACTAATTTCATCATTACCTTCATTAGCATTCAATATTTTCCTAATACTATATTCAATTATAATTAAATTATGAAGCTTTGCTTGCTCACAAAGTTTTTCTTATACTATATATAGGGATATATGATATTGTATATCTCTATTCATTGCCAAGAGTAAAGCATCTTCTCTATTTGCTCACCTACATATGTTTGATCTTGGTTGATGAGAAGGAAAAAACGCATTTATATTTATTAAAACCTCTATGTATATGTTTTAAAAATACATTATATCCATCATCTTCTTAAAATTTAAATCTCAATTTTGTTTTTTTTTATATATTTTAGGGAAAACGAATTGAAGCTAAACTCCAAAGTCATATCTGTTGGGCATAATTTTAATCATATAAATTATAATAGATAAATTCTATTATAATTATGATATATTCCATAAGTAATGGAGAATTATGTATTCTCTACAAGATTCTATTGATATGGGCCGTAACGGCAAGCATTGAGTCAATACGGGCCGTAATTGGACTTTGACACCGACTGTGTTCCTTGACGAAACGACATTGTCAAGAGAATATTCGAAGTTGATCTCATCAAGAGAATATTGGAAAATAACCTTATCTTGTGAAGGGAATATCGGAAAACGGCCTTATCTCATGAAAATACGGTTACACGAATCCAAGTCCCATGAGGATTAGGGTTGGGAAGGTTTCTCTATAAAAAGGGAGCTACGTCTTCATGATACGGGAGGAAATCGATAGCAAAGGCAAGATACTTCACGAAACTTCAAGACGCGCGACTCAGTTCATAGATTGACTCGCTGTGCTTGATTTCTTGTACTTTGCAATCGATACTTTAATTAATAAAAGCAACTATTCAACATCTGTTTCTTGTTTCCTTAGTCTTTAAATGAATCGATTAATTTTGCCCAAACAATATCCTCTTACATAGCTACTATTCAATATTGCGGTGTCTCTGTTTCCATAAGAAGCTATATTATGCAAAGTACCGACATATTATGTTTTTTATATCCAAATTAATACTATATAAACTTAGAAAATAAGTTTAAGTACATAAATCAAGAAAAAGGAAATATTTATTTGATATATGGTACTACCAAAAAAAAATTAAAAACAAAATTTTTGAAACGGATCTAGTAGTAAAGTCGCTTTGCAAAGTAAGAATTTATTGTGTGTGCTAATAGTTCCAAATGCATGTGGCAAACAAATCACCAAATAATTCCAAATTTGCAATGCATTCACAAAAAAAAAAAAGTTGGTCAAATCTGTTTTAGAATTTTATTTATTTATTTGAAAGCATGAAATAATTGGAGACACGTGTTGCAAATCTTTTATAAACTTAACACTTGTTTTAATTTTTGCAATGAGTCATTATTACAAGTTTACTTTGTTATAATGCATGTATTCGAATAATTTTCATTTTGTTTCAATTGTTCGTGATATGAGAAAAGTCAAAAGAAAACAAAACCAGTGGTGGGTATAAGAAAAATCAGTAAATGAAAAATCGGATAAGATCAGTTTACAATTTGTTCACTTTAGTTTTGTTAGTTAAACCCCCTCTGAATTGGCTTAACTTGATCTTTCTTGATTGTTAGTGAAGTTCCCATTTGGTTTGACACCCTTTGTATTACGATTGTAAAAGGTTAATTGAATGTGCTGAAATAAAATTCTAGATGCTCTCACAACACAACAACAACAACAAAAACAAAAACGAAACCCACTCTCTGAGCAAGATTAACTAGAAGCATGATAACAAATCTTCAAGTGTTGCTAATACGTCTACATCAGATAAATATCAAAAGAAGAAGAAGAATTAGAGAAAAAGTCAAGGAATTGGTGATGTGGAGGCCTAGCTTGTACAGTGAAATAAAGAGTAGGAATGAACTAAAGGGTTTGTTGTTCGAGTTCATTGTCCTTAACAGCAGCTGAGAATCGGTTTTTACTCTTTACCCGACACAATCACTTCTTGGTAGGTCCTCACACATACTAAAATTGTTCGAGCTCAAAGATAAACATAGGTGGTGGTGATATCAAATAAATTTTTTAAAAAGAATTTTGCATGCACCACCAAAAATTGGGGTGTTACATATCAATTATTTAACGGTTGCAAACTTGGAACAGCAAAACAGCCCTTCATTAAATAGAGATTAAACTCTGAAAATAGCAAACACGATATCCAATGTAATATTCGTCGTTGAAAGCAACATGATCTGATTCGGTTTCGAGATCATGTGTCCACAATGTTCTACTTCGCGTAGGATCATGAAACAACAAATTCTTCTTCTTCTTCTTATTATTATTATTCTTCCCACTCCCAGCCAAAAGTGCTAGTGGATGGAATGCGCCTTGTGTTGGGCAACCATACAGTGCCCGAGTTAGGCGAAGATCTATGGAACAAATTTTGTCCCATGTTTTGTTGACTGAATCGAACGACCATATCACTTGGTTGGACCAATAAATCTTCTCCGATACGCACAAGCGGTTGTCGAGGTTGCACAAGACTATCTCGTAATGATCAAAATGCACATAGGCCAAGGGAGCTTTAGAGATGATTTGAAAAGTTTCGGTGTGAAGATCGAAAGATACAACTTTGGTTTCTTGCCAGCAGTCTGTGAACCAATGAAGCGAGCCATTTGCAAACACAGGATGGGCGGCACCAACAATCCCATGAGGAGCTGAGGGAGTGACATACCTCCAAGCGTTGGTGCTAAAGTCGAAAACTTCGCATGTAGTAACGCCTATTTCTTTTGAAGAGTTGTTGTTGTTGTTGTTGTTGTTGTATAGCCAAACGGCCTTGTATTTGCCAGTGAATATGTCTTTACCGAATCCAAGATTATAGGTTTGGTTTAAAAGCTTGAAGTGACGGTCTCCTAAATCGATCATGCGTCGTTGGAATTGGCAGAGAGGAAGATGTCGATACCATCTAGTGGCGGGGTTGAGCACAATACCAGATTTGAGGGGATGGTAGAGACAAACGAGACCGTCACAGCTATGATAGCTGACGAAGTAGTGCTTGTACTCCTTGTCCTTGTCCATGTCCTTGTCCCAATGAATAGGGAACTTAACCGATGAGGATGAACCCAATACCAGTGTTCTAAGACTCTCTCTGTCCGGCAGGTAAACCATGAGAACATCTGGATCTCGTAATTGTTGACGCTGCTTCAAGTGTTTTGCTTGGAACAATGGTGATTCGATCGTTGATTTCCATTGCTTCGACACAGCCTTGAATTTCACCAGAGATTTCACCTCAAGTGTCTCCAAGATGATCTCTACCACATCGTGGGGAACCCATTCCATTTCCAAGCCACGTTTTTTCGACATTCGAAATCAGATCAACAAAATACTATATTCTCTCTGTCTTTCTCTCTCCCACACGACACAGACCTATTCTCCTAACCTAACAAAAACTCCGGAACAACTTCAAACCCCCCATCTATATCCCTACATGCCCGGTCAAAACGAACAAAACCGGTGACCGGGTCAATGTCAAAACCCGGTTCATAAAATTTACGAAGCATCCTTTTTTTCTTGTAAATTTACAAAACCCTATTCAAAACAAATTTGATATCTCTATATCTCGACTTATTGTTGATTACAATAAAGGATGGTAGGGATTGACATAAACATTTTACACTTTACACGTTTTTACACTTAGATCTCTCATGGTTTCTGTTCTACGTGCATGGTATAGTTTCGTTTATTTTTACTTTTGCTTATTAGATTCTGCTTTTTAAACGGGTTTTTATGTAAGTAAATAATTAAATATGGATCGATATAAGAACTAATGTGAAATCTGATGTCAACAAAAAAAAAAGGACAAACGTAAAATCTGATTTAACATGGTTTGAGATTTTGGCTTCTCATTTAAATCAATTCTAGTCAAAAAGTATAACAGATATCAAAAAGAAATTAGCTATGTATATTTTTAGAATTAAATAAAAAAATTTCAATAAATCATATTTTACATTTTCACAAAAAATAAAATCTATAATAATATAGAAATTGTGGAGCACACAAATATTCCAACTACCAACTACACTGGTGAATTTTATGAAGTCTCAATATTGAAAATTACAAACCAATTAGGTTTGGATCCGCACGTACGTGCGGGGTTATGTTTGCGTAAATTTTTTAAAATTGGAAATACCGAGACATGCATGAGTGATATAAGAAAAAAATTAAGATATAATTTAGTAAGTGATATTACATGTATATTATTCTAAATAATCTAAACATTTTCAACAGTTTGTTAAGGAGTATTAAATCTGATATGCTCAAATTGTAATACCCTAATGGTACTAACAGCCTTGCAGTTGTAATACTATAGGGTTCGAATCCACAAAGACTCTAGTTCACACAATAGACTTATTATTCTTTTAATTATGCTAAATCAAATTATTAAATTAAAGATAATGCAAAACAGAATTTAAAAGTGTTGTAAATTCAAAGGATCAAAGAGCTAGGCCTAGGGAATTTCTCAGAAGTTTATGGGTTATTAAATCAATCAAATAATTAGGATTCAAGCAATTAAATATCAGATCTAGAACTCTAAACACACTTGTAAAATAAATCAGTTCTCATTGCAAATATTATCTAAATTTAAAACCAGAAAATTCAAATCTCTTTGCAAAATTCAAGGTTAAAAATCAGCTTTAAGAACAGGTTTAGATAAGTTCACAAAATTATTAATTCAAATATCTTTGTAAGAAATAATTTTGCTCATCAATGGTTTAATCAGGAAAACAATTATATTCTCATATCAATTTATTTCCATAAGATAACAATTCTAGGTGATCAATAAAGAATTATTGTGAAGAACAACCAAGGATGAAAATCATAAAAGATTAAGAACCCTAAAAATCTCAGATCTAATAAGTCATAAAAACCCTATGAAAAACCCTAAACCTAACAAGCAAACTACTCAGACATAATTAATAAAGCACAAAACATCTTTCTGAATAATATGCAATTGATATTAAGAAGTAAGGAAGGGAGTTCAAGAATCTTCTCTCTACAGATGAAATCAGATCTATCTCTCCAAAGCTCTCAATATCCCTTCTGGTTGCAGAATAAAACTTAGGTCTAAACAATGACCATAAAAATCCTATAAATACTCTAAAACACGTCTTGGGCCTTAATTGCAAATAAGGAAAACTTGGGCTTATTTTGTAATTCTTCTAAAGCTTGTGAGACAACTTCCGTTTGTCTTTGTGGCACCTGCATCGATCGATGCTGATATTGCATCGGTCGACGCAAAGTCTTGATCACGTCTCCAAGCTTCGTTGATCAGCCTTCATGCTTTGATTATGCTCCAAATCATCCTCTTTTAGCTCCTTTGTGTTCCATCCGTGCCAAAGAGTACCTAAACCTATAAAGACTCAAAAACTACCTAGAAAACAAATCAAAAGACTCAAAAAGCACACTTATACCATAGTTAAAAACCACAAAAACCATGATATATCAACTCCCCCAGACTTAGCCTTTGCTTGCCCTCAAGCAAAACAGAAACTTAGGCATGTGAAAGAGGTTTGAAAACATTGAATTCACTCAACTGCAGGTGACTGTTTTTCGCACTCTTCATCGCCTTGATCTTCAGAACTTACTTCATATACTTTGTCAATTGAAAAACATCAACATTCTTTACTAAAATCCCACAATTCTCTGGAATCTCTAGTCTCACCATTGTCATCTCATTGAATAAATTAAAGCAAGTACAGGTGAGTTCTTACCTTGGTGTATCCATCAGTGGCATATGGACTCTCTTCAGGCCAAGACATTCTTCATACATCTCCTTTCCTCTCCCTTTTCTCACTTCCATTTTTTTTCTCTCTTTTTTTATATCAAAGGTGTAAGCGAATACCGGGGTCATCGGTAATTTACCTACCCCTCGCTTCCAAGCTTCGAGTGATCATTTGACTCAAGAGTAGAATAATGGGGTCAATGGTAATTTACCTACCCCTCTAAACTGATCAAAATCATTTCATCTTTTATTTTATTCTCCTTTTTTCTTCTGATCATTCTTCTCTTTTTTTTTGAAGTACTGAAGAGAAGAGAGAGGGGAGACATACTTTGAAAAATTGCACTGTCTTGTATGGCCCGAAGAAGAAGTCTAGCCCACTGATTTCCAACTCCAAAGTAAGAGATTAAGTCCGGTTAAAATCCTGATAAAAGTTGAGACAACGTTAGTTTGACCAGATATCTTTTGAATAAGGGATTTCCGGATTGTTGATACAGCTCATAGCTTTTCCAAACTTCAGTTCTGAGATCAAGCTTAATCAAGATTCATAAGAGTGTTAGCCAAAGATCAGAAACCATTAGTTAGAGATCCTAATTCCAAAAAGAAAAATTTGAAAAATTTGACTCCAAAATATGGTTTTGACTGACACAACTGAAACTAAGAAAGAAAAGCAATTACTTGGTAACTAGCCTCCCCCAGACTTAAACAACACTGTCCCCAGTGTTATCAAGCCTAAGATTGACTAAGAAAGAAAAATCAAGTAGTAAGAACCAGTTTCGTGTTACCAACTGTTAGCCTCTGTGTCGACCGATGCAAAGGTTGCATCGATCGACGCAGAGCCAAATCGTGCGAGAGTCCGACGAATCCTGTTAGCCGCATGTTAGTTGTGTTTCTCTCATGGATGGCAGCACTGTTAAGAATCACTCAAACAAAACATTAAATGCAACATGATAGATAATGGTTCATAATGCAATAAAAGTTCAATCTGAAACAAATGACAAACTGACTCAATGAAACATAAAAATGACTCAAAGTGAAAGAGAAGAAGGATTAAAGAAACCGTAAACAGAAGTAGGATCAATCCTCAGAACTAGCATCACCATCAGCAGCGTCAGCATCGCTACCACTAGCTCCAGCAAGGGGAGGGGAACGGGATCTGTGCCTAGTGGGACGGAAGCAAGCAAATCGAGAAATCGCGTTCTAGAAGGTACGCATGGTGGATGTCTGGTACTCCTGGTAGTCTCCCTGGCTCATAGTACGAGAAGGCTGCGGTGGCTCAGGAAGAGCAGGAAACTCAAATTCTGCAGTGCCAGATGAAGAACCAATCTCAAAACCCCCAGTAGGGTGATCATCAGCAGCAGCAGCACTCTGACGACAAGAAGGTGATGGTCTAACAAAATCAGAGGCAGGAGGAAGAAAACGCAACTGCTCTCCATCCTCTCCAATAGTGGTGAGGTCTGGTCGCGGTAACCTGATCAGATGAGTACCAGTAGAATCACAAAAACGCCATAGCATATTCCTCTTCATCCAAGTAGAGTTCCTCAAATGCTCCTCATCAATAACACTCCTCTCAGTACTAACAGAGACAGAATCAGTAGCAATACGCAGTCTCTGAAAGATAGGAGTAAGCAGACTCCCAACATACTCTTTCTTCCCACACCCAAAAGCCTTGACCTTCAGAGAGATCAAGTGATCAGCAAACACTGCACCATAGTTAACCCTCTCAGGATCAACCCATCTATCATCCTCAGCAATCAAATCATATATCCCATATGCCATCATGTGCAACTCACTCACTCTCATCTTCCCAGCCTCCATCTTACACAAAATAGTACTGGCTATGGCCCTAAAAATGTACCTGATCACTGGATGCCTCACATCAGTCATAGTGGAAGCTCGGGAATCATAGTCACCAGTACCGAAATAAGACCAGAGATGCGAGACATCTACAAACTCTCCTAGAAGTGAAACTCCCTCTGGCTCTCTACCGAACTCCTCTAATGAAGAAAGACATCCTTCCTTCACTAGCTTTCGGGACCTGCTCGTCTTGGTACAGAAGGCAGACTGAGGCCATGAATTGTCGGACCAGCTCCGGATGCAAGTCATAGTGGCGAGTGCACATGGTCCCAAGTCCAATCTTCTCCAGAATTCTCAATACCTCATCATGAATCCCAAGCCTCTGCATAGTTACAAGATCAACGAACCGAGTTGGTAGAATCTCAACCTTCAGCCAAGCATTGTAGAACATAGTCTCATACTCTCTCCAAGCATCAAGTAGCGGTCTGTTGATGTACTCAAGCTTCTTAACCTCTTGAATTGGACGTCCTGGCCAAACATGTTGTGGTGGAATCCTTTGTCTTTTTCTTTTTGGCCATGGCTCTTTACATGTAGCTTGAAGTGGTGCATCAGGAGTTGGAAGTGGTTGGATTGGTCTCAGTGGAACCGGAGGAGGAACCGCCAGCGGTGGGAGATCGGTCTGGCGAGTCTGAGCAGCAGCGGAATTGGAAGGGCGAGCTCTCTTCGTTCTTGGGCCGGTCGACATTGCTCCAAATCGCAAAGAGGATGTGGGGATCAAGTAGAGGAACAAAAACCCAGCAGATAGAGCCTTGAATCGTCGAATTTGGTGAAGAAATGAGGGAGATATGGTCGATCAAAGTTTTGTTCTTCCCGTTTTGATTTCAGACGAAAGTGGCGAAGAAGACGAAGTGGGGAAGCTTAAGTCGCGATTTTAGGTTTAGTTGCATCGATCGATGCAGAGGTTGCATCGGTCGATGCAAGTGTTGGGTCGATGCAACTGGGCTCAGTCCAGCCCACCACGAATTCAATTATTTCAAACCCATCAGCCCGTTTAAACCTCCGATCCATTAACTTCATCGAGCTTTGCATCGACCGATGCACCAGATTTGTTGATCGATGCAGAGCCACTTCTGTAGGTTCTTATACGATTTCTGCATCACTTAAACTCAAAACTAAAAATTAATAGGTTAGTTAATCCTAAAAAAAAAAAAAATAATAATAATAATTAAATCCTACAGTGGGTTGCCTCCCACTCAGTGCTTGTTTTAAGTCATTAGCTTGATTTGGCAGCGGATTAGGCAGAAGGTGCATCATCCAAACGTACAATGTGTCCGTCTGGTATCTTGGCCTCATCCCAATTGTGTTTCACCCTCTGTCCATTGACAGTAAACTTCTCTCCCTTGGAGTTAAGCAGCACAATAGCTCCATAGGGGCGGACTTCTTGGATAGTGAAAGGTCCGGACCAGCAAGAACGAAGCTTTCCAGGAAACAGCTTCAAGCGAGAGTTGTACAGAAGTACCTGATCATTGGGCTCAAAATTTCTGGATATGATCTTCTTATCATGATAAGCCTTGGTTCTCGCCTTGTATAGCTTAGAGTTCTCAAATACATGATGTCTAAACTCATCCAACTCATTCAGCTGAACCAACCTTCTCTCTGAAGTTGTCTTGACATCAAAATTCAGCAATTTAACAGCCCAGGCTGCCTTGTGCTCTAACTCCACTGGAAGATGACATGTTTTCCCATAAAGCAGATGAAAAGGAGTAGTGCCAAGTGGTGTCTTATATGCAGTTCTGTAGGCCCAGAGTGCATCATCAAGCTTCATTGCCCAATCCTTCCTTGTAACACCCACAGTTTTCTCCAGAATCTCCTTAATCTGCCTGTTGGAAACCTCAACTTGTCCACTAGTCTGAGGATGATATGGACTGGCTACTCTATGTTGAACTCCATACTTCTTCAACAACTTATCAAACACTTTATTGATAAAGTGCTTACCTCCATCACTAATGACAATCCGAGGCACTCCAAACCGTGGAAAGATAATGGTCTTAAACAGCTTAAGAACCACAGCAGAATTATTCTTGGGACTTGCAATAGCTTCTACCCACTTAGAGACATAGTCAACAGCTACAAGGATGTAGTTGTTCTTGTAAGAAGAAGGGAATGGTCCCATAAAATCAATGCCCCAGCAATCAAAAACTTCAACCTCAAAGATGAAATTTTGTGGCATCTCATGTCTCTTACTAATCTGTCCTCTTCTTTGACAAGCATCACATCTAGACACAAACTCATGAGCATCCTTAAACATTGTTGGCCACCAAAACCCTGCTTGAAGAACTTTGGACACTGTCTTGAAAGTAGCAAAGTGTCCAACATAATCTGATCCATGGCAATGAAATAACACATTAGAAACCTCAGTCTCAGCTAGACATCTCCTTTAAACTCCATCTAAACAATGCTTATACAAGTATGGTTCATCCCAATAGTATCTTCTAAGCTCTCTCAAGAACTTTTTCTTAGCATATCCTGTAAACTTGTCTGGTTCCACCTCTGCAGCAACGTAATTCGCGATATCAGCATACCACGGTTGATCAGTAGAAGTTACAGCAGCCACATTTTCATCAAACTCGTAACCCGATGATTCCTGAACCAAGCGTTGATCGATGCTAAATGATGCATCGGTCGATGCATTCGCCAAATTCTGTTCGTATCGAGATGCAGCATCGATCGATGCACCAGTTGTGTCGATCGATGCATTGCCAAGAGTATGCAAATCTTCACGAGACAAAGTAGCTTGAGAACCAATATCAACAAAGTATACATTCTCTTCTGGTAGTGAATCATGAATTGGAACATCATCTTCTATCTTAATCCTGGATAAATAATCAGCTACTCCATTCTCAATCCCTTTCTTGTCCTTAACCTCAATGTCAAACTCTTGAAGAAGAAGAATCCATCTTAGTAACATTGGCTTGGCATCCTTTTTCTGCATCAAGTATTTGAGTGCAGCATGATCTGTATGAACTATTACCTTTGATCCAACCAAGTAAGAACGAAACTTCTCAAAAGCAAATACTACTGCTAGCAGCTCTTTCTCTGTTGTTGCATAATTCCTTTGAGCATCATCAAGTGTTCTACTAGCATAGTATATAACATGAAGTTTCTTATCCTTCCTCTATCCTAGCACTGCTCCCACTGCAAAATCACTGGTATCACATATTACCTCAAAAGGCAAATCCCAGTCTGGTGGTTGAACAATAGGAGCACTCACAAGCTCTTGCTTAATCCGTTCAAAAGCTAAACGGCATTCATCAGTGAACTCAAACTTGACATCTTTGCATAGAAGAGCTGAAAGTGGTCTGACTATCTTACTTAAATCCTTGATGAAGCGTCTGTAAAAACCAGCATGTCCAAGAAAAATCCTTACCAACTTCACACTATCGGGGGGTTCAAGACTTGTCATCACTTCTATCTTATCGCAATCCACTTCAATACCAGCCTCTGAAACCCTGTGACCAAACACTATACCATCTCTAACCATAAAATGGCATTTCTCCCAATTAAGAACTAAGTGCTTCTCCTCACATCTAGCTAGCACTTTACAGAGATTATCCAAACAGCTCTTGAATGAAGACCCATAAACAGAAAAATCATCCATGAAAACCTCCATGTATTCTTCAATCATGTCTGTGAAGATGGACATCATACATCTCTGAAATGTTGCAGGAGCATTACAGAGACCAAAAGACATTCTGCGATATGCAAAAGTACCATATGGACAAGTGAAGGTTGTCTTCTCCTAGTCATCGGGATGAATAGGAATCTGGAAAAACCCAGAGTAACCATCCAAAAAGCAATAGTATGGATGGTTAGCTAACCTCTCAAGCATCTGATCAATGAAGGGTAGCGGGAAGTGATCTTTCCTTGTCGCGGCATTCAACTTTCTGTAATCAATGCACATCCAGTGTCCGGTGATTGTCCGTGTCGGAATCAGCTCATTCTTGTCATTCTTCACCACTGTAACTCCACCATTCTTAGGAACAACATGAACTGGACTACCCATTTGCTATCATAAATTGGGTAGATGATCCCGGCATTCAGCAATTTCATGATCTCCTTCTTGACAACATCTTGCAGGTTCGGATTTAGCCTCCTCTGATGCTCAATAGATATCTTAGCTTCTTCCTCAAGATGAATCCTATGCATGCACAAGTCCGGCGAAATTCCTGCAATATCATCAAGAGAATAGCCAAGAGCTTTGCGAAACTTGCATAGCTTGCTTAGCAATAAAGTGAGCTCTGCATTGTTTAAGGAAGCATTAACAATAACAGGATAGGAAGAATTCTCACCTAGAAATGCATACCTTAACCCTGCAGGAAGTGGCTTGAGATCCAGCTTAGGAGCTTTCTCAAGGCTCCAATCTGACAGTTTCTCAGCTTGTGAAGAAGTACCAACCAAATCCTCTTATGCAACCAACTTCTTCACTTGTTCATTAGCATCTAGTAGTTTGACATACCCAGCAGCAATGTCATCCAAATGCTTAGCTTCTTCAGTAGAAGCAACCAATGCTCTCTCAAGAGGATCTTCAGGATGCAGCTCTTTGAATATCTCTTCAGCAAGATTAGACAGTGTATCCACATAGAAAGTTTGACCATCTATTGTTGGCCTCTTAACCAGCTTATCCATGTCAAAACGCATTTGCAAATCTCCAACATTAAGGCCAATCTGTCCTTTCTTGACATCAATAATAGCACCAGCAGTGCTAAGAATGATCTTCTCAAGATTAGAGGATCCTTAGGCTCTTCTTCATACTTCAAGACCACAAAATCAGTAGGTATCAAACAATCACCAATCTTAATTGGAACATCTTCAAGGATACCATCAGGAATGCGGAATGAACGGTCAACAAGTATAAGAGTAATCTTGGTGGGTTGGAAATCTGTCATCCCAAGGCTGAAAGCTACTGATCTAGGCATTAAGTTGACACTGGAACCAAGATCACACAAAGATCTAGCAAACCTATCATTGAAGATTGTACAATCAAGAACAAAACTACCTGGATCAGGAAGCTTTTCTGGGATCTTATTCTGAATGATGGCACTGACTTGGGCTGAAATCATCATCACTCCTTGCTCAACATTCAAATCCTTGGTTACCATCCTCTTGACATATCTCCTAAGCATTGGAGAAGTCATAACTGCATCAACCAATGGCAACTCAATCTCAAGCTTGTCCATCATAGCCTTGCACTTAGCATCATCAATCTCCTGCTTAGACTTCCTTAGGTTCTTGGGAAAAGGAACTCTAGGCTTGAACACTCTCTCAGCAACTGGAATCGGAGCTTTCGTAACCTCCTTCTCGGTCTCGACGTTGCATCGGTCGATGCTCTCTCGCAAAGTCAACTCTTCTACGACCACTGAAGGTTGCGTCGATCGATGCGTAGCAGCTGCATCGGTCGATGCTGGTTTTGGATCGTCGAACTCATCATCCTCATCGATCAGGTTCAGCTCAGCCTCAGACTGTAACTGCTTACCACTCCTTAAGGTCACAACATTACAGGAGTGCTTAGGGTTGGATTCAGTTCTTGATGGCAAGTATCCTTCTTGTCTCTTCACAGCTCCAGCAGTTTGTGCAACTTGGCTCTCCAGCTTCTTAACTTGAACATTCAATGAATCAAACTTGCCAGTAAGCTCAGTGTAGACATTGTCAATCTTCCCATTGAATGTTACTGTCAACTGCTCTTGTCCCTGAAGAATCTGCTCAAGCATTGCTTCCATCCTACTCTCAGTTGTCTTAGGAGGAGGAGATTGGTAAGAGGAGTTGCCATAGGTCCTGGTGTAACCACTGCTCTTCTGCTGCTTCTGATAGTCTTGCTTAGGAATGTAGCCTGTAGAATTAGACTGATAGTTATTGCGCTGGTTGTTTCCACTGAAAGACCTGTTGCCTTGCTGATTTCCAAACTTTTGGCCTTGATTACCATACACAAAGTTGACATCTTCTTCTGCACTCTGCTGCTCTGGCTCAAAAACTTCAATATCTTCAGCAAAGTGGACTGACTTCTTTCCAACAAGAAGATTATGCACTGTATCCAGCTTGGCATTCACTGTAGCAAACTGATTTGAATCATACACTTCATATGCTCTTTTCCGCTCTAAGTCTGCATTCTTAGTACTGTTACTTGATGCTAGCCTTTCAATCAACTTTTCAGCGTCATCTGGGTACCTTGTCTTGAAGTTCCCATCACTAGCAGCATCCAAAGCCATCTGATACCTCCAGTCAATCCCGCTAAAGAAGATACTGATCAATTGCACCTCTGAAAACCCATAATGCGGACAATCTCTCTGGTATGCTTTGAATCTTACCCAAGCAGCTTTGTAAGATTCAGTTGGTCCTTGTCTAAAGGTGGAGAGCTTGATCCTCAGCTCATCAAACATGGCATCATCATAGAAGTAATTCAAGAATGCCACCTTGATGTCATGCCAAGTTGTCAGAGATCCTGGTTTCAGCTGCCTTAGCCAATGAGATGCTTCCCCACCAAGAGAGTAGGGAAAAAGCTTGCAGTAGAGGTGGTCTTCAGTGACTCCATTAGCCTTGATGCTAGTGACAATGTCCTCTAAGTGTTCAATGTGGTCTAGAGGCTTCTCATTTTGCAAGTTCTGGAATGGCCTTTGTCCAACAAGAGCGAAGTAGGCAGGCTTCAGCTCAAAATCATTCCTTGGAAATGGAGGAGGGACAATTGCGGAACGGTTCTCATAGAATAAGTCTGGCCTGTTGAAGTCCGCAAGAGTCTTGACAAGCTCTCCATTGTTATCCCATCTAGGCTGAAGGTTCTGCTAGTTGTTACCATCCAAATTGGCTCCATTCGCACCAGCCCCAACATTGCGTCGATCGATGCCAACCATGCGTCGATCGATGCCTTCTTGATTGCGTCGGTCGACGTTGATTGCGTCGGTCGACGCCGACGTTGCGTCGACCGATGCCGTCTGCATTCTCACCAACCACGACGGGTTCTTCCTGAATAACTTGCCCGTCAGCATCAAGTTTTTGGCCCTCTTGATCTCTCAAAACTCCAGCCTCATCAGGTCTCAGTATGATAGGGTTGACCATATTTGCTGATTTGGCTGCTTTGGTGTTTTCACGCTCTAGTTGTCCTAACTCTTGGTTTGTAAGCTTAACAACTGGACCAGTAGGATTTTTCCTGGTGCTAGGCTTACGCATGTACCTGAAACACACAAGAGAAAAGAAACAAAAGCGTGTGAGTAAAACAGAAAAATAAAAATTTAGACAAAATCAGAGATTTTAATCTAATGGTGAATCAAAAGAGTCCCCGGCAACGGTGCCAAAATTTGATATGCTCAAATTGTAATACCCTAACAGCCTTGCAGTTGTAAGACTATAGGGGTCGAATCCACAGAGACTATAGTTCACACAATAGACTTATTATTCTTTTAATTATGCTAAATCAAAATATTAAATGAAAGACAATGCAAAACAGAATTTAAAAGTGTTGTAAATTCAAAGGATCAAAGAGCTAGGCCTAGGGAATTTCTCAGAAGTTTATGGGTTATTAAATCAATCAAATAATTAGGATTCAAGCAATTAAATATCAGATCTAGAACTCTAAACACACTTGTAAAATAAATCAGTTACACTGCAAATATTATCTAAATTTAAAACAAGAAAATCCAAATCTCTTTGCAAAGTTCAAGGTTAAAAATCAGCTTTAAGAACAGGTGTAGATAAATTCACAAAATTATTAATTCAAATCTTTTTGTAAGAAATAATTTTGCTCATCAATGGTTTAATCAGGAAAACAATTATATTCTCATATCAATTTATTTCCCTAAGATACCAATTCTAGGTGATCAATCAAAAATTATTGTGAAGAACAACCAAGGATGAAGATCATAAAAGATTAAGAACCCTAAAAATCTCAGATCTAATATATTGTAAAACCCTATGAAAAACCCTAAACCTAACAAGCAAACTACTCAGACATAATTAATAAAGCACAAAACATCATTCTGAATAATATGCAATTGATATTAAGAAGTAAGGAAGGGAGTTCAAGAATCTTCTCTCTACAGATGAAATCAGATCTATCTCTCCAAAGCTCTCAATATCCCTTCTGGTTGCAGAATAAAACTTAGGTCTAAACAATGACCATAAAAATCCTATAAATACTGTAAAACACGTCTTGGGCCTTAATTGCAAATAAGGAAAACTTGGGCTTATTTTGTAATTCTTCTAAAGCTTGTGAGACAACTTCCGTTTGTCTTTGTGGCACCTGCATCGATCGATGCTGATATTGCCACCTAACCACAATCACAATCAACAGCGGAATAACAATACCAATAACCAGTATTATCCAATAAATATAATTAACTAATATTCAAACATAACCAACATTAATTCCAAATTATAATCTAATGATCCAAACAACATAAACCAGAGAACCAGCAATCCTAAACAACATTCTAGAACTCAACTCTAGCAACCTAACAGAAGCCAGACAACCAAGCGAACCACTAGAACATCCTCCTCTTCATCGCCTTGATTTCACGATTACATTTTGTCTTTACCTGCACCACAAACACAAATTGAGATGCATGAGTATTTGATAAACACTCAGTGAGGCAATCCTCCCATCTAATGGACTATACACACAAGCAACAGTGATTCCAAGTTCCAAACAATCAACAAAACAAAGCACACAAACCAGGAAAACAAACATCAACTCGCTGGAAGGGAGGTGTCGACCGACACAAGCCTAGTTTCAATTGACACTGGCTCTTGGTGTCGACCGACACTACCCCACAGTGTCGATCGATGCTTGCTTCACTGGTGTCGACCGACACCAAGTGGTGTCGAACGACACTCCCTCTGCAATCGCGATCCGCTCGAAGCCTAGAGTCAAATCTCGCTTCCAAACTCCACCAAATTGTCCAATACTCGAAACTCAAGCCTTATACATCCGTAGGAACCTGTAGCAACCAATCCCAGCAAGAAAAAAACACACAAACAAGCAACAAACAAGCAAGAACAAGAAAATCAAAGGCTTAGATTAACCATGGTCATGCACTCACCTCTTTGCAGGAAGATTCAGACCAATAGCAATGAATCCAACCCTCCTAGCAAACCTCTAGATCCTTCCTAGCTCCAAATCTGACAAGAACAGCTAAGAAAACTCACAAATCTCTCTCAAAACCGATTTCTCCTTCTTCTCTCTATTTCTTTGTCAAAAACGGCCAAAAGGGAAGAGAAAAGTCGAGTTCTCCTTTTAAAACTCGAGTTTAGGGTTTTCCCTAAACCAACCACACAAACCAAACGATTAAAATTGAACCGATCGAACCAACTACAACCAGTGTCGATCGACACCTCATGTGGTGTTGATCGACACCCTCACCAAACTACCAAAAATGGTTTGCGGGTGGTACAATTCTCCCACCAATCTAGATTGGTCCTCGAATCTCGAACGACCATCAGCCAAGGACTCCCGTGCAACCGTCTCCACGGCCTGCACTTCTCCGACCGATCTACAGAAAGTCACCTATAGGCGATAGACTCACGCTCCAGGCGTCATTTGCTCTCGACTTTTGGACTTTCCTTTACTCATAGACCTAAACCTTGAGTTTTTATTGGCTCCTCATCAGATCTAAGTCTGCATGCCATAATGTATAAGGAAAATCCAAACTCGTCTCTCGGGTTGCCACCCTACAGCGTGCCCCCGGATCGTCATCAAAAGTCGATATACCAACCATACTCCCAAGCCACAAAGTCTCTGAATATGGCAGTACTAGGAGAACCTAAGTCCTCTAAGAGCCGCGAGCAAACAATTCTGAACACGTCTGAGTCCTATCCCTATCCAGGTTTCCTTCTCGTGGCTCGCGTAAAACATCACAATGTCCTACCAACCACATATCCCCTCACTGGAATACCTCATGACCACACAAGGATAATATACATGCCACAAGGGCCGCCACAAAGGCCAAACAAATGTCCTAAACAGGACCGCCACCAAGGCCAAACAAATGACCTAAACATGACCGCCACCAAGGCCAAACAAATGTCCTAAACAGGACCACCACCAAGGCCACTCATCCCGAAGGACCGTCACAAAGACCATCTGCCCTGAAGGACCACCTAAACAGGCACTCTGGCTAAACAGCCCGCCACAAAGGCCACACAATTGGCTAAACAGCCCGCCACAAAGGCCACACAATGGCTAAACAGCCCGCCACAAAGGCCACACACGAATAAACAGCCCGCCACAAAGGCGACACAATGTCTAAAAAGACCGCCAAACACGGGCACACTAACTCAAAAGTCCGCCACTAAGGCCACACAAGCCCCTCCAAGGCTCTCTACCGCTAAAATGGACAAATTCTAATTTCCGTAAAACTTTCCATATTTAGCACTTTCCATTTTTGGAAACTTTCCACTTTTGGAAACTTCTATTTCAGGAAACTTTCCTCCAAAAACCCCGCCTCACGGAAACTTTGTACCCCGAACACCACCTCATCTTGTTACTGAGTCGCACAACCAACCACCCCAAGCGACCGAGTAAACAAGAGAGATGGGCTGGAATACTCCATTCCCGCTCAAGCCACGAATTACAGATGGAACCAGGCTAAACAAGCTCAAGTCGCGGCTTGCTTCTCATACCACTTCTTGAACCTTGCTTTCATCTTCGCCTCAGGCTCCCAAGTCTGCTCCTCAACACCATCACAGTCCCACATGACTCTCATTAAAGGAATCTTCTTCTTCCGAAGTTCCTTGATCCTCCTCTCGAGAACCCTCACTGGTCTCGCCTCCAATGTCATGTTAGGGTGAAGATCCTCAGGAATCTTAGCCAACACGCGCTCACCCTCACGGAGACACTTCCGCAACATAGACACATGGAAAACCTTATGGAATGCACGCATCACCTCAGGTAACTCCAGTCTATATGCCACTGGTCCAACCCGCTCAATCACTCTGAATGGACCCATATACCTTGGACTCAACTTAGTCTCTGACAATGACCTATTCGGACCCCGCAACATGGCCATCTTGAGGTACACTCTGTCTTCTACCTGAAACTCAAGATCTCTCCTCCTCCTATCAGCATAACTCCTCTGCCTATCCTTAGCCTCCTTCATGTTCAGCTTGAGAACCCGAATCTTCTCTGAGGTCTCCTGAACAAAACTAGCACCAAACATGCTACTCTCCCCTACTTGAGTCCAGCATAACGGTGTACGACAAGGTCTCCCATACAAAGCCTCATAAGGAGTCATCTTAATACTCGCCTGATAACTGTTGTTGTAAGCAAACTCTACCAGGTTGAGATGATCTGCCCAATGGCCACCCCAATCCAACACACACATCCTCAGCAAATCTTCTAGTGTCTAGATCGTCCTCTCAGATTGTCCATCTGTCTGGGGGATGATAAGCTGTACTCATATGCACCTTAGTGCCCATCTCTGCCTGATATGCCTTCTAGAACACCGAAGTGAACTTAGAATCCCTATCAGACACAATGCTCGCTGGCACCCCATGCAGTCTGACTATCTCTCTCACATGCTTCTTAGCCAAGACCGCTGCTCCATCAGTCTTCTTAATGGCCAGAAAATGTGCGGACTTAGTCAACCGGTCCACAATGACCCAAATAGCAATGATCCAAATAGCATCAAAGGTCCGTGACACAGGCAATCTACCACGAAATCCATAGTGATCATATCCCACTTCCATTCCGGAATGGGTAGACTCTTCAGTAAACCGTCAGGAACCTGATGCTCAGCCTTCACTAGCTGACACACATCGCACCTCGAGACCCAACTAGCTACATCGTTCTTCATCCCGACCCAGTGATAGTACCTCTTGAGGTCACGGTACATCTTAGTCGCTCATGGATGAATAGAAAACCTACTCGCATGAGCCTCTCTCAGGATCTCCTGTCTCAACTCCTCATCCTTGGGCAAACAAACCCGACTGTGCACCAAGATAGTACCATTATCTGAGACCTGATACTCTGAATACACATCTTTTGAGGCATTCACCAGCCCCAAATCCTTCTCCTGAACCAACCGCACCCTACTTAGAAGATCTGCTCTGTCAACTGCTTCTAAACCCAAGGGTTCATGTGAAACAGCATACAAGCTCAAAGCATTGATCTCTCCTACAAGAGACTCCATCTCCTGCTCTTGAGCCGAAGCTACCCTCTTCCGACTCAGAGCATCTGCAACCGTGTTAGCTTTACCAGGGTGATAGGCTATCTCCAAATCATAATCCGCCATAACCTCCATCCACCGCATCTGTCTCAAATTCAGCTCAGGCTGAGTGAATATATACTTCAGGCTCTTATGATCTATAAACACCCGTACCTTTGCACCATAAAGATATGATCTCCAAATCTTCATGACAAAAACTACAGCAGCCATCTACAAATCATGAGTAGGATAGTTGCCCTCATGCTTCCGCAACCGCCGTGAAACATAGGCAATCACCTTCCCATGCTGCATCAGCACACACCCCAAACCAACTCTGCATCAGTATAAACCACATAGGGTTCTCCCTGCTCAGGCAAAGCCAACACCGGCGTAGTAGTCAACATCTCCTTAAGGCTTTCGAAGCCCTCCTCACACTCCTGTGACCATACAAAAGGAATATCCTTCCCTGTCAACTTAGTCATAGGGCGTGCTCTACTTGCAAAACCCTGCACAAACCTCCTGTAGTAACCTGCCAGACCAAGGAAACTCCTGATCTCTGTGGCATTCTGCGGTCTAGGCCAATCTCTGATAGCCTGAATCTTCTCCGGATCTACAGAAACCCCCTCTGCAGAAACAAAGTGACCCAGAAAACCCATCTCACACTGCCAGAAACTACACTTGCTCAACTTTGAAAACAACTTCTGCTCCTGCAGCTTTTCCAGAACTGCCCTCAAATGCACTGCATGCTCCTCATGACTCTTATAATATACCAGGATATCGTCGATGAAAATGATGATAGACACATCAAGAAACTCCTAGAACACGCTGTTCATCAATCTCATAAACGCTGCTGGCACGTTAGTCAACCCGAACGGCATCACCACAAACTCATAACGCCCATACCTCGTCCTGAAAGCCATCTTTCTCACATCTGCCTCATCTATCGGTATCTGATGATATCCCGACGCCAGATCTACCTTGGAGAACCAAGTAGCACCTCTCAACTGATCCAACAACTCATAGATCCTAGGAAGAGGGTACTTGTTCTTCACAGTGACCCAGTTCAAACAACGATAATCAATGCACAACCTGAAACTCCCATCCTTCTTCTTCACAAACAACACCGGCGCTCCCCACGGTGATACACTAGGACGGATGAATCCCTTACTCAACAAATCCTCTAGCTGCTTCTTCAGCTCTGCCATCTCTGCTGGAGCCATTCTGTAAGGAGCCTTGGATAACGGCATCGTCCCTGGTTCCAGTTCAATAGTAAAAGGATCCGACCGAGATGGTGGTAATCCCTGCAATGACTGAAACACATCCTCAAACTCCTCCACTACCGGAATACCGCTAATCGTAGACTTCCCCACTGACTCTGGCATAGATATAGTAACCAAATAAGCCTCACAGCCTTTCTCGATCATCTTCCCAGCCTGAATGGCCGAGATCACGAGACTCCCCGAAGTCGGTCTAATACCCTGAAACACCAACTTTCCTCCTGGACGCTCAAACTCCACTCTACCCCGATGGCAATCCAAATGCACCCTATGCCGATGCAACCAATCCATCCCGAGAATAACATCATACAACTCCACTGGACTGATAAGCAAATCCGCTGGCCACGACTCTCCTGCGATCTGAATATCAACTCCTCTAGCTTGTCCAATAACTCTCAGGAACTTGCCTCCCGCAACTCTGACAACTCCTGTACGCTCCCCATGATCCCCACTGATTCCCGCACTCTCTGCACACTCTGGAGTAAAGAAGCTATGAGAAACTCCAAAATAAAACATAACGTGGGACTTAAACCCGCCCACCAACAAGGTCCCTGTGATCGCCCCAGCATTGGTTCCACCAGCCTCTACAGTCGTGTAAACCGTGGCGCCTGCTCAATCCGTGCCACCTACTGACCTCCTGGCTGCACCAGCTCCAACGCTGCCACCGCCACCGGCTGCAACTTGGGACACATGGGCCTGATGTGCCCTGGCTCCCTGCAATGATAGCATACACGAGCCGCTGCCGTCGGGGCACTCCTCTTGGGACAACTAGCAACCTTGTGATCCTTGCTCCCACAACTGAAGCAACTCCCATAACATAGAAGTCGAATGAACTCCAATTCCAGCTCCCGTACTGACCACGTCCCCTGAGATAACTGAAGGAACTGCACCTCCAACCGGTCCAATGCCTCTCTAGGAAAATACTTGCGGTTGAACTCCAAGATGAAGTCAGCCCAAGTCATCTCCCGCAGCACTCTCCTAGCAGCCAGTGATCTCCACCACAACTCAGCATCACCACTCAAATGGTGGACCCCTATGTCCACCTAAAACTCCTCATAACATCTCAGAGTATGGAAGTTACGTTCCACACTCGTCCTCCACGCATCCGCAACAGTAGGGTATGTACCACCCGAAAACTTCTCAGTGAAAAGACCCTTCATCTCAATGAGCATAGACAAATAATGTCCATGAACTCCTGCATCTGCAGCCACTGGCTGCCGCTCCTCCGCCACCATTGGTGGCACTACCCGAGCCTGAGCCGGTACCACTGGTGGTAACCGGTCTAACACCTGTGCTAGCATAGCCGCAAAGTCAACACCAGGGACTCCACCCACTGGGACTCCCACACCCGGGACCCTAGCACCACCGGCCAGTGGAGCATCAACACCGCCCCCTCCGACCACACTCACTGAATCCCCCGGAACACCCTGCGACTCGCCAACACCCTCAACTGTCACACTCTGGTCCTCAGCCTCACTAACCTCTGGGACTCTGCCCCTACCACGACCACGTCCGCGTCCACGACCACGACCAGCAACAGTAACATCTCTAGCCATCTGCACTACCATGAACAGAAGACTAAGCAAACAATTACTATTAAAACACAGAAACATAAACTCACCGTGGAATCACACAGTTGGTTCGAAGAGGATGTTCTAGGACTCCATGCCACACACAATTGACTAACTCACATAATCAATCAAGACATGCAATCCCAAACACCACTACAGAAATCTAGTGAACCCAAACCTAGAACCGTAAGGGCTCTGATACCAAAATGAAAGGACCGACCCTTTTTTAATAATAAATATATAAATATAATATAATATAAATAATCTACAACTAGTGGTCCCATACCCACTAGCCACCTAACCACAATCACAATCAACAGCGGAATAACAATACCAATAACCAGTAATATCCAATAAATATAATTAACCAATATTCAAACATAACCAACATTAATTCCAAATCATAATCTAATGATCCAAACAACATAAACCAGAGAACCAGCAATCCTAAAAAACATTCTAGGACTCAACACTAGCAACCTAACAGAAGCCAGACAACCAAGCGAACCACTAGAACATCCTCCTCTTCATCGCCTTGATTCCACGATCACACTTTGTCGTTACCTGCACCACAAATACAAATTGAGATGCATGAGTATTTGATAAACACTCAGTGAGGCAATCCTCCCATCTACTGGGCTATACACACAAGCAACAATGATTCCAAGTTCCAAACAATCAACAAAACAAAGCACACAAACTAGGAAAACGAACATCAACTCGATGGAAGGGAGGTGTCGACCGACACCATCCTAGTGTCGATCGACACTGGCTCTTCGTGTCGACCGACACTTCCCCATAGTGTCGATCGATGCTTGCTTCACTGGTGTCGACCGACACTCCCTCCGCAATCGCGATCCGCTCAAAGCCAAGAGTCAAATCTCGCTCCCAAACTCCACCAAATCGTCCAATACTCGACAAGCCTTATACATCCGTAGGAACCTGTAGCAACCAATCCCAGCAAGAAAAAAACACACAAACAAGCAAGAACAAGGAAATCAAAGGCTTAGATTAACCATGGTCATGCACGCACCTCTTTGCAGGAAGATTCAGACCAATAGCAACGAATCCAACCCTCCTAGCAAACCTCTAGATCCTTCCTAGCTCCAAATCTCACAAGAACAGCTAAGAAAACTCATAAATCTCTCTCAAAACCGATTTCTCCTTCTTCTCTCTATTTCTTTGTCAAAAACGGCGAAAAGGGAAGAGAAAAGTCGAGTTCTCCTTTTAAAACTCGAGTTTAGGGTTTTCCCTAAACCAACCACACAAACCAAACGATTAAAATCAAACCGATCGAACCAATTACAACTAGTGTCGATCGACACCTCCTGTGGTGTCGATCGACACCCTCACCAAACTACCAAAAATGGTTTGCGGGTGTTACAGTTTATTATTGTTCATATGACAATTAATCATGATTAAGAGGTTTTGAATTTCTAGGATCCGAATATGATAAATCCGGGTCTTCCAAGATCCGCGTGTCAAGGCAATGGATACATACTAAATTGCCCTTTCGCATTTTTTTTTTGTTTCGCAAATTTTATTTTCTGGAAGCATTATATGGTATACTCGTTTTTTTTTTTTTTTAATTTCTAAGTGTGCTCCCCAATTAATAGTATATATATAATCAATTAAATTTGTTTACATATATAAAATTTCGATTTTTAATTCTTTCCATCTATATTAATCATGATTAATTATTTAAATATTGTTAAGGAAATATTGCAAAATATAAATTAAATGATTATTTGTTTTTATCTAACTGTATTAAATAGATTTGTTATTTCTGTAAATATCTCCTACAATATAAAACCAAATCAAATATGTTTACATAGATATATATAATTTTCGGTTTTAATCCCCTTTTTAATAAAAAGGAAGTACACAACATAGTTTTTGTAGACTTTATATTTTTAATAAATGGTTACAAATGGTTAAAAATAGGTTATAGATAGGTTATAGATTAATTCATATATTAATAGTTTATATATTAATTCATATTTTAATGGTTACACCTAAATATTGGGTGCAACCTTAATTGGGGATATTCCAAATTGATAATTGATATATTAATGGTAACAAATAAAATCATGCATATTCCAAACTGTATTTTTCTGAAGATTTTAGTCCCATATCAAGTTGTTTCCAAAGATCTTTAAACACAATATTACAAATTTACTTTCCACAGATTTTATTGATAAACCACAACGTTCAATAAAAATTAAGACCCGTGCTAGAGCACAGATTGAATTTCTTTTCATTTATATTATAATTATAAGACTTACATACTCTAGCACAGGTTAAATTTTTATATACTCTAGCAAAGAAGCTGCTAGACACACTCTAGCACGGGTTAATAATTTTATATACTCTAGCACGGGTTAAAATTAACAATATAAGACTTACATCATGAATAATATTTATCATAAAAATTGTTTGCATGAGTTGCATCCAAATAATATTATAAACAATTACATATATAATGTTTTAAAAATAATGAAATGTATTTCAATTCGTGCTGTAGCACGGGTCCAAATCTAGTTATTTGATTATTATGGAAGCAAACTTTAAACATCTTCTAAAGATATTGAATGATTATTGGTTCTATTTATATTGCAATTTTTTAATATATCAAACAAAATTGATTAAATTCATTTTTTGACAAATTTGTTTGGATATGCATTTATAATTAATCCTTTTAATCACATGATACATGATCCGAATATAAATATTCCGGGTCAACCCGAGATCCGCATGTTTTTAAGACTTAATCTAATGATATTACATGTAATAATCTCTAACTCTATGTCTACTTAACTAAAAATGTTTCCCTTTTAATAGGGGAAAATCCCATAAAAAACCATCTAAGTGACAACCACTTCCACTTTAAACCTCCAAAGTTTAGTACTCCCAACTAAAACCACTAACATGGCAAATTTGTTAAATCAAACCTTCATATTAGTTTTCGTGTTTGCGGGTCCACCAAAATTAACTGAACAAATGACTCCGTAAACAGAATAGTATACTCCGTTAGTTTAATCACGTAATGTGCTTATTTTTTATTAGTTTTGCTAAACGTTATTAATTATTAATGATAAAAGAGGCAAAACAGAAAAAAAAATTATAAAAAAATTATAACTCATTCCATAAAACAAAAAACGTGTCATAGAAAATTGTTTCAGAGTCATAACAAAAAGCATCTATGTCACACAAAACCTACAAAAGAAACATAATAGACTTCAGAGAGGAGGTTGAGGGTCATTTCGAGACCTATCATAGACTCTGTCTCCAAATACTTCAAAAGGTCGACCTGTGAAGGGGCTCCAAAATGTTCCAACTCCCCTTGGAATATTTTCCACCTTCCTTACCTTTAGCGGTCGTCCACGCTTCTTTGGCTTTGGTTTGTTAGACGAGACTGAAGGCTGAGGCTGAGAACTACTTGCACCAGTTTGAATATTCGATGTTTCATTAGTAGGTAATGGTTGAGATCCACCAGTCCGATTGGCTATATTTTTTCTTGGCCTTGGTTGACGCAAAGGTGGAAACTGATTCATGAGAAGAAATCATCAAAAAGTCAGACCTTGTGAAAATATATTGAACGTAATGAAAAATAAAATAGACAATACCTCAGATGGTGGTTTGCGTGGTCTACCACGCCTGTTTTTTGGTCCCTCCACAACTGACGGTTCGTTTTTACATCCACTTTTGATATGTCCAGCCTGACCACAACGACTGCAATGTGGTATCCTACCATGTCTTGTTGATTTTCCAGGATTTTTAAGTGATTCAAATGGCTCCTTCTTCCTATCACGTTTTTTTGGTCGACCCCTTGGCTTGCGAATGTTTGGAATTGCAATAGGAGGCTTCCCTGTTTTAAACCAGAACTGCTCACCATTGACAGGTTTGATGTTTTCTACGTATGTGTTCTTCAAGCATGAAGTTTCATAATAACTAGCCACATACTTCTCTGGATCATCTTGGTTGTCATCTAATACACATACAGCATGTTTGCATGGTATTCCTGTGAATGCAAAATATAAATAACCAACACAAACCACAACAGATTCAATGTTTAAGCGACCACAATAACATACCTGTAAGATCCCATCTCCTACATGCACATTGGTGTCTTGCCAAGTCAATTGTATATCCAACATTAAACTCATCTACCTCATAAATGTAGGTGCTACTGCGTAATGTGCTGCAGTACTTCTTATTAACCCGTGCTTTCTCCAATATTGCCATTGTGATTGGTGTAACAAAGGAATTGCACTTATCTGATTTTGCCCACCTGCGTGAAATCCTAGCCATGGCTTGTCTTCTAATATCCTCCAGCATGGTAATTACAGGCTTACTTCTCGCTATCTTAATTGTCCTATTAAATGCTTCTGACAGATTGTTGTGCACATCAGCACAATGAGACTCGGGATTAAAGAATGCTCTACACCACTTCTCTGGTTCATAATTTAGTAAAGCCTCATAGGCAACAGGATCATATGCATACACTAACTTCATCTTCTCCTCATACTCCCCTTGATGGTAGCTGTAAGCAACACCCCAAAACAGATTTTTGTATTCTGACCTTGAAAAAGATTTCTTCCAATTACCATAAATATGTCTTGCACACATACGGTGCTCTGCTTGAGGAAGTTCTGCACCCATAGCAATAACAAGACCCTGAATCAAAACAAGTTCAAAGATTATGAAGAAATTAATAATCACGTAAATCAAAATCTGAAACATATTTAGTGATTACCTTCTGTTTATCAGAAATGATGGTAAGATTTTCTCCCATGCCTAAGTTTAAATCTGTCTTCAGCTTCTTAATAAACCAACCCCAAGTGTCCTTGTTTTCACCTCTTACAACAGCCCATGCAATTGGATACATCTTGTTATCAGCATCTCTACCAACAGCTGCAAGCAAATCACCCTCCAAATCCCACTTCAAGAAACATCCATCTAACCCAATTACTGGTCTACAACACTTCAGCCAAGTTCTTCTAAATTCATCAAAACAAATATAAAAAGCTTGAAATTGTTGTCTACCATTGTTCTCAACTGTTACAATCTCTGTTCTGATGCCCTTGTGTGATCGTTTAAGCTCAGCTTCATAATCCCAAAGTTTGGCAAACTGAATTGCCTGAGCTTCAAGAACCGAATCCAAAGCAATCCTTCTTCCTTTATAACACTTTGATATGTTAACAACTATGTTATACCTTTCCTTGATGATGTCTTTTATCTCTGCAGCTGATAAATTTACATTCCTTCTTATCTCTTCTCTAAACAACCCTGCTATAACACCTTGCTTCAACATTGAAACTCTGCTCGACTTCCCATGGTTATGCTTGTCGTGACATACTTTAACCATCCATTTGTTTATTGGATGCTCAAATGAGCAAAATACTCTCCATTGACATTTATCCTTGCAACAAATAGCAGCTATTCTGTTTGCTTCTGACTTGGCCATTTTAACATCAAACTGAGTATTTAATGAGTATCTAAGAAGCTGGTCTTTGAACTCTAATCCACTGTTGAAAGTCTGAAATAACCAAATGTAAGGCTCTTTATTTAAATCTCCATGAAACTTATCGTTCTTCTTCTCTCTTTTTGGATTCTTCCACTGTTCCCACTCTTCTTCCGACTCTAACGGTGTATCTGGATACTTTGGATCCTCTAATCCAAATTCTGGATCAGTTTCTACTTCATCTTCCTTTCTTCCAGCTGCTTGCTCTTCTGCCAGTTTACGAGTTGCCTCATCTAACTCTGCATTTCTCCATGAACCTTCCACAAAAACTGACTGAAACCTATCATCATCATGACCATCTCCTGCATCTATAACAACCTCGTCCCCATCATCAAGCTCAGTTTGATTTACATTCAATCCCTCTGACTCATTCTGATTTCCACCTGCAGGTGTTTCATCTTCAGATTCCTCAGGCTCATCATCTTCTTTTGGTGGCATATCACCTTCATCTGAATTGTCATCACCATATTCACTTCCTTCTTCTGCTCTAATCTCATCCTCATCAGGTTCATATCCACCATCAATTTCCCATTTGCAGCTTTCTGCATTTGCTTCACCAATTACATGTTCTGAACAATCATGTTCTATATACACGTCAATCTTACTATATGCTTCTGCAAACAAACGCAGCTCCACCATGTTATCACTAGTCTTATCAAACACATACTTCATCATCTTAGTCTCCTCACTTGCTTCTTTAAACCAAATTAGGCTTATAGGTGTCGGAACGTTTACTGATTTAAGGAAGTCTTTAAACTTCAGCCATCGAATCTCTGAAAGTTTCCAGCAAATACTCTTACAACCCAATCCGCAAATATAGTTGTAACCATCATCTTCTTTCTTCATCGTTCCTCCATAGTGGATTGAGAGTTTTACCAGCTGGTTATCACTGCATTATAAACAGAAAACTTTAACATCAAACCCCAACAAAATTTGGGAAGAACTTGATTGCAAAAAAAAAAAAACCCAGAATATGATTTTTTTTTTATTTAAACCCAGAATTCGTTTACCCAGAAATTGGGTTGGATTGACATTGAAACCCATAAATTTTTGGGGCTACGAAGACATGAAGGTAAGAAATTGATAGATTAATTTAAGCCTTACCCCATCTTGATTGTCACAGCACTCGTCTCTTTTTTTTTTCTTCCTTCTTCTTCTTTCTTCTTCTTCGTCTCTTTTCTTTTTTTTTTTTCCAGAAAACCTTAAACCCCCAAATCGATTTAGGAAGTTATTATTATTTTTCTTTTTGAATTATTTTTGGTAATACAAAAATATAACACATGGGTTATTTGCACCCAAAAAGAAAAAAAAAACACACACATGGGTTATATTATACGAACGGAGTCACTGTGCCGTTGACGGAGTGAACTGGTGCGTTAACGGAATCAATGGTTCTGGTAATTGATGTGGTTTCCCGAACACAAAAGCCACATGAAAGGTTTGATTTAACAAATTTGTCAGGTTGGTGGTTTTAGTTGGGAGTACTAAACTTTGGAGGTTTAAAGTGGAAGTGGTTGCCACTTTGGTGGTTTTTTATGGGATTTTCCCCTTTTAATAGTATAGATATATAGTAAAGATATACTAAGGTTTTCATATATATATATATATATATATTTCCATAATATGTATTAAGCCGAATTAATTATTATTGTTTTGTTAAGAAAATTCTAATATAAAAGATAATAAATCTAACCAAAATAAATATGTTTACGTTATATACAATTTCAAATTTAATAATTTTTCTTTTATGGTAACAACTTTAAACCATTTCCAAAAATACCGGATAATTTTTCTTTTATGGTAACAACTTTAAACCATTTCCAAAAATATCGGATAATTTTATTTTTATAATTAATTTTGTAATTATTGTTGATTTGTTTCCATAAATATTATATTTCCGACTAACAGTTTTTATTTCCATATGTTGTTTATTTTTTTATTTTTAATTATACAAACACTTGGACTTGTTTGGTAACATGGATATATGACATGTTTTTTTTTAAAACCTCCCCAATTAATAGTATAGATTTTTGCATAATTGTTTACCTTTAAAAAAGATCCTATGTATATGTTCATTAACATAATAAATAACTTAACTTGGTTGAAACTTTTGAGAATATAATAAGCTTATTTTTTCTATTATAGTAATTATTAATACTTGTAATTTATCCTAAGGAAGCTACTCAACTCATTGTGTCTTATGTTATATTCTATCTTTACTGGTAGTTCGTCTTCTATTGAATTCCTCAAACCTTACTTATGTCTTTTGGTTGTCTACTTTGTCTTCACCTAATCAGTGTGTCTTCATGTTCAGTTTCATTTCTAGTTAGCTGCTTTTTCTATTCATTATCTTCAGCCTATTAAAAAGGGAATATTGTGACAAAAAAAATTGTGACAGTTTGGCCGGTCAAAATGTTGTAACGATTTACATACAAAACTGTGACATATTTAATTAACCATAAACACGTTACCATTTAGTCATAATACCCTTTTTTGTCATCATAGAAATTTTATTGAAATTGAGAATGCAAACATAGCTCTTTATGTTAAAAATAAATATTAAAAATCATATAGATTGATATAATAAGATACAGTATATATTTATAAAAAAAAATAAGAGACATAAAGATATATGGTTCCCTATACATTCTACGCAAAAGAAAATAATTTTTGACAGGATTATAATGCTAGTTTATATATATGCATTCTTGCATATTCAAAGCCAACAATAACATTCAATTATTAGCAAAGACTTACAAATAATTATGGATCTCATAGGCAATATGTTGAGTTATTATGAATTATCCAATTCTCCTACAACACAAAGCTTATTACCTTTTTTGGATCATGTGGAGGATTTGGAAAACAAGGAACAACTATCTTTTTAACAAGTTTTGGGAAAGTCCATCCAAAATAACTTTTAAAACCAATCGCTGAGGTGAAAGAATGGATAAACAATACAATTTTATTTTCGATGGATACAACTATACAACAAACTACACCATCTGAATAACTCCGATGGACTACCCCAATTTATCCTTACGCAAAATGTAATGTTGATGCGAGTTTTAATCAACAAACATTAGAAACAAGAGGAGGCTGGATTATGAGAGATCATCAAAGCGTTAGTAAGGTTTGGGGTTCATCAAGCTGATCTATTACATCTTCTCCTTTGAGAGAAGAAACTAAAGCTCTCCTAGCAACTATTCAACAAGTTTGTATTTGTAGTTATACATCAGTAATATTTGAAGGAGAATGTGAGGTATTAATTAAAGTGATCAATGGAATTTATAACAGGTGCGAGATCGAGAGTATGGTGCAAGACATTCGCTTATGGGCTATAAAGTTTACGTCTATTTTCTTTACTTTTGTGAATATCGTTCTTGTAACAGTGTTGTAGACTATCTCGCTAAAGATTGTTTATATAATGGTGATTTCTCTGACACTGTAAATCCACCTTTAAGGGTAGAACAATTGATGTGTATTGATTTAAGAAATTAATACAATAATTTGTTGATGAAAAAGAAAAACCATGTGTCTCATATGAAAAGGGCCATACATATACAAAAAGCATGAAATCAGAAAAAAAAATATATATATATATATATATATAAATTAATAAATATGTGATGCTCGTTGGTATTAGTCATGGAATTGCGTGTTATTCTTCCTAAACCAAGCAGACTGTTAATTAAAGTGTTTCAAATGTATAGAAATTGAAAGTTCATTTAAAATATTTCACAATAGGGAAGAGATAGAAGAATTAGTGGTTTTGATTAAAAAGTTTTTAAACAGATCTACCACATTGCAAAACTTTTCTTTTCCTTTCTACCATATTTGATAATTCTTTTCATCCGATACCACAACCTCAAATGAAAAAGAAGAAAATATCCTTTGTTTAATATAGAAATATATATATAGAAATATATAATATATATATTTTATTCTTCATGCTTATCTCTCTGTTTCTCTCTTTTTCTTTTGTTTTTCTTACAAATGTTTACATTCACTCTATTATCTTTTAGATCTATAAGCTTAATTAATTAAAATTCTTCATAATTTATCTTTCTCAGTTACATTCGTCTCCAGACTTCATATTCTATAAGATTCATTTGTAGACAAGTCGAAACTTATTTTTTGGATAACTATTTTGTCCACAGTATTTAATTGGTCCACGGCATTATGTTTTTGGTCCATCATATTTCTTGTCCACCGTTATAATTTTGTCTATAATTTGAAATCTTGTCGTAGCCATCAATATTTCTTTCCTAAATTCTTATCACAGAAAAGTTACCAAATTTTTTGTTCGTGGACAAGCGTCATCCACTTAGATCTTTTGAACTATGATTCTCTTACTTGTAATTGTGGACATTTTATTTTTACTAATACTTATGGACAAGTTACTTAAATTATGTTGGCAGACAAAAATTTGAAACAAAACAAATTTCGTAAATTTGATAGACAATAATTATTGTCCATCACGTTTGTTTATTCTTTGGTCCACAAAAAAAACATAAAGATAATTAATAATTAATATTCTATTATTGGTCACACGTCATAAAAGACAATTTTATCTCTTTAAATCTGTCACTTTCTGCAGGGATAATTTTGTCTTTTTATATGTGATAAAAGTTGATTTATGATAGTTTTAAAAAAATGTTTTCATATGTGATAGTTTAGAAAAGTTTTTTTAGGAAATGTGGTAGTTTCCACTAAATTCTCTTGATTAAACATCTTTCACTCTATGTCATCTCTTATGTGGCCCACCTAAAATTGTAAGATGATAATGAACTTTATGAGAATAATGTGACAACAAAAATAAGGTTTTATAGATGAGATAGAAAGCAGAGAAGACTGAAAAAATTACACATGGGATAGAAGTTTGATTTGATACGGGCTTCTCACACTCGAGAAAGTCATTTGGGGATCTCCCTGTGTTGCATCGGCACCTTTGTCATAAGAATCGTTGAAAGATTTGATAGTGGCTTAACAACAACCTTTTCCAAGACAATATGGTTAAGAAAAGATTAGCCTTAACAATCTCCCATCTCCAATGACTGTACTTGCATTCGTATATCAGCGATGTGTGACAAAATGCCAACGTTGCTCTATAGCAATCGGTTGGCGAGAATTTAAATATTCAAAATTTTGGAAAAGTAGAGAGAAATGAGTCTCCAGTTTGGTGACTTGAATTTGTAGAAGATGTAAACTGTTTCTATGATCTAGTGATCGTGATAAGGTGGTGTCGTGGTGATAGTGTGGAAAAACTTTAGGGAATTTTGTCTTTGTTTTTTCACGATCTCGATGTTTTTTTCATGATACAAATTTATTAACTAATAACGATGTTAAGGAGAAGGGAAAAAAAGGTTTTGTGTTATCCTTTTCTTCTTACTCATATAATATTGATGTGTGTAATTAGAATAATGGTTACTGATGTTTAAAATACATACACAACTTAAGTGATTATTAATGTTTATATAAGCATACAAAATTGGAAGTGAAGATTAAAAAAAACGCATACAAAATATTAACAAAAGAAATCATAATAATTCTCTCTGTTCTATCAATCTGTGCCCACCAGCTCGCCAGGCATGGGCTTTAGAACATGTCCCGGTAGGACCGCATCTCTTTCCTACAGAGACTGTTTATGTTAATATGGATCATTTTTTGGGTTCTACAAATTCGGGATCACATGTGGAAGCTTTTTCTTGGTTAATGTGGTATATATGAAAAGCTCGTAACACTCGAGTTTTTGAGAATCAGGTAGAAAGCCCAGACGGGGTTGTCCGGGTGGCGTTAGGAGAGGCGCAGACTTGGCAGCAGGCACAGGGGGAGATAGACCTGGACGATGCTCCCTCCTCCCCTAGAGTTTTGCCTACAAGGACTAGGGGATGTCATCTCCCCCTTCTGTCGGTGTTTTCAGGCCATTGGTGTTTTGTGGATGGTTCTTGGAAAGAAACAGATGTTTTTGCAGGTGCATGATGGATTTGCACTTCTTCACATGGCGCAACCAATTTTCGGCGTAGTTTGTCTCCGTTGCATGCAGAAGTTGAAGCTTTCATTTGGGCGATGCGCTGTATGATTGGACATAATTTCCGGGAGGTGGTTTTTTATACGGACTGTTCTGATTTGGTGAAGATAGTGTCTTCCCCCAGGATTGGCCAGCCTATGCACCTTACCTAGACGATATCCAGATTGACAGGGAGGTCTCTTCTTTTTCTTTGGTTCACGTTTCTAGAAATGCTAATGTATGAGCGGATTCTTTGGCACACCGTGCGCGTTCATCTCCGTTCCTTATTTTTTTTGTAAACAATTTCCCCACAGATTGGCTCGTTTGAGCTGATTTCTTTTGTTGACAAAAAAAAAATAAAAAAATAAAAAAATAAAAAAAAAAGAAAATTCTATTTGTTCTCTCGCTTATAAATATCCATCCGTGCAGTTCAAGAAAAGTTGTTGTGCGTACTAAAAAAAGAAGCTCTATCTTTCTTTACGTCGTTGAAGATGATGAGTCGTCGTCAGGATCCCCTCATGGATACTCAAAGCTGGGTGAACTCGAAGTTGACTATCATGGCCAAGAATTTAGGTTTCCCAAGGATGAGATCAGAATTCATCACCTATCACCACCCAGTGACACAAAATACCCACCTCTTAACAATCAAGTCATCTGCCTTGCACTGCAAGCTTGGGCCTTGTTCTCAAATCAATTCCCCAAATTTGGTGGAGCTTCACCAAGTATGTTGCAGCGAACTCAAAAGGTAAGTTACTCTGCTTGTCTTTTAAGACTTTCACCCAACTTGTTGATTCAGAGATAGTGTGATTATTGGGTTTCTTTACATTCTCAGACTGCCGTGGTTTCGCTCGGAAGTTCATTTAGTTGCAATGCGGAGTAGGGATCATAACTTTCCATATTTCTGGGTCTTCTCAGTCGCGTCAGATCTTTACGATTCATGTTCAAAGATGCTTAGCAATCGTGTTAGATCTTGATGAAACTTTAATTGCTGCAAATTCTATGGCATTGTTTGGAGAGAAAATAAAGAATCTTGAAGCGAGCATTCGAGAAGAGACTGATCCAGCCAGGAGATTCATTTCGACAGAGGCGTTGAAGGGATATAAATTTGACATGAACCTTCTTCAGCAGTATATTGCTGATGACGCCTTGCTGATGACGCCGTGGCCGTTAACGGAGAAACGTTTAGGGCTGAACCTGAGGAAGTCTTTGATGGCCAAGAGAAATTTCATAGACCCGTGATTAGATGTGCCCAGAGGAACGTTATACTGACTCGTATTGATCCAAAGGTTAGAATTGTTGGGGATAAGCTTGAAGAAGCTTAAGTTTGAAGTTATCCTAATCTCACCGAGATATGGTTTCCAAAGAAGATTAGGATTAGAATAATATAGGAGTTATTTATTTGTTTTATTAAATAAGAAATATTAAAGGGTCTCTCTATATATAAGGAGTTGTTAGGTTGTAACAACACTTGTGAGATTAGAGAGATTGAGATTGCATTAGTTTTGAAAAGTTTCTAAGGCAATAAAACGAGAGTTATTCGTTATAGTATTGTGTTTGATTCAATATTTGGTATCAGAGCATTATTGAATCTTAAACACAATTATGTTTCTCTGTTTTCCGATTAGCTAAACCTAAGCTTTTGATCAAGAAACATGGGAGACATCGTTACTATGGCATCCACACCTAAGGAGACCAGCACTTCAACTCTTCAATGTCCAATGCTTACCGCTACTAACTACTTGGTATGGGTAATGAAGATGACAGTAATGTTAAGGGTAAACAAAGTGTGGGAGATGATCGAGACAGGGATAGCTGATGTTGAAAAGATTGACCTCGCCAAAGCACTTCTGTTTCAATCTATTCCGGAGACGCTAACATTGCAAGTCGGTAACCTAGGTACTCCGAAAGAAGTTTGGGAAGCAATCAAGTCACGCTATGTGGGAGCTGAGAGAGTCAAGGAGGCAAAATTGCAGACTCTGATGTCGGAGTTTGAGAGGATGAGGATGAAGGCCACAGATACAATTGACGACTTTGTGGGAAACTATCTGAACTAGCGTCAAAATCTAGTGCTTTAGGGGTGAGTATAGAAGAACCTAAGTTGGTCAAGAAGTTTCTGAATAGCTTGCCAAGGAAGAAATACATCCACATTATTGCGGCTCTAGAACAGGTTCTCGACCTTAAAAAGATGAGTTTTGTGGACATAGTTTGTAGACTTAAGACATATGAGGAGAGAATCCATGATGAAGAGGATCAAGAAGTTGATCAAACAATACTCTTTTATGCAAATAACTACCAAGAGAACTATGAACAAGGACGAGGCAGAGGAGCAAGAGGTGGACGTTTCTCATTTCGAGGAAGAGGACGAGGTCTCAGCAACTATCAGAAAAAGACAAATCTATAATTGTGTGCTATCGGTGTGACAAGCAGGGTCACTACGCCTCTAACTGTCTAGACAAGTTGCTTAAGCTTCAAGAGATTCAGGACTCAAGTGAATTGGAAGATCAAGATGCAGAGGACTTATTGATGCATGAGGTGGTGTTCCTCAATGAGAAGAAGGTCAACCCGAAAAGCTTTGAGACAAAGATGAATGGAGATAATGTGTGGTATCTCGATAACAGAGCCAGCAATCATATGACTGGAAATCGGAGCTATTTTACTAACCTTGATGTGACTGTTACGGGAAAGGTGAGGCTTGGTGACGACTCACGAGTTGACATCAAGGGGAGAGGCTCGATTCTTTTTGTCACCAAGTCGGGTGATCAGAAGATCTTGGCTCAAGTCTACTGGATACCAGATCTTAAGAGTAACATTCTTAGTCTTGGACAAGCCACCGAGACAGGGTGTGAAGTGAGAATGAAGAAAAATTATCTGACACTACATGATCGTGACGGAAAACTATTGGTGAAGGCAAACAGATCGCAGAATAGACTCTACAAGGTTCGCATGGAGGCTGAGAGCCATCTGCTACAAGTCACAGAAACTGCTGATACGACTACAAGGTGGCACGAAAGACTCGGTCATGTCAATGTCAAGACAATGGAGACAATGGTGAGAAAGGAGCTGGTTATTGGAATGCCTAACATGAACATTCTGAAGGAGACTTGTGCATCATGCTTGCTTGGGAAGCAAACTAGGAAGTCGTTTCCAAAGGCAACGAGTTTTAGATCTGAACGACCACTTGATTTGATTCATGGGGATCTCTGTGGTCCTATCACACCTGTAACTGCGGCACAAAATAAGTATATACATGTGGTCTCTGCTCTTAAAAGATAAGAGTGATGCATTTGGTGCTTTTAAAAGTTTCAAGGCTCTCGTTGAACAAGAAACTGGAACTTCAATCAAGGTGTTTCGAACAGATAGGGGAGGGGAATTTGTGTCCACTGAGTTCATGAAGTTCTGTGAAGAGTCTGGGATTCAGCGACACTTGATTGCTCCCTATTCACCACAACAAAACGGAGTGGTGGAGAGGCGAAATAGAACACTTCTTGAAATGACAAGAAGTATTTTGAAGCACATGGATGTTCCTAACTATCGATGGGGAGAGGCGGTGAGACATTCCACCTATTTGATTAACCGGGTTGCAACGAGGTCACTGCTTGAGAAGACACCGTACGAGATGTTTAAAAGGAAGAGGCCAAACTTGGAACACTTGCGGGTCTTTGGCTGTGTCGGATATGCAAAAGTGGAATCACAACACCTGAATAAATTGGATGACACAACTCGTGCACTAGTGTATCTTGGAACCGAACCATGAAGTAAAGCTTATCGGTTGCTCAATCCTGCAATACAAAGAGTAACGGTTAGTCGAGATGTCATCTTCGATGAAACTAAGAGATGGACTTGGAGCGACTTGCATGATGAGACAGAGGTTCTCGGATCGTTTACTGTAAGTTTCGGAGACTTTGGTAACAGTGGTCTAAGAGAGAGTGTAGTAGACTGTGAAGAAACTAATAACTTTGAGAATGGAGTCGAGTTGTTAGTAGAGACTCGAGAACAAGAACCGGAAGTGGTTTGCCTGTGTTGAGAAGATCGACTCGACATAGTGTGAAGCCTAGTTATCTGAATGACTATGTACTTTTTGCAGAAGAAGAAGCAGAGCAACTTTTGTTGTCTTTGAATGATGAACCTCGAACCTATGAAGAAGCAAAGGAATTAGAAGTGTGGAGAGAGGCCTGTAATGAGGAACTGAGTTCGATTGAAAGAAACAAAATATGGAACTTAGTGGAGTTACCAGCTGGAGTTAAGCCAATTGGCTTGAAATGGGTATTTAAGATAAAACGTAACTCAGACGGGAGCATTAATAAGTATAAGGCAAGGTTAGTTGCAAAGGTTTATGTGCAGAAACACGGTATCGACTTCGATGAAGTGTTTGCTCCGGTTGCACGTCTAGAAACAATCCGATTCATCATTTTTTTGGCTGCTTCTAAAGGTTGGGAAGTGCATCATTTAGATGTGAAGACTGCTTTCCTACATGGAGAACTTAGAGAAGAGGTTTTTGTAGCACAGCCGGAAGGTTTTAAGAAGAAGGGAAGTGAAGGTTTAGTATACAAGCTAAATAAAGCACTTTACTTTACGGTTTGCGTCAAGCTCCACGAGCTTGGAATCACAAACTTAATCAAATTTTGATGGAGTTAAGCTTTGTTCGTTGTGCCAAGGAACCTGCTCTGTATCGGAGACAAGAAGGAGAAAACTTATTGATTGTTGCTGTAACATCCGTGAACCAAAATCCCGGTTTAGGTGATTGCATCGGTCGATGCAAGTGGTGCATCGGTTGATGCAAGGATGATTCTCTGCGTTTTGACTTAAGTTAAACGCTGCGTTTTGGGTGAAGGAAAAACCCTTAACACGAGTTTTGTCTCATTCGCCTTGTGGTGGCCGATTTTGAGAGAAAGAAACGAGAGAAAACTGTTCTTGAGCGTTCTTGAGAATTTTGGGAGATTGGAGGCGTTTCTGTAGAGATCTGTAGCTGGGATCGTTGTAGGAGCTTCCTAGAAGTGTTTTCTTGCGTGTTTAAGGTTCAGAATCGTCTTGGCAAAGGTAAGTGCAGGACCATGGCTTCTCTAAGCTAGAGAACTCTTTAATATGCTTGTTGTGTGATGTTAGACTTGTTAGATTGTTGCTATGGACGTTAGGAAGCTTTCTTGTGGCTTGGGATCGAGTTTTGTGGTTGTACAAATGAAGATCCGGCGAGAAGCTTTAGGGAAATCACGATGCTCGGCATTGCATCGGTCGATGCATATCTTGCGTCGGTCGATGCAAGTGCGAGGACGGTGCGTAAAACTCTAGGACTTTCGTGTGATGTCGAGCATGCGTCGGTCGATGCGGATTGGGTGTCGGTCGATGCAAGTTGCACTTGCATCGGTCGATGCAGCTTCTGCGTCGGTCGATGCATCCCCTTGTGGCGTCGGTCGATGCAGTGTCCTGGTTTGTTATTGTTGATTGTTGATTGTTGTTTGATGGTTAGAGATGAGTCTATTGCTTGTGTGTATAGCCCAGTAGATGGGAGGATTGCCTTACTGAGTGTTTTTAAAATACTCATGCATTGCAATTTGTGTTTGTGGTGCAGGTAAACGCAAAGTGTGATCGTGGAATCAAGGCAATGAAGAGGAGGATGTTCCAGTGGTTCGCTTGGTTGTCTGGCTTCTGTTAGGTTGCTAGAGTTGAGTCCTAGAATGTTTCTTAGGATTTCTGGTTCACTGGTTTATGTTGCTTGGATCATTAGTTTATGATTGGAATTAATACTGGTTATTATTTTATTGGTTAATGGTTTATTATTGGATTATTATTGAATATTGGTTTGTTATTTCCGCTGTTGAATGTGTTTGTGGTTAGGTGGCTAGTGGGTATGGGACCACTAGCTGTAGTTTATTTATTATATTATAATTATTATTTATTTTTTTAAAAAAAAAGGTCGGTCGTTTCATTTTGGTATCAGAGCCCTTACGGTTTTAGGTTTGGGTTCACTAGGTTTATGTTGTGATGTTTTGGATTGCATGTCTTGATTGATTATGTGAGTTAGTCAATTATGTGTGGCATGGAGTCCTAGAACATCCTCTTCGAGCAGACTGTGTGATTCCATGGTGAGTTTATGTTTCTGTGTTGTAATAGAAATTGTTTGCTTAGCCTTCTGTTCATGGTAGTGCAGATGGTTAGAGGTGATGCTGTGACTGGTCGTGGTCGTGGTCGTGGACGCGGACGTGGTCGTGGACGCGGACGTGGTTGTGGTAGGGGCAGAGTCCCAGTGGTTAGTGAGACCGAGGACCAGAGTGTGACAGCTGAGGGTGTTGGCGAGTCGCATGATGTTCCGGGGGATTCCGTGAGTGTGGCAGGAGGGGGCGGTGTTGATGCTCCAGTGGCCGGTGATGCTAGGGTCCCGGGTGTGGGAGTCCCAGCGGGTGGAGTCCCTGGTACTGACGTTGCGGCTATGCTAGCACAGGTGTTGGCGCGGTTACCACAAGTGGTACCGGCTCAGGCTCAGGGAGTGCCACCAGCGGTGGCGGAGGAGCGGCAGCCAGTGGTTGCGGATGTGGGAGCACATGGACGTTATTTGTCCATGCTCAAGGAGATGAAGGGTCTTTTCACTGAGAGGTTTTCGGGTGGTACACATCCTACTGTTGCGGATGCGTGGAGGACGAGTGTGGAACGTAACTTCCATACTCTGAGATGTCCTGAGGAGTTTTGGGTGGACATAGGGGTCTACTATTTGAGTGGTGATGCTGAGTTGTGGTGGGGATCAGTGGCTGCTAGGAGAGTGCAGCGGGAGATGACTTGGGGTGACTTCGTCTTGGAGTTCAACCGCAAGTATTTTCCTAGAGAGGCATTGGATCGGTTGGAGGTGCAGTTCCTTCAGTTCTCTCAGGGGACACGGTCAGTGCGGGAGCTGGACTTGGAGTTCAGTCGACTTCTTTGTTATGGGGGTCGGGCTTTGGAGTCTGAGGAGGCACAGATCAGGAGGTTTTTGAGGGCTCTACGTGATGATTTGAGAGTTCACTGTAGAGGGCGGAGTTATGCTACGCGTGCAGAGCTGGTTGAGACTGCAGCAGAGATTGAGGAGGATATCCGGGCACAGTCAGTGGCGGTAGCTCAAGAAGTTCAGCCTAGTAAGGCTCAGCAGCAGGGTGGTTCTAGCAGGGTCGATAGGCCTACACAGGGAACCAAGAGGAGGTGGGAGGCTACACAGAGGCCGAGTGGTGCGAGTTGCTTCAGTTGTGGGAGCAAGGATCACAAGGTTGCTAGTTGTCCCAAGAGGAGTGCTCCGACGGCAGGGCCTCGGGTATGTTATCATTGTAAGGAGACGGGGCACATCAGGCCTTTTTGTCCCAAGTTGCAGCCGGCAGCAGTGGCAGCGTTGCAGCAGGTGCAGCCTGGAGGTCAGCAGGTGGCACGGATTGAGCAGGCGCTACGGGTTTACACGACAGCAGAGACTGGTGGAACCAGTGCCGGGGGGATCACAGGTATAATTTCTGGTACTTAAGCTTTGTGAAATTTTAGTAGGTTCAGATTTTATGTTTTCCTGTGATAAAGCGTTAGGTTCTCAACACATAAGGTTTGTGTAGGGACTTTGTTGGTGGGCGGGTTTAAGTCCCACGTTATGTTTGATTCTGGAGCTTCTCATAGCTTCATTACTCCGGAGTGTGCAGAGTGTGCGGGGATCAGCGGGGATCCTGGAGAGCGTTCAGGAGTTGTCAGAGTTGCGGGAGGCGAGTTCCTGAGAGTGATTTCACGAGCTAGAGTAATTGATATTCAGATCGCAGGAGATTCGTAGCTAGCGGATTTGCATATCAGTCCAGTGGAGTTATATGATGTTATTCTCGGGATGGATTGGTTGCATCGGCATAGGGTGCATTTGGATTGCCATCGGGGTAGAGTGGAGTCTGAGCGTCCAGGAGGGAAGTTGGTGTTTTAGGGTATTAGACCAACTTCAGGGAGTCTCGTGATCTCAACCATTCAGGCTGGGAAGATGATCGAGAAGGGCCATGAGGCTTACTGGTTACAATATCTATGCTAGAGTCAGTGGGGAAGTCTACGGTTAGCGGTATTCCGGTAGTGGAGGAGTTTGAGGCTGTGTTTCAGTCTTTGCAGGGGTTACCACCATCTCGGTCGGATCCTTTTACCATTGAACTGGAACCGGGAACGATGCCGTTATCTAAGGCTCCTTACAGAATGGCTCCAGCAGAGATGGCAGAGCTGAAGAAGCAGCGAGAGGATTGGTTGAGTAAGGGATTCATTCGTCCTAGTGTATCACTGTGGGGAGTGCCGGTGTTGTTTGTCAAGAAGAAGGATGGGAGTTTCCGGTTGTGCATTGATTATCGGGGTTTGAACCGGGTCACTGTGAAGAACAAGTACCCTCTTCCTAGGATCGATGAGTTGTTGGATCAGTTGAGGGGTGCTACTTGGTTCTCCAAGATAGATATGGCGTCGGGTTATCATCAGATACCGATTGATGAGGCAGATGTGAGGAAGACGGCTTTCAGGACGAGGTATGGGCATTATGAGTTTGTGGTGATGCCTTTTGGGTTGACTAACGCGCCAGCAGCGTTTATGAGATTGATGAACAGTATTTCAGGAGTGTCTGGATGTGTCTGTCATCATTTTCATTGACGATATCCTGGTTTATTCTAAGATTCTTGAGGAGCATGCAGTGCATTTGAGGGCTGTTATGGAGAAGCTGCGGGAGCAGAAGTTGTTTGCTAAGTTGAGCAAGTGCAGTTTTTGGCAGCGTGAGATGGGCTTTCTAGGTCATATTGTGTCTGCAGACGGGGTTTCTGTAGATCCAGAGAAGATTCAGGCTATCAGAGATTGGTCTAGACCGCAGAATGCCACAGAGATCAGGAGTTTCTTGGATTGGCAGGATACTACAGGAGATTTGTGTAGGGGTTTGCGAGCAGAGCACGTCCTATGACTAAGTTGACAGGGAAGGATGTTCCTTTTGTTTGGTCAGAAGAGTGTGAGGAAGGCTTTGCAAGCTTGAAGGAGATGTTGACTACTGCGCCAGTGTTGGCTTTGCCTGAGCAGGGAGAACCCTATGTGGTTTATACAGATGCATCTAGAGTTGGTTTGGGGTGTGTTCTGATGCAGCATGGGAAGGTGATTGCCTACGCTTCGCGGCAGTTGCGGGTGCATGAAGGCAACTATCCTACTCATGATTTGGAGATGGGTGCTGTAGTTTTTGCCCTGAAGATTTGGAGGTCTTATCTTTATGGTGCAAAGGTACAAGTGTTTACAGATCATAAGAGTCTGAAGTATATATTTACTCAGCCTGAGCTGAATTTGAGGCAGAGGCGGTGGATGGAACTTGTGGCAGACTATGATTTGGAGATAGCCTATCACCCTGGTAAGGCTAACACGGTTGCAGATGCTCTGAGTCGGAAGAGGGTAGCTTCGGCTCCGGAGCAGGAGATGGAGTCTCTGGTAGGGGAGATCAGTGCTTTGAGCTTGTGTGTTGTTTCACAGAAACCGTTGGGTTTGGAAGCAGTAGATAGAGCAGATCTTCTGAGTAGGGTGCGGTTGGCTCAAGAGAAGGATTTGGGGCTGGTGAATGCCTCTAAGGATGTGGATTCAGAGTATCAGGTCTCGGATAATGGTACTATCTTGGTGCACGGTTGGGTTTGCGTGCCCAAGGATGAGGAGTTGAGGCAGGAGATTCTGAGAGAGGCTCATGCGAGCAAGTTGTCTATTCATCCTGGAGCGACTAAGATGTACCGTGACCTCAAGAGGTACTATCACTGGGTCGGGATGAAGAAGGATGTGGCTGGTTTGGTTTCGAGGTGTGATGTGTGTCAGCTAGTGAAGGCTGAGCCTCAGATTCCTGGCGGTTTACTAAAGAGTCTATCCATTCCTGAGTGGAAGTGGGATATGATTACTATGGATTTCATGGTGGGTTTGCCAGTGTCTAGGACATTTGACGCTATTTGGGTCATTGTGGACCGGTTGACTAAGTCAGCACATTTTCTGGCCATTAAGAAGACTGATGAAGCAGCGGTCTTGGCTAAGAAGTATGTGAGAGAGATAGTCAGATTGCATGGGGTGCCAACGAGCATTGTGTCTAACAGGGATTCTAAGTTCACTTCGGTGTTCTGGAAGGCATTTCAGGCAGAGATAGGCACTAAGGTGCATATGAGTACAGCTTATCATCCCCAGATAGATGGACAGTCTGAGAGGACGATTCAGACGCTGGAGGATTTGCTGAGGATGTGTGTGTTGGATTGGGGTGGCCATTAGGCAGATCACCTGAACCTGGTAGAATTTGCTTATAACAACAGTTATCAGGCGAGTATTAAGATGGCTCCTTATGAGGCTTTGTTTGGGAGACCATGTCGTACACCATTATGCTGGACTCAGGTGGGGAAGAGGAGCATGTTTGGTGCTAGTTTTGTTCAGGAGACCTCAGAGAAGATTCGGGTTCTCAAGCTGAACATGAAGGAGGCTAAGGATAGGCAGAGGAGTTATGCTGATAGGAGGAGAAGAGATCTTGAGTTTCAGGTAGAAGACAGAGTGTATCTCAAGATGGCCATGTTGCGGGGTCCGAACAGGTCATTGTCAGAGACTAAGTTGAGTCCAAGGTATATGGGTCCATTCAGAGTGATTGAGCGGGTTGGACCAGTGGCATATAGACTGGAGTTACCTGAGGTGATGCGTGCATTCCATAAGGTTTTCCATGTGTCTATGTTGCGGAAGTGTCTCCGTGAGGGTGAGCGCGTGTTGGCTAAGATTCCTGAGGATCTTCACCCTAACATGACATTGGAGGCGAGACCAGTGAGGGTTCTCGAGAGGAGGATCAAGGAACTTCGGAAGAAGAAGATTCCTTTAATGAGAGTCATGTGGGACTGTGATGGTGTTGAGGAGCAGACTTGGGAGCCTGAGGCGAAGATGAAAGCAAGGTTCAAGAAGTGGTATGAGAAGCAAGCCGCGACTTGAGCTTGTTTAGCCTGGTTCCATCTGTAATTCGTGGCTGGAGCGGGAATGGAGTATTCCAGCCCATCTCTCTTGTTTACTCGGTCGCTTGGGGTGGCTGGTTGTGCGACTCAGTAACAAGATGAGGTGGTGTTCGGGGTACAAAGTTTCCGTGAGGCGGGGTTTTTGGAGGAAAGTTTCCTGAAATAGAAGTTTCCAAAAATAGAAAGTGCTAAATATGGAAAGTTTTATGGGAGTTAGAATTTGTCCATTTTAGCGGTGGAGAGCCTTGGAGGGGCTTGTGTGGCCTTTGTGGCGGGCTGTTTAGCCATGTGTGGCCTTTGTGGCGGGCTGTTTAGCCGTGTGTAGCATTTGTGGCGGGCTGTTTAGCCATTGTGTGGCCTTTGTGGCGGGCTGTTTAGCATATTGTGCGGCCTTTGTGGCGGGTTGTTTAGCCAGAGTGTCTTTGTGACGGTCCTTCGGGACAGATGGTCTTTGTGACGGTCCTTCGGGACGAGTGGCCTTGGTGGCGGTCCTCTTTAGGACATTTGTTTGGCCTTGGTGGCGGTCCTGTTTAGGACATTTGTTTAGCCTTGGTGGTGGTCTTCTTTAGGACATTTTGTTTGGCCTTGGTGGCGGTCCTCTTTAGGACATTTTGTTTGGCCTTGGTGGCGGCCCTTGTGGCGTGTATATGATCCTTGTGTGGTCATGAGGTATTCCAGTGAGGGGATATGTGGTTGGTAGAACATTGAGATGTTTTACGCGAGCCACGGGAAGGAAACCTGGATAGGGATAGGACTCAGACGTGTTCAGAACTGTTTGCTCGCGGCTCTTGGGGGACTTAGGTTCTCCTAGTACTGCCATATTAAGAGACTTTGTGGCTTGGGAATATGGTTGGTATATCGACTTCGGATGACGATCCGGGGGTGCGCTGTAGGATGACAACCCGAGAGACGAGTTTTGGATTTTTCCTTATATATGTTATATATTATGGCATGCGGGTTTAGGCCCGATGAGGAGCCAACATTGGCATGCAGACTTAGGTTTGATGAGGAGCCAATGAAAACTCAAGGTTTAGGCCTATGAGTAAAAGAAAGTCCAAAAAGTCGAGAGCAAATAATGCCTGGAGCGTGAGTCTATCGCCTAGAGGTGACCTTCTGTAGATCGGTCGGAGGAGTGCGGGCCGTGGAGACGGTTGCACGGGAGTCTTTGGCTGATGATTGTTCGAGATTCGAGGACGAATCTAGATTGGTGGGGGAGAATTGTAACATCCGTGAACCGAAATTCTGGTTTAGGGGATTGCATCGGTCGATGCAAGTGGTGCATCGGTCGATGCAAGGGTGATTCTCTGCGTTTTGACTTAAGTTAGTGAGATATGTTACAAGAGAGTAGTGGAATTACTTTGAAACAGGGGAGATATGCGGTGAGGATTCTTGAGGAAGCTGGCATGAGTGAGTGCAATGATGTACAAGTTCTGATGGATCCAGGTACTAAGCTTTCTAAAGCTTTAACAGAACAGCCCATTAGTGAACCCGAGTATAGAAGAGGAATCGGCTCTCTCCGGTATTTGATCCATACTCGACCTGATCTCTCGTTTGCTGTTGGAATGTTGAGTTGTTATATGCACAGTCCTAAGAAGTGTCATGGAGTAGCACTGAAACACGTCTTGAGGTACTTACAAGGGACTACAGAGTATGGTCTCACGTTCAAGCGGGGCAACGACTCAGGTTTGGTGGGATATTGTGACAGTAGTCACAATGTAGATGAAGATGATGGTAAGAGTACTGGTGGTCACGTGTTCTATCTTAATGGTTGTCCGGTTACCTGGTGTTCTCAGAAGCAGGAGATGGTGGCATTGTCCTCCTGTGAAGCAGAATTCATGGCTGCCACTGAAGCAGCGAAGCAGGCCATTTGGTTGCAGGAACCACTTTCTGAAGTTATAGGAGAAGCACTCAAGAAGGTAACGGTCCGTATAGATAACAAGTCGGCTATAGCGCTCACCAAAAACCCTGTCTTCCACGGTGGCAGCAAGCACATCCACAGGAAGTATAACTTTATCCGTGAGTGTGTTGAAAATGAGCAGGTTGAGTTTGAAGACGTTCCCGGCACTGAGCAAAAGGCTGATATTCTGACCAAACCACTTGGTAGAATAAAGTTTCGAGAAATGAGAGAGTCCATTGGTGTTCATGATGTGTCCGACAAGAACTTCAAGCTTAAGGGAGTGATTGTTGGGGATAAGCTTGAAGAAACTTAAGTTTGAAGTTATCCTAATCTCACTGAGATATGGTTTCCAAAGAAGATTAGGATTAGAACAATATAGGAATTATCTATTTGTTTTATTAAATAAGAAATATTAAAGGGTCTCTCTATATATAAGGAGTTGTTAGGTTGTAACAACACTTGTGAGATTAGAGAGATTTAGATTGCATTAGTTTTTAGTTTTGTGTTTGATTCAATAAGAATATCTAATTTTGTGGTTGTCTTGATTTACTACTACTTGTTGGAACTCAAAAGGATGGATTCTTAATTTTTCGATGCAGAATGAAAAAACTAGTATGCTTGTGAAAGTCAGACCAGATTGGGAAGATTTAAGAAACTCTTTAACAGGAGTAACAGCAAAATATTTTGAAGTTTACGTGTGTACAAAGTCTCAAAGGGAATACGCTCTGGAGGTGTGGAGACTACCTGATCCAGAAGCACACTTAATGAGTATCAAGCAACAATAAGATCGTATTGTTTGCGTGAGTTCAAACGTCAAGAAAAACCCGAAAACGGTTTTCAACGGTGGAGTCTGTCATCCGAGAATTACAATGATCGTTGACGACCGTACTGACGTGTGGGACGAAAGGGACATTCCGAGGATTCATTCTGTTGATCCGTATCTTCCGTATTCACCACAGGTATGTTCTGCTTATTATCATTCCCTTTTAAGTTTATACCCATAACGTCATGCGAGTAATGTATCTTCTCTTCTATTTATAGGGGGGCTTAGCCAATAGGCCTCTGAGTCATGCAAGAAAACTCGCCATCAGTTTCGGAACATACTTTTTCAGGTGACTTGTCTTTGCTTCTCTGGAGGTTTGAATGATTATGCTTGTGAATACTGTTTCTGAAAATGTTTCTTTCAGGCAGTTTGATACTTTACCTCCATCACCCTCAGTGAATTACATAAATGCTCTGTAAATAGGTAGGACAAGAAATGTTTTGAGGGATACGAACTTGACAGTCTAATTTCGTTTCGACATGAGTATCTCGATATTAATTTTACGTAAAAACCAGATTGGTCAATCACCAAAAAAAAACACTTCTTTTACCACTAAGAATCGATACATTCAGTAATATTTTACTGTCTTCTTCTACAAACAGATTGACGGATGGTTTAGTAGTTACAGAAACACACATAATGTGAATAGAAATTCTGAGGTTGTAAACTCATTGCTCTACTTTAGTCATCTTTTTTGCCATGTCCTATACTGATTGATGTAGGAAAATGTGTTGGAACTGTTAAGGGTATTAGGACTTCTCCCTCATTTTGGCTCTGGCAAATACAACCCCAGCCACAAGACCTGCATTTCAGGCGCCTCAGGTTAATACACAAAACAACTGATATGTGTTCCACCAAAATGTTGGACAACGGAACTGATCAAGATATCGCTTACCAAAGAGTATGCTTGCTGAGTTCTGTAAACTGGTTGGTACATTGAAAAGAACGATCCCCGCGATGGATAAAGGTATCTTGTTTAGCGATCCCACCAGGCTGAATTTTGAATAAAACGAAAGATGTATATATTTAGAAGGAACAAACCACCAAAGAAGCAAGTATAGAAAAGGGATATATGGAAAAGACTGGGCAGGGCAACACTCTCCAAACTATAGTTTTGAAATTGCATGTTTCTCTATCGCTTTCTCTAATTTGGTACCTGTAAGTTGTTGCTCCCGTTTGATGAAGAAACCACATTGAAGTGAAGCTAATGGCAAGCCCTAAAAGTCCACTAAGTGTCATGACCATCCAGAAACCTGGCAATCGCAGAAGTGGCCTGCACAATTATAACACAACAACCATATTGTTTTCAGATGACACAAACCATTTTCCATTGACAGGATAAAAAAGGGCAGGAACTCACGTTTGATACAGATAATCCATCTCGTTGAAGGAAAAAGAAAGCAGAAGCCCAAGTGGTAATGAAAGTGTGTTATTAAGCAAGACCATGGAGAACTCGTTCAAGTTTCCAGATTGAGTAACCTGCTTGGCCGTATCCATGGTCTTTCTCAAAGTTAGCTGCAAAACAACAATATATAAGCAAGTCAAAAGTGGTGGCAGAATTTTCAAGAGTAGTAGCCTAGCTAACAACGTAATGGTTATAGTGAAGAAGAACCATTTAGTTTATTGGCTTAGTGTTAAACAAACAACATGTAATGCTTAACATGAAAGTATGGTTTTCAAGTGAGCTCCTTTTCATATTTGTGTCTATTGTAACAAAAGACTCGAACATGTTGAGAAAAGAAAGCACATATGATCAAATGTTTTACTCACAGAGTACGATGCAGTTAAGAAGCAATTGGCAATCTGCCAAGCATAGCCAACAGCATGGAATGATAGGTCCGTTACCCCTCCAGAAATTGCGGAAATTATCTGCAAATGAGGGCCGAAAGAAGCGCAGGCTAATTAAGCTTTAGCTTCTAATTATTCTATAAGAAATAGAATATACATAATAACAATGAGTGGCCATGACAAAGAAAACATGATTACATGTCCCTGGCAGACTAATTGTGGAAGCAGTAAAAAAACATATATCTCCAACAGTGTGAAAGGTTAGGCTATGCCACACCACTGAAGGCCTCTAGGAGCAGTATAACTGTGTAAGCACACAAATAGGGTGGGTCACTTGTCCATAAGAAGATATGCTTTAGATTTTCATGATCAAGGTTGATGATCAGAAAGTGCTTTAAGAAAACAAGAGCAAAAGAATATTTTGTTTAAAACAAAATCTAAATCAGTAATCGTTGTTTGACATGCTTTCTATATGCATCTTTCAGAACTCTAATTTACATGCTTTCGATATGCATCTTGAAATAGGGTCCTTGGGAATAGTTCTCTCAGGTCAATGTACAAAATCAGTTTGAAATGCTTTGGACAAACATACCATTAAGAAGAGAGCAGCCCACACTCTGTTGTCATGTTTCTTGTTGAATAGATACATCTCACCAACTGCAGTTATCACATTAGTGACATTCTTCAGGACAGTGACCATTGCTACATTGATGTATTTCAAACTGTCAAAGAAAAATGTAATTGAAGTTGACAATCAAGTTCAATCTGCGCTTCAAACGTCGTCTGCATACTCATATAAGATACTGATATATCGAATCCCTACTGTGGAGTAAACCCAGAATATCTCATTTTAGAATGGAAAAGCTATCTGTTCCAGCTCAGAAGCTACAGGTTATGCAGTCCTCGATCTACTGTAAAGGTTAACTATAGAGCTCAAAGAAATGAGGTACAGATTTGTATAACTACCTCTAGTATTCCAAAAAGTTGTGGCTCTCCAACCAACTTTACTAATTTAGTAATCTTTCAATGGGCTTGAGAATTAAGAAACCAGAAAGAGAGCATCAATATTTTATCGCAAAAAAATAGTAGGCAGTTAATATATATCTAGAAGTCTTTTCCATATTTCACACATGAATATGAAATCTATAAACCAACAGAAATAAAGATGTAGAAGATATTCTTACCTAAACATGCTTGTGATAAGCATGCCAACAAATATCACGTTCACTGGAAACCAGACCTTCATTAATCTCAAGGTCAGCGGTTCTGTTGTTATTAGACCCATTAAGCTCAAAGCCACCACAATGATCACTGAGACTAAGTTCTGCACCATCACAAAGAGGAAAGTTTATGAAAAATCAGACCACAAAACAAATTGCTGACAGATTTTCATAAGGAATATCACTTCGGAGGGGAAACCAAACGAGTCCTACCTGGTATAACATTAAAAATATCCCAGCATTGAAGTTGTAGCTGGAAAGGACAAACTTATTCACAAGAATCATGCTGCATGATGAAATGCAATAAGCTAAACCCGATAGCAAAGCCCGATTATGTATCTTTCTTTGCATTGGCTTATCTCCGGATTTTCCCGTCTTCCCATCTTCTAAATCAACTTCATCGTGTGATTTCATTGCGAGCTAGGACCTACCAGAGAAAAAATAATATCTACCAAGCATAAGACCATGTGAACTATATATGAAATAAAGCCAACTGAAAATATCATCTTAGAAAGCTTGCAATATAAGACGAGAAATAGGAAATATAGAATCAGTTGGACTTCAGTGATAGTCATCATCACATCAATAACTCATCGAAAAATAGGTGGTCGTTTCAACAAACAACAATAAGATAGATCTATCATTCTTAAAACAATACAAAGAATTCAACACAAAGTAAAGAGTAACATTTTTTCATTAACCAATATCAAAACCCTCGCTATACAACTTTACTGGGAAAGAAAGACCCATATGCCTATTTTAGCCTCATAAACCAATTCAGTTCCAGTTCGAAAGGCCAGCAGCTAAAAAGTGGCACCTTGATCTAAAATATTCGAAAACGTAACCAAATGATAGCCAAGCAGTGTTGGGACTTGGGACTCTAAATGGACTTGGATGACTGATTAAGAAGCCATTTTTTTTTTTTTTGAATGAATGTAAAATTATATTCAAGCCAAAAAAAAGTCCTCTTTACAATGAATGCGTCCTTGTTTTGAAAGCAGTAGAAAGATTAAAAAAGATTGAAAGGTGTAGAAACAATTAAGAGGTGTAGAAAGATTAAGAAGCCATTTTCATGAAACTTACAGCTTAAATCTCCAGTGGGTTGAAACTACAAGTAAGATAACAACTCCAGATCAACGGGCTGTCCCAAGAGACTCGAATACAACCCTAGAATGAAGAAGACAGTTAGAATCATCAGTTCCAAACTTGCAGATCAAAAGAGGGTCAAACCAAGGCAAAGAATCAACAAAGACTACTCTTTAATCCATTTTTTCTAGTTTTGTGAACATATAAAGGCAAAACGGAGGTAAGATGCAAATGGAAGAAGTCGCTACAATCAAAAGATACACACACACGGACATATAGAATCTGGAGGAGGTCAAAGTTTAGAAACTTCGAATAAACCCACCAAGTTCAGAGTAGTAAGCTATACACAAGCACAAAAAAATCAAGACTTTCGAAATACCCAAAAGATTCAGTAGAAGAAAGTAACGAAATTTACCTCCACGCTGCTCAAAAGCTCGCCAAGTAGAGAGGTTCAGCTTCGGATCAGAAGTAACCAAGGACGAGATCTGATTGAACCCAGGTCACAGTAATAAGAAAACACAAATCAGAAGAAGAAGATGAAATTTGCTCAGGGGGGAGAATCACGTCAGAGTAAAATGGGACTGTGAAGATGTTTGATGAAAACAATATGGAAGAAATTGAAGAAACTGAAATTAAACGAGGGAGAGAGAAGGGCATTGACCCAGAGACCAAACTAAATTTATGGATTCAGACCACTTTCGTTTATTTATTTATATATTAAATTAGAAAGTTTTATATGTTAGAGGAAATTCCATTATTGAAACAAAAATATGTATTCTCAGTGGGAATTTCAAAATCAACAACTATTTTTTTTTTTTTACATTACTACTTTTAAACATTTATTTTATTTAAAATTATTTCCACAAAAAAAATTAACCTTTTATCTGTAAAAACGAAATAAAAGTGATCATTAGGCCATTTTACTGACATAACACTTAGTGTGTTCTTAGGCTTATTTAAATTAGAAAAAATGAAAAAGTGGGCTTAGATCAGTTTTATTGATCTTATTGTATAACTGTTTTTTGGGTTGTTCTTGTGTGACGTGGCCGATTGTTATTGGAAAAAAATTTCGCAAACGAGAGATCACTCTCATTTCATTTTCTTCGATATTGTCGAGCTAGGGAAATCCCAAAATTCAGTTGCAAATGGATGAGAATGATTTAATTTCTGGTGACCTCCGACTGTTCGAACCGTTACTCATCACCTCCACCGATGGCGGATCTCAACAGCGACTCTGGTTCAGGTAATCGTGACTCGTCTCCTTCCCATGGCGAACTGATTTTTTTTTCTGGGTTATCGTTGATCTGGATTCTTTTCGTCGATGGATGGTGATTTGATTTGAAAACTTTGTATATCATCATCTGCTGATACATGATATCATTGAGAGAGCTAAATATAGAGTAGTAGAGCACATTGAGAGAATTCATCCCGTCTTTCTGGGTTCGTCTCTTTTGTCTGGACGGGAAACACTTATTCGCATCACTGGTTAGCTTCTATTGCAACTCTCTCTCTGAATCCTTTGGTAGTTTAAGAACATACTGAGATGATCCTTTTGTTAACTAAGACACTGTTGAGTATATTGTTATGAACCTTTGTAGTCTCTAGTGAGTGTGAAATTAAGTTTCTTTAGTCTCTGCTTTTGTGAGTTTTCTGTTGAGGAATCCATTCTATCTTCATAGAAATTGCTATGGCTGCTAATATAACCAAGTTAGATATCGTAGTTTCTGGTATTATGGTCATCTCTATTGGGTGTGAGCTGAAGTGTCTTTAGTCTTGTTTTGAGGATTCTATCTTTTGAGGAAATCGTTTTTCATCTGAGAGATTGCATTGTTCTTGATTACACAGTTGGCTACTAAATTGATGTTTTGATTTCAACTTCTATAAGGTGGAATGAAGGTGAAAGCCGACAGAGATGAGTCCAAGTAGATGTCAAACCGACGAACCAAGTAGTGAAGACAACATACATGGATGTCCTCCTCAGCCTCATCGATACACTGCGTAAGCCTCCACAGAGCTTTTCGAATGCTGACGTAGGAAAGGCTTTGCACAATTTAAAAGAGCTAACAGAAGCAGGCTTCAGGGTAGATTGGTTAAAGGAAAAGCTCAAGGAAGTCGCCTGGAAGAGGGAGAATGCAACTGATGATGGTTCCCGGGTCAAAGAAATGGAAGAACACATCAACAGTCTGGAGCTGATTTTGTGGAATCTCAAAGTTGAACTGAACAAGGAGAAGGCTAAAGCTGCTGCTTCTGCTAAACTCTTGCCGTTTGACGACATTGTTTGATGTCAAAATAAAAGTTCTTTTAAAAGTTTGTATATTATATTCATGGTTCCAAAATGTATCAGTTAACGCGACCGAGTTATGTTCTGTAATAATGACGGATTTGGATATGTTACTTAAACTATTTAAGATTTGGTTTGTTCACTAAACTTCTGTCTCTTTTCTCCTTCCTCTATAAAAGAAAACAGAGGAAATCCTCTGTTCTTGCAATTGCAAAATCCTCTTAAAAAAAAGAAAGTATTCAGAGGTTTTATGTTCTCCACAGAGATGGAATGAAATGTCAAAGTGGTGATAAATGCCTGTGCAAACCTTGGAAGAAGGAGGACATTCCAACTTGTCTGTCATCAAGTCGTGTGAAGGTCCTAACGATATTGAAATTTGGAGATATCTATGAAGATGAGGACATGAACAGAATGATGGAGCAAGCACTTCCTTGAGACAACATACACACCCTCTCGTTACAATTGTAGCGATACAAAACAAATTTCCTAGTTTTAGCTCTTTATCAAATGTAAAATCATAAAATTTCCTAGTTGTAACTTCAATATTAATGTATCAAATGTACAATAAAAATTGATTATTATATTATTAAATCTTATGATCTTAAACATGTTTTCCCAATAACTAACTTCTTAACAAAAGTTCTTAACTAATGATCTTACATTATTTTCACAATATTTATACTCTAAGAACACCCAAAACTGTTTTCTCTATAAAGATGCCCTTAGCAATTCAATGTCAAAAATTATTTTTTTCGACTCAGTCGACATAAAAATTGAGAATAATCGATACAGTTTATAATATTAATTTAATTAAACTAAAAACAAAAGAAAAACTCTTATATTGTGGTTTGGTAACATATGGTTAAAGCTTATTTAGAAGAAAAAAAGACCTTATAGTTTGGCACTATACATGGGTCAGAAACCTTTGTCCATGTATATTGTATGCAAATTTTACAAACAAAAAAGAAGAAAAAGTGATACAAGTGGGTTCTGAATTTTGATTCGTATTAAGGTTTGACCACAATGAATACATTATACATACCACTTGTTACTTTGTTAGTGGACGAAATGGCAAAAGAGAGATTCACTGTTTTGCGTCTCTCTCTCTCTCTCTCTAATTTGGCAATTTGACACTAAAACAAAGTTGAATGAAACAATTTTTTTTTTTTTGCAATAATAATTGTCTTTTGCCTTGTACCATACCGTTGACATTTTTGGCTTAATTTTATCCACCCACAAATGTAGGCTCTCTGTTTTGACACTTTGACGCAGTCCACTTCTAAAATATCCACTAGCCATATCTGCCCAAGTTTACGGGAGCACAAGAATATTTAAGATAAAAAAAAAATCAAATCTTTAGGCCCAAATGAACTCTTACAAACTTTATACAATCTATATATACATTTTTGAGACATTTAGCAAATAAATCTTGAAGTTGCTACTTATTTACAAAGAATATTATTATTATTAAATTTTAAATTGAAATTTAAAACTAATATTTTGGGCTAAACAAAAATTCCTAAAATATCTCCTTAATCAATCAATGACTAATTACAATATCTTATTAAATTAATTACAATATCTTCAATTAATTCTTTACTATCCTTAAAATCAAACACAATTAAAAGATTTTGTTTGAAATATAAAATAATATTTTAAATTAAAATTACGATTTTCTTCTCATCTTTGTTTGATTTATTCAGTTTACTTGATTTAAATCATCATAAAATACATAAAATTAGTGTAACTATATTTGTTTTGCATTTTTTCGTTATTTGGATTTTGAAAAACGTGCATGTCTTACTTAAGCAAGAAAAAAAAAATTGTGTTTGGGTATGTAGCGGGATGAGTTTTTGTATTAATAAAAATTGAAAATTATATCATTAATTGTTAGTAAATCATCAGTTAATTATTTTGTTAACACCATCGACATTAGAATATTAGGCATATCTAATTGAGTTGATTAAATTACGATTATATAAAATAAACAAGCAGTACTACGTTATACCACGGGTTATACTCTGAATTTAACAATTTAAACTGGTAAACCTAAATTTTTAAACCGGTAAACCTAAATAATATATAACTATAAGGGATATACATTTAAAATTTACAAAACATTAGTTATATATATATATATATATTTATTTAATCTACTAAAAATTTCTATTTTTAAAATTTCTATTTTTATTTTACTTTTGAAAATATAGTCTTGCGGTGTACCGCGGGTTAAAATCTAGTGTAGACACAAAATCAAACGCATGACCATCTTTATAACAAAGATATATTTACACTGTAAAGCCAACGACACTCATGTTGATCTTGAGAACAAAATGGTTGAATATCATCTTTGTATAATTAATAACAAAATCTGGCGTGTATAGTTTGTGATAAGAGGTTCATTGAAAAAAACAATATATCTACGTAGTATACCTGTATATGGGACTGAACCACCAACACATATACTCCAAGTAGACGGACAAGTTTTCTTCACTCTACGGGCATAACAAATGTCCATACACATGTACGAGTACGACCATATATACCACGCTTCAATATTGGTTTTCATGTGTAACGATCTTCTTTACCTGAAGTTCAAAGATATTGACTCCTACCAATTCACTTCCATAATACGCACTGAAAAAAAAATTGGGTGATAAAAACTGTCTAAGCAGGCTTATCTCTTCCAAATACAATAATGTGCTTAGAAGTGTGCCAAATAAGAGAAAATGTATGACATATCCAAAAAAGATGATACGAAATAGTTAGAATGATTCATGTTAATAGTAGTGGATTAAAAAATTTAAGGGAAAATTACTAGTTTGACCCAAATTGAGCAGTTAATTGCTAGATTAGTTCATAAAATTTGAGGGTTAGTTGAGTTATTTTCATACCTAAAATACCCTTTTTGCTTTGTTAGGAAAAAAAGAAGAAGACAATATTACCCTTGATTAAAAATTCCTGTAATTTCGTTTTTGTTTTAAAAAAACATAAAAATCTGCCAATCAAGTAATGGCAGATTAATTTGTAAGTGGCAGATTTTTTGTCCATGGCAGATTTTTTTGGCAGACTTTTTTGGATGGCAGATTAATTTGAAAAGTTTGACGGCAGATTTGTTTTTTACGGCAGATTTATTTGAAGTGTGTAACGACAGATTTTTTTTCAACAGCAGATTTTTCTAACGCGACAGACTTATTTATAAAGTCATAACAGATTTTCATTATTTTAGACAAATTTTTAGTAATTTTGTGGCAGATTTTTAATGATTGTTGTAACAGATTTTTTTTTTCCTTCAAAAATCTGTCACATTGTGACAGATTTACAAACAGAAAAATAATTACTAGTTTGACATCTAGTGGTGACAGATTTTTATTTAGTTATGACTGATTTTTGGATTGAAGAAAAAATCTGTTGTTTGATAACAGATTTTTTAAAATCTTTTTAAAATTGCTATATTGACCTACATTCACATTATGTTTTATGGCAGATTTTCATATGTTATGACAGTTTTGTTTTTTTCTACTATAAAATCTGCTGCTTGATAACAGATTTATTATATATGAATACAATGATAACAACTTTGTTTTTTTTGTCTTCTGTAGAGACTATTGGATGTCTTGAAGGAGCTGGAGATGTTGAAACCAGTTGTACAGCAAAGGATCGATGAACTGAATCCCAAGCTCATGCCTCGATATAATGTGCAAGCTCATCCAGCCAATGGTTCCTTAGGCTGGTCTTCCGCCGTAAAACCATCGTTAAACAGCTATGATCATACAAAGGTGTGCCTCATGCTTTACTCTTTTTTTTTTTTTTTTTTGTTAATCAACTAATGCTTTACTCTTGTTTGTCCTGTATGCCATACATACATATTTCAAATTAAATTGTATTGTTCTCCGCTCTTAATTCATTGTGAAACTTTTGGTTTCAATTACTAAAAGAACATTATGAGATTAAATTTTAAGCTGCAGTAGATAAACATTCCCTGCTCCGTTTCTATGTTTCTCTTGTTCGGCATAGGTAAGAAATCCTCCTGGACATAATTTTGGCTACATGGGTTCCAGGGATCAACAATTCTTGAACATTGTATCTGGCTGGAGCAGAGAATACTGGTGATTACAGTTCTAAATCGCCGGCGGAGATGATGACAGATCTGAGTTTTTTTTTTTGGACTGTAAAATCTCTCTTCGCCGGCGGAAGAAACAAATGTTTAGTTAGTTTAAAAAAAACGATTGTCGGGTTCCTAAAGTTTTAATTGAAGAGATTTTATTTTTATTTTCTCACTTAACTTTTATTTCCAATTTTAGTTTTGATTGGGCTTTTGGTAATTTAAACACAATATTGTGTCATTCTAGTTTTTCCCTAATGAAGAGTGTCAATCGAGCAATATTTTTTCAAATTTGTGTCAATCTGGTCTATTTTCACAAAATTTAATGACTTTTTCTATCTAAAAATTTTCATATTTTCCAATGTTTTTTTTTTTTCAGGTCTCTTAAAGCTAAAGATAATGTTTGTGTTCTTAAAGTACTAAGACCATCATTAGTGGAGTAACCCATCTAAGTTACTCTCATATTAATTAATTATATATTATATATTTAATACTAAATTAATTAAAGCAACCCTAAGAGAACTTAAGTAAATCACTCAATTACTAGAGAAACCCAAAGAAAGTTACTCAAGCATTTAAATAATAATTTTTTAATTTGTGCTTATTAATTATCAAATTATAATTATCTAAAATGATAAAACAATTATTTAAATTTTTTATATTACATAAAATAGAAAACAATAAAATTTTACAAACTTTAGAATATTAAACATATTTTACAAAATTCAGAATAGTAAACATATTTTATAAAATTCGAAATATTAAACATATTAAACAGAATTTGGAATAAGATTTATTGTGTGGTTGCACCAAATTTTTGCTATTAACATCATTTCGAATTGTTGACATATCTGTAGATATAATTTCGAATGCCCATCATGAACACCTAAATGTTTTGGCTTAGCAAATCATAAACTGAATCATTGGAAATAAAAAAAGTTTAATTGAGATTCATCATTCTTCTGATGTCTTTCTGTACATAGCAATATTCCTACCACTTTTTTTGATCATATGAACAACCTGCTGTGTTTTTATCCAAAAGTCTTCCGAGGGCATAGAAACTGACATTGTACATTACCAGGTTTTGCAAATACCTCACAACAGCAAAAATGTGGATTATATGTATATAATCAAATGTATACAGGATCAGTGAGACTCAGAGATCCCAGCGAGCATTTGGCAGCTTCAAAGCAATTTACTTGGCGGAGAAGAGACTGAACCCCATTAACCCATCTCTGCTTGTGAATTTTGCTCTTGCACTTGAACTCCAAAAGACCTTGTCCTGTCTTCAGACCGAAGCAGACTTCTTCTGAATTTTCCCTCTCTTTTCTGTAAGGCCAAGCTGATTTCTCATCGCAGACTCCATAGACAATGCCTTCAGAAAGTAACAATAAGGTCAGAATGCCGTCTTTCAAGTAATTTATCTAAACTGAAAGATTAGTTAAATGCTTACATTTGGTCTTCTTGGAGAATGCCCCTCCAACATGTTTGCTTTTGAGTTTGATCATTACCTGCAAAATCATAATAAGCATTGGCTTAGAAGTGAACTGAGATGTGTTGCGTGTTATGAATACAAATCAAATCTGCTGTACCTGAGACTTCTTGTTGATATAGACGCAAACACGCTTAGTTCGCTGCACTCCTGCAAGTTAAAGCACACAAAAAGGATGAGTTAAGCTCTCTGTTTCTTATCTCAGTGAACTCTTCAATTGATCAGACTCACAAACAAAAGAGAACTACCATTTCGTGCACATTGCATCAGTTCGCCTTCAAATGGTGTGGTGAAACCATCTGGATAATGTCCCTGCTCTGCGTGTGCCAACTGAGTTCATGATCTTCCCAGCCTAAAATCAATTTCCCAGAGTTTTAAACTATGAAAAGTGTTTATACTTTATACATTCCAATTTCGCAAGAACTATGTTGGGAACTGGTGCAATGGCCATATATAATTGACGAGTCTTTTGAATTTTACTGCTCACCACAATTATGAGAAGAAGGGATAAGAAAAAGGGTCGTACCACGAATGGATCTGCAGCAGCAACAGGGAACAAAACAGGAGGACTGTTCTGACCTTTGCTTTCATTCCTTCCAAAGGTAAATCTGATATTCAAAAGTGTTGCTGTTTTAAGCTCATACCTGCCCAGCAACTGCGTAAAGAAGAGCAATAATACAAAGGTTGCTGTTTTAAGCTCATACTTGCCCAGCAACTGCGTAAAGAAGAGCAATAATACAAGGGTTGCTGTTTTGATATACTTGAATCATATGTAGAAAAAAAACAGAATCATCTTAGCTTCTAACCTGAAGCACTTTCATTCAACTTGTAGTGATCTCACTAACAGTTTATACCATTGTAGACTCATCACAATAACCTGTTTAAACAACTGAAACTAGAACAGAACCCCTGCTCAACCATCTTGTTAAAAACAGAACACACTAGGCTGATAAATTATACTCTTAAACATATCCCTTTGGTATCTAATGTTCAAAATATAAGGTAGATCCTGTGAATTACCTGTAACATACTAAGAGGCGGTGGCAAAAGCCTCCCACCATCACCTGTTTGACCAAATGAAGGCAGAAAAAGAAACCTCTCAAGCGAATAAGCCCCTGCAAAATAATAATACCTGAGATATAATCAATCAAAACTAAAAGCTTTTTTATTTGCCCAGCCTTACAAATTTTTGGCACACTAGACCCTAAATTCTACACAAGATCACATAACAGATCCATGCAAAGAGAAATTAAGTAGACAGAACAAAGCCTACACAAGCTTCGTCGGAAATCAAAACAAGATAGAATTTTTTTCAACCTAACAACTTACAAACCGATGCATCTGGTTAAAGTCACACCAACCATTGAATCGTTTGTGAAAAAATAATAATTTAGAACATTAAACAGAGCTCCGGAAAAGCCATCGGTTTCATACACCAACAACCCTCTAGTTTAAGCCGGAAAAATCAAACAATTCGAGGTGAATCTATTGATTTTATCGGTTTTCAGATGAATCGGCGATTGACCAAGAGAGAAGAGAGGGAGACGATCGGGAAAAAAGGAAAGAAGAAAATGGAAAAAAGAAAAAATTTCTTTTATATTTTAGCATCAACGAATTATAATGTGCCACGTAGCGTTGCTACTGCGTTCCTACTGCGTTACTAAAATTCCTTTTCCTGGAATCGATTCTCTTCTTAACAGATTAAAAATGAGTTTTTAATTAGGTTTTTGGACCCCATTTACAAGAGAAACAATGAGAGCAATCCCCACTAATCATGTTCTAATAAAACATTTTGTAAGATGTGTTTTGAGAGAACTCGACATAAATTATATATATTTACTGAGTAGTGTTTTAATTGTAGGGATCAAAATTTTACACGAATTTGTGATATAGTACACACATCTCTATGTAGAGATAATGTTGTTCTCTTGTTTTTTTTTTATAATAAAGAAACATAATGTTCGAATATAGGGTTTTGACAAAAAAAAAAAATATATATATATATACACATGAACGAGGAATCAGTTTTGGATACCACATAATTCTTCTAAAATGGGTTTCGCGTATTTTAGTTCGAACCGAGTTCGTATGGTGCAACGACGATCGAATCAACCAAACATACCATATGTAACGCTAGTCCATACAACATCTAAGTCGACATGCAACGACGAGTACAAACATATTCTATACCGTGCATGCATGATGATAGCACTTAATTAAAGCACACAAATTCATTTACGCTCGTATGGTTTACCACATTGAGAAACTGACCCTAACAATTTTATCATAAACTACAAAGTCTACACATTTATTAGATTACTATAAAAAAGTACATAGTCTACATTTATTAGATTACTATAAAAAAACACCCAACAAATCGTGACTTGTATATACTCCTCAAAACTTGGAAATAACAGAAAAAATTGGAGAAAGATGCGGAGGTCCAATTGTGACTTGTGAGAGAGAAGAAGAGACCAACACAGATGAGAAGAACACCTTCCCTTCCACCATCGCTATTTTATTAGCCTATCTTATTACGCCACGTGTTATCTCTCCCTAACTGAAAATATTCTCTCATTTCCCTCTTAAACCGTAAAACAACACTTTTTTTTTTTTTTTTTTTTTTTTTTCATTATTGATCTCTCTCCCCCTCTCTCTTGTTCTTCTTCTTCTTCATCTTCTTCCTCTCGTCACCTTTCTAATTTTTTTTTAATAATTTCTCTCTGTGTTGTGTTCATGCCCGACGCGAAATTGAGCCACCTCGTCTCTGCTTCAGGTGAAATCGTCGTTGCTATTTCTCCGCTTTTTTGTTAATCTCCATGTTTATCCTTCGATTGCACTCACGATTCGATTTTTTTTTTGTAATCTTCAGGGAAGGGGATCTAGAAGCTCTTCGCATCTAAACGTGAGTTCGTTCTTCCGTTCGTTTTTTTTTGACGCGCGATGCTGAACATCGAGTCGATTCAGCTTCCGTGAGATTTTTGTTTTTGGAAATGAGATGTGAAACATTGAATCGATGTTCGCATGAGCGCCTGATTTTGATTTTTTTTGTGCTTGTGTTCGTCGTCGTTACTGATTTTAAGGTCCTTTTGTTTGTTCCGTACGATTTCCGATTTGAGTTTCCGTGAAATTGTTTATCGGAATTTTGATATCTCGCTTCCCGTGTTCGTCTTCTTCTGGATTTCAATTTCGTCGCTCGAGCTCCGTCGTTGGTTCAATTAAATCCTTCGTATCTGTTTGTTGTTTATTGAGAATCTCGGTATCATTTGTGATTCAATGTTTCTTAACAGGGAGAGAGATGGCGCAGAGTAGTACATCTCATGACTCTGGCCCACAGGGGCTTATGAGGCGGCCATCTCGTAGTGCTGCCACAACGGTGTCGATTGAAGTTTTTGATCATGAGGTGGTTCCGGCCTCCCTTGGTACCATTGCACCTATTCTACGTGTTGCTGCAGAGATTGAACATGAGCGCCCCCGTGTTGCCTATCTCTGTATGATTTTTGCGTCTCCTTATTTGTTTTGCTTCTAGGATAAAGCTGAACTACTTCAATTTATGTCGCTGATCACTTTAATTTCCATGTGCTCGTGTGAAAGGTCGATTTTATGCATTCGAGAAAGCTCATAGGTTGGATGCAAGCTCTAGTGGAAGAGGTGTGAGGCAGTTCAAGACACTTCTCTTTCAAAGATTAGAAAGGGTAATCATCTCTTACTATTCCGTTTTTTTTTTCTCACACAGTAAATAGCAATTCATAAGAGCCTTTAAATCAGGCGTTTAATCATCTAAACCCCCACACATAGATAGCCAGTGTTAGTATGATCCCATCTGTAGTTTTCTTGATGTTCTGTGTAGTAGTTTTCACAAAGGATGTTTTCAATTCCAGTTTAAAAGGTCATCATCTCAGACCTTCACCTTATGATACAATCTGCTACTAGACAAGTCTCTTTACTCACAAGATTTACTTTTCAAATTACTCCTAAACTGGGGCTCCAGAGTTGCATATGTTTTACACTTTGAGAATATCCATTTGAAATGATACGGATAATGACATTTTCTTCTAGCATTAGTAGATATAGTAACAATTTTTTATGACGCAGGACAATGCTTCAAGTCTTGCTTCTAGGGTAAAGAAAACTGATGGCCGGGAAGTTGAGAGCTTCTATCAACAATATTATGAGCACTATGTCAGGGCACTTGATGAAGGAGATCAAGCAGACAGGTAAAGATACAATCCTGTGTTTTCCAAACTTGTCATGTGTGGGGCTTTGCAGAGAAATAAAATAATGCTCTTTTTCTGACGGATTTTCTGAACCATCATCTTGCAGAGCTCAGCTTGGTAAAGCATACCAGACAGCCGGAGTGCTCTTTGAAGTGCTCATGGCAGTTAACAAGAGCGAGAAAGTTGAAGCAGTAGCTCCTGAGGTTTGTGTCCAAATTAAATTTCTTCAAAGCAATCAGGACAGCTATAAAAGATTCCTTAATGATTAGCTAACCAAGATGGGAGTTTAAAACGTTTCCATATGTGTTTCTGAGTAGATCATTGCAGCTGCTAGAGATGTCCAAGAGAAAAATGAAATTTATGCACCGTACAACATTCTTCCACTGGATTCTGCTGGGGCTTCACAGTCCGTTATGCAGCTTGAGGAGGTATATACAATTTGAATTATTCTTCCCATTGTTAATTCTAATGGCCGCTAAATTTTGATATCTGCCTTCTTATACCTCTAACGCTGGTTGATGACTAGGTCAAAGCCGCTGTAGCTGCCTTGGGGAACACTCGCGGATTGAACTGGCCATCTGGATTTGAGCAGCACCGAAAGAAAACCGGAAATCTAGATCTGCTTGACTGGTTAAGAGCTATGTTCGGATTTCAGGCAAGTCGGTGATCTGAAAAGAGTGACAAGAAGATATGATGTATTGATGTTAAAGGCATAAAACACTGAGACATATTTCTTACTTTCTTTATCTCTTTGATTTTCACAGAGAGACAATGTCAGAAATCAGAGGGAACATTTGGTTTGTTTACTTGCTGATAATCACATAAGGTTGACTCCTAAGCCAGAACCTCTAAACAAGGTACTCTTGATAGTTCCACCCTTTCACCTATAGAGCATTTTGGCATGTGCCTTGAGAGCCAACGACACTATAGGAGTGAGTAGAGTGGGTAATTAAGAGCTTTGGGTACAGTTTGATTAAAGTTCATCGACCTTGTGAACAACACCATAGACCTGGTTTATTCATTTATCAAGAAGTTTGTTATCCAGGGCCCTTAAACAGAATTACCCTAAGCAGATAGAAAAACAAAGCATTATCCCAATATTTCTTCAATTCAGTATCTCTATATTATTCATCTACTGAACACTTTTCATTTATTTCAACTAACTAATCTGTATACGCAGCTCGATGACAGAGCCGTTGATGCCGTAATGACAAAGCTCTTTAAGAACTACAAGAACTGGTGCAAATTTTTAGGACGTAAACACAGTTTAAGGTAGCTGGCAAAATTTTGTTTTCTAAATGGCTTGGATGGGAAATGTTTTCAATTGATTGATGTTCATACGCTAATCAAAATTCACTCTATTTTTTATGCAAAGGCTTCCTCAAGCTGCTCAAGATATACAACAGAGGAAGATACTATATATGGGCTTGTATCTTCTCATCTGGGGTGAAGCTGCAAATATTCGCTTCATGCCAGAGTGCTTGTGCTATATTTTCCACAATGTCAGTAACTTATTCAGATTCTCTTCATTTACTTTTTTTCCCCATTTTTTCCTTTTTTTTTGACGTAAAAAAACAACTATATCTCTTGGTTATGCTCAGATGGCTTATGAACTCCATGGTCTCTTGGCTGGAAATGTCAGCATCGTTACTGGAGAAAATATTAAGCCTTCTTACGGTGGAGATGATGAGGCATTTCTACGGAAGGTCATTACACCAATCTACCGTGTAGTTCAAAAGGTACATGTTTGAATGAATAGTCATTTTAAGAATCCTGACATTGTATACACGGTAGCTAACTTTTTATGAACTAGGAAGCAAATAAGAATGCGAATGGAAAGGCTGCTCACTCAGATTGGTCCAACTATGATGATCTGAACGAATATTTTTGGTATTTTTGACCTCAAGTCTGTAAATTTGAACGTTTGGTTGGTGAGGACACCTTTTATATATAATTTGTGCATTACTGTTATATAGGAGTCCTGATTGCTTCTCTCTGGGCTGGCCAATGCGTGATGATGGAGATCTTTTCAAATCAACCCGTGATATGACACAGGTAGTCTCTTGTAGTTTTCCTTAGCTGCTTCTCTTCCCCCCGTTGATTTTAATCAGCATTTTTCGAATTTAACTTAATTGATAGGGAAAAAAGGGATCAATAAGAAAAGGGGGAAGGACAGGCAAATCAAATTTCACTGAAACTCGAACATTTTGGCACATATATCATAGTTTTGACAGACTGTGGACATTCTATCTATTAGCACTCCAGGTAAGCAATCTGGCCAAGCTATAGTAAAGTTCCTCATAACATGAACTACTGAAAATGACATTTCTACTTTTCAATACAGGCAATGATCATTCTTGCATTTGAACGAGTAGAACTGAGGGAAATCTTACGGAAGGATATTTTATATTCTCTCTCCAGTATCTTTATTACCGCGGCTTTTCTACGCTTCCTTCAAAGTATGTCACGTCAATGCTGTAATTTTTTATAGTTTATATGGATTTTCTTGTGCTCATCATTTGGTTATGTTTCCTGAAAATAAAGGTTATCTTGATTTTTTGCTTCCATGCTAGGTGTCCTGGACGTTATCTTAAACTTTCCAGGTTTCCACAGGTGGAAATTTACTGATGTTTTGAGAAATATTCTCAAGATCATTGTCAGTCTCGCTTGGTGTGTTGTGTTACCCCTATGCTATGCCCAGTCTGTCTCTTTTGCTCCTGGCCAGCTGAAACAATGGCTATCATTTCTTCCACAAGTTAAAGGCGTTCCTCCGCTTTATATCATGGCTGTAGCATTGTACTTGCTTCCAAATGTACTGGCAGCTATCATGTTCATTTTTCCAATGCTTCGACGCTGGATCGAGAATTCAGACTGGCATATATTTAGATTGCTCTTGTGGTGGTCACAGGTATGAAGGCTGGATTTTATTCTTTCCATGTCTTCTAGTCCTGCATGATAATTCCATTCCCAGTCTATTTAGTCAGCAAAACCCTTAGGCATGTTAACAGACCTCTGAATCTGTTAGTTGAGATTATCTGCAACTGAGGATCAATATTCTTGTATTGCTGGTTAGTTATATGTATATGCAAGTCGAGAGGAAACTTTGCATGTTTATTGGCTATATCGATGATTAAATAAGTTTTTGATTATGGATTATGCTCAGGGGGATATCTTACATGTTGTTTGGATACCCATTTACTGATGTGCATGTCCTATGTTTTCCTTTCCAGCCAAGAATTTATGTTGGAAGAGGGATGCATGAAAGTCAAATTGCACTCATAAAGTGAGTTTATGGAGTCAAACAACTTCTACTGAAAATTGATCGCATATAATGAAATTTATATCATTGTTCTGCTTATACAATTGTTTTTGCTAATATGTTTCTTGAAATTTCCAGGTATACGATTTTCTGGCTGTTGCTTTTCTGTTGCAAATTTGCATTCAGTTACTTTCTACAGGTTTGAAACTGCATAACAGTTATGTGATGTGACCTAATGTCGAACTATCATAATCGTTCTCACCTTTAATACCGCTCTTTGTGTCTTCTCCCAGGTGAAACTTTTGGTGAAGCCAACTAACGCAATTATGAGCATTCGCCATGTAAAATACAAATGGCATGAGTTTTTCCCAAATGGTAATTTTTCTATTTTTACTCTTCGTTTGGAACTATAATTTTCGACTTTGCTGTTAGTATTTCGGGTAAGCTAAATGTTTCGACTCGCCATGCAGCTGAGCACAACTATGGAGCAGTGGTGTCGCTCTGGTTACCAGTTATCCTGGTATATTTTTCTTAACCACACATCTAAATGAACGAGATTTTGGTCAGGTATAAGTAGAAAGATTGGTGTCTCATATTCCTTATTTTTGCTCAGGTTTATTTTATGGACACCCAAATTTGGTATGCTATATTCTCCACAATATGTGGTGGTGTCATTGGGGCCTTTGATCGTTTGGGAGAGGTAGTATATTCTGGATTCATTCTACTCCACTTCTCTTACCCTTGTTGTGTTACGAAAACGACATTAAGGTTTCCACATGGCGTTTGAGATGCTTCTTTTACATTGTTCATATATGTTTCTACTTAGTCGATTAGCATTCTTGCATTATATCTTCTTATAACATTTAGTTAGTATTCCATCTTCTAATTCCTTAATGTTATTGTTTTAGTGTAATCCAAATGGTTCAATAAACTAGTATCTCTTCTAATAGTTGATATGTAGTTCTCCAAAGGTAGCTATGATGGATGATCCTCAATAAGAAGTGCTTTGACATTCATTCGAATGCATATCTCCTTGTGAAAATTAATTAGATGTCACAGACGCAACTGTGGAAATTGATGCATTGTCCTGCATAATATTTGAACACATAAGCTCATTTCTGTTTGGCTTCCAGATACGAACACTTGGAATGCTAAGGTCAAGGTTTCAATCATTACCTGGAGCATTTAATACGTATCTTGTTCCTTCTGATAAAACAAGGAGAAGAGGGTTTTCCTTGTCAAAAAGATTTGCAGAGGTTACACAAGATTGATGCTCTTTTGTATCTACAAAGTGATCGTTGAAAGAATGTTGTCAACATCTACTAAATCATATTTTTGTGCAGGTCACTGCTGCAAGAAGAACTGAAGCGGCAAAATTTTCCCAACTCTGGAATGAAATAATTTGCAGCTTCCGTGAGGAAGATCTAATCAGTGACAGGTAACAACTTAGGTATTATAGTTATACTGCCTTCTTCATGATTCCCAATTTCTCCGTGTCTTAAACCAACTGTTTGTCCAGGGAGATGGATCTGTTGCTTGTTCCATACACTTCAGACCCTAGTTTGAAACTAATTCAGTGGCCACCGTTTTTGCTTGCAAGCAAGGTTTGTAATCTTCTTCTTTTTTTGCCATCACAAATACCTTTTCTACTTCTACTTATTGCTAAAATTCTCATCTTGTTACAGATACCAATAGCATTGGATATGGCAGCTCAATTTCGAACAAAAGATTCTGACCTCTGGAAGCGCATATGCGCAGACGAATACATGAAATGTGCTGTCATTGAATGCTACGAATCATTCAAACATGTCTTGCACACCTTGGTAATTGGGGAGAATGAGAAAAGGTATTTCCTCATTCATCATAAAAGGTTCTTGATAAATATTTATGAAGCACTTCATAAATTTATTAGAATCTAAGCACTTCATAAATTTATTAGAATCTAAGCACTTCATAAATTTATTAGAATCTAAAAGGATACCCGTACTCCGACGTGTTTCTTCCATTCAAGCTACTGGCTGTCTAATTAGTTCTGATTTTAGATGTTCTCTACCCATTTTCCACTTTATAAGCTGATGTAGTGTAGACACATTTCTCCTCCCAAGACTTTTGGCATTTACTGCATTTTGTGGGTCAACATTCCTCTGTTTGATAATACAATAGTTTCTTCACCTTTCACAATATATGTGCTTCAACCTGCAATTTCAGTCCTTCTATTGAGTTCTAGACTTCATTTAAATGATACTAAGAAAAGATATAATACCACAGGATTATTGGTATCATCATCAAAGAGGTGGAGAGCAACATATCAAAGAATTCCTTCCTTTCGAATTTCAGAATGGCGCCTTTACCTGCTCTTTGTAGTAAATTTGTCGAGCTTGTCGGAATATTGGTAAGTGAACCACATCCTTGTTTAATCATTGGTATTGATTTGAGACTGTTCGTGGTAGTGTGCAATCCCCTAATTTAGGTCTGATACTATTCTAAGCCAAGTTGGCTGCCACTTTCAGTATGAATTCATGTTTTGAGGGAAATGATAATACTTGCGAGCTGTTATTGTTATATCTGGGAAACTATAGAATTATTTGTGACTTATGATGTTGCAGAAAAATGCGGACCCATCCAAAAGAGACACAGTGGTGCTGTTGTTACAAGATATGTTGGAAGTAGTGACTCGAGATATGATGCAAAATGAAAACCGGTTAGTGGGCTATCTTTTTATAGTTAGAGAACTAGCTAGAATATTCTTTTTAGTGCCTATGTGAATATGCATGCTATAGTACACACGTACAAGAATAAACACGGGTGACACCTTTCTCCAGTGAATTGGTAGAACTTGGGCATACTAACAAGGAATCCGGAAGGCAACTCTTTGCTGGTACTGACGCAAAACCTGCGATACTGTTTCCTCCAATGGCAACAGCTCAATGGGATGAACAGGTAAAAGATCAAAAACTAAAATATAAGACTGGTCTGGTCCTTAGGTAAAGACCATTTACAACATTATGATTTAATTATTTGTTCTAGATAAGTCGTCTTCATTTACTATTGACGGTAAAAGAGTCTGCAATGGATGTTCCTACAAACCTTGAAGCGCAAAGAAGGATTGCCTTCTTCACAAATTCACTGTTTATGGATATGCCGCGAGCTCCTCGTGTCAGAAATATGCTCTCTTTCAGGTCCGTGCTCCGGCTACCAGTTATCACCATTTTTAACAGAACTTATGCTTCTTGAATGACACCATGTGCTATTTATATACACCATTTTTCTACTGCAGAGAGGAGCTCTTTCTTTTCACTAACCTTAGAGGTTTTTGTTTTGCATTTACAGTGTTCTGACTCCGTATTATAGTGAGGAAACCGTCTACTCTAAGAACGACCTGGAAATGGAGAATGAAGATGGTGTATCAGTTGTATACTATTTGCAGAAGATCTTTCCAGGTATATCTTATTGATGACCCTTCCTGCTGTTGGGTTTACTTACTTGTCAATGCGTTCAGTAATTTATTTCCCCCCGCCCATTTTCAGATGAGTGGACTAACTTCTTGGAGCGGCTTGGTTGTAAAGATGAAACTTCTGTTTTGGAGAGTGAAGAAAATATATTGCAGCTTCGCCATTGGGTTTCTTTGAGGGGACAGACTTTGTTTAGAACAGGTAACTTATACCATCTACGTCTATTTATATATTGTTAGATGTTTTCTTTTGCTTACACCTTTTTTTTTTATCTTCCAGTTAGAGGAATGATGTATTACAGGCGAGCATTGAAACTTCAAGCTTTTCTTGACATGGCTACTGAAACAGGTGAGGCGTGATTACTTGACTTGTGTTGAACTAAAATCAGCTGCACAGGTTAAACGTTAAAGTGTTTTCAACTCACTGTATTATGTCATTCGTACATTTGACAACCAAATACTGACGTAATGTTGATCATTTGTGTGAAGTATTCATAGTTCCATATCGAAGAAATGTTCAACATTCTGGTATAAGTACTTATAACATATCTTGTGTCTACAGAAATATTAGCAGGATACAAAGCTATTTCAGAGCCAACTGAGGAGGACAAGAAAAGTCAGAGATCCTTGTACGCTCAGTTAGAGGCAGTTGCAGATATGAAATTCACTTATGTTGCTACCTGTCAGAACTATGGAAATCAGAAGCGAAGTGGAGACCGGAGAGCTACTGACATCCTAAACCTTATGGTTAAGTAAGTCCCTCCTCCATATTTGTTGCTGAATAGATTCCAGTATTGGTTGGTTCCTTGGTGAGTCTTATTTTTATATTCAATGCTGCAGCAATCCCGCTCTCCGTGTAGCATACATTGATGAGGTTGAGGAACGAGAAGGCGGAAAAGTGCAGAAAGTGTTCTACTCAGTGCTTATCAAGGCTGTTGATAATCTTGATCAGGTTTTTTATTATTTGAAATTGGCTATACACTATGTCCTATACGAGAACCCCCAGAATTCCAACTTTGTGTCTCTTACTTTACAAAGGAAATATATCGAATAAAATTACCTGGTCCAGCAAAAGTTGGAGAAGGAAAACCTGAGAATCAGAATCATGCCCTCATTTTTACAAGAGGAGAAGCTCTCCAGGCTATTGACATGAATCAGGTAAACTACATTCCCCACAACCGGCAGTTTCCACAATAAAATTACCTTTGTTGGATGACTTTTACTTACCATATTATATAATTAATAGGACCATTACTTGGAAGAAGCACTTAAAATGAGGAATCTGCTGGAAGAGTTCAATGAAGACCATGGAGTACGTGCACCCACTATTCTTGGTTTCAGAGAACATATTTTTACTGGCAGGTATTTGGGAAATTTGGTTATTATAACTTTGTTAAGTATAGAACTCCCTTCTTTTTGCTAGCTGATTTATATGTTTTTCACTTCGGCATGGTGTTGACAGTGTTTCTTCTTTAGCCTGGTTTATGTCAAACCAAGAAACAAGCTTTGTAACCATTGGTCAGCGGGTCCTGGCAAGTCCTCTGAAGTATGTCATGGTCTTCTTTCTTTCATTCTACACACATGATGAAGCTCATTTTTAACAAAAATTTAGTATCTGTTAAAAATGTGAACGAAGAGGATCATTTAACTCACACAGGCACCTTATGTTTCTGACTTCAGGGTCAGGTTTCACTATGGTCACCCTGATGTCTTTGATAGAATCTTCCACATCACTCGGGGTGGCATCAGCAAAGCATCACGGGGAATAAATCTTAGCGAGGATATCTTTGCTGGTTAGATTATGAACCTTACTTCTTCGAGGAATGTATTGGCGTTGGTTCCTTCATCAGTTTCTTATGATTGACTCATGGATGTATGTAGGTTTCAACTCAACTCTGAGGCGTGGTAATGTAACTCATCATGAGTACATCCAAGTAGGGAAAGGAAGAGATGTTGGTTTGAACCAAATATCCCTCTTTGAAGCCAAGGTTGCTTGTGGCAACGGCGAGCAAACATTGAGTAGGGATCTCTACAGACTTGGGCATCGTTTTGATTTTTTCCGTATGATGTCTTGCTATTTTACAACAGTGGGCTTCTACATCAGCTCAGTGGTAACTTATGATCTCCAAATGTCAAAATAAGTTTATCATTAACTCAAATTTGCTTAAAACAAAAACTTAACAGAGTAATTATGTGTGCTGCAGATTGTTGTCCTCACAGTATATGCATTCTTGTACGGAAGACTTTATTTGTCATTGAGTGGAGTGGAAGAGGCAATAGTAAAGTTTGCAGCAGCGAAAGGAGATAGTTCCCTCAAGGCGGCGATGGCGTCACAGTCTGTAGTACAACTGGGTCTGCTGATGACACTACCAATGGTGATGGAGATTGGGCTAGAGAGAGGATTCAGAACTGCTTTGTCCGATATAATCGTAATGCAGCTTCAGTTAGCGCCTGTCTTCTTCACCTTCTCGCTTGGGACAAAGGTTCATTACTATGGTCGGACCATCCTACACGGGGGAGCAAAGTACAGAGCAACAGGGCGTGGGTTTGTGGTGAAGCACGAGAAGTTTGCAGAGAACTACAGAATGTATTCGAGAAGCCACTTTGTGAAAGGAATGGAGCTTATGGTGCTGCTGATATGTTACAGGCTTTACGGAAAAGCAGCAGAGGACTCGGTAGCATATGCGCTTGTCATGGGCTCAACATGGTTCCTGGTGGGTTCCTGGTTGTTTGCCCCGTTCTTTTTCAACCCCTCGGGATTCGAGTGGCAGAAAATAGTTGATGACTGGGATGATTGGAACAAGTGGATAAGCAGCAGAGGAGGCATCGGAGTGCCAGCAAACAAGAGTTGGGAATCGTGGTGGGAAGAAGAACAAGAGCATCTGCTTCACTCTGGATTTTTTGGGAAGTTCTGGGAGATATTCCTCTCGCTGCGGTATTTCATCTATCAGTACGGTATCGTTTACCATTTGAACCTGACCAAGGAGAGCCGAATGGGAAAACAGCAGAGCATCATTGTGTATGGACTGTCTTGGCTGGTGATCGTGGCAGTGATGATTGTCCTAAAGATAGTGTCAATGGGGAGAAGGAAGTTTAGCGCCGATTTCCAGCTAATGTTCAGGCTTTTGAAGCTGTTTTTGTTCATCGGATCAGTCGTGATCGTGGGGATGCTGTTCCACTTCTTGAAGCTGACGGTGGGAGACATTATGCAGTCTCTGTTGGCGTTCTTACCTACGGGATGGGCTTTGCTACAGATATCACAAGTTGGAAGGCAACTGATGAAGGCAGTAGGGATGTGGGGATCCGTCAAGGCCTTGGCTAGAGGGTATGAGTACATCATGGGAGTTGTTATCTTCATGCCAGTCACCGTACTCGCGTGGTTCCCTTTCGTCTCTGAGTTCCAGACCAGGCTTCTCTTCAACCAAGCCTTTAGCCGTGGTCTCCAAATCCAACGTATTCTCGCCGGTGGTAAGAAACAGAAATGAGACTCGGTCTAACTTCTCTGATTCGCCTTTCCCTCATCACTCTATAGCAAGCTTACAACTCTTTTACCTCAATTCTAGTTATTTTCTGTGTTTGTATAACAAAAAAGTTTCCCTCGTTCTCAAGTAAAAACATATACATGTGTGTAAATCGTGAGAAACATACCGATAGATTTAAGTGCAAATTTTCTATTATCAGTTGAGATTATGTGAACAAAAGGATGTTTTTGGTTTTTCTTAGTTTCCTCATTCCTTCATCAATTGGTGTCAAAAGAGTATTATGGAAATACAAGATAATATAGCTCACAAGTATAGTAATATCCGATCGAAAGAAAGTAGCCTGTTATTCGAAAACACACATAGCTGCTGACAGAAAGTACCATTTTGTGCTTTTCACTCGTTACATTTTTCTAACCTTACGACTAATTTAGCTCAAAAAAAAAAAAAAAAAAAACATCCGATACAAACATAGCATGTGGGAGGAGACAAAGGTGATAAGTCAGCAGGAGAGTTTATATTACAGTCTAAATACCATAAAGCTAACGCCTAACATTGACTCTTGAACTTGGAATAATTTGTTTACCTACAAGTAGAAGATTCTACACCTCTAAGGAATGACCTACGCCACCATATCTGAAACGCCTTGCTTAGATTAGGACACTCAGTCCCATGCTTTGAGAAACACCTGAACCATTCCATGAAAACTTGATACTGCTGCTTTACTGGCAGCGTTAACAGTGTTTGCCCTATCCCTTCCTCTACCTCCCTCATGTCTAGTCCCTTCTTGCATCTTTGTAGCCACCCAAAATCTACTAACATTGGCTTGAACCACGCCTCTACTAGCCCCGCCCTTGCTTCTCCTCCGCATTGCACTCTCCTTTTCCCCATTGCAATAAATATCGCTCCTGTTACTCTGCTTACTTCATACCTCACCATTGGCGATACCCTCTCATGCATCTCCACTAGCCTTTTTTGCTTCCCCCATATCTCCACAAATTCCTCTGCTATATCCCAATCTATCATGATCTCCAGCAGCCAGTTTATGTTCTCTACCTCCCTCGAAATACCTTCAATCAATGGCTTTTCTTTCTTGCTACTACCACTACTGCCCTCTTCAAACAGCTTAGCTAGTGAATCCACACAGCACTTGCCTGCTTTATATATGTCCTCCTTGTTGATCTCAGGCTGTTCTTTCTCATACACCGAACTTTTGCAAAGAAGACCTTTAACCAAAGATTTGAGCTCGTTTCTAGGATTTACATCACTGCAGGAAGTTATTGACAAAACGAGTTTCTTCGACAAGCTGTCTTGCACGTTTTCTGTCTCATTTGAATTAAACCTTGCCAAAATTTCGCTGGTTGCAGCATCATCAAAGTTATGAATTGCAAGAAGTCTCCTCAGTTTTTCCTCTTCGTCCTCTGTCCAAGGAACAGCTTCAAGATATTTCAGACAGGACAAAACAGCCCTTGAAAATTTGATTCCATTCGCTACCTGTTTGTGGTTAAGGAAGAAGCTTTGTTAGCTCCACCAGTCACGCCTATATGTTTATGGTTAACAATGCCAATGAATCTAACATGCAGAGCAGAGCGAAGATCAAAGTTCCACACAACAATATTCATACTCAAAGACAAAAAAAAAATACTAGATGAACAAAAACAATATAAAGCAACAAACACATGTGAATAGATTTATACTTAGCAGTGAGTAGTAACTTGCACAAACATTTTTTTGGGCCTATACAAGAACATAAGAGTGTCCCAAAAACAGTTCACTGAAATGGCAGGATGAAGGTAGAATGATGAACCAAGTACTAGTCTGTAGCTGAAAAACTAGAGTGAAAGTCCCCATTACCCAATCAATATCTCAAGGCGACAAAAACCAAATACTTTAGCCAACAATGTAATCTTCTAATACATCCTATAAAATAGTAGATGGTAGGTTTCTTGATATCTAGAGATGAGCTACAATAACTAAAGCAAAATATACTAACAAGAACAAACCCGTCAAATCTAAAAACTCAAATCAATAAGAAGGAAGAATCATTTCCCAAACCTCGAGTACATCAATGGCTCTGTAGACACCCATTATCATCAACTTCTTGATGATACCATTACTGTCCTCAAACATAAGTTCCACAGTATCCCTGAAAACACCAAGATTCTCCACATCACAAACTTCAATCCTGCACGTGTACTTCTTCAACCCTAAAGAAGAAGACTTTTTGTTCTCCACAATCAAACCCGCGAAAACGTCTGAATTCGCAGCCAAAACCTCCGAGCTAAGCTCCAACACCAAAACCCCACCACCGTTTCTCCCCTTTAGGCTCAACCTAGCATCGTAACCCTCACTTGAAACCGAACCTGAGACAGTAACATCAATCTTCGGAGCTCTGAAACTCTCTGAACGCAGATTCGGAGCTGAATCTACGACCACCACATCTTCTTCTTCGTCTTCGCGAGTGGTCTCAGTCTCTTGCATTGTATCGATGGCGAGATCCGAATCTATGGGTGAAACCCGACCCGGTGATAAGATCCGACGCGGGTCGATTCGACCCACGATGTTTAGAGGAGATTTAGAGCTTTGCGGTGAGCAAGGAACCGATTTGGGACCAGTTTTGGGTCTCTGCTGCTGCTGAGCTTTAGCTTGAATGTGGTTACGAGATGAAATTGAAAGGGCATCAGGACTCGCCGGAGGTACGGCGAAAGAGCAACACCATGATCTTCGCCGAGATAAAGGTCCGGTGCCGAAATTAGTAGGTTTACGGTGATCAGAGTCGCCACCCATTGTCATCATAAGAGAGAGAGAGAGAGAGAGAAAGAAAGTGAGCTGGTGAAGTACAAGAAAATTAAAGTATAGAGAAAGAGATTACTGTTTCTGTTTGTGTGTGTTTTTTCTTTTGTATTTTGGGACTCTAAGGGCAACTTCAACGGTGGGTTTTAAATTTGAGTTTTTTTATGTAATTTTAGAATTCTTAAACAATATATAATGTACTGTTTATAAAACAAGAATCCTTAAGCTTTTAATTAAAATTATCCCCTCCAATGATAGGATATAATTTTGAGTCTCGTACTTTTTTTTTTAAATAGTTTTTTGAAATTAAAGGCATGATCAGTTAAGTTGTTTATATAGCTAAAGATAAACCATAGGAAGGAAACTGATGTCATACCAAAATACATGAAGAAATATCATGAGTTTAAACCAAAAAGAGTTCACTAACACTACTACCTTTGTCTAAACCCAATAAGAAGAAGCAGCGCTCAAGCGCTCAAGAGAGATTGCAATGTAGAACAAAGAACAAACATAACAGTTAAGAGACCAAACAAAACAGATGTCCCTATAGAACAAACATAAGTTTCTGCAGTTAAGAGACAAAACAAAACAGATGATGATATTTCAAAGTCTTTTCTCTTCTTACATTCTCAGATTCTGTGTAGCCGGTGTGGAACTGCAATGTATCAGTCCAAGCTGGGGACTTAATCAGTGAGCATCTTGCTGTGTAAATAGCTGAAGCAGCAAGCATGGAGGGACAGAACAAATGCAGAAAACCCGAATCATCCATGTTTCAATTTTGAAACAATCTCTGATTCAAACATGCAACACAATCTCAACTAACATCTAGTTAGTAACCAGTGCATTAAATCACTAAGATTTTAATCAGACGATGAGGACATTGACATTCTGAATCATGAAGAAGATTTTACCTTGCCTCAGAGTTTCTTTGATAAGGAAGAACCATGACAGAGCAAGAAGAAGAGATTTTTGTTTCATTTATCTTCTCCCATCTTTTGTATATGTTTAGTAGAAAACAGAGAAGTTCAGAGCAAGGCCAAGACGAATCGGATGGATCGAAGGAAGCTCAGTGCTTGCAGCTTGTGTTGCAGCCTAATAAAGATAGATGCATCAGACCAAAGTTCTCATAAAGCGATGCTTCACACAGACCATATATAAATTTTGTATAAAAGACAGATCAGGGACAAAATTTTCAGTTTGCATCAATGATAGAGCTTCCGTCCACTTTCCTACTTAACAGAGAGCATAAGCAAAGCATCTAAGTGTAAACCCATCCATCCGAAGATTTGCAAGAGACATTTCCCAATGAACCAAAGAAGCAGAGTCCAAACAATCGGCCTTGAGAAATGCCTGAATCAAACAATTATTAGTAGATCTTGAAGGTCTAAACTTAAAATCCTTGAGTCTACCTAACTCCTCAAGTGCAATGCTAAATGACCCATTCCTGCAATGTTTCCTTACCAAGACATTAAGAAATTCCCCAAACGCTTCCTTATCATCATCTCTAATCTGTTGCCAGAGTTCTTCCGGAATATTTTCGCCATCATCACGTACAATCAGGTCAACCAAAGCATTATACACAGGAGGAGTATGCTTATAACCAATCTGCCTACCTGCCCAAACGAAGAAGCTGATAACATCAGAAGGTCTCTGTATCAAACGCAACACTTCAATCACCAAGCTCTCACTCAGTTTCTCTCTAAATTGCGTAAGAAACTTCTGGGATTTGCTCCCAAACACATCGTCGCCACCAGAAACAGCCTCTGCGATGGCTCTAGCATCAATAGGTTCAAGCTCCTCCGATTCAATCTCCTCTGATTAATCGATTCAATCTCCTCCGATTGATTCGATTCCGAATTCAATCTCCTCAGATACAATCTCGTCCAAGTTCAATCGGGCCAAAAAAATAATTGAGAGATTCGCGACAGAGAGCGAGAGAGAGAGGAAGGGAAAGAACTCGGGCCAAAAAGAATTGGGAAAAATGTCATTAAATCCCGAACTCTGCTTTTGCTGGAAAAAAACACCAATTATTTGTTGACTTACAAATAAATCGCAAACTCTCGTTGACTTAGTCTTTTGAGGCACAACGTTAAGTGGTCAAACGGAGAAATTAAACGGGGTTAATTATCCGTTAACAAGATCCGTTAATAGCAAAACGACGCTGTTTATAACACCCTAAAACCCCCAAATTGAGAAATCAATTCTCAATTTCCCCAATTCACAAACCCTAATCGATCTAACCCTAATCAAACATGATATCTTCGATGATGAAAAGATTCCAAATCTCTTTTTGTTATAAACCGGAAGAACGGTTGACCAGGATTCTCTTCAGTTCTCGATGTAAAGATCGTTACACCGGCTCCACAAACACACTTCAATGGCACTCCTTGGTCGAGCGAAGCTACCACCGATGTCTCTGAGGTAGAACTCATCTCGTCAACTCGAAAAAGAAGAGAGAAATCGAAGAAGAAAAGAGAAATTGAAGAAGAAAAGATAAATTGAGATTGATTAGGGTTTATGAGTTGGGGAAATTGAGAATCGATTTCTTAATTTGGGGGTTTTAGGGTGTTATAAACAGCGTCGTTTTGTTATTACTGGATCTCGTTAACGGATAGTTAACCCCGTTTAATTTCTCCGTTTGATCACTTAATGTTGTGCCTCAAAAGGCTAGGTCAACGAGAGTTTGCGATTTATTTGGAAGTCAACAAATCATTGATGTTTTTTTCCACCAAAAACAGAGTTCGGAATTTAAATCAACAAAAATGTAGACTTGGGGATTTTAATGACATTTTTCCCAAAAAGAATTGCTCTCACTCAACCTTGGGCTGACACGTCACAGCCTCTTATGTGAAATTGAATATACTAAATAAGAGGAGCTCTTCTTCTTTTTTTTTTTTTTTTTTTCTTTCTGATTTATTTTTTTTCTACTTTTTCACTAAAACTCCTCTTTAAAACGCCCGTTGGGGATAACTAAGATCTTTCTCGACAGGAGGTTTTAAGGGGAGTTTTTAAGTGAGAAAAAAAAAAATTAATCAGAAAAAGGAAAAAAAAAGAGATTTTCTTATTTAGTAGATTCAATTTGATTATAAGAAACTGTATGTGTCATCAATTGGTTGGACAAACCGATTTATAGAGATAATTTTTTTTTTAATGGTTGATTGATTTTTATTTTCTTCCTCTTCCTCTCTTTGTCTTTCTCTCTCGAACTCGCGAATTGACAATCGAAGAAGATGACGGAAGTAGAGGAGATTCGTGTCAGAGGAGATGCGAATCGGAAGAGGTAATTGAATTGGAGGAGATTGAATCGAGTCTCAGTCGGTAGTTATTTTGTTATATTTTCATTCTGACAGTATGAATTCCCGTTTAGTGAGGGTTTAAGTTTCTTTGAAATTTGGAAATTAGAGTTCTTGCATATGTTCAGAGATGATCCTTCTTTCTACCGATACCGTGGTGCGTCCTTGTTTCAAATATAAGGCTTATATAAGAATTGGAAGTTTTCTATTGGTTTGTCATTAAATTGAGTCTGATCATGGAATATTCGGGCATTTTGATTGTGTTTATGCTAAATGGGTTTTCACATTCTTTTGTGTACGAACCAAGGTAACCGAGCGTTAACTTCCATCGGTTTTGGATTTGAGGTTCTTTGGAGGAAGATACAAGTGTGAGATGTTAATCCTGGTTGTGTTTTTTGAGAGGACACTGTGTCGCTCCCAGTCTCTTGTCTGATATTTATTGTTTTGTGGTGTATTGGTGCATGTGTTCAGAAAATTCTTGGAATTCAGGTGAGCTACGCTCTTTTACTGTCTCTTTTTAAGAGGCTTCCTTTTCATTTTACCTTTGGTTTAACTCACCCATGATTGTTTAGGTATGTTCATATAAAGATGGGAAAGTTATTATTGACACTGCTGCTGGAGTGCTTGGAAGATATGACCCGATAGTTTATTTCCTGTTTTCTCTGTGACAAAGGGTGTCACTGACTGAATGATACATTGGCCTGTTTTTCATGTATTCATTTCACACACCTTGACATTCTGAATCGCCTTCAAGTATTACATATTGGTCTCATTATTAATTCCATGATCTCATTTGCAGAACTCATGCTTAGTCATACTTTAGTTTAACTGGTTGTGGACCTTGTGTTCATGATCCTTCACTTGATTTTGATCTTCTTCCAGGAAGTTCTATGGGTCATAATAATCTGCAATATCAGACATGGATAAGCCTCTTATGACCGACATTGCTTTGACTGCAATGGAAGAGTTGCTTAGGCTTCTTCATGGATTGTGTAAGTTATCTGATACATCTCCAACATTATGTTTATCACCATTGGTTGCAGCATTTCCGATTAAGTTTCTCCCCTTTTTTGCAGGTCAAGTGTGCAAAACTCTTTCCCTTAACTGGTTTTTTATAAATTCTTACAGCTTTGTAGCACCATTTCATATTCCATAATAGAGTCTGCTCATCGTTTTTATTCTCAAATCAATTAAGTTATGTTTTCTTTTCCTTTAGGAATAATGTGCTGGCTCCTATGATAACATGAATGGGAATATGAATCAGACTGATGAACCCAAGCAAGAACAGGCTAAGCCAGCCGAAGCCACGGAGGTAATTCACCTTAATATGAAGTGTATGAATTGTCCTTGTTCAATGTTGTTTTGGTTGTTTGTTCGTTCAGAACTGATCAAAGGGATTGGAAGTTGAATAAGATTAGATTCAAAAAACTATATTTTCAAAAATAAGAGACTCAAAATTATATTCTACCATTGGAGAGAATAATAATTTTAATTAGAATCGTAAGGGTTCTTATTTTATAAACAGTACATAATATATTTTTTTAAAATTACAAGAGTACATAAGAAACTAAAAATTAAAAACCACCATTGGTGATGCCCTAATACTTTTGTAAGAATAAATGGTGTACTTTTTAATACTAACAACTTTTTATAGGTGAAATAAAATTATCCCTCCAATGGTAATTCTTTTGATGAAGTTCTTATTTTTTTATAAATATTATAAAAATTTAAAGAAATTTATAAAAGTGGAGAAACAAATCTCACCCCAACACTCTAGAATTAATTGAACTATAGCATCCCAGATCCTTTACATACTCGATAATGCAAGGACATCATACAAAACCAAAAGATCCTCAATCTCAAAAACCATGAAAACCCTCTTTAGCTTTTGTTTATGGTGATTTAACCATTATGTTGCTGTCAGAGAACACATGAGCACAATCAAACCACCATTCATAAAGCTTGAAACTCATCGAGTATTGCCTCGGTGTTCATCTGATGAAAGGTTTGGAAACTCATTACAGTGTGTAAAAAATTCACAAGCTTCGTCAACCTCAGCCAGCTCACAGGAACGTTCAGTCGTCTGTCCAAATGGCTGCAAACTTTTAAGATCCAACTATCAGATGTTGAGTCTTTTATTCTTCCATAAATTTTAATAGCTTCGAAATACAGATATCTCTGCCCACATTACAACAACACATACAGTAAAAATACCAAATAACTCCTCAAGTTTCATCTATAAGAACTAGAGGTGGACAAACAAACACTAGTTATTCTCTCACATCACATCATTGTTCAAAATAAAACCCACCCAATCTCAAAACTAAGGAGATTTATCACCAAGAATATTGCAGGACATGATATGGAGGTTGTTGTCTAATCTAAAAAATGTGTCTAAATATGGAGTACCACACAATGTAAAACGGATAGAGTAACCTCAAAGGACAAGAGCAAGAAAAGAAACCACAAAAGTCTTGCGCTTTAGTAAGTCATCATCATCATCATGTCCACTGATGCCTTTCTATGCTTGTCTAGAGCAAATTTGACAATACTTGGGGCTGATGCAACCAAAAAAAAATCATGCATACCAAAAGTTAGCTAGTAAAAGAACCAAGTAACTGTGGTTGCACTAAAGATCACAGTTTTAGATAGAATCCCCCATCTCTTAACTTAATCACAACTTATAAAAGAATCCACTGTAGAGCAAAGAAACCAAAACCTAGTAATCAAGCCCACATGAGTTAGAATCAATGGCAATACTATTGCCTTCAACTTAAGAGTTTCGAGTCTGGCGAATATGATTTAGAGTTTTGGTCTGGGTGGTTTGGACGCACAAAATCCAGTTCAATCAACAAACTTAAGTCTCTTCAACCAATCAATCACTTTGAAAACTTTAAAACCAAGACAAATCAATTTGAAAAATCCTAAATTTAGCCAAAAACTAAAACAACTGAACCAGAAACAAAGCAATTAGGAAAACCCAGAACAATTATCACCAATATAAAAATCTTACTTTATAAACAACCCAAAACCCTGAACCAGAAGCACAACAACCTTAGGGCTAAACAATCACCGGTTCATCACAACCCATGTCACAAAATTCAAACTTTCAAAGGGTAAAACATCACAAAATATCCAAACTTGAGCAATGCCCAATCCTAAAACCAATCAGCTTCATGGAACAATCAATGCAATAAAGGCTAAATCACCACCATTTATCTCCAAAATTCCATAACAGGATAAAAATCTAATTCCTACAAAGATAATATATATAGAGAGAGAGGGAGACCTGGTGATCAGTGGGCTCAAGGCCATTATTGTCTACAATCGCCGCCTTTCCATGGCCGTGACGGAGACGACGGTTACTTAAACCATCAGAACTGTACGGAACTTGGTACATTCTAGTAGAAAGAGGAGGAATCTGGTCGAAACATCTCTGAATAAGTGAAGGAAAACCTCTGATTTGGTGGTCTCTGAATTTATCCAACCAAGTCCTCGGTTCCCTCACCGAGAGTTGCTGTTGCGATCCGCCATCGGTGGAGAGGCTGAGCTAACAGCCAAGAACAGACGAAGGTCATCAAAAATCGAATCAATCATCTCCACTTCCAACAGATCATTGAAAAAATCCTTTTCAACTTCGCAATCTCCGTCGCGAGAGAGAAGGAAAAAATAATAATTAAGTGAATGAAATTTTTTCCTTTTTAAATTAAAACTTACACCCAGCCATTTTTTAGCACGTCCAAGCTTCTTAAAAATTCTTAAACCCCTTAGTTAATATTGCCATTTCTGATTTATTTTTAATCAGATTAAACGTAAGAATGGAAGCTAAAAAAAAGTCCCAATAAAGATGGTCTAAGAGCATCTATATCGATGGTGCTTAAGAATATATTTACAGAATATCTTCACATTAACATAATTAAAATTAAACCAAAATATATAGTAAACTTAAGATTTGATCTTTAGCTAAGCCTTTTTAGAAATTATTAAGCAATCCTATGTGTCAATTTATGATTGGTCTTCTTTTCTTTTTGTCTCTTCCTCTTCTTTTTCCTCTTTTACTTCTATAGTTTCATATCTTGTTGATTTTAATGTTTAGCAAATATCAATCGACCCTTTAAATTTTACAGTCTCTTAAAAAGTTCTTAATTTAACTTTTTCATAATTTATAATAAAATAACTTTTAAGCAATTTTTTAAAAAATTCATTGATGGAAATGCTCTAAGACCGGTGGTTTTTGAGAGTCTTTCTTAAGATTAAAAAAAACTAAAAAGTAAAGAAAAAGTATGAAAAAGACAGAGTTAGTGAAAAAATATGAAAGATACAAACCAATTTCAGGTTTGAGAAACTAAAGTATAAAATAACATTTTTTAGTGAAACAAAAATTTTGTATATATTTAATAAGTGGTTAATGAATAATAATTTAAAAACAAGAAAATGGGCTTTGGATTTAGAGGTAAATTATGAAATTTAGCACTAAAAATACATTCAAATATAAATTGACACTCTTTGTGAAACAATTTTTTTTCTCTAAAAGGCCACTTTTTATGATATAAAGGGAGTATGATTTAGTATATAATATTTTCAATCCCACATAAAACCATGATATAGATTATAGATTTATGTATTTAAAAAAAACAAAAAGAAATGCTCTCACCTCTCTCCTCTGTTTAGTTCGCCCTAGCCGTCATTTTCAAGCCGTCAAGAGAGCATCTTCTCTCTACGCCGGTTTAGCTATGGCTCGCCAGCGTCGGATTCTGCCTTAGTGTTGTTGCTTTGTCTCTCTCCTATCAAATCCAAGCTCGTCTCGTTTTAAGATCTTGTTTAAACCGTACTCCCGGTTTCAAATCCGGTGTTACTTCCACTGTGATCTGTCTTCTCTTTTCATCTCTGGCGTTCGACTTACCGGGTCTTCCGAAATCACTTCGTTTACTGAATTTCTTTTTGGCGCTTGCCCAAGTGTTGTTGTGTCTCATCCTGGATCTGGGCCTGAGTCTCTCTTAATTAATTTTGGGAGAACTTTCACAATATGCCCCTAACCTCCTCCTAGCGATTTAATCACCGGTTTCCCCCCTCCATAGCTTATCCATCGACCCCGCTTCCATCTCTTTAGCCATCCAGAAGTATCAGGTGCTTTTAGTGCTTTCTGGTCCATCCTTTGCTCATCCCCCTCCTATCTACCGTCGTGATGTTTTCTCGCTTGTGCTAGATCTTGTGCGGAGGACCCTGAAGCTATTTCTTTGGTGGGTCTGGTCCAATACTTTTGGATCTTTCACTACAAGAAAGTAAGTCCATTGTCACGTAATATTCCGTCACAATAATTTTTTTCCGCCACAATAAAAATATTGTTACGAATCTGTGACGATTGGTGAATGGTTACAATACAATCGTCACAAATTTTTTATAGTAGCTAAAACGTCACACGAGTTGCGACTAACTAATATGTATCTATTTTGTCACCAAATGTAACGATTTGTAAACGTATCTAAAATGTCACAATTGCTTACTAAAGTTATTTTCCCAAATACGTTTTATTTCATGACCGAAATCACGTATCAAGCTAGTCATTATTTACGACGCCGTTGTAGTCTCAAAACGTCATACTTAGTGACCTGTTAAATGTCACTTTCCCGTCACGGTTACTTTCTAAGAACATGTATCAAAACTGTCATTCATTATGACAAAACTTTAGTCTTTAATCGTCTCTGATGATTACAAAAAATCATTGTTAACTAGTCAAAAATATCAACTAAATCATCGTCTCAAAACCGTCATATGTTGTGACCAGCATAATCGTTTTAAACAAGTCACTAATGATAACAAAACTGTAGTCTCAAAATGTTACAAATGACGACTAAACATCTTCATCTCACTGTCACAAAAGTGTTACATTTTGTTACTATTATTACGTTATAATTTAAACTCATGAAGAGCAGCCATTTGTGCCAAAATCGTTGCAATTATGAACAAAACCATTGTCCCCTATTTTTAAAAAATTATTGTTATAATGATACATAATTTATACATTAATAATTTAAATAATATTTTAAAATAATTTTATTAATTTATAATAAAAAAACCAATATCCAACAACGTACTAATCCAAATCAAATTTAGGAAAATGAAAATTACATGTTGTAAAATAGAAATAAAAACCATAGTATTATGAATAAACTAAATAAAGGCCCTGAGTGGTAGCCTACTTTTAAGATTTTAGAAATGTTAAAAGCATTGACAGCCATTTTTTTGCCAATCAAACTTTTTTGGCTTTTAATTATTTTAAAGTTTTAAAAGTCACTTTTTTTTTTCTCTTCCTTGTTTTCCCTTTTTTTTTAAAGCGTCAAATTCATGCTTTAAAACTAAACAATTTTTTATTTTTCACCCTTTTATATTTAAAAGCTCTCCAAAGTATATATAAATATTTTATATATTTAATTTTTATTAATTAATTATTCACATTTTTTCTCTTTTTTTTTTAAGATCCATTTCAATAATAAATTTTATTTTTTCATCATCATCACTAATAATACTATAAAAGAATTTATGAAATTCATTATTAATAAAATAATAATATAATATTCAAACAATGCATTGATTAGTGGTTAATGGATTTTTGACTGCTCAAATAACTACTCAATAGAAAAAAAATATTTAAAACAATTAAAAGACCCTATTGATATCTGCCAGAATAATCAATCAAGAATCAATCACCAAAAACAAAAGAAAAATAAAAATATTGTTAGCGAAATTTTATATTGACTATTGGTATATTATTACTACCTTTGCATTATTTTAAAACTAATAAGTTAATAAATTGATGTCTACAATTTCAGTTATTAATTTCTTATTCTTATAGTTGTTTGTTTTTAATTAGTTTAAAAAAAAGTCATATGTGATTGACTTATATTTTTTAAATTTTTAATTTATCATTAATAAAATTTTATTTTGTCATTAAAATGTTATATAAATTAATTTCTGACATAATATATATTTATTATTAATATTATAATAATAATAAAAATAACAGCTAAAGTTTTAAAAGTTGTTGGTAAACAATCAGATTTTAACAGTTAAAATTTCTACAGTCAAAGCATCAACAAATTTTAAAGTCAAAGTCTTTACAGTCAAAAGTAATAGCCGTTACCAATCAGGGCCAAAGCCAAACCGAACTTAATTAAATAGCAACTATAAATAAAGCCAAATTAAACTCGATTACATAGAAATTCCAAGGGAACTTGTGGAAACATAGTTGTCCTCTGGTGCTTGGAGACGTTTCTCGAGGAGTAAGTTTCCATCACGACTTTTTTTCAATTCATTTTTAAATTCTTCAAGTTGATGGGTTAATATACCCACTTCTTCTTCAGTAGGTTGTGGGACAGATGGATCACCCAAAGGCATAGTGTAACATCCGTGTACCAAAATCACGGTTTGGGAGTTGCATCGGTCGATGCAAGGTCAATTCTCTGCGTTTTGACTTAAGTCAAACGCTGCGTTTTGGGTGAAGGAAAAACCCTTAACGCGAGTTTTGTCTCATTCGTGGGTTGTGGCCGTTTTTGAGAGAAACGAAAGGAGAGAAAAAGTTATTGAGAGTTCTTGGTGATTTTTTGGAGATTTGGGGCGTTCCTGTAGAGATCTGTAGCTGGGATCGTTGTAGGAGATTCCTGGGAGCGTGTTCTTGATTGTTTGAGGTTTAGTTTCTTCTGTGGCAAAGGTAAGTGCATGACCATGGCTTATCTAAGCTAGAGATCTCTCTGATTTGCTTGTTATGTATTGTTAGGCTGGTTAGATTGTTATTTAGGACGTTAGGAAGCTTTCTTGTGGCTTGGGATCGAGTTTAGTGGTTGCAGGAACGAAGATCCGGCGAGAAGCTTCGGAGGAAAACGATGCTCGGCATTGCATCGGTCGATGCAGAGGCGAGGACGGTGCGTAAACTCTAGGTTTTTCGTGTTATGTCGAGCATGCGTAGGTCGATGCATATCTTGCATCGGTCGACGCAGATCTTGCGTCGGTCGACGCAACCTCCATCTGGTGTCGGTCGATGCATGTTGGTATCGGTCGATGCAGAGTCCTAGTTTGTTATTGTTGATTGTTGAATGTTGTTTGATGGTTAGAGATGTCTCTATTGCTTGTGTGTATAGCCCAGTAGATGGGAGGATTGCCTTACTGAGTGTTTATAAAATACTCATGCATTGCAATATGTGTTTGTGGTGCAGGTAAAGGCAAAGTGTGATCGTGGAATCCAGACAATGAAGAGGAGGATGTTCTAGGGACTCGGTTTAATGTTGTCTGGCTTGCTAGGTTGCTAGAGTTGAGTCATTAGAACATTGCTAGGTTGCTAGAGTTGAGTCATTAGAACATTGCTAGGTTGCTGGTTTTATGATTTCTGCTATTTGATTAATGGATTATTATTTGGATATTGATTGGTACTGGTTATTCCGCTATTGGTTGTGATTTTGGTTAGGTGGCTAGTGGGTATGGGACCACTAGTTGTAGTTTATTTATTATATTATATTATTATATATTATTTATTATTATTATTTTTTTTTTTTTAAAAAATCGGTCGTTTCATTTTAGTATCAGAGCCCTTACGGTTCTAGGTTTGGGTTCACTAGGATTCTGTTGTAGATGTTTGGGATTTGCATGCTTTGATTGATTATGTGAATTAGTCAATTGTGTGTGGCATGGAGTCCTAGAACATCCTCTTCGAGCCGACTGTGTGATTCCACGGTGAGTTTACATTTCTGTGTTTAAATAGTAATTCTTTGCTTAGCCTTCTGTTCATGGTAGTGCAGATGGTTAGGGATGAGGCTGTGGCTGGTCGAGGCCGTGGACGCGGACGTGGTCGTGGGCGCGGACGTGGTCGTGGTAGGGGCAGAGTCCCAGTGGTTAGTGAGACCGAGGACCAGAGTGTGACAGCTGAGGGTGTTGGCGAGTCGCAGGGTGTTCCGGGGGATTCCTTGAGTGTGGCAGGAGGGGGCGGTGTTGATGCTCCAGTGGCCGGTGATGCTAGGGTCCCGGGTGTGGGAGTCCCAGCGGGTGGAGTCCCTGGTACTGACTTCGCGGCTCTGCTAGCAGAGGTGTTAGAGCGGTTACCACCAGCGGTACCGGCGCAGGCTCAGGTAGTGCCACTAGTGGTGGCGGAGGAGCGGCAGCCAGTGGCTGCGGATTTGGGGGTCCATTCTCGTTATCTCAGCATGCTGACAGAGATGGGCCATATTCGTACTGAGCAGTTTTCAGGAGGTGTAGATCCTACTGCAGCGGATGCATGGAGGGCGAGTGTGGAACGTAACTTCCATACTCTGAGATGCCCTGAGGAGTTTTGGGTGAACATAGGGGTCCATCATTTGGTTGGTGATGCTCAGATCTGGTGGAGATCAGTGGCTGCTAGGAGGGTGCAGAGGGAGATGACTTGGGCTGACTTCGTCTTGGAGTTTAACCTCAAGTATTTTCCTAGAGAGGCATTGGACCGGTTGGAGGTACAGTTCCTTCAGTTATCTCAGGGGACGCGGTCAGTGCGGGAGCTGGACTTGGAGTTCAGTCGACTTCTTTGTTATGGGAGTCGGGCTATGGAGCCTGAGGAGGCTCAGATCAGGAGGTTCTTGAGGGCTCTACGTGATGACTTGAGAGTTCACTGTAGAGGGAGAAGTTATGCTACGCGTGTAGAGCTGGTTGAGACTGCAGCAGAGATTGAGGAGGATATCCGGGCACAGTCAGTGGCGGTAGCTACAGCAGTTCAGCCTAGTAAGGCTCAGCAGCAGGTGGTTCTAGCAGGGGCGGTAGGCATGCTGAGGGAATCAAGAGGAAGTGGGAGGCTACGCAGAAGCCGAGTGGTGCGAGTTGCTTTGGTTGTGGGAGCAAGGATCACAGGGTTGCTAGTTGTCCCAAGAGGAGTGTTCCGGCGACGGGGCCTCGGGTATGTTATCATTGTAGGGAGACAGGGCACATCAGGCCTTTTTGTCCCAAGTTGCAGCCGGCAGCAGTGGCAGCGTTGCAGCAGGTGCAGCCTGGAGGTCAGCAGGTGGCACGGATTGAGCAGGCGCCACGTGTTTACATGACAGTAGAGAATGGTGGTACCAGTGCCGGGGCGATCACAGGTGTAATTTCTGGTACTTAATCTTTGTGAATTTTAGGAGGGTCAACTCATGAGGTTTGTGTAGGGACCTTGTTGGTGGGCGGGTTTAAGTCCCACGTTATGTTTGATTCTGGAGCTTCTCATAGCTTCATTACTCCCGAGTGTGCAGAGTGTGCGGGGATCAGCGGGGATCCTGGAGAGCGTGCAGGAGTTGTCAGGGTTGCGGGAGGTGAGTTCCTGAGAGTGATTGGACGAGCTAGAGGAATTGATATTCAGATCGCAGGGGAGTCGTGGCCAGCGGATTTGCTTATCAGTCCAGTGGAGCTATATGATGTTATTCTCGGGATGGATTGGTTGCATCAGCATAGGGTGCATTTGGATTGCCATCGGGGTAGAGTGGAGTTTGAGTGGTCAGGAGGGAAGTTGGTGTTTCAGGGTGTCAGACCGACATCGGGGAGTCTCGTGATCTCAGCCATTTAGGCTGGGAAGATGATCGAGAAGGGCCGTGAGGCTTTTCTGGTTAATATATATATGCCGGAGTCAGTGGGGAAGTCTACGGTTAGCGGTATTCCGGTAGTGGAGGAATTTGAGGATGTGTTTTAGTCTTTGCAGGGATTACCACCATCTTGGTCGGATCCTTTTACCATTGAACTGGAACCGGGGACGACACGGTTATCCAAGGCTCCTTACAGAATGGCTCCAGCAGAGATGGCAGAGCTGAAGAAGCAGCTAGAGGATTTGTTGAGTAAGGGATTCATCTGTCCTACTGTATCACCGTGGGGAGCGCCGGTGTTGTTTGTGAAGAAGAAGGATTGAAGTTTCAGGTTGTGCATCGATTATCGGGGTTTGAACCGGGTCACCGTGAAGAACAAGTATCCTCTTCCAAGGATCGATGAGTTGTTGGATCAGTTGAGGGGAGCTACTTGGTTCTCTAAGGTAGATCTGGCGTCGGGTTATCATCAGATACCGATAGATGAGGCAGATGTGAGGAAGACTGCTTTCAGGACGAGGTATGGGCACTATGAGTTTGTGGTGATGCCTTTCGGGTTGACTAACGCGCCAGCAATGTTTATGAGATTGATGAACAGTGTGTTTCAGGAGTTTCTGGATGTGTCTGTCATCATTTTCGTCGATGATATCCTGGTTTATTCTAAGAATCCTGAACAGAATGCAGTGCATTTGAGGGCAGTTATGGAGAAGCTGCGGGAGCAGAAGTTGTTTGCTAAGTTGAGCAAGTGCAGTTTTTGGCAGCGTGAGATGGGCTTTCTAGGTCTTATTGTTTCTGCTGAGGGGGTTTCAGTAGATCCAGAGAAGATTCAGGCTATCAGGGATTGGCCTAGACCGCAGAATGCCATAGAGATCAGGAGTTTTCTTGGATTGGCCGGTAACTACAGGAGATACAGGAGATTTGATCAGGGGTTTGCAAGCAGAGCACGTCCTATGACTAAGTTGACAGGGAAGGATGTTCCTTTTGTCTGGTTAGAAGAGTGTGAGGAAGGCCTTTGCAAGCCTGAAGGAGATGTTGATTACTGCGCTAGTGTTGGCTTTGCTTGAGCAGGGAGAACCCTATGTGGTTTATACAAATGCATCTAGAGTTGGTTTGGGGTGTGTTCTGATGCAACGTGGGAAGGTGATTGCCTATGCTTCGCGGCAGTTGCCGGTGCATGAAGGCAACTATCCTACTCATGATTTGGAGATGGGTGCTGTAGTTTTTGTCCTGAAGATTTGAAGATATTATCTTTATGGTGCAAAGGTACAGGTGTTTACAGATCATAAGAGTCTGAAGTATATATTCACTCAGCCTGAGTTGAATTTGAGACAGAGGCGGTGGATGGAACTTGTGGCGGATTATGATTTGGAGATAGCCTATCATCCTGGTAAGGCTAATACGGTTGCAGATGCTCTGAGTCGGAAGAGGGTAGCTTCGGCTCAGGAGCAGGAGATGGAGTCTCTGGTAGGGGAGATCAGTGCTTTGAGCTTGTGTGATGTTTCATAGGAACCGTTGGGTTTGGAAGCAGTATATAGAGCAGATCTTCTGAGTAGGGTGCGGTTGGCTCAGGAGAAGGATTTGGGGCTGGTGAATGCCTCTAAGGATGTGGATTCAGAGTATCAGGTCTCAGATAATGGTACTATCTTGGTGCACGGTCGGGTTTGTGTGCCCAAGGATGAGGAGTTGAGGCAGGAGATTCTGAGAGAGGCTCATGCGAGCAAGTTGTCTATTCATCCAAGAGCGACTAAGATGTACCGTGACCTCAAGAGGTACTATCATTGGGTCGGGATGAAGTAGGATGTGGCTAGTTGGATTTCGAGGTGTGATGTGTGTCAGCTAGTGAAGGCTGAGCATCAGGTTCCTGGCGGGTTACTGAAGAGTCTACCCATTCCTGAGTGGAAGTGGGATATGATCACTATGGATTTTGTGGTAGGACTGCCAGTGTCACGGACCTTTGATGCTATTTGGGTCATTGTGGACCGGTTGACTAAGTCAGCACATTTTCTGGCCATTAAGAAGACTGATGGAGCAGCGGTCCTGGCTAAGAAGTATGTGAGAGAGATAGTCAGGTTGCATGGGGTGCCAGCGAGCATTGTGTCTGACAGAGATGCTAAGTTCACTTTGGTGTTCTGGAAGGCATTTCAGGCAGAGATGCGCACTAAGGTGCATATGAGTACAGCTTATCATCCTTAGACAGATGGACAGTCTGAGAGGACGATCCAGACGCTGGAGGATTTGCTGAGGATGTGTGTGTTGGATTGGGGTGGCCATTGGGCAGATCACCTGAACCTGGTAAAGTTTGCTTACAACAACAGTTATCAGGCGAGTATTAAGATGGCTCCTTATGAGGCTTTGTGTGGGAGGCCATGTCGTACACCATTATGCTGGACTCAGGTGGGGGAGAGGAGCATGTTTGGTGCTAGTTTTGTTCAGGAGACCTCAGAGAAGATTCGAGTTCTCAAGCTGAACATGAAGGAGGTTCAGGATAGGCAGAGGAGTTATGCTGACAGGAGGAGGAGAGATCTTGAGTTTCAGGTAGGAGACAGAGTATACCTCAAGATGGCCATGTTGCCGGGTCCGAACAGGTCATTGTCAGAGACTAAGTTGAGTCCGAGGTATATGGGTCCATTCAGAGTGATTGAGCCGGTTGGACCAGTAGCATATAGACTGGAGTTACCTAAGGTTATGCGTGCATTCCATAAGGTTTTCCATGTGTCTATGTTGCGGAAGTGTCTTCGTGAGGGTGAGCGGGTGTTGGCTAAGATTCCTGAGGATCTTCAGCCTAACATGTCAGTGGAGGCGAGACCAGTGAGGGTTCTCGAGAGGAGGATCAAGGAACTTTGGAAGAAGAAGATTCCTTTGATGAGAGTCTTGTGGGACTGTGATGGTGTTGAGGAGCAGACTTGGGAGCCTGAGGCAAAGATGAAGGCAAGGTTCAAGAAGTCGTATGAGAAGCAAGCCGCGACTTGAGCTTGTTTAGCCTGGTCCCATCTTTAATCCGTGGCTGGAGCGGGAATGGAGTATTCCAGCCCATCTCTCTTGTTACTCAGTCGCTTGGGATGGTTGGTTGTGCGACTCAGTAACAAGATGAGGTGGTGCTCGGGGTACAAAGTTTCCGCGAGGCGGAATTTTTGGAGGAAAGTTTCCTAAAATAGAAGTTTCCAAATGTGGAAAGTTTCCAAAAATGGAAAGTGCTAAATATAGAAAGTTTTACGGGAGTTAGAATTTGTCCATTTTTAGCGGTGGAGAGCCTTGGAGGGGCTTGTGTGTGGCCTTAGTGGTGGACTTTCGAGTCAGTGTGCCTGTGTGTGGCGGTCTTTTAGACATTGTGTGGCCTTTGTGGCGGGCTGTTTAGTCGGGTGTGGCCTTTGTGGCGGGCAGTTTAGCCAATTGCGTGGCCTTTGTGGCGGGCTGTTTAGCCAGAGTGTCTTTGTGACGGTCCTTCCGGACAGATGGCCTTTGTGACGGGCTTTTTAGCCAGAGTGTCTTTGTGACGATCCTTCGGGACAGATGGTCTTTGTAACGGGCTTTTTAGCCAGAGTGTCTTTGTAACGGTCCTCTTTAGGACATTTTTTTGGCCTTGGTGGCGGTCCTCTTTAGGACATTTGTTTGGCCTGGGTGGCGGTTCTCTTTAGGACATTTTTTGGCCTTGGTGGCGGTCCTCTTTAGGACATTTGTTTGGCCTTTGTGGCGGCCCTTGTGGCATGTATATGATCTTTGTGTGGTCATGTGGTATTCCAGTGAGGGGATATGTGGTTGGTAGGACATTGAGATGTTTTATGCGAGCCACGGGAAGGAAACCTGGATAGGGATAGGACTCAGACGTGTTCAGAATCGTTTGCTCGCGACTCTTGGAGGACTTAGGTTCTCCTAGTACTGCCATATTCAGAGACTTTGTGACTTGGGAATATGGTTGGTATATCGACTTCGGATGACGATCCGGGGGCGCGCTGTAGGGTGGCAACCCGAGAGACGAGTTGGATTTTCCTTATATATTATGGCATGCGGGTCTAGGCCCGATGAGGAGCCAATATTATGGCATGCAGACTTAGGTCTGATGAGGAGCCAATAAAAACTCAAGGTTTAGGCCTATGAGTAAAGGAAAGTCTAAAAGTCGAAAGCAAATGACGCCTGGAGCGTGAGTCTATCGCCTAGAGGTGACCTTCTGTAGATCAGTCGGAGGAGTGCAGGCCGGGGAGACGGTTGCACGGGAGTCCTTGGCTGATGGTTGTTTGAGATTCGAGGACAAATCTATATTGGTGGGGGAGAATTGTAACATCCGTGTACCAAAATCCCGGTTTGGGAGTTGCATCGGTCAATAGATGTTGCATCGATCAATTCCCTGCGTTTTGACTTAAGTCAAACGCTGCGTTTTGGGTGAAGGAAAAATCCTTAACGCGAGTTTTGTCTCATTCGTGGGTTGTGGCCGTTTTTGAGAGAAACAAAAGGAGAGAAAAAGTTATTGAGAGTTCTTGGTGATTTCTTGGAGATTTGGGGCGTTCCTGTAGAGATCTGTAGCTGGGATCGTTGTAGGAGCCTCTTGGGAGCGTGTTCTTGATTGTTTGAGGTTTAGTTTCTTCTGTGGCAAAGGTAAGTGCATGACCATTGCTTATCTAAGCTAGAGATCTCTCTGATTTGCTTGTTATGTGTTGTTAGGCTGGTTAGATTGTTATTTGGGACGTTGGGAAGCTTTCTTGTGGCTTGGGATCGAGTTTCGTGGTTGCAGGAACGAAGATCCGGCGAGAAGCTTCGGAGGAAAACGATGCTCGGCATTGCATCGGTCGATGCACTTTGTGCGTCGGTCGATGCAGAGGCGCGTAAACTCTAGGGTTTTTGTGTTATGTCGAGCATGCGTCGGTCGATGCATATCTTGCATCGGTTGACGCAAATCTTGCGTCGGTCGACGCAACCTCCATCTGGTGTCGGTCGATGCATGTTGGTATCGGTCGATGCAGTCTTGATTTGTTATTGTTGATTGTTGAATGTTGTTTGATGGTTAGAGATGTCTCTATTGCTTGTGTGTATAGCCCAGTAGATGGGAGAATTGCCTTACTGAGTGTTTATAAAATACTCATGCATTGCAATATGTGTTTGTGGTGCAGGTAAAGGCAAAGTGTGATCGTGGAATCCAGGCAATGAAGAGGAGGATGTTCTAGGGACTCGGTTTGATGTTGTCTGGCTTGCTAGGTTGCTAGAGTTGAGTAATTAGAACACTGCTAGGTTGCTGGTTCTATGATTTCTGCTATTTGATTAGTGGATTATTATTTGGATATTGATTGGTACTGGTTTTTCCTCTTTTGGTTAAGATTGTGGTTAGGTGGCTAGTGGGTATGAGACCACTAGTTGTAGTTTATTTATTATATTATATTATTATATATTATATATTATTTATTATTTAAAAAAAAGTTCGTTTCACATAGAAATTTCCTTGTGTAGTGACCCAATTACATATACACGACCTTGTTTTGATATTCCAGTGATCTATAAAAAAGAAAACACAAATGTATGAACAATGATATGTATTTTTAAACCCAAAAAAAAGAATAGTAAATTTATAACCCAACAAAACATATGTAGCTATGCATAATTTAATCTATAACTATTACCTTAACATAAATTTCGTTTTTCTCCTCTTGGGTTAAACCCTCACCATTTGAAGACTCTCTCTGTGACAAGAGTTCTTCCACATGTTCATCAAATTTTTCTGCAATTTGTCGTGCTTTTTCATCAACATATGTTCTGTCAGATTTCTGGTGTGTTTTTTTCATTACAGCAATGAAAGAAGAGTCTTCGTTGTTGGCAACCTATAAGGGCATCTCCAATAACTCTCCTCATTTTGAAGGGAGCAAATCCTCAAAATGAAGATTTGAAGGTTGTTTGCTCCAACAATCAATCCTAAAAAAAATCCTTAAAAACTAATTAATTTGCAATATAGTCCTTAATATTTACAAAATTCACTAATAATGATAAAAACTCATAAATAAATATATAACATCCACATTTTATTTATTATACAATCCAAAATATAATTTATTTTATTATACAATACACAATATTACATAATAAAGGTTACATGATAATATAAATTACATTTATAATAATAAAGCACACATAAACATAAATTTGTTTAATGTATTTTTATTTTGTGATAACCTTGTTTAATGTATCTTTTTTTGTAACTTTGTTTTAAATATCATATTTTATTTTGTAAACTTTGTTTTTAATATTAAAAATTATTTCTGGTTTATTAAATTTATTTTAATGTGCTTAAGTTTTCTTAATTAAATTTAATACAATTATTTATGAAAGACATAAATATAGGGACTAAACTGAAAATAAAAAATAGTTTTGAGGTTCTGAATAGTGAAACCTCAAATTTGAGGTTTCACTATTCAAAACCTCAAAATTTGAAGATTTGAAGACTTGTTGGATTGTCAAAAACCTCAAAATTTGAGGTTTTAAGGGCTTGTTGGAGATGCCCTAAACAACAAATTAGTTAATGTAAGAAATAATATAAATTTTTAATTACAAAAAGAGAATCTTTAATGGAAAAAATAAGAATAATAATAAACACTAACATTACCAAAGCATCTTGCACTTTGACATAAGCACTTGAACCTGCTCTATGTCGATGGGCACCTAAACTATCACAAGTAGATAGTTGAGACGTACGAGCTTTCGCACTTTTATTTTTTGCTTTTGGTGTCATCCAATAAGCTGACATTACTCTCCAATATTCAGAAAGAATCCAATCAGGTTTTTCTCCATTGGGATTTGTTGCATTGGACTTTGCAAGGCCAACCATTGCTTTAAGGCGAAGCAGCGAGCTCATCAAAGTTAGCTTTAACAAAATGTTCTATTGAGGCATCCCACTCGAAGTAGGTCTAGAATATAAATTATATCAAACATTAATTAAATAAATAATGAAAGTATTATTCAAATGTTTAACTAAACAAACCTTAAATGTTGTAAACCACGAGTCTGTGTAAAAACAAGGCACTTTTTCCAGCTGTACCATGGTCCGTTAAAACATGCTTCAAATATGTTTCTGACACGTCTTGATGCTTCAGTGTTATTTTTGAACCTGTAACACATGTGATTAAAAATAACCATATTCATATTTGTACATTAGTACATATTTTAAGAAGAAAACAATACCATTTAGCTCCATTCCTTCTTGACGGATGAAGCACTCGAGTATTCGAGTTCATTGGTGCAAGTTGTTCTCTTTCTTCATTTGGTTCAACGATTGCAGCATGTGAATTTGAGGGTTGAAGAGATGATTGTCTTTGCATGCCAGACGACTGAGAACCACCAGCAAAAAAACGCCCACTTATAATTGGAGGAGGAGTCATCTATAATACAACAGAAATCAAGTTTAGATAAAGACAAAGTAATTAGGAGATAAAGTTGAATAAAGCAGAGAGAAATAACAGAATTAAAATTCTACGATGACATCAATTCATATAACTATATATATATATATATATATGTAAGTGGTACCACAGTGAGAGATCTATATATACGAGTGATAGAGAGGAAGCGAGAGAGAGGAAGCCAGAAAGAGGAAGCCAGAGAGAGGAAGCTCCACAATACAGATCCAATGAAAAAAGTGAAGGAGATGGCCACTAACCTTGCAAGAGTGATAGGTGAGAGCGAGAGAGAGGAAGCGGCTCGTCTGATAAAGCAATAGAGTTTTTAATTAGGGTTATTATTTAGAGGTCACATATATTCTCTTTCAATACTCCATAGAAATCATGTTCGTCATTTGAACCCGAAGATGATGTACCTTTTACACAAACTCCATAGTTAGCATTTTTCTTGTCTTTCCCATAGTCGTATATGTGAAATATATATCCACGACAAAAATACATAGGCCAACTAGTAACTTTGAGCATCGGATCATGGACAAGTGATCTTAACCACTTTGGTATAAACTTCCACTCCAATTTTTTCCTACCTGATTTAATTAATAAAAAACTGCTTTATATAAAGTAATTGAGTAATAAACAGTTTGTAATTACTCATAATTCCTTACATGTTCTTTTAACCAACATACAAAATCTTTTTCTCTAAGCAAAGTAAGATCATATCCACTTATGATAGGATTAGAAACAACCATACTTTTATCAAACAACCTACATAAAAAAAATTAATAATAAAGAAACATAACACTATTTAATGTTTAGCCAATAATGAAACATGACACGTCTTTCTATTACATTTCGAATGATTTTAACAATATTTTATCACTGTTCAATAGAATATATGTATGAGCAATATGAAAGTCTTTATCTTGTAACCAAATTTCTTTTGGCTTACCACTGGCTCTCCCATGTTGCGAAAAATTTTCTGGAATTTCAGCAGATGGGTGTGTATCTCCATCATCTCCATCAAAATGTCGAGCTCCTAATTGATTTTTTGTTTTGATGTGCGGCTCAAAATAATAACTAGTAAAGGTAGAAATTTCTTCATTGATGTATTGTTCGATAATGAAACTTTCTACTTTTGCATTATTTTTTAGAAAATATCACTCTAGCACACTTTTTAAAACTTTAATATCATGCTAGCACACTTTTTTCCATAACACACTTTCTTATATTGAATTGTCAAAAACACCCTTTAACTAAATTACCTCTCTCTCAACCAATTCCCTTCTTTTTATACATATAATAATATTCAATTTAAAATATATATATATATATATATATATATATCATCCTAACCACATCTCTCTTTCAACAAACCTCACAATATTTTTTCATTAACAGAATTATCTTCTTCTTTTTTCTTTTATTTTATAATTTCTTAATTTTTCAGATCCATCATCTTCATCTCTCTATCTCTCTCTCTCTCTCCAATGAACATCTTCACCACAAAAAAAAAGGAGAAACTCTAGATACTCAATTCATCTCCCTCCCTCCATGATATCATTCTCACACATGCCACCTTACCTTCTTTTTCATATCTCTAATTTATTTTCAGACTCTAGATACCAAGCTTTGACTTGGATAATGGCCAAATCAATGTGAAATCCAACTTTTTTATTTTTCTTTTCTTTTAATCTTAATAAAACATTCAATCCAAAATTTAAAAATAAACATTTCAGTACAACATAAAAGGAGAAATAAGAGAAAACAATAGATCTCCAATTCATCTTCTATTGTTATCGGTCTCACTTGCTTCAGTCTCCACAGGGACCTTTAAGAAAGATAACATATGGGAATTGGTTGTTGTTGACACAAAAAAACTAACCATATGGTCAATGTGTCATGGACATCATGTAGTCAAATTACATGTAAACTAACCATATGATCAGTGTCTCGTGGACAACTCTTAAGAAAAACAACATATGAAAATTTGTTGTTGATGACACAAAGAAAATAACCATATGGTCACTGTCTCGTGGACATCACGTGGTTAATTTACATGTAAACTAATCATCTGGTCAATGTCTCGTGGACATCATGTAGTCAATTAACATGTAAATTAACCTTATGATCAGTGTCTCGTGGACAACCCTTAAGAAAAACAACATATGGAATTGGTTGTTGATGACACAAAGAAAATAAATATATGGTCATAGTTTCGTGGACATCATGTGGTTAGTTTCATGTGGTTAATTTACATTTAAACTAACCATATGGCCAGTGTCTCGTGGACAACTCTTAAAAAAACAACATATGGGAATTGGTTGTTGATGCCATGAAGAAACTGACCATATGGTCATTGTCTCGTGTACATCAACTTTTAGAATTTTTAATATACAATGCCCTCCATATAAATTAATGAACACAAATTTTGCAAAGGATGTTATCCAAATAAACAATACAGAATAGACACCACTACAAAATTAGTGATTCAAAGATGGGTCAATTGAAAAACTTAAATATTCTTATTGGACACGGCACATTAATAAGACATTCTTATGTTTTTATATGATTATCCACAAATAAGACATTTTGAGCATCCACATAATAACAAACAAATATTCAACTATAAATGGATAATATGTAATATAATTATTCATTTTAAGTATAATAAAATGGATCTTAAAATATTGGAAAAATATCATTATAAAGAATCAAAAAAATAAAATCAACAATGTATATCATAATAATTAAATAAAGTGCTTACAAAGAGAGAAAGAGAGAAGAAAAAGAAGAGAAACAAACAAAATAATGAGAAGAATAGAAGAAAATATGACAGACAACAACAATAGTAAAAATGGTCCCCATGTTTTCTTTTTCAAGTTCGTTTGATCTTAACTTTACATCTCTCACATAATCCTTGTTATATATAGAGGGCAAAATAGTCAAGAATTTATGTGAATAGTGTAAAAAGTGGCTAAAAAGTGTCTCATGGATAGAAAGTGTTCTAAAATGAAAACATTTTAATAAAAAGTGTGTCTATATGCAATCGTCCCTTATTTTTAACCTTTTTCTTTAAATGACCCATGTATCTTTCAAACAGATACATCCATCTAAATTGCACAGGTCCTCCTAACCGAGCTTCATAGGGTAAATGAATCGGTAAATGGTCCATGACATCAAAAAAGGAGGGAGGAAAATTTTTCTCCAAATTACAAGGAACTATACAAATGTTCTGTTGTAATATTGCGATGATGTCTTTGTTCAAAGTTCTTGCACAAATATCCCAAAAAAATAAGCTAATACCTAAAAAAAAAAAAATTACAGAGCACCACATATCATAATACATTGCTAAACAAAACAGATACGTCATTAAACATTCAAAGAATCACATCCAAAGCTCTAAATCACTTACCAGAAAGTGCTTCATGTACCGATTTATTCAAAAGCTCCGCAAACGCAACCGGAATTAGTCGTTGCATCAAAACATGGCAATCATGACTTTTCATTCCTGATAATCTTCCTCCACTAAGATCAACACAGTTAGATAAACTTGATGCATATCCATCAGAGAATTTAACACATTTTTTGAACCAATGTAAAAATGCAGTTTTCGCGTTTCCTTGTAGTCTGAAAATTGGAGTTGGCGCTTTTCCATCGGTTGTCAAGTGTAGCTGTTTTCGATTACAATACTCTTTTGAATCAAGTCGCGATTTGACATTATCTTTTGTCCTTCCCTGCACATTCAGTAAAGTATTAATGGTATTATCTAAAAAGTTCTTATCGATGTGCATCACATTTAGATTGTGGCATAGTTTAAGATCTTTCCAATAAGGTAACTCCCATAAAATACTCTGCTTATGCCAGTTGTGATTTTCACCATATCCTTGTAATTTCCCTTGGTTCCCTCCACACACAACTGTTTTGGGAAAACATTCAACTTCTTTCAAGAGCTCTTCACTTGTAAACAGTTCAGGCTGTCGAAAGCTATGATCTATTGGTAGAAAACAGCACTGACAATCAAACCAACTTGTTTTCCTACCATTATTTAGCTGAAATGCAGTTGTCTGATCTAAACAATAAGGATATGCCAACCGACCATGAGTTGTCCACCCAGAAAGCATAGCATAAGCAGGAAAGTCACTTATTGCCCACATAAGTACGGCTCTTAAAAGAAAATTCTGCTTCACATAAATATCATATGCATCCAATTATACCACAAATCTTTTAGCTCCTCTATTAGCGGTTGAAGAAAAATATCGAGACTTCTCTTAGGATGATTTGGACCAGGAACCAGAACTGTTAAAAACATCAATTCTTGTTTCATACATACCTCTGGTGGCAAATTATACGGAGTCAAGATCACATGCCATAATGAATAGTTATGTCCTTAATTACATGCCAAATGGACTAAAACTGTCTGTGCATAATCCAAGGTACACATTTCTTGGCTCAGATGCAAAGTCAGGGAAAACTTCTTTAAAAATTTTCCACGCTTCTCCATATGGATGACACATTTCTCCACTACTCATCGTATGTTCAGCATGCCATCTCATATCTTTTGCAGTAACCTCAGATTGATACAATCTCTTTAATCTGTTGGAAATTGGCAAATAAAACATCTGACGATATGCAATTTTTTTTTGCCCATGCTTTTGAGTAGGATTAAATCTATCTTTCTTACAGAATAGACAGTTCTCTTTGTCTATTCTGCAATTATCTTGACAAACATCAATTTTTTTATAAGGCAAACCCAAAGACCGAAGCTTCTTTAATTCGTAGTAAGATTCCATTGCGTTATTCTCTTCAGGCAAATATTTTTTCATCATCTCACAAATCGCATCCATACAATTATTGGGTAGATTATAATTGGTCTTCAACTTCATGAGTCTAGCTGCTAACGAGAGTTGCGAAAGACTTTCGTTACATCCATTATAAATTGGATGTTTTGCAGCATCCAAAATAACATAAAACTTTTTTGCTTCAGGGTTAGGCTCTTCTTCCCTATTGTGATCAAATCCAGATTCTGTATAACAAAATGCATAAGAAACCATTGCCACATAAGGATTTACAGGCTCTGTGTGAGACTCAGAGCCCAAAGCATCTTCAACTGAATGATTTTCAACAAAATCGTAATTTTCTCCATGAGAAACTCAAACCCAATTATTAGGCATAAAGCCCCTATTATATAAATATCCCGAGACGGTAGCTTCTGGCAATAAAGGTCTATCATTCTTACTTTTGTAACATGGACAAAACAGTTTGCCACTCTCCAAAAATAACGGTTCACTCTTTGCAAATCTCATAAAATTTTCCAACCCTTGACAATATTCATCTGATGGCAAATTTTTTTTGTGGTCGATTCTTTCATACATCCAACTGCTTGTAACAAATCTATTATTATTTGATGACATTATAAATTTAACCTGAAATATCCAAAATCATATGTCATAAAAAAAACTTATTATGTACTCTTTTGGACAAGACTTATTATACGATAGAACATTAAATCAGTTATTTAGAAAATAATTATACAATATTTACTAGAGATCATTGGAGCAGTTATGTATTAGCTAGATGATTGTTTCATACAATGTTGACAAAAACAATAATTTGTTAATACAATATTCAAACGAGAGATGAGCTTAATTATAAAAATCAAGACAAATAATAAAAAACTTAGCTCTCTCTAGCTAGATATACGGGACGAATAATAAAAAGTACCCAAAGAATAAATTATTGATAAATCGTATGCAAGAACTTTATATATTCAACACACATGATGAGATTTCCTATTCGTATCACTAATATAATATAAGAATAATAAAAAATTTATAGTTTCTATGTAATTAGAATCCAAAAAGGATAATTATAAAAAAAAAAAAATGTTAGAAAGCGTTCTTTGCCTTATAAATGAAAATATTTTACTTTTTCTTAATTTTTCCTTGTGATTTTTTCTAACTAATTTTGGCCGCCTAATATTCTGGTTTTCCGCAAAGAAAAAAATTATTGAGATTCTTTTACCTTTTTTTCCTAAATTTTCTTTCAACCTATTTTTTCCCATATAAACTCTCTAATCGAACTAGCCTCCGTTACTCTGTTTGATGGATCTCTCTACTGCACAAATCGATTTATATTCTTGTCAGTTTTTGTTCTGTGACTCCATCTTAATCTCTATTTTGCAAAACTAAACAAAAATCTAATCTTTGTTTCTGCTTTAACAAGTTATTTTCCTCTGCATCTATTATTTGTTCCTTGTTTATGTCAATTATTTATTATTTTATTACAGTACTCTTGTAGATTTGTTCCTTGTTTCGGTCACTTATGAAACATGGTGCTTGGCAATTTAGAATTATACAATAGTTTGCTTCTCATTTTCTTCTCGTGAGTCTCTTAATAATTTGACTAACTAATAATTAATTAATGTTAATGTTTCCATACAGATTTCACCTCTGTTTTGACTAAAAGGCAACAAGATGAACTAGGTACTATATCTCACTATTGTAGATTTTGAGTTTTTGATTTGTTAAAACCATCTTTTATTGTTCAATACTTCTGTGCAGATTCCAGATGATAGTCTTGATGAACCATTTTATGGTAAATACTTTTTCACTTATCTTCTTGTAGACCTTGTTTTCTTATTTTAATCTTTTTGGTACTAATTTATGTTGATCCATTTTTTTTTGGAACCTCCTGATATACGTAAATGGTTTCCAAGCTATGTGTATGAATCGCCAATGTTGGATTCAAGTGATCCTTGTTTTGATTCATTAATTCCTGAAATAAGTGAATCTATAAAGGAAACATAAATGAAGAAAGAGATCACCAGATTTGAAAGTACATTCGATGTTTCTCCTAAAACGATATTGCTAAATACTTTTGAACCAATTTTTATCTCTATCCAGCTGACATATTATTTTTCTTGTAGATTACAGAAGTAGATCACCTCATAGTTGACGAGAGTGATATAGAGGAAGATAATACGTCTAGTATTTTTTGAAAACCTGTGAGGAAGCAAGATAATAGAATAAGAACAGATAATCAGAATAGCACTACAACAACAACCATTGAATCAGAAGTGATTTTTTGAAAAGGCGAGTCAATTACCTATAAGACGAAGTAAAAAAATTGCATGATCTTATTAACTCTTTGATATCAAAGGTACATTATGTTGACTATGTATTTTGTTTATATCTAGAAAATCATTAAGTGGTGGACGATGAGACATGAGATTAACATTCTTTTATTTATATTCATGATGTTTCAGGAATTAAGTGGTGAACATGAGATGGATGGACATGAAGTAAGCTTATAATGAATTTTCTAACTATAAGTTAAAATAGTTATCTACTTTAAAATAATATTATTATTTTTTAGTTTTAAGGAAAATTATGAAATATTAAATGTAATTGACTTATTTATAAAAAGAAGGTTTTTAGTTATTAATCTATATTTTCTTTAATACAATACAATGATCATTCTCTATATTAAAAGGTCACAAATGTGTGACAAATAATTTTGTCTCAAATTAACATAACTATTTGTGGCTACATGATTGTAGTAAAACCGTCACACTTGTTACAATTAATAATATCGACACTATTTATAATCAAATAGAGACAATTTTTGGTGACAATTTAATTGGTAATAACATTGTGACGATATAATTACGAATTTATGACTGAAAAATTATGCACAACAAAGTATCTAAACGGTCACAAATTTGTGACAAAAAAATTTCATCCCAAAATAACGTCACAATGACAGCTTTTTCTTGTAACGTTTGGGTGTGTTTTCTCCTTAATGGGTTTGCGTTTCTGGTCCATTAATAGAGTATGTCTCGACGTCGGAACCCTGTTTCTTATGAGGTTGTTTGGTGTGTTCTTCAAGCCTCGATGGGAGTCACCAACTAGCTTTTGCGTCACTAAATTTAGAATACCTTGTTTTGGACATACTTCTGTCCATAAATCTTGCTGGAGTGGATATACTTCTATCCTCCTCCCCGGTTTTGGTTTTGCTTCTCTTTCCAGGTTATTGGAGAAAAGCATTCCACCGTCATCATTGCTTCCATAGCACTTGTGCATTCAACCGTCTCAAGGATGCTTTCAAGAGATTTATTACTATGATGGTTTCAACGGCTTGTTAGCTTGGTGCCCTATCACCTTTGTCTTTTCAGCCAATATTATGATTGTCTTGTCTGCCCCAGTGGCGAACTCAATCTCGAGCAACATCTCACCTTGTGTGTTTGGTGTTGTCCAAGGTGTCTTCTTACTTATTCGCTATATTGTTTTCAAGGATCGATGTTTCTGCGACTACATGTATTGTCTAAGTGTTAGGATTGTTTTGCTCTATCATTCTGTCTGCTTGTATCTTTTCTTTGGACTTGCATTTGGATCAGGGAGTTAGTTAGCTTTGGCTCCTCCCTTTGTAATGTTTCCCATTTTGGAGGTTGATTAGTATGAAATAAAATCTTGGTGCACAAATAAAAACATGTATGTATTTTTAACTAAAGAGATCCTCTTAGTTAACAAAAGCATGGGATTTGGCTCAAACAGAGGATATGACAGTAGCATCGGCTATTCCCATTGAGGTTGTTCCCTGGGGAAGTAGGGGCTTCGGTGTTCCTAATTCTTTGGCGAGTTATATTTGTTTTGTAGATGGTTCCTCGAAAGCAACAGACGGTTATGCGGGTAGAGGGTGGTTCTGCACGTCACCATGGGGTGATGCCCCCACTATGGGAGCTGCCAACCTTCGGCGTAGTCTTTCCCCTACTCATGCCGAGATTGAAGCCCTTGTCTAGGCCATGCACTGTATGCTTAGGGCGGATAACCAATTTGTCGTTTTCCTCACCGACTGCTCCGACTTAGTGAAGATGGTGTCTTCGCCTTCCGAGTGTCCAGCTTTCACACCTTATTTGGAGGACATCCAGGCAGATAAGGAGGAGTTTACTTCCTTTTTCTTAGTCTACGTCTCGCGCTCTCAGAATGGTAAAGCGGATAATCTAGCTCGATGCGTTCGCACAGTTCCGCATTTTAATTACCTATGTAAACAATGTACCTTCGTATTGGTTTGTTTGAGCCAATCTTGTTCCTTTGTTGTCAAAAAAAAGATCCTCTTAAATCCTCCAGAATCCTTAAAAATAATTAAAATTCAAATCTTTAAAACAGTTTGGATAATACTGGGTTTTAAACTAGATTTTCAAATCATTTATTCAATAAGATTGGATTTCAAAAGACTTCTTAAAATCCATGTTTGAATAAAATAAGATTTTTTAGTTTTAGACAAATCACTTAAAATGTTAGATTGAATACACCCCTCTAAAAGAGCACATCCAATTGGTTATTTGTATTTAAATTTTAAGAATATTAATAAATAAATAAAATTATGAAAGAGATATCTATGCATAGACAATTTTGGTGGAAATGGTTGCATAGAGAGAAAAAAGTTGAAAAAGATAAGTTGAATATTATAGGTTGAATATTATTCATCTGCGAAATATGAGATGAAAGAGTTGAACAACAAGTAGAAAACATCGATCAAGATGCTTAAATCACATTGAGATTGTGACCATACACAGGCTTTCCAAGATGAACATAATCATGTGTATTTTTCTGTACAGATTGAATGTGAGAATTGAGTTGGGTTGTTAAGTTTTTATACTGCTATAGATTTTTCAAAGTGAGAATTGAATCAAAGGGAGGGAGCAAAGCAAAGGAGTACTAAAAAGATAAGTTGAGTCATAATCTTCTGCAACAATGTGTTGTTTTGTCAATCAGGACACTTCAATCTTTCCCACAGAACAAGATATCATATTTGACTATAATGATCCAACTACACAAATATACTATTTGTAGCAGGTCAATCAAAGTCAATAAAACCAGATAAACTGATTTAGACTCAATTTCATTTCAACCAAATCATAATAGAGATAATGGAAAAGATTATCAAAAATTCCCATATTGTTTTTAGCTTCCTATTTCTTTTCTTTCTACCATAAGATTAACTGATCTACTATTTTATGTAGTAATAAAAGTCTCACATTTTAACCTTGTCCAAAAAATAGATATATAATAATTATGTTTAGCCAAACATAGGTTTATTTTGACTAAAAATGCTTGGTCAAAAATAAAAATTAATAATAATGACAATAAATTTTCACTCATTTCATATGTAAATGTTTGCATTTTGTTCTTTGACTGAAATACACTTTACTTTTGATATAACTAAATACTTTACATTTAGTTCATTTCACTTTACATTTAGTTCATTTGCTACTTTTACTATGTATCTATAATCTATTTTTTGGAGAAAAATGTTGAATATTTTTCCTTAACTTTTATTTAAATATATAACATGTTATTTTACGGGAAACGTACTTGTTATAATATTATGTGTAAACTTAATCAAGTTCATGTATATAACAAAAAATCTAGCACGTAAAATCTAGCATGTAGTATTAACCAAGTTAAATTCCTTTTTTTCAAATCTTGCGTGCATAAACTCATTTGTATATCTAATGAAAAATAAAAATAATAATCTAATGCCTAAACTCAATCGTCCACATGATTAAAAACTCATAATAATTATTAACCTAATTAAATAACATACACAAACTCACCTATGTACAGTAAAACCTCTATAAATTAATAATGTTGGGACCATGACATTTTATTAATTTATAGTGATATTAGTTTATCTATAAATTGATAATTATTATTTTACAGTGTAAATTAATAATTATTAATTTATAGGTATATTTTAATTGTTTAATTTTTACAAAATTATGAATTAAGACAATTTTTGCAAAATAAGATTAGAATTTTGGATGTTGTAAATTTTATGGTTTGGAATTGAATTTGACATAATTAAAAAAATATTGTTGACAATAAATTACAAATATTATAGACAAATTCACTTATAAACATGACATAAATATTCAAATTTTTGAATAAGAATATCAATTATCGTACTATAATAGTCTATCAAACTATCAAAATGTAAATGATGCATATTTAGAAATTGAAAACTTTAAAAAGTTTTAGCTGTTTTATGAAATGTTATAGAATATTTTATATCACTATAGTTTGAAGATACAACATAACAATTGTTTTATAGATATGAGGTTTAAGAGAAACATACTTTACTATATCAACATATATATATATATATATATTTACATGATTATTAATTTATGATATTATTGGGACCATATTTTACATGGGGATTTCAAAAAAAAATATTATCTTATTATTTTATCAAATTTTGTTATTTTTTACACTGTCCCGACTTGAGACTAGCAAAATTTATTAATTTATAGTATTTATTAATTTAGAGAGTGTTAATTTATAGAGTATTAATTTATAGAGGTTTTACTGTATATCTATTTTGAAGAAAGAAAACATCAAGGGTGAAATAAAAAACACGACTCATGGTAACTAAATTAATAAAAATCTATACTTTACCTATCTTATTAAATTGGGAGAAAAACTAGATTGACCCAAATTAAGAAGTTAATTACTAAGATAACTCATAAAATATGAGGGTTAGATGAGTTATTTTTTGGTCAAAAATACCCTTTTTGCTTTGTTAGGAAAAAAAATAAAGTCAAATTTACCCTTCCAGAATTTTTTTTAAGAAAATCAAAATATTTTCAAAAGTCTGCCGGACTAGTTGTGAAACAACCCTTCCCGTTTTTTTTTTTAATACCTAAATTTACTAATGGTCCCATACCCACTAACATCCTATCAACAATCAATAATCGCGGATAACCAAATAAAACAAATTCCATTAAACCAAAAGAATTCCAACAATCAAAACCAATAACCAATACCATAATCCCAATAAAGAAATAACCAACAACTAACATCCTACAATGTTCCATTGACTTAATCTAGCAACCTAACAATAGCTAGACCACAATCAATCAAGCCTCTAGAACATCTTCCTCCTCATTGCCTTTGATCCCACGGTCACACTTTTCCTTTACCTGCACACCACAAACAACAATTGAGATGCGTAAGTATTATCACAAATACTTAGTGAGGCCATCCTCCCATCTACTAGGTTATACACACAAGCAAATGAGACCCTCAAGTTTAAGCAAACAAACAACACACAACAATACATCAAACCAGGAAAACAAGTCTCGGCTGAGACCAGTGTCGACCGATGCCTAACGGTGTCGATCGATGCTACGAACATTGGTGTCGACCGATGCTAAACAGTGTCGACCGATGCCCCTCAAAATGGTGTCGACCGATGCTTCTTAGTGTTGATCGATGCCTCTTCTGCAGACACGATCTGCGCGAATCCGAACATCGAACTCTCCTTCTAAAACGTCTCGAATCCGTCCCAAACTCAACCAGTTACCTCGGAAATCACTAAGAAACACACAAACAACGAACCCAAGCAACAAAACAACACAACCAGCCAAGAAACACACAAAACAAGAGAGATCTCATGCTTAGATCAACCATGGTCAAGCACTCACCTCAAGAACAGGAAGAATGGATTGAGAAACGTGGAAAACAACACCTCCAGAAGCTCCCCCTTCGATTCCAGCAACAGAAAACTCAAGAATAGCCAGCAATCTCACTAAATCTCTCTTAGGAATCTCAAGAACACTCTTTTCTCCTTTTCCTCTCCAAAAACACAAACGGCGACAGAGGAAAAAGACCAAAACCCTTATTTTGTCGATTTCCCCTTTAAATACCCGGTTAAACCACTAACCAAACCATCCCAATCGAAAAATCGCGAATTAAAACAAACCGGTCAAACCCAGAAATTAGTGGTGTCGATCGATGCCACTAGGGTGTCGATCGACACTCCTTCCAAAATCACAAAATCTGGTTCGCGGATGTTACAATGGTCAATTGGTGACAGCTTGTCCTGTGGGAAGGTTGTTAAAGGGTGGGGACCAGGGTTAGAGGAACGCCTGGCGCACCAATAACCTACTGGTGGATGTGGATTTCCACAGTGATGGGTTAGGATCGATGCCCTGCAGGGCCAGCTTGGGGTCCGTTTGGGCGGCTAGCAGTGAGGCTAGCGGGCTAGCAATGAGGCTAGTGGGGTCCACGGCACGGGTTGTTACAAGTTGTGATAGATTTATTTGTTTTTGCACAACCGATTTATTTTTGTATGACAGATTTTGTATGACAGACTTATTTTGGACAACAGATTTTTTAACTACAGTTATGACAGATTTATAATTGATGATAGATTTATTTTTTACGACAGATTTATTTATAAAGACACCACAGACTTTCACAATATATGACAGATTTGATATAATATTTGGCAGATTTCTTTTCCACAATTATTTCAGATTTATTTTCTTGATAAAAGATCTGTCGTAACATGACAGATTTTTTTACAGAGAAATAATTACTAGGTTGACCTCTAGTGATAACATATTTTTTAAACGTTACAACAGATTTTTTAATTTAACCAAAAATCTGTCGTTTGATAACAGATTTATAACGTTTTTTAAAAATTGCTAAAATGACCTATGCGAATACCATATGTGATGGCAGATTTTTTAATGTTATGACAGTTTTTTTTGTTTGCTTCCAAAAATCTGGTGTTTGATAACAGATTTATTAGATGTAAAATGTAAATATAGTGACAACAGATTTGTTTTAAGTTATATTTTTTTCAGTCATATTTTTATTAATTATATTTTATAAATCATATTATGAATCATATTTTTAAACTCATATAGTTAAAGCATATTTTGTACATTTTAATTTTCTTAAATCATATTAAAAATTTTAACATTATATGTTTATATATTAGATTATATTTTCTAATCTTATTTTAATATTTTTATATACATTATTTTAAGTTATAATTTCATACATTATATTTTTTATAAAACTTATTTAAACTATATAATCTTAAACTTCATATTTTTAAATCATATCTTTTTAGATAATATTTTCATTAACAATTTTTGAATATTATTTTTACACATTATATTTTAAATCATATTTTATTTTTATAAATTACATTAAAAATAATCATCATATTTTTAAAATATATTTTTTATTAATTATATTTTAAAATCAAAATTGTAAATCCTATATTTTTTTGGTTTTTCGTTTTTTCAAAAAAAAAATTAAGAAAAGAAAAAACTTATGGGTTTTTAGTCTTTCTACATTAAAATTAAACATCATATGTTTTAAGCATTTTATATTTTTTATTAATTATAAATCAAAATATTAAATCCTATATTTTTTTGGTTTTTTGTTTTTCAAAAAAAGAAATTTAGAAAAAGTTTCTGGGCTTTTAGTCTTTTTACATAAAAATTGTGTCATTCTAGTTATTGGATAGGATGAAGTGTTAATCTAGCAATTAATTGTCAAATTTGTGTCAAACTAGTATATATTCACTATTAATTAACACTAAAAATTTCACAAGATGCTTTAGTAGTCAAAGAGTAATTGTCATTTTATGCAACAAATTAAAACCTGGCAACATATTAATACAATAATAAAAAAGTGTCCTAAGAGAAGTAGCTCCATCCAGCCGTTATAAAATGGGGCCTAGACGTACGCATAGACATAGTTATCTCAGACGAGAAGCACCAGTCTTGAGCGGTGGAAACGGGTCTGTATTTTTCAGCCAGAATCAATCTTTGTCTAAATCTCTGGTAAACGTTTTACATATACGTTGTTGTTTTGTTTAAATCATCAAAGAAAATTTGTTGTTCTTCTCCGTTACGGTCTAAGATAGCTCTCCATTTTAGTGTTTGTTTGTGCGATTAGACAATCGCGAGTCACAGAATCGTTTTCATTTAAATACAAGTTAGGGTTAACATAAGACTAGATCTAGTGTAACAGAAAGAGTTCAAAAACTATTTTTATGACTAATTATTCTTTGTATTATGTGTGTGTTCCTCTTCCTCGTCATGTGTGGTCTCCTGGATGTGTTAAGATTATGTTTTTTGTGAACCATAGATTGCATAGTTTTCATCACATGAATAAGCAAGCACTGGATCTAGTTGGTTTTTCAGAATCTGCACTCCAAAAACTATATATTGTTATAACTTTTTTATAAGTCTTATGTGTGTCCTCATCTTTTTGTGGTCTCCTGTATGTTTTTTGTATGATAATCTTTGAGAAGATTATCCTAAGTAAATTTTGCTAGATTGAATTTGTTCTGTGAATTTGATTGATAAGTCACAAAAATAATTGCAATTGTTTCATGAGTTTCTGGCTTTAATACTAAGATTAGTCCTAAATTTAGCCATGATGTAAATTTTGTATGACATATATATTTGGATTTATGTATAGATTTGGTTACGGTTTAAAGCTATGTTTTGAGAATCTGTAGAATCACGGAATACGAAAATTATATCGCGATCCTACAGAATTTTAATCAATTATATATTCTTGCTAATTTTTATATAGTTATTTCCCGCGGTATCTAACGGTATTTATTTCTAACGGTATTACCGGTAAAACCGGTAATATAATATTATTTTGGAAGTAACGTAACGTATGTTTTTGTTGTTGGCTTTACTTATCTATTGATGTAGTAAAGAATTATGACACCGAGAGCCTCGTGGCAACCTGAATACCACAGAAAATTTGTGGACTTATGCTTCGAGAAGAAGGCGTTAGGGCATTTACCTGGAATGGAGCATATACTGACACCTTTTGGAAAAGAGACGGGAGCGAGGTTCACCATAAACCAGCTTAAGAATCATTATGATACAATGCTCAAGAAGTGGAAGGTATGGTTAAGACTGGTTCAGTGCAGTGATATGAAATGGGATCCCGAGACAAAAATGTTTGGTGCCACTGATCAAGACTGGGCCAACTATTTACTGGTACAAACCAACATTTTAAAAAAATAAAAATAAAAATAATTTATAATGTTTTTAGTGTTTGTTTATTAGAATAAAACATAGGATTGGATTTGTTACAGGTGCATCCTGAGGCTCGGCCGTATCAGTGGGAGTGGCCTCCATTATATTTCGAGAAACTAGAGGTTATCTTTGCAGGTGTTAACATAGATGGTGAGGGTACTTCAGGTAGCAGAAAAAGGAAGCATCGTTATGAAGAAAATGATACTGGAAGCGCCGCGTCTAACATATGTCATCCTCGGTATATATGGTCGTCGTCGTCCTCATCACATGATATTTTTGTCGAGTTATGTTTCCAAGAGTCATCAAAACCAACCAGACGTAAGGGAAGTTATCCAAAGGAGACTTGGGATATGATGGTCGAGACGATCAATCGGGAAACAGGAGGAAACTACACACCAATGCAGCTCAAGAACCACTGGTTTGATACAATGCAAACCTGGAGGGAATGGTGTCAAACTGTTGGCGCTCCCATCTTGAAGTGGGATGCCAATACAGGCAAGTTTGGAGCAACTAACGACGACTGGGATAACTACTTGAAGGTATAACAAAACGTTTACCTTTGTTATATCAACTGGTAAATTTGAAGTTTGGGAATAACACTAGACTGGATCTTTTTATGTTGTTGTTGTTGTTGATTCTATAGGGTAATCCTAAAGGTTCAAAATACAGATGGAAACCCATCCCTCACGCTGAGAAACTAGCAACCATCTACAGAGGTATCGAACCTGGAAATGCTCAACCCCGTACTTATCGCAGGAGAGTGATCCATCACCATTCTGAAGCACCACAGATGCATGAACCAGCTCCCTCATCAGCAGTCTGCATAAACGAGCCAGTCACAGGAGGAAGTGACGATATAGCTGATAATTATGAGGAAAATGTTGACGAGGATCATGAGCCTACTCCACTGATTATGTTAGACTTGGAGGATGATGTTGAAACTGTAACTCCGGTATGCCACAGGCTCAATACCGAGCTGATGGAGAATATTCCGGTGGATGCATCGACATTGGTCAAGAAATACGAGTATACCATTCCGGAATGCATGGAGTGTTTAGACGCCATGGATGAGGTTGAGAAAGGCAGTGATCTTTACATGTTTGCTTTGGACTTGTTTATGACGAAGGAGCACAGACAGATCTTCTTGCTGTTGAAGACTTCAAGTTTCAAGATGTCTTGGCTGCTTCGACGTCGATACGGTGGCTAAGATCCTATCTCCCAAATGGCTAAGAAGGCAAACATCGCTAAGAATATCGTATTATGTATGCTTATTATCTTTATTTTCAAGAAAACTTTATGTTTGTTGAAGTTTATTTGATGTTTTTATTTCTAGTTTATTTTATATATGTTTATGAGTATTATGCAAAGCTCTTTTCTTTTTTCCATTTTCCTAACTGTTATGCCAAACTCATGATATGGGTATTATCTAAATTATGTTGGAGTTTTCTTGAACAACAAGTAACCTTCATCTTCTTAATGAATTTATGGTTTTTTCATACATAGCCATAGGTAAGGATGAAAAACATGATTTTGCTTCCTGAGCCTCTCATACCGAGAGAGAAGTTATCGTTTTCATTTACATTTTCGAAGCTCCTCTAGTTACTGGATCATAAAAATTCGTCTCAATCAAATTTTTTAAAAAAATCATATTTTTATTAATGCAGTCACAAGAACCCCACGTACAGTATATATCATAAATGATACTAAAATATGTCTTTTTTTTTGTTGGTACATAAAAAAGTGTCTTTATTTGACTATATTATTAAATGTAACGCCTAAAAACGCATTAAATGTATCTGACAAAGAAAACAAGGGAATATGTACAAGTAGATAAATTCTTCTCTCTGGTCTGGTTCTCTCCTTTTTTTTTCTTATTTCTTTCACAACCATTCTCTGATAAATGTAGTTTTATACCACTAATATTTGTTTCTCCCTCCATCTCTCGATAAATTTAAGAGAATATGCATTGGATAACATAATAATGAAGCACTAGAATATGACCCGTGCTAGAGCACGGCTTGAAATTCTTTTATTTTGTTTATTTGGTAATTTTTATTTAAAACATCGTATATGTGATTATTTTATTTGTTTAAAAAGTTTTTTTTGGATGGAACACTATGTCATGAAATCATATACTGAATATGACTTATGAAAATAACCCTGTGTAAAATATATTCTAGTATATCTAGATTTTGACCCGCGATATAATGCCGATTAATTTGTGTGGTAAAAATATTAATTTTTGTTTGTTAATTTTTTTATTTGTTTAGTATTTAAAATTATAATATTGTATTTTGATCGTTAATTCTATGATTTAACCTATAGTATAACACATATTAATTTTAGGACCAAATACGTAACATATGTTTGTCAAAATCATTGTGACCGAGAAAGTCTACCAAACAATATTATTCCAAACTTAAATTAATCCAGCAAATCATATATTGAATTTTTAACCCGTGCTTATAGTGACAAATTATTGACCAGTGCTATAACAAATCAAATTAGAGTGTTTATAATTTTTAACTTTTTTGATCTATCATATATTTATGATATTCTTAAAAATATTAAATTAAACTATTTTTAAAGATTCCAAATTAAATTATTTAAAAAGTTTATTATAGCATATAAAACTATACAATTCAACAAAAGAAATATATGAAATGAATTTAAATATTTTAAATTTTGACCGTTACTTAGTCAAAATTTTCTGATAAAGTAAGGTACAATTTTATTTTTTAGTATAATCGGAAATCACTTGTAATATGCAGAAGAGTGATTTATTTCTGAGATTATTTTACCTATATATGATTAGTTAAATATTCTTTGGAGATTTTATTTGATTCTTTAGAATATATTTTTAATAGGATGAATATATTTTTAAGAGGATCCTAAATCTATATAACCACCAAATAATTTTTCCATATAACCTATCAAATAATTAATTTTAGTTATAACCTATATTAATATCAAATAATTAATTTTAGTTATAATCTATATTAATATTATATAGTCTACCAAATTGAAGTTATGTACTTCCGTTTTATTAAAAAGTGGATATTAAAGGAAATACCATAATCGCTACAGTATTACTGTTGGTAGGTAGATGTATTTACTTTCTTCTCCTTGCATAGGTGAGCATAATAGGGAGGACAATGAGGATAGGTAGAAATGATTTTTTTTTTCAAAATTCATATTATTCTCTCTCTCCCCTCTCTCTCCCACTCTTTCCCTTCTTCTCTCTCTCCCTTCTTCTCTCTCTCCCTACGTCTCTCTCTCCCCCTCTCTCCCTTCTTCTCTCTCTCCCCTCTTTCCCTTCTCTCTCTCTATGAGTTTAAGTACACAACGGTTGGTCGGTGTTATTTACGGCCACTGTTGCCGTAGCTGTTGGGTTCTAATCGGCAGTACGGTGAACTTTGTAATCTCTGTTCTGTTCCCGAAACGACCAACGGTTACAGGTTTTTACGTTCTGTAAATGTCTCATTCCACAGGGAATGCAAGCTTTTGGAAATCTGAAAACATCGAACAAAATCGCATGGGTTATTATAAAACTGATTCATAGTTTTAAAATAACATGTTCTTCACTAATAGTATAACACCCGTATGATGACCCCCTACTAATTCTGTCACCTACCTACACGACCCTGCTGTCGGCTTCCCAAAATTCCCGCCCATATGTTGAGGGCTACCCAGTAATATCCTCTCTAAAAAATATGGTACTAACCAAAGTTTTCTGACAGTATGGTATATCCTTCATTTGTTTCTCACATTGTGGCATCCACCAATATAGCCCTAAATTTAAACTGCTGAACGCTCTTCATATTAAGAATAAGTTTTGAATTAGTTAATTTTTTTTATAAAAATGATTTAAGTTTGAAATCTGATCAAATTTTGTCAACTATGGCATTAAATGGTTATGGTTTTTCAACTAGTTTTTGGCTTAGTTTTTCCAAAAATCCATTTTTTAACCATTCAAGATTTTGAAAAAAGTTGATTTCCTAAAAAATAGAGAATCCTGATTCTAAGAAATTTTACTAATTTCTTCACAAAATCCAAAATCCTTTTTTGATGGGTTTTTGAGAATTTCCACTGAAAACTTTTTTTTCAATTTTCCTTTTTTTTTTTACAAAATCTGAAAACCAAAAACAAAAAGCTATAATCTAAAAACTATAATCTATAATCTAAAACCCTCTTAATATCTTCCAAACATTCATGGCCTATGTCTAAAAACTTCGGATGCTTGGTTATTCTAGATATTTTTGTTATTTTTGTTACAAATATTTGATATGGATGGATTTATAATTGTAATTTTGGTAATTGGATTATATCAAATCTAAATATAATAAATATTTTGGATATATAATATTGGGTATTTCAGATACCCATTCGGTTCTCTATTCAGTTTGATTCCCTCTTTCTTTTTTTGATTCGATTTTGGTTTCGGTTTGGTTATTTTGGGCGTGACTTATCTCTGTGCATTTGATTTCTAATTATCGTTTACTATTTTCTAGACCTGTTTTAGGTTTGAGTTGGGGTTAAATTAAAATTTGGTCAACATCTGATTCTCTTTGGTTTATTTTCTTTAATAGTTGGTCAAACAAACATTAAACCGACAAAATCTGAGGTTGTGGGTTAATAGATCTTGAACTATTAATTTGGAGAGATATAGGCTTTGAACTTTTGATTTGGAGAAAACTAAATTTCCAGCTTTCTTTTTGGTAAAAAAGAACACTGACATATGCGAAACGTTTTAGTTCTCCATCAATATTAAACATAAAATAAATTATTTTGTGCATGGGTGTGTTAGTTTGGATCCAAGTATTCTTTTCTCTTTATATGCAAAAGTAAGTAGACACATTTGGATATAAAGAGAAAAGAATAAAAGTAAGTAGACACATTTGGATATAAAGAGAAAAGAATAACAACTTGAATTGTACTAAATTTCTTTTCTCTTTATATGCAAAAGTAAGTAGACACATTTGTCGAACGACTAAAATCAATCTCAACTATTTGTCGAACGTTTTTTCATACCTAAACTTCAACATCCAGCAAATAACAACTTGAATTGTACTAAAATTTAAATTTGCTACCTAAACTATATGAAATATTGTCAATTTCAATATCTGCTCAAACGGTGTTAAGTTAGAGTTTAACGGTACTGAGTCAAACAACTAGTGGCTTTCATATGGCACCGAGACTGACCAACAGTAAGTCATTTTGGTTATTTTTAGGTGTGTTGTGGCAAGATACAAAGCGTTTGACAAAAAATAGGGTATTGAAATCCTTTTTCGGGTGTGTTGTGAGACTTCATTTTTGATCATTTCTTGCCACAACACACTCAAAAATGACCGAAACGATGTAGTTTTGGTAAGTCCCAATGCTATATGGATGTTACGGATCGTCTGACTCAACACCGTTAAACTCTGAATTAAAATTGTTTGAAAAGACGCTGAAATTGACAACATTTTTATAGTTTAGTGTGAATCCCAGAAAAGTATGTTTGTATTATTGATAAACGTAGAATATATATATAGGTACAATAGATGTGATCTCCAAGTAGAGAATATTGACATAACATACACTAGCTAAACAATAGGAAAACATCCTTTATCCTAACACTCCCCCTCAAGGTGGAGCGTGTAAATTAAAAACGCCCAACTTGGACCGTAAATATTGAAACTGATCACGACCCAACGCCTTGGTAAAAATATCAGCCGGTTGTTCATGAGTATTAACATAAGCAGTAGCAATGGTCCGAGATGCAATTTTATCCCGAATGAAATGACAATCGCTTTCGATTATGTTTCGTACGCTCATGAAACACCGCATTAGCCGCAATATGGAGAGCAGCTTTACTATCACTAGATAGACGCATAGGGTGAGAATGCGAGACACCAAGAAACTCAAGAATTTCTTTAAGCCACAAGAGTTCCATACAAGTCATGGCCATAGCCCGATATTCGGCTTCAGACGAGGAGAGAGACACACGTGATTGTTTCTTAGTCTTCCAAATGAGAGGAGAGTCACCAAGCATAACCATATAACCAGTGAGAGAACGACGGGTAGTTGGACACTTATTATAGTCCGAATCACAGTAGGCATTAATCTGAAGTGAAGAAGTAGAAGAGAGAACAATTCCTTGTCCCGGCGAGGATTTTAAATAACGAACCAACTGTAGAGCAGAGTCCCAATGATCCATAAGTGGAGTTTGCATGAACGTGGCCAGAATGTTCACCGCATAACTCAGCTCAGGACGAGTATGCGTAAGATACACAAGGCGCCCAACAAGACGACGATATTGGTCAGGTGCAGAGAACGGTTTACTCGTAGATGACAACAATTTATGATTCTGCTCTAATGGAGTATCAGCAGGCTGAGAACCCGTGAGACCATATTCATCAATAATATCAAGACAGTATTTCCGCTGGGAGAGAAAAATTCCATCAGGTCCACGGGCAACTTCGATGCCAAGGAAATACTTCAAAGCACCAAGATCTTTCATCTTGAAACAGCGACTCAAATAGGCCTTAATGGACGAGAGGAGCGTAGAGTCATTACCAGAGACAATCAAATCTTCCACATAAACAAGGACATGAAGAACAACAGACCCGCGAGTGTAAGAGAAAAGTGAGTTGTCTTTATGAGACCGAACAAAGCCATAGTCAAGAAGTGCGGTAGATAACTTGGAGAACCAGCAGCGAGGAGCCTGTCGGAGACTATAAATAGACTTCTTAAGCTTACACACAAGAGAGGGATCGTCGGGAAGAAACCCTGGAGGTGGTTTCATGTAAATGTCTTCGTCGAGGTCTTCATGTAAGTAGGCATTATGCACATCCATTTGGTGAAGCTCCCAATTCTTAACCGCAGCCACTCCAAGCAATGTGCGAACCGTTTGTAGCTTAGCAACAGGAGCAAATGTATCTGTAAAATAAACACCTTCTTTCTGATGGTTACCAAGAGCAACCAATCAAGCCTTATGCCTCTCCAGTGTGCCATCAGAGTTAAATTTAAGACGATACACCCATTTTGGAACCGAGAGCCTTTGCACCAGGTGGTAAATGCGTAAGTGTCCATGTCTCATTAAGTTCCAAAGCGTCAATCTCTTTGCGCATAGCTTCGCGCCATTCAAGGATTTGAACAGCCTGCTTATAAGTTATGGGTTCATCAACCATAGTCATAGCCGCAAGAAACCGCTGATGGGCAGAACTAAACATGTCACAAGATACATAGTGTGCTATAGGATAGAAACAAGTACCTGAAGATGTTGGAGAGGACGCAGGCTTGAGAGAGACGAGAGTTTCATCATGACGTGCAGAGTAAGTAACATATGGTTTGAGACGAGTAGACCTCTGTTGTTGTCTATGAGCGCGACCAAGCGGTTCAGTACCAAGATCACAACCCGCATAAGCATCACCAGAGCCCTCATCAGAAACATCAGCAGAAAGATCAAGAGAAATAGTGGATTCATCAACAGGAGAAGAAGGAGAAATTGGAGCAGGAGACGAACCCGGAGAGGGTAATACGATGCTCCCCCTGTCTACGACGTCGGGTGGTGTGACCTCATCAAGGAACTTGTCATCAGCAAGAACCAGAGCTGGCATAATCGGAGAAAGAGGTGTCGAAGAGGATATTTCCGCCTTTGCAAACGGATAAACGTCCTCATTAAAGATAACATCACGAGAAACAAAAAAATCGTGAGTCTCCATATCATAGACTCGCCAACCTTTTTGAGTATGAGGATAACCCATAAAGATACCCTTGCGTCCTCGTTCTTCAAATTTATCATGATGGGATGAATGTCGTTTGGCAAAGCACATGCAGCCAAACACACGCAGATGAGCATACATAGGAGGAGTAGAGTGAAGAATCTCGTACGGTGTCTTACCATTAAGTAATGGAGTAGGTGTACGATTGATCAGATACGCAGCGGTGAGGATACTTTCACCCTAAAACTTAGTGGGCAAGTCAGCCTGAAAGAGAAGAGAACGCGCCATGTTGAGGATGTGGCGATGTTTGCATTCAACTCTACCGTTTTGTTGAGGAGTGTATACGAAAGAGGTTTGGTGTTGAATACCATGATCCTTGAAGAAAGAGCGTAGACTCATAAACTCACTCCCATTGTCACTACAAACTACTTTTATCTTTTTACCAAACTGTTGCGAAGCCATAGCGACAAACTGCTTAAGGTGAGTTGCAACTTCACTTTTGGCTAGGAGAAGATAAGTCCATACAGCCCGAGAATGATCATCCATAATAGTTAGAAAATAGTGAGCTCCACAAGTAGAAGCAAGTTTGTAAGGACTCCACACATCACAATGTATCAAAGAAAAAATCTCTTCTGCTTTATTAGTACTATTAGGAAAAACTGATCTTGTTTGTTTAGCTTGAATACAAACTTCGCAAAAACCACTACTATTACTACTAGGAGTTGCAAGATCAGGATAAGTAGAGAAAAAACTAGAAAGGATCTTCGAAGACGGATGCCCCAAACGCTCATGCCAGCGAGACTTTGTAGATGTTGTGACATGATGAGTCTTTGCGGAAACTGCCCCACGAAAATGATAAACTCCATCTCTCTCTTCACTGGCGCCAATCAACATCTTCAAAGTGCGGTCCTGTATAGCACAAAATGCATCAGTGAACACAGCATAACAAGATAGTGCAAGAGAGATCGAGAAAATAGAGAACACGGTTAAGTTGAACATGATCACCAAGGAGCATTGTTCCTTCTTTAGTAGCAAAGGTGTGGTTCCCATTAGGAAGAACAATAACGCTACGAGGAATATCATGAGTCTCCACAAGTAGCTCATCATCACCGGTCATGTGATGAGATGCTCCAGAGTTATGTAACAATTCAACACAGGTAGACTTACCAGAAAGTTTGTCATTGCTAGTTGATTGATCGGATTTCAGCAAGTTCACAATCGCAGACAATGTCTCTTTACTCACACCGGGAATATCCAAGAGATTATCAGCAGGAGATACGTGAGCTTGAGCATTGTTAGCGCGATAAGAAGAAGAAGAAGACGAACGACCACAACCGCGTCCTCTGTACGAACCACGACCCCAACCACGAGCAGACTCGTTACGGAAACCACCGTGAGAATCACCATGCTTCTCGATCAACCAATCGGGTAATCCATGAAGTTCAAAACATGTCTCAACCGAGTGATTAGTGCGGCCACAATGAGTACATGGTCCTTGATTTAGACGAGTAACAGATGCAATAGCATTCACACCGGCTTTAACAGCAAAACCGATAGCATCAATACGTTCTTCCTTAGATCGTGCAACAATGAGATGTCGTTCTTCAGCGATAACTTCAGAATAAACATGATCAAGCGTCATGTCGGTATCGCGGTTAAGACGACTCAGTATGTTGGTACGCGTAGTACCAAACCGAGATGCATCGAGTCCCATGAGAAATTGATGGATACGCTCGAGATCGCGACAAACTTGTTGCTTGAGACGTTGAGGACACGACGGAGAGCTACAACAGCAGTCAAGGAAGGGCTCAAAATCGTCGAGATCATCCCACATCACCTTGAGCTTCCCAAAATAGTCAGCAATGGTTTGTCCATCTTGAGCACAACGAGCGATAGAAGTCTTTATTTGATGAACACGTGAAGCATTACCGATAGAGTATCGAACACGCAAGGTGTCCCAAAGAACCTTTGCGTTGTCAACAAAGGAGATCATCTTCTGGACTTGAGGATCTAAACTCGCATAGAGCCAGCCACAGAGCATCGAGTTGACTTGTATCCACCGTTGGTAGTCCGGGGAATCATGTTACGGTTTTAGAAGCGAACCATCAACTAAACCAAGTTTGTGCTTGGCAGCGAGATTGTTACGCGCAATCTTGGCCCACTTCTCATAATTTTTTCCGTTGAGAAGAAACGGAGTAAGAACATGGTGTGGCTGATCATTAGAAGAGCGGTAGTATGGAGACGATGTAATAGACTCCTTAGTAGTAGTAGTAGTAGAAAGAGCGGAAGCAGTATCGCTAGACATGATTTAGTAGTAGAATCGAAAGAAAAAAAAATTTGTGTGCTTGAGAAGAAGAAGAACAAACGGCGGAAGATTTTAGGAATTTAGGGTTTTTTCTATTATTTTATGGCTATGCTACCATGTGAATCCCAAAAAAATATGTTTGTATTATTGATAAACGTAGAATATATATTGGTACAATAGACATGATCTCCAAGTAGAAAATATTGACATAATATACACTAGCTAAACAATAGGAAAACATCCTTTAGCCTAACATTTAGATAGCAAATTTAAAATTTAATACAGTTCATGTTGTTATTTGCAGGGTGTTAAAATTTAGGTTTAAAAAAGCGTATCGCAAATAGTTGGAGTTGTTTTTGACTATTTTCACTATATATTGCTTGTGTGAAAAAAAAACACAATATGTTTTTGATGTGCTATCTCGACAAAATTAATAGACTATATGGGCGTAGTGGTGAATGGTATCGCTAGATAATAACCAAAGTTTAACAATATAACAAATAAAAGTGAAATCATTTTAAAAGGTGTTATAGAATTTTTTTAATGTAAAATAAAACTTCAAATCAAAATCATATATATAAAAGTAAGGTTTTGATCTCTCCTTAGGCCATGTTTATCGCTGGATCAGATGGCTGATCTTGGGGCTTTTAAAATTAAAATTAATTGAACAATACCCATAAGATCAGCCCAATTGATCTTGAATAAGATCGGTTCTTCAATTGATAGAAAGTTTCGGTTTATTTTTAATTTCCTTGGAACATAATTTTTTCTTCTTCTCTCGCAAACCTCAACAAGGCGAAACGGGAGAGATTTGTGTTCTCATCACCGTCGTCTCCTCGTTTCCTCGTTCCGGCACAGCGCCATCGAACTTTTATTCCGATAGAAGAAGATGGAGTGTGTAGTTCCATTCCGGCGATGCTTTTGTCTCAATTCGCCGGAGATACGCCACCGCATCGTTAACCACAGCCGTCGCCATCTCCATCTCTCTATCTCCGGCGATGCTTTCCTCTTCTCTTCTTTGTTTCTTCTTCATCAACACAGCTTTTTAGTCTTACTCGCTCCTTTGGTTAATTCCAGGGCTTTGGCCTCTCTCTGATAAGAAGATTCGATTTCTTGCTCCACTAGCACAGAAAAGCTCCTTGAATCGCCGTACCGACTCCGTCGAGCACCTTCCTCTTTCCATGGTTAGTTCTCAAAAAGTTTCGGTATACTCATTTCGTAGATATCTGGAATTGTGAAATTATAAGGTGACATGAGTTCGTTTGGTTGCTTTTATTGATTTAGTCTTTATTTGTATGCCACTGATGCAGCTCCTATGGTGTGGAATGATTTGGATAAGGTTGCAGAAACAAATTTGGATAATGTTGATTTTGTCTAAGGTTGTTGTGTTCCCGAAGATAATCAGAGTGAAGAACTCGGTTGAAGCTGACATTGTGTTCCTGTTATAATCAGTGATCAGATTGAGCTTCCGTTTTGTGTTGATACATCAGGAACTGAGTTTATCAAATGTCCAGTTAAATGTACTTGAAGGTACTCTCTGTGCTTTGGTAGAATTATGATCCCAATCAAGAACTGGCTCTGCAACATCCACAAAATCAATGCTGCTAGTGGTCCCGCTGCTCCAACTGCAGGCATCCGGAGAATCAGACGTTATATCCCTAGCATCATCAGATGGATGCAGTATAGGATGAACAGGCTTGGACAAGAAAAAGCGCCGGCTTGAGAAGTTTCGGTTAGGTTCGGAGTCACCAATATCTGAACAAGATGAGAACGAACCAACGTTTCTTGATGTACCAGGAAGTTGCTTAAGAATTTGATCTGCGGAGAGAAACACGAAACGATATGAAAGCCGATCAGAGCAAAAAATGATTTGAGTTGGCACGGAGAATTTGGTTGATGCAATAAACCTCTTCTTGTTGCAGAATCAAGATGATTAGGAGTCCAATGAGAAAGGTCGGGACTACGAAGAACATTAGCATCAAAACACCTGCAACATTTACAACTTTGTAGACTTCCCCAATGAGAAAGGTCGGGAATACATTCTTTAACCACTTTGTAGACTTCCCCATGATGAATGGAACTCAGAACACCTGCAACATTTACAAAAGCTTATGATTACTACTACCAATAATCAAAACGAAGACAATTAACAATAAATAATTAGGTGAAGAGTAACATCATTTTGTTTAGAATCAACTCTAATAATTATGCTTTGAAAAAATAATACTTACTACTAATAATTAACGAAATGGAAAGAATCAAGAAAGAACACCAATGATTACCCCATATAAGTTAACAAATTTTGACATTTTAAAATTAAATAAAAAAAATTATTTAAAATGTTTTTTTCTTTTCAATAAAAATTTGTTATTGTATTTTGAATTGTAGTAAAAGTTTTTAGAGTTTGCAATTTAAATGTTATTTTCTAAATTATTATAATTGTAATATGTTTAAAAATATTATATTATTAAATCTTAAGATCTTACACATGTTCTCCCAATAACTAACTTTTTAACAAAAGTTCTTAAGTACTGATCTTACATTATTTTTACAATATTTATACTCTAAGAACACCCTAAACTGATCTCCCTATAAACATGCCCTTACTGGTTAATTTTTATTTAATGCTTTCTAATCTTTTTATTTTTTATTTGTTTGATTGCTTTAAATGATATTTAAGACCAAATTAACCCAATAAAATAACTCACATATTAAAATAAAATTATAACTGAAATAAAAGAAATTATGTATTAATCATATTCCACTACTCAATTTATTCAAACACAATAAATTATAATCATAACTCCAATAATTCTAAATATAACTTCTATCATATAACTCTCATTTTCTCATATTAGCATTCTTTTACTTTTTCATTTTCACATTCTCTCATTCTCTTCCACAATACCTCAAATCATTTTTTATTCTTTTTTTTTTGTTTTTGATTTCTTATTTTTGTTGTATAGGTTACAAAAAACCAAATGAAATATCATTGTAAAATTTTAATTCTAAATTATAATTTTACAGAATGCATGATATATATTTTACATTGTTCTTATTTTTAAAGATTCATCTCCATTATGTAATTTGGATTAACGTCTTATAAGTAATCATTATCTCCTCCTCTCCCACCAGTATCAAATTTTGTTATATCTCATATGTGTTGTAAGAGTTTGATTCTATATTTTAATTTAAAAAGTATTATATATATTTTATATTTTTCTTATTTTTAAAGATTCATCTCCATTATCTAATTTGGATTATCATCTATAAATAATCATTCTCTCGTCCTCTCCCACCAATATCAAATGTTGTTATATCTCATATGTATTGTAAGAGATATCACCATAAATAAATATAAAAATATGCATAACTAACACCACAAAATAAATTTTATGAAAATATATATCACAATGATTTTGAAATAGAACTACAACTACAAAAATATATGGCATATGGCATGTAAGATATAATATGATTTAATTGCACTAAAGATATTATCATCAAAAGAAATTTTATTGCTTTACTTTATTTAAAATAATAACACCGAAAAAATAAAATAATAATAACATATTAATTTATATTATTTTTAAAAATAAAATAGCGATTATGTAAGAACTCACGCTATGCGTGAGCTAACACCTAGTAACATCAAAATTAAACAAGCAACCGCGCGTATCCGCGATAGTAGTCTCAAGAGGGAACTTTGTGTGCATGTGCAGGAACATATATCTTAATACCAAAAAGAAAAGAAAACGAACAAAAAAAATAGGTCCAATTAAAGCTAGTAAATATTGGGCCTTTAAATACCCACAAAAAGCCTTTTAACGAGGATGGAAATTCACCTATCCCACATCGGAGACTAAGGGGGTGTTATTCAACCTTGGATTTTAAGGGAGTTAGATGTATTTCAAAATCCAGTGTTATTCAATTAGGTATTTAAAAAAATACAATAAAATCTGCTGTTATTGGATTTAATATTTGTTGGATGATTTTAAATCACTTGTAAAATCATTGTTATTCTATTTCCAATGGATTTTGTTTCACTTTGGATTTTAAAGTATTTTACATCCAAAACATGAACAAACACAATCCTAACAATTTTGAAGTATTTCATCTCTCTCACACTTCTCATAGGTATCTCTCCTGATCGATAATATCTGGTGATTCGTCATCATCGTCATTATCGTCGTCATCATGGTCATCATCGTCGTCATCACCATCATCGTCGTCGTTATTATTTTGACTCTGAAATTTTCGTTATTTTCTTCAGGAATAATATTTAAGCAGTTTAAGTTCGAGATGGGTTCAACTCCGTTTTGCTATTCAATCAACCCATCTCCATCAAAGCTTGATTTCACGAGGAAACATGTGTTTAGTCCCGTTTCTAAACAGTTTTACTTAGATTTATCATCCTTTACCGGGAAATCAGCAGGAGGAGGAGGAGGGCTTAGGAGCCGTCGAGGTTTGGTCGGAGTAAAGGCGGCGACGGCGTTAGTTGAGGAGAAGCGAGATTCAGGGACAGAGAAGAAGAAGAAATCGAGGGTTTTAGTTGCCGGAGGTGGAATCGGAGGTTTGGTGTTTGCTTTAGCTGCGAAGAAGAAAGGGTTCGATGTGTTGGTGTTTGAGAAAGAGTTGAGTGCTATTAGAAGAGAAGGACAATACAGAGGTCCGATTCAATTACAGAGCAACGCTTTGGCTGCTTTGGAAGCTATTATTACTGATGTTGCTGAACAAGTTATGAAAACTAGAAGTGAGAATAATGATTTATGGCAGTTTAAGTATTTATTTTGTTATGAATTTACTTTTTAATGTAAGATTTTAATAATTCTATCTTTTTCTCATTCGTGTTGCCAGTTAAACTAAGCTAGCTAGATTAGTCATATTATATAAATTTTTATATTTTTTTTGAACAAACGATATATAATATTTTCTAAAACACAATTGTTCACCTAATCACCTTCAAAAATTGTTATGAAGAGTTCTCACATTCTTCCTAGCTAACTCAACCCTTTGCTTATCCACTAATGTTGATGTTAATGAATTCTGCTTAATCTGTGCCAAACTCTTCTGTGTACCAAATAAGGTTCCTTCGATTGGTTTAGCATTCTTAAACTACAATTAATAAATAAAATTTTCAAAAACTTAATTCCAGATTAAGCAAAATTAAACAAAAGAAACTCTGCCCTGAATATAAGCTCAGAAGCCATGGGCATTCGGATTTTGGGTTTGGATTGGATTGGATTTTTTGGATTGGGATATATAGAATCCATTTAGAATCCGACTGTTTTTCGGATTGGATCGGTTCGGATTCGTTTAGATTCGGATCGTTTTCAATTTTTTTAAAAATCCAAACTTAAACCGAATGCATTATATATATCATTTGGAGAGTAAAATCAAAAAGTCGAGACAACTTAGTTGGCTAGAACTTGTCCTTTTATCTTCAAGGTGAAAGGTTCGATTCCATTAATGGTTAATGGGCTTCTAACAAGGCCCAAAAATAATTTCAATTCATAAACCCAAATGCATAGAAATTTAATATATATTCGGTTTAGCGGATAACCGATCGGATTTCGGTTCGGATAGGTTTAAAACCGAAATTCGATTTCCAATCTATACAGAAAACGATCGGTTTTAACAGATAAACCGAAACCGATTTGGATAGGTTTATTCAGATCAGTTTGTTCGGTTTCGGATTAAATGCCTAGGGCTAGCTCACATATTCAATTCGATATCAAACTGTAGTTCAATTCATAAAATAAGTCAGCAATATATCTAAAGCAAACACCTTTGAGCTAAATCCTATAGTTCCATACCAATTGGACAATGTTCACAAGCCAGAACTTGTGTACATTGTAAAGTTGTCGACTTTATTCATAATCATCAATCACCTAACAAAGAAATACTCCCAAAGTATCAAATTTCCCTTCTACCCTCGAATCAGCAAATACCGAATTGGTAACAAGATTCAGTCAAGAAAAATCAAAACTTCTCTTCTACCCAAAACCTCGAACACAAAGGTAAATCAGAAAAACAAAACTCATAGAACAGTCATTAGATTCAGGATGGCCATGTGTTTTATTTTCCACATGATTTACAATCTCGGTTTTTGCTTAACTCGGTGGAATTCGAATCGGAAAAAATAGAATGAGGCCGCGACTAAAAAGAGGAGTTCTTATTTAGGTTTATTATGGGTCCAATTAGTGACCAGTTTTTAGACAAGGAATGAAACTGAATGTGTTGTTCCTCATTTTTGTTACCATTTAGAAGTAATTTATTTTTTAAGTTTTAATATATGTATGGTCCCCACACTATTCCTACTGATTCTTTTTTTTCTTCTTAAGAATCGTAGAAGAAAATTGTTCCTCTTCAAATTTGATAAATTTTCCTACTCATTCCTGTTTTATTATTTTTTTTTCCTGATCATTCTTTTTTTTATTCCTATTCCTCTTCATTCTTTTTGTTCCCAGCATAGCCTATGTCTTTTTCTTGTAACTAACTATTTGAGAAGATACAAACTTGAAAAATATATGTTAATATTGAGTTTTTTTAATTGTGTTGTGGGCTTGGTTGGACACGCATGTTTTAATTTAAAAAATATGTGAGAGACATAGTACACGTGGAGCATAATTCAATTTTTTTTTCAACCAAACATTAATAATTAAAAGAGAACTCCAAGATTGGTTGTCCAAGCGTAATTCAATTTTTATTGGCCGTATATGCTGAGTTGTATTAATATTTATATTTTGATAGGTTAACTGTTTAAATTGATGTGTCAACACCAACTTGAATGTTAAAGCTGATGTGTCCTCACAGAAAGTGTAGATAGAATCAAGTGTGTTTCTCCAACCATCCTTCCTTTATCTGGATTCGTTATAGCTCGCTCCCTTTTTTCAAGATCCTTCATAACCTTAAACGTACCCTAAAGGATTTTTCATATGAAACGTTTTTGGATTTGTTTTTTTGATCGAATTCTTCTTCACTTCAACTTCAATCATCGATTTGAGAAGGATTGACATAGCGGTTACGGCCACGATCAGGAGGAGGGAGAAAAAGTGACGTGTAAAGGAGATTGATTTTTATTGGAACATAATGCTTAATTGTATTAATTGTTATAATTTGATTAGAGTAAGTTTTTAATGATGAGTCATGCTGAGAAGAGTTTAATAATCCTAGGTGTCAACATCAGGTGAGAAACATTCTAGTTTTATTATATTGATACCATGTGCTCTCCACGCTAAGTGTGGCATACGCCTATTTTTGGAGGGTTCTGCCTTTTGATAGACCCAACAATTTAAGTAGTCTGAATTTTTTTTAGTCACTCCAAAATGAGAAATATCTCTATGATGTGTCTGCATTTTATAGGGTTTTAACTATAGTTTGTAGGTTTGTTATGAGTCTTTTATTGAGTCAAAGTGTGCTTTTAGAGTGTTTTTAGTCTTTTGTGAGTCTATATAGGTTCTAGGCTACTTTGGAAGGAAACTGAGTGTTTTGGGGATGAAAACAAGCATCTGAAGTCAATTTAGTGAAGACTGGTCGGACTAGCAAGCAGATGGAGCAAACAGAGAAAAGCGTGCAGGATCGGCTGATCCGCATTTGGGATCGACCAGTCCCGTACCCAAAGCAAGTTTTCCTTTTTCGTTTCAACCCGACTTTTAGGGTTTTATTTTGATATTTAAGTTAGAGGCTCGGCCTCCAAAGACATAAGTTTTATTCTACGCAGCCTTTGAGCACTTGTAATCTTTGGGAGAAGATCTCTTATCCTTTCGAACCCTTTTGAGAAGAATTCTGAACCCTTTTATTTCTCTTTGCAATTCAAACATGTTTTCTTCATATTTGATTTGTGATTGCTGTTGTTCGATGTCTAAGTAGTCTCTCTGTTGGGTTTCGGGTTTCAAAAAGGGGTTTCATGATTCTCTGAACTTAGGTTGCTAGATTTGGGATTAATCTATTGTCTTCTTCATCTATTTGTATTCTTATTGCTTAAACTAGATTAGCTACCTAGTTTATGATCATAGGTTTAATTCATCTAGGCATCAAAAGTGTTGTTGAATTGCTTGAAAGGAACTTAGGTGAGAAAGGTGATCCTTAGCCAACGAAGGTTGAAGTTAAGGCACCTTGTGAACATAATCAAACTTGAACTTACTGCTTGCTAGGATTGTTAGATTCAAACGACGGTTTAGAGTTTATTCAATTCCTTGCTTAGATAACTAATGCTGCGACAGTAGGTTAGCTTTACATTCAGGATTTGAGCTCAAGAACGGTATTTAATGCTATCCCAATCCATCATCTAATTTCGTGATCATTTCCCCTAAATGATTCCCCACACACAATATCTTCCTTTGAATTCGAAACTCTTATTTATTTTCTGTTTTATTCGGTTACTTGAAATACAATCTTTCTCATTGCCTTAGCTTTATTTGATCTATATAATTTCATAGTGCATCACTTGGTCTCTGTGGATTCGACCCTAAAGTGCTACGACGACACCACTAGATCGTGGTTGAGTGTGCTTTGAGTTATTAATTGACCTTGGATCAATTTGGCGCCGTTGCCGGGGACCAAACGTTGCCTTTGAAATTTTAGAATTGAATTTAGTCTAAGGTTTATTTATTTTTTATTTACTAATTAGTTATTGTGTTCTTTCTCTTCTGTTTCAGGTGCATGCAAACAAGAAGCCACAAGCCTACTGATTTGCGTAATCTGCGAAACGAAGATTTAGCCCTACTCAAACGAGAAAACAGGAAAGCGAAAGCTAAAGCTGACAAGATGGAGGATGGACAGAATCCAGATGGTCATCAGCCTAACCCTCAAGAGGTCATTATTCCGCCTCCTCCTCCTGCACCCCAAGAGCATAATGCAGCTGAGCTGAATCCACCAGCAAGACGAACTACTTTGAGGAACGAAGATTCTCACAACAGGCTATTTGCGAATCGGTCTGCGATTCAACCTCCTGCTCCTGCGAGACAAGATTATGAGATTAAACACAGTATCATCAATTTGGTTCAGAATCATGTGTTTAATGGATTAGCCTCAGAGAGCCCTCTGGACCATATTGAAGCTTTTGAGAGATTGGCTAGTACAACAAGGTCTAATGGAGTTCCATATGATTACCTCATGTTGAATTTGTTCCAATTCTCTTTAGGAGATAAGGCTTTGAGATGGCTAAATCTCTTGGACCGAGGATCACTTACCACTTGGGAGCAGTGTAGAGCAGTGTTTTTAAACCACTTCTACACTAAATCATGATCATCTATGTTAAGGAGAAAGATCACTACCTTCTCACAAAGTGGTATAGAGTCTTTTTGTGAAGCATGGGAGAGATTCAAGGAGTATATGCGGGATTGTCCTCATCATGGCTTTTCACAAGAGAATCTTATGAACATCTTCTATGGAGGAATTGACCAGAAGTACCAGATGGCACTCGATACTGCCAGCAGAGGAGATTCTTCTACTAACACTACCGCTGAAGCAAACCTCTTGATCGAAAACCTTGCAGCGAGTAACAGAAATCATAGCCATGAGTATGATCGTTCTGTGCGTGTTGTTAGCTCCGTGAATTTAGATGTTATTAAGAGTCCAAGGTAGACCTTCTTTTGATGAGGGATCAGCAAGCTGTCAACATGTGCGACGGGCAGACGGGTGCATATCAGCAAGTTGGAGTAAATTCAGGTTTTGAGGGGACAGAGGAGCTGAACTATGTAGGAAGACAAGGGAACTATCAGAATCATGGGTTTAATCAGAATTATAGAAATCATCCTCATCTCTCCTACAGAAGCACCAACGTTGAGAATCCTCAAGATCAAGTGTATCCTCCACATAATCAACAAGGTAACTTCTCGCAAGGATTTCAGAACAAAGGTGCTGGATTTAGTAGCTCAAATGTCCAAGGATACCAAGCCCCATCTACAACTCCACAAGATAACAAACTCGAATTGATGATGCAAGCACTGTTGGAGGGCCATAATAAAAGTTCTGCTGAGATTAATGTCAAGATTGATAGCATGTATAGTGATTTGAATGGGAAATTTGAGAGGTTGAGTTCACGTGTTGATTCCATTGATAAGAGAGTCTCTGCTATTGCTTCTAGCTCTAAGAACAAAGGGTCATGCAATGCTATAACACTCCATGGTGGGATCGAAGATGGGCTGAGTTGTGCTGTGATCAACTCATGTTTGGCTTCCGCAGAGACGGGATCGATCAATCCTGAGACTAGACCAGCCGGTCCCATCCATTCTGATAATTCGAGTTTGATCCCCAGAGAAGTTGGATCGACCGATCCCCCTTATAGATCGATCGATCCCATCATTGGCGCAGAACTAGTTTCAACAAGTTCCAGATCGACCGATCCACGTCCAGACCAGTCGGTCCCTGTTGCAGGTATGGGAAAACCTAGCTCAGTTGTTCCTGATGCAGATTCCAAGGAATCACTTCTTGTGGAACCGAAGCCCTATAGGCCAAAAATTCCTTTTCCAAGAAGACATGTGAAGAAACCTCTGGATGAAAAGAAGTATGGTCGGTACAAAGAAGCTATAAGTGAGTTCATCGCTGACATTCCCTTTACAGAGGCAGTAAAGCATATATCTTTGTTTAAGAAGGTTTACAATGATGTTGTGGTTGAAGAAAAGGATTTGGTGAAGGTTAAGGCGTTTTTGGCTCGAGAAAAGAGCATTCATGCTCCAGTTTTGAAAAGACTACCAACGTTAGAGGATCCAGGAAAATTTGTTGTTCCATGCTCCATCTTAGGAGTGAACTTTGAGGATTCCCTTTGTGACACTGGATCTAGTGTGAACGTACTGTCTAAGGCTGTTGCAGAGAAATTGGGGATTGATGATATGATGGCTTCTAAGGTCTCTCTTAAGTTTGCAAATGCTGTCACCACGACTCCACAAGGCTTCATTAACAATTTAGATGTTCGAGTTGGGAATTGCTTGGTTGCTACAGATTTTCATGTTGTGGAAATGAGCAGGGGTTCTGTTATGCCTTTGATTCTTGGGAGACCTTTCTTAGCAACAGTGGGAGCAGTTGTTGACTTGCCTAATAAGAGGATCACTTTCTCTAACATTGATGATAAAGTATTCTACAATGCAATCACTGCAAATAAAGCTATACAATATGGCTCTTGTCTAGTTGTAGAACATGAGAAGGAGGTGGATGTCATGATAATGGGAGAGAGTGCTGATAAGAATGAGGTCAACAAAGTCCTGGATGGAGACACTCATTCTTCTGAGAAGAGTTCTAAGAAGGTTAAGAAGAGAGACAAGCCGAAGATAGAGAGAGTAATACCAGCTCTTCACATAACCTTGGTACCCCAGAAATATGTTAGAGACACCATTGAGTACAAGGTGAAGTGTAAAGGAATATCTCGGCCTTTCTCTAAAGTTAAAGTCATCCTCACTCCAGAGTTTAAAGAGAAAGGCCAAGAAGCAGTGGATGGTATGTTGAAAAAGGTTCTGGAACTTAAGATGACGAATTGGAGAGCTTGTTCTTATATGAGTTCTCATCCTCCCATCACTTAACACCTGAAACCATGGTCAAGCTATAGACCTTAAACAAGCGCTTATGGGAGGCAACCCATGGGGTTTGTGCTGGCTTACCCTTTTCTTTTTATTTGTCTAAGGATTTTAATTTTGTTTTTAGGATTTATTACGGTGAAATCACGTCCAGTGTTAAGTGTTTTCAGGAATAGGTTCCAAACGCAGAAGATGCAAAATTTTTTGTTCCAGGAGCTTCGGATCGATCGATCCTCCTTACAGATCGATCGATCCCGTTGGTTTGCTGCGGGTATCTCCAAAGTTCAAAAATGTTGCAGATAGGTAGATCCCACCCTGAGACCGATCGGTCCATACCCTTGCCAACACCACTCCAACACTAGATGCGAGATCACCGGTTTAGTTTCTTTTCCTTTATTTTTCTTTTTCATTTTTCTTATTTTCTTTGTGGGATTCGTTCTTTTCTTAGTTTTGCTTTCACACCGAGACGGTGTGAAGTAAGTCCGGGGGAGGGATGTCTCCAAGTTACTAATGTCATTTTCTTTGGTTGTTTCCTTTGATTTCTCTTTTATTTTGAGTCATTTTATCGAGTCTAAAAAAATAAAAATAAAAACAAAAACAAAAAAATTGGGAAGCTATGATCATTTCTAGGAATCTTTTGCTTTGAACTAACACTTTTATGATTACTTTTGTACCTCTGATTTGGAATGAAGCTTGGAATGAAAATGAGCAGTCTCAACACGCCCCAAAAGACACTCGCCAAGAAGAACAGTAAGTTGAACCAGAAGTTGTCTCTAGCTTTGACAAGACTTAACCGGATTTAATTTCTTACCTTGGGGCTTGGTATACATCGGACAAGACTCCTCCCTTCAAGCCTCACAAGACATGCATCTCCTCACAAAGTATGCTTCCCCTCTCTCTTCCCTTCAGTACTCAGTAAAAAAAAAAAGAAGAAAAGAGAAAAAGTTAAAGAAGAAGAGGATATAGGTAATAAAAGAAGTGAACCGAGGGTTGTGCGTAAACCCGTGCATCTTTCGGAACTCATGGAAACCTGTCCACAAAAAGGAGCAAAGGATTGATAAAAAAAATACAATGATACCCTAGAAAATTAGGGAGAAATCAATCATTTGGAAGTGAGAAAAGAGCAGAGGAAAGGAAGCATATGAAGGAGGTCTTGGGCATTAAAAGGTTGAAGGAGTCAAATTAAGTTCAATGATCGATACTCCCATGGTAAGACCGCACCCTTTTACTAATCTGCTGTAGAGAGACAACGATGGGGAGACCAAAGGTTCTCTGAGGCTGTGGAGGTCAGAGTAGGGAGTGTTGATCCTAATCATGGGCAGAGTACAAAAAGTAGTTCTCGATTTGATGTGATGAAGAGTGCAAAGAAGAGGTTCCCAAGAATATGTGAGTTTCCACTTTCAAACCTTTTCTCTGATCCTGAGTTTTTGTCTGTTCTTGCTTGAGGACAAGCAAAGATTCAAGTCCGGGGGAATTGATGTGTCTGCATTTTATAGGGTTTTAACTATAGTTTTTAGGTTTGTTATGAGTCTTTTATTGAGTCAAAGTGTGCTTTTAGAGTCTTTTTAGTCTTTTGTGAGTCTGTACAGGTTCTAGGCTACTTTGGAAGGAAACTGAGTGTTTTGGGGATGAAAACAAGCATCTGAAGTCAATTTGGTGAAGACTGGTCGTACTAGCAAGCAGATGGAGCAAACAGAGAAAAGCGTCCAGGATCGGCTGATCCGCATTTGGGATCGACCAGTCCCGTACCCGAAGCAAGTTTTCCTTTATTGTTTCAACCCTACTTTTAGGGTTTTATTTTGATATTTAAGTTAGAGGCTCGGCCTCCAGAGACATAAGTTTTATTCTACGAGCCTTTGGGCACTTGTAATCTTTGGGAGAAGATCTCTTATCCTTTCGAACCCTTTGGAGAAAACTTCTGAACCCTTTTATTTCTCTTTGCAATTCAAACATGTTTTCTTCATATTTGATTTGTGATTGCTGTTGTTCGATGTCTGAGTAGTCTCTCTGTTGGGTTTAGGGTTTCAAAAAGGGGTTTCATGATTCTCTGAACTTAGGTTGCTAGATTTGGGATTGATCTATTGTGTTCTTCATCTATTGTTGTTCTTATCGCTTAAACTAGATTAGCTACCTAGTTTATGATCATAGGTTTAATTCATCTAGGCATCAAAAGTGTTGTTAAATTGCTTGAAAAGAACTTAGGTTAGCAAGGTGATCCTTAGCCAACAAAGGTTGAAGTTAAGGCACCTTGTGAACATAATCAAACTTGAACTTACTGCTTGCTAGGATTGTTAGATTCAAACAACGGTTTAGAGTTTATTCAATTCCTTGCTTAGATAACTAATGCTGCGACAGTAGGTTAGCTTTACATTTAGGATTTGAGTTCAAGAATGGTATTTAATGCTATCCCAATCCATCATCTAATTTCGTGATCATTTCCCCTAACTGATTCCCCACACCCAATATCTTCCTTTGAATTCGAAACTCTTATTTATTTTCTGTTTTATTCGGTTACTGGAAATACAATCTTTCTCATTGCCTTAGCTTTATTTGATCTATATAATTTCATAGTGCATCGCTTGGTCTCTGTGGATTCGACCCTAAACTGCTACGACAACACCACTAAATCGTGGTTGAGTGTGCTTTGGGTTATTAATTGACGATTGGTTTATTGGAACATAATGCTTAGTTGTATTAATTGTTATAATTTGATTAGAGTAAGTTTTTAATGATGTGTCATGCTGAGAAGAGTTTAAAAATCCTAGGTGTCAACACCAGGTGAGAAACATTCTAGTTTTATTATATTGATACCATGTGCTCTCCACGCTAAGTGTGGCATACGCCTATTTTTGGAGGGTTATGCCTTTTGATAGACCCAACAAGTTAAGTAGTCTGAATTTTTTTAGTCACTCCAAAATGAGAAATATCTCTACTGAATTGCATGTATAAAGTACACTCATGATCAGGGCCGGCTCAAACATCTGTTACACCCGGTGTAAAACTGGAAAAGCAACTTTAAGTTGCAAAAAAAAAAAAATGTACCAATATTTTTAAGTTTGGATTAAAGTAGAAATGATTTTATTAGTTCAATTCAGATTTATTAAATAATTAGAGTATAAATAAAAAAACAAAATAACTGAATTTGGACTGGACATGGTGCAAAAACACTTGTTGCACTGCCGGGTCTGCTCATGATGGTGCACGAACTAAGTAGTGATACAACTTACAAGTACCAAGCTCCATGCCATATCCATTTGCCCAACGACGAGTAACGAAGGTTGTGCTGAATTTGATTCTTTTAGAGCATTCCCACCCCACATAATGTGGGGATGAGTGTAAAAAAATAATAATACTAATAAATAAAAAGAAGGAGAAAGAAGATTAAATCTTCAGATAAAATATCTCTGCAACGACATTTAGAGACTCGGGTGAGAAAAAAACTTCCAGCTGTCTTATTCTTATTGGTGGTAGACAATAAATTTAATTAAATAATAAATTAATATATATATTTTTTAAAAAAGCTTTGAGACCTTCAAAACAAAGATGACCGATAATAATGCTCTTAGTCCTTTGTGATTACTCTATTCACAAACCTAGTAAGCTTTGATTCTTGGACAATTACCTCTAGTTATACATTCCCTTATATCTATCTATATCCAAACTCCAATCATTCAAAGGGTCATATCATTAGCTTCGTTCAAAGGGTCGTCATTAGCTTCGACTAATGAGTTTTATCTCAATCTATAAACCGCTCCATTAGCTCTCAATATTCAGAACCTAGCAGCAATCCTAAGCTTTTTCCAAACCAGTCATATGAATGCTTTGCGACGTAGTCATATATTGAGTCTCTTAGAGGACTTGGAACTATGGAGAAAGCGTTCAATACGGAATAAGGCAGAGGTAAGTATGATACCACTCGAAATGCAGCTGCTGAGTCAAAGAGGTCAAATCCATGCTTTGGTTACAGAGCTATAGATTTTAACAACATGTTAACAACAGAATTAACTAATATACTAACTATAGCTGAATCCATCTACCATAATGAACCAGTTGGGCGTACTTAAACAAATTGGAGTTATTCTTTCAGTAACTTAGAGAGACATACTTCTAAGTGCAAATGTTTTTTTACCAAACTCGTAATGCTTAATGGTAAAACCAGAGACATTCAATAGTGGGAACTCATGGGTATTGCGCACCAAAGAATGCTAGCAGCGGGAAGTTGACACAGAAATCTGATATCTATAGCTTTGGAGTCGTGTTGTTGGAGCTTATCCCTGGACGCAAAGTCGCAAAGTCGCTATCTTGTGCATTGGGTAAGTCTTTATTATGACCATTTAACAGTTTTGCTCCTTATAGACTAATTATGATCTTTTATATCGTTATTTGCTAATTCATTGGGACTAAACCAGATGATATTATAACTTATGAAACAGTATGTTTTTTTTCTTACGAAAGAGAATTAACAAGTTCTTCTTCCTCTAATCATAACAAACTCAATAGAGAAGATGCCTCTGATCGTAACAAACTCAATAGAGAAGATGGAGAAGAAGAAGATAATACGAAACTTGTTTATTTCTCATTAAGTGTTAATGTACAGTGTATCTCTGTTTATATACTACATTATTAGTGTAAGCTAACATAAGCCACACTAAAGTTAATTATAACAATAATGTGCTAACATGCACTGTGAGAATAGTACGTGTGATACCCCCTCAAGACTAATTGTCTGCACCGATAGAAGGACTGTGAAGGCTTGACATCGACATACGACCAAGTAGAGAATGGAATGGACCTGCGTGTAGTGGTTTGGTCAGTATATCGGCTAATTGGTTCTCACTAGAGACATGTATAGGCTTGAGAGTACCGAGCTTCAACTGGTCACGCACATTATGACAGTCTATCTCCACATGCTTGGTACGCTCATGAAATACTGGGTTAGTGGCAATATGAACCGCCGCCTTGTTATCGCAAAAGAGTTTGGCAGTGTGAATAACTGGGACACGAAAATCAGCCAAGAGATGTTGTAGCCAAAGAATCTCTTGTGTAGCATCTGCCATACTGCGATATGCAGCCTCAGTGCTGCTGCGACTAGCCACCTTTTGCTTCCTGGACATCCAACAGATCAAGGAGCTCCCTAGGAGCACACAATAACAAGTAGTAGACCTCCTTATATCAAGACAAGATCCCCAATCGGCATCAGCAAATGCATTTATGTATGTTTCAGATGTCACCGAGTAAAAGAGACCAAGACTAGGATTCCCTTTAACATACTTCAAGATCCTGTGAGCTGCTTGGAGATGAACATCAGTCGGAGAGCTCAGAAACTGACTCAACTTGTGAACCGCAAAAGTGATATCCGGCCGTGTTGTAGTCAAGTAAAGCAATCTCCCAATCAGCTCCCTGTAAGGTGTTGCAGACTCCAAAGGTGTACCGGTGTATTTAGTAAGACTGACATAAGGATCCATAGGGACAGTACTAGGCTTACAAGCTAGTAAACCTGTGTCAGTCAACAAGTGTAAGGCATATTTCCGTTGACTAACAAAAATTCCCCGAGATGATCTAGCAATTTCTAATCCCAGGAAAAAACGTACATGACCCAAATCCTTAATCTTGAACGCATTCGCTAGAACAGCCTTCAGAGCATTCCAATCGTCATCATTATTGCTAGTAATAGCTATATCATCCACATATACCAGAACTGCTATGTAGCTAGTCTTAGTTTGCTTCACAAACAGAGTTGTATCCGCATGAGATTGTATAAAACCAGCAGCTAAGAGTACTGAAGTGAAAAACCTACTCTAATTGCCTAGAAGCCTGTTTAAGACCATAGATGGACTTGTGAAGGCGGCATACATGATTAGGTGGTAAGACTTCATTGGTACCTGGAGTATAGCCCTGTGGAAGACTCATATAGATCTCCTCATCGAGATCACTATGAAGAAATATGTTGGATACATCCATCTGAGTAAGCCGCCAACCCTCTGTAGCAGCCAGCTCTAACATCATCTTAACACTCGTCAGTTTGGCAACAGGAGAAAAAGTCTCATTAAAGTCTACACCTTCTTGCTGAGTAAACCCTTTGGCCACCAGACGAGCCTTGTAACGTTCTATTGAGCCATCTGAATGGTACTTGATGGTAAATACCCATTTACAGCCTACCACATTCTTCCCTGGAGGCAAACTTGTGACAATGAAAGTATTATTCAACTTCATAGAAAAAAGCTCCTCATTCACAGCTCTTGTCCATTTCTCAAATGCCATAGCTTGCTTAAAAGTCTTAGGTTCTGTCTCCATCGAAAAAGATAGTAGATATGCAGGCAGAAGTAAAGTGATCATAGGAAAGTTATGAAGAGATGGGATATGGAGTAGTATGATTTGGTGGTAAAGATGAAGAAATTTGTGCAAGTGCACAATGATACTGAGATAAGTAACTAGGAGCCTTAGTCTTGCGTTTCGGTTTATCAACAGGTAAAGAACTCACATTACTTTTAGATATCACAGATGTCTTGCGCTTATGATTAAAAGTAGATGGTAATGTTTCAGTAATGACAGGTGTAATGCAGAATTAGAATGATCAGATAGAGGACTATCAATGTGCAAACTATCTATATGTGTATCAACATTATCAGATGGAGGATTATGATGAGTGACATGTGGTGGTGAAGATGAAGTAGCGGAAGTAGAGTGATGAGAAGAAGTAGAAGTAGTAGAATCAGGAACAAACAAAGGATCAGATGCTGGAAAAGGAAGAACAGTATGAGAAAAGAAAGAAATCAGGTATAACAAACTTTGGGGTTTTAAAAGGAAAAATCGTTTCATGGAAAATGACATTGCGAGTGATAGATGTAACATTTGTATCTAGATTTAGGACTTTATAACCTTTGTAGCCAGATGGATAACCTAGAAAAACACAAGGTGAGGCTCTAGGACTGAACTTATCCATATCTTTTTGAAGAGTACTAGCATAACAAAGACAAACAAAGCTTTTAAGCAAAAAGTAATCAGGTTTCTTTTTTAACATGATCTCAAAAGGTGTCTTATTATCTAATAATGGGGAAGGTGTTCAATTTATTAAGAAAACAGCAGTCATGATACAATCACTCCAACAAGCTAGAGGTACAGTAGACTGAAAAAGTAAAGCTCTAGCAACATTAAGCAAGTGTTGATGCTTACGCTCAACAACAGAATTCTGTTGAGGAGTATAAGCACAAGAGTAATAGTGAATCATACCATTTTCTTTTATTAAATCTATAAATACTAACTCAGGGGCATTATCACTTCTAATAGCTTTTAATTTTTCATTGTATTGAGTAGATATGTACTTTAAAAAGAATGGAAAGATAGAAGAAACTTTACTTTTATTTTTCAGCATATAAACCCAAGTAACTCGACTACAATCATCAACAAGAGTAAGAAAATATTTGAAACCATCAACAGACTCCACTGAAAAAGGACCCAGATATCTATATGGACTAAGTCAAAAGGACTAGATGAGAGATGATTATGAAAAGGAAAAGACAGACGCTTCTGTTTTGCTAGTGGACAGACATGACAATGACTATCACTTGACACACTAAGCTTTGGAATAGAAGAATTACCAGATAAAACATGTAACTTGGCTGACGAAGGATGATCAAGGCGTTGATGCCAAATACTCCCATCAGCTGAAAAGGATCTAACAAATGCATGAGACTCAGAGACTTGAAATCCAGAGACACCCGATTTGGAGAGGGACGAAGATCAAGGACATATAGACTCTGAATCAAATCACCCCCCAATCATCGAGTCCTAAAAAAGTTCCTGAAGAAAACAAAAAGCAGGATAGAAATGAGCAGAACAATTATTGTCACGAAGTAAACTACTGACACTAATCAGATTAAAATGAAATGCAGGGACATGAAACACATTATATAATATCAAAGAATCAGACAAATGAATGATTCTAGTATGTGTAATGGGTAACTTCAAACCATTAGGCAATGCAACTGTAATATCAGAAACTAAATAAACCTCTTTAAATTTTGATAGATCGCAACACACATGATCAGTGGCTCCACTGTCTATTATCCAAGCATCATTGGGCAATGCAGTTTCTAGAGAAGCAAGAGAAAGATGTTGGAAAGAGTAGAAACAGTACCAGCCGACGATTGACTAGCCATGACACCTGCAGCAAAAATTGAACTCGAAGACTGAGAATTTGGAGCTGCAGCCATTGGTTGTTGTACTGACATTATCTGATTGACCATATTAGAAGCAGGAGGATCAAGAGCTCGTGTGTGTACAACCAACTGACGAATAAGAGACTGAAGTTGATCTTGTGAAAGTTGACTAAAATCCAAACTCATAGCATTCATTGCAGGTGGAGGATAATAAGGCATTGACACAGATGATGGTACTTCGGTGAAGACATTAGCAATATTCGCCACACTCTTCTGCTGATCATAGGATTTATTCTGTGGTTGTGCACCAGGAGAATTCTGAAACTAGGATGACAGATTAAACTGGCCTCGAGGAGTGAAAGAGCCCTTGCCATTTGAGTTCTGCTTATACCCTGGTGGATAACCATGAAGACGAAAACACTTCTGGACCGTGTGTCCCAATTGACCACAATAAGTGCATAAAATTTGGTTGTTCCTCGGCCTGTATATGTTATAAGCCGCCACAAACGCACTATGATCATATAGAGCATCATCAAGATTCCCAGTAGTCTGGAAAACTACATTCTCAGACTTAACAGTTGATTGCACCATCCTCTGCCTTTCATCCTGAATCACCATATTATAAGCTTCTTCAATTGTTGGAATCGGTTTAAGCATCAAGATATGCCTTATGGTCTGTTCATATGAAGCATTAAGTCCCATAAGAAACTTGGTCACTCTGCTTCTATGTTGCAATCTCTCCTACAACAAAGCAGCATTACACTCACATTTACCACAAGTGTAAATAGGCAATTCAATATAATTGCGACATTCCTCCCAAAGTGTAACCAAGGCCGTATAATAAGAACTCACATCAAGTGAACCTTGCTGCAAAGTACTAAGTCTTTGCTTAATTTCATACACACGAGATGCATCATCTTGTTTAAAACGAGCTAACAAGTTCTTCCAAACACCCTCTGCCGTTGGAATATACAACAAACTCTGACCTTCTTGGATACTGAGTTAATCAACCAAGTCACTACGATATCGTTACATCTCGACCAAGAGCCAAAAGAAGGATGATCAGAAGAAGACTGGGGAATCGTACCATCTATGAAGCCCAACTTATTGCGAATATTCAATCCAACTCTTACAAATCTCCTCCAAGAATGAAACTCAGCTCCTGTATCAAGACGATCAATGACTAATTAAAGCCCAACATGATCCGAGCTGTGTAAAGAATATGGATTCTCATAAAGATCCATAGCTCGAACCAGAGTATCTTGTGTTCTCGACCAAGAGCCAAAAGAAGGATGATCAGAAGAAGACTGGGGAATCATACCATCTATGAAGCCCAACTTATTGCGAATATTCAATCCAACTCTTACAAATCTCCTCCAAGAATGAAACTCAGCTCCTGTATCAAGACGATCAGTGACTAATTGAAGCCCAACATGATCCGAGCTGTGTAAAGAATATGGATTCTCATAAAGATCCATAGCTCGAACCAGAGTATCTTGTGTTCTCGACCAAGAGCCAAAAGAAGGATGATCAGAAGAAGACTGGGGAATCGTACCATCTATGAAGCCCAACTTATTGTGAATATTCAATCCAACTCTTACAAATCTCCTCCAAGAATGAAACTCAGCTCCTGTATCAAGACGATCAGTGACTAATTGAAGCCCAACATGATCCGAGCTGTGTAAAGAATATAGATTCTCATAAAGATCCATAGCTCGAACTAGAGTATCTTGTGTACTGTGTGAAGTTGAATCCGACACCATTAGAACAAAAAAATCGAGGATTAACAAAGAAATTGGAACAATCGAACAAAGAATAGAAGAATCGAAGCCAATTAGGTCAAATAATCGAAAGAGGAAATCAGAAAAAAGGTCGCAAACACGAGTTGAAGAATCGCAAGATGAATTGAACAACAGATCCTTGAAAGAATCAAAACAAAGATTGAATGAGAGTAAGCTCAGAACGAGAGACACTCATGATTGGATCGAGAGAGCTCTGATACCATAACAAATTCTTCTTCCTCTGATCGTAACAAACTCAATAAAGAAGATGGATAAGAAGAAGATAATACAAAACTTGTTTATTTCTCATTAAGTGTTAAAGTACAGTGTATCTCTGCTTATATACTACATTATTAATGTAAGCTAACATAAGCCACACTTAGGTTAATCCCCTATATAATAAAACGGAAGTACACAACCTTTTTTTGTAGACTATATAATTTTTATAAGTTGGTTACAAAATAGGTTATAAATTAAATATAGGTTGGTTAAAAAAAGTTTATAGATTAATTAGTTACAATCTGTCGTCTATATAATTACATTTAAGAATTCTCTTAAAGAAAATATTCCAATGATTTATATAATTTCCAAAATAAAATTTTTAGTATTCCATGTATTGTTACAAAATATATAATGTTAGACATAAAAATATACTATTAGGCGTAAAAAGACATAAAATATTGGCAATTTATCACACTTGATCGTGATTTCTGAAATCTTATTATGCAGTTGAAAATAAAATCTTATCTAAACACGGGTCATATTAAAACACTTTCACCAAACAAACATAACCATTTCTCATACATATAATTACAAAATTTACAATATAAAATCTACAAAATAAGTATTTTTCAAGTCATCATATTTAACATATGATTTTATTGTATAATGTTTTATCAAAAAAAACTTTTAAAAACAACCATATAAATTATATTTTATTCTAAAATTATAATATAAATAAAACAAATTTCAACCCGTGCTCTAGCACGGGGCCTAATCTAGTTATAATAATAATGTGCTAACATGCACTGTGAGAATAGTATGTGTGATAAGAATGTTTTTTTTTTTTAATTTTATTTATTTATTTATTTATTTTTTGTCAACAAACTCTCAATTAAATTAAGTTACAAGGTTTGTGATACTCCCATCTAGAGGAAGTATGATACATCCAGCTAACTTACATTGGAGGAAATAAATCCATATTATGTTGCTTGAACAAGTACACAACATCCGGGTCAAACTACAACAGAAAAGATAATAAACTTTAAAGCTAACAAACAAACAGCTAAAACTTCACAAATGTTGCAAATAAGTTTAGGGAGAAATCATCCTTTGGACAACCAATCTTAGAATTATTTTCTAATTTAATATTTGGTTGACAAAAAAAAAAAAAGGTTAGGGAGAAATAGATCTTCATGCCCTGCATTTGAGCATTATAAAAATTCACAAATGTTGCAAATAAGTTTTTTTTTGGGTAAAAAAAGTTAAGCAGCTTTATTGGAGGATATGCTTGCTTTTAATTTATTTGGCTATCACCATCATCAGTCTTTAGTCTTTTAACTCTCTGTTCCAGTCTTCTCGTTTCCTTTGGTCCACGATAGAATCCATTTGGTTTCTTTCGAAATGTGGTCAAATGTCGAATACGCGTTACATAGGAGAAAGCTTTCTCTTTATCTCGTTCGTCTTCGTCAACGGGTGAATCAATCAAGGAATGAATGGTCCCTCTGGGTTAGATAAACCTTGCTAGGTCATCATCCTTTACTGGATTTGCTTTTACTCTGATGACAAGTTGGAAAAATGGAACAAAGACCACTCCTTTGCTTCCTTTGGCTGATTCTACTATTCAATTTTACTCTCAGAGTCGCCGGAAACGCCGAAGGTTCTTCTTCTTTCCTTGCTTCTCTCTTGTAAAGTCTTTACCTTTTTTCCTTTATTTGCATACAAACGATTAGTGCCCATTGGAAAGAGATATTATGATTTGTTAGATTTTTCGAAAGTTCATTACTTTTTATCTTTCTTTATGGTTGTTTTTGGGATTTGGATAATACATACAGGTGATGCTTTATTTATGCTGAAAAACAGTTTATCATCAGCTGACACTGCAAACAATGTACTCCAAAGCTGGGATGCTACTCTTGTTACTCCTTGTACCTGGTTTCATGTTACTTGCAATAATCAGAATAAAGTTACTCGTGTGTAAGCTACTCTCTCTCTCTCCCTCTTGTCCCCTTCTCTGTTTGATGGTTTTTATAATGAATCCATTCAAGCTTTTGACATCTATTGTTTGATGTTTGCTCAGTGATCTTGGGAATGCGCAACTATCTGGGAAACTGGTTCCAGAACTTGGTCAACTTTCAAACTTGCAGTACTTGTACGCCATATCTTCCTCAAAGCCGATTACTTTTACAGGATTTCTGGTTTTACTATGCTTCAATTTGTTATGATTATGTTTTATTTTTGCTTGTTCTAATCAACTGTGACATAAGCTATCTTCATTGATTTCTTAAAACTTGACAATGCTTCCGTCTGGAGAAATTTTTAGCTGTACCTATGCATGCAGAAGGTAATTGTGGATGATAAATGTATTTGCAGAGTCGAACGCATGTGTGAATAGAATCCTTCACAATCATCTTTCAGTGTGAATAGAATAGAACCATGGCATTATGAAAGACAAATTCTCGTTTCAATTCTCTATGCTCCTAAAGTCAATTAGATAAGAAACTGGATTGCTTGGATCTAGTATATCTCTACTCTCTACTGGTGGTCTCAACTCTACATATTTGTGTTACTGCTGCAAAATGCTTCCACTTTCCATGTATCTTAGCTCTCTAAGATTAATATAGTGTTCAAAGTTACTGGGTATTTTGTTTGCTACATGCTTCATTATGTTTTTTTGTATCATGAATTTGGTAAAGTAGTTTTAGAGATTTTCCAATCTAAAGATTATCTTATCACAAATATATTTAAGCAAAGCTTAATGACAGGGAGCTTTATAGCAATAACATTACTGGGGAGATACCTGAAGAGCTTGGCGACTTGAGGGAACTAGTGAGCTTGGATCTATATGCGAATAACATAGGCGGTCCCATCCCGTCGTCTCTTGGCAAACTAGAGAAACTCCGATTCTTGTATGTACCATACTCCCCTTCTTCTCTTTTACAGCCTTAATATCCAGCTTCATTGTTTACAGTTTCCAAATTTGGTTGTATTTCTATAATTAAAAAAAACAAACTGTAGAGTCTAACATTCAAGACTGAATCATGATCTCATGTAATTATTTCTGGGAGAGCGTTGTTACAGGCAGCCTTGTTTTACAACTCTTAATCAAGTAGAAGAATTTCAAATTCTTTAGTAAAAGATTAATAATGGAATATATTATATCACCGCAAAAAAGGAATTTACCCTGATTGACTGTGTGAGAACATACACCTCTTACTCCTCCGTCACATTGTGATTCTCAATGGTAGCTATCGAACTGATGAATTGAGTTGTATGTTATTGGTCCGCGCCTGTAAGGAGACATTTGATAATATCGTGCCTTAGGTTTGGATAGAACGATGCTGGGTCATTTCAGAAACTTCAGTGTACATGTGTAGTGTGAATGCTTCAGAAGTGGTTAGATACTAGTTGTACAAATTCGATTAAATTCACTCATTGCCCTAAAAGTACTAAGCAGTTGGATAAGATTTCAAAACAGCATTTGTTTCCTTATTTTTTTTTTATAGAGAAATGTTATTTTGCTGGATGATTGTCATTTTGAACTCTTTAGTGGCTAATATCAATGTTTGGCATTCTACTATATGTGGTTAGGCGTCTTAACAACAATAGCTTATCTGGAGAAATTCCAATGGAATTGACTTCTGTGCAGCTGCAAGTTCTGTGAGTGTAACTTTGTCTCAACTGAATTATTTTGTTTATACTAGTTGGTGTAATCTTGAGCTCTGACAAAAGATGATGTCATCCTGAAATGTAGCGATATCTCAAACAACCGGCTCACTGGAGATATTCCTGTTAATGGTTCCTTTTCGCTCTTCACTCCTATTAGGTTCTCCTTTTTGTTCCTATCTTTATTCTTGATGGAGTGGTCAGAATGAATTACTAACTGTCTGAAGGTTATCTGCAGTTTTTACAATAATAATTTAACGCCACTCTCTGAACCTCCGCCTACTTCTACCGCTCCTACGCCACCACAACCTTCAGGTTTATAATCTCGGGCTTTCTGTTTTCTTCTATTAGTTTTGATTCTCGTCAGTTCTTTTATATTTTTCAGTGTCTAACTTCCTTCGACATTCGTATGTTTACTAGTTGCATTTTCACATTTTAGCCTGTGATTTATTATGCGTATTGTTCTGGTTGGCACAAAAATACTTTCTGGAAAGTTAACTACACTATATTCTTCTTATATATGGTTTTGCACATTCGAATGTGAAAAGGCATGTAGTGATTATTTATTTGTTGACTGTTTCATGTTCTATTTTTTGATATAGTATTCCGTAATATATTTGGCATGTCTTTACTCGGGATAATAACCTGCTAATGAAAGAACGAAGCTGACTTCTTACTAGAGTTGTTAACATTTTTTCGTTGATCGGTGTTAAAAAAGACAAGAACGTCTTAGAGTTCAACTGGTAGCTTGACTTTGGTAGAAACAGAAGTTCATGGACATTGCTGATAAGGGGAAAATAAATTATGAAACAAGTGTGCTAAAGTATAAAAGAAGGGTTAGTAGACACAGTACAAACAATCTTTGATCTGAAATTGTATTTAGCTCGTTCACATTTGCTCAAACTTCCACTTGATTGATGATTCAACAATTTTTTTCTAGAAACTCTTAATGTATGACATATGTAATTGTACTTGAGTTCTGTATTAAGAAAAGTTTTTGTTTAATCTCATGCTCTCAGGCAGACCAATGACTGCAGCAATAGCAGGGGGAGTTGCTGCAGGTGCAGCACTTCTATTTGCTGTTCCAGCCATTGCGCTAGCTTGGTGGCTGAGAAGAAAACCACATGACCGCTTTTTTGATGTACCTGGTTAGTCAACTCTCGTCATCTATTTTTTCATTGAAGCTTCTTTGGCCGATTTTAACTGTTTTGATAAAACCTATTTTGCAGCTGAAGAAGACCCAGAGGTTCATTTAGGACAACTCAAAAGGTTTACCTTGCGTGAACTGTTAGTTGCTACAGATAACTTTAGCAATAAAAATGTTTTGGGTAGAGGTGGTTTTGGTAAAGTGTATAAAGGACGCTTAGCTGATAGCTCTCTAGTGGCTGTGAAAAGGCTAAAAGAAGAACGTACCAAGGGTGGGGAACTGCAATTTCAAACAGAGGTTGAGATGATAAGTATGGCCGTTCATAGGAACTTGCTTCGGCTTCGTGGCTTTTGCATGACACCAACTGAAAGATTGCTTGTTTATCCCTACATGGCTAATGGAAGTGTTGCTTCTTGTTTAAGAGGTACCTCATTCTCTGTTCTTTCGATTGCATATACATACCACAGGCGGTTAAAGTTTGCTCTACTCTCCAGCTGCTCTGCTGCATAAATAGTTTTGGTCAACCTGCTTCATAGCAGTCAGTATCTATGCTGTTAGGGGAAATTAATAAGATTTTCTGATCACAATATAGTTTTGTATTGACTGGAAACTATCTTATCTTTGATTATTTTCCTGTTTAGAACGTGCTGAAGGCAATCCAGCACTTGATTGGCCAAAGAGAAAGCATATTGCTCTGGGATCAGCAAGGGGGCTGGCATATTTACATGATCTCTGCGACCAAAAAATCATTCACCGTGATGTGAAAGCTGCGAATATATTGTTAGATGAAGAGTTTGAAGCTGTTGTTGGAGATTTTGGGCTGGCAAAATTAATGAATTATAACGACTCCCATGTGACAACTGCTGTACGCGGTACGATTGGCCATATAGCTCCTGAGTACCTTTCGACAGGAAAATCTTCTGAGAAAACTGATGTTTTTGGGTACGGGGTCACGCTTCTCGAGCTCATAACTGGACAGAAAGCTTTTGATCTAGCTCGGCTTGCAAATGATGATGATATCATGTTACTCGACTGGGTATGTTTTTATGGTTTCCCAGTCATCTTACTGAGTCCAAAATTGTCGTATTGCAAATGAAGAAGAGTATTTATTTTGTGGGTGTAATTAGGTGAAAGAGGTTTTGAAAGAGAAGAAGCTGGAAAGCCTTGTAGACGCAGAGCTAGAAGGAAAGTACGTGGAAACAGAAGTGGAGCAGCTGATCCAAATGGCTCTGCTCTGCACTCAAAGTTCTGCACTGGAACGTCCCAAGATGTCAGAGGTAGTGAGAATGCTGGAAGGAGATGGTTTAGCTCAGAGATGGGAAGAGTGGCAAAAGGAGGAGATGCAGACGCACGATTTCAATTATCAAGCCTATCCTCAAGCTGGCACTGACTGGCTCATCCCATATTCCAATTCCCTAATCGAAAACGATTACCCTTCAGGTCCAAGATAACCTTTTAGAAAAGGTCATGATGCCATGTGAGTTCTTATACAAGTGTATATTATATAAGATATGAAGTTGTAAGAAGCAAAAACCCACATTCACATTCAAACATCAGTACGTACTCCAATACTAATCAGCTCTACGATACTTTTTAGACCCTCCACTTCCATTAATTAGGCTAATATCCGCATATATGTGCGTAAGGTTTTACAACTCAAGCTGCATTATATACCCACCACCAATACATTACATGATTCATCATGACAGGAGCTTCATCATGACAGAAGCTCTTGTTCATAGAGCTATATTTTTCTAATTAGAAATTACAGTCAAGAACAAAATGAATATAATATACTCGCAAGAAGCTTGCTTGCTTTGTGGTACCATTGAAAAAAAAAAAATCTTGATCGAACTCATACTTTGCCCAAGAAATACAATCAGCTCATGAAAAAACTTCATATTAGATTTTGATGGCCAAACATTTAACGCCAGACTGGTTAACTACTAATTGAGTTTTATATTTGTAGTTTTGTTTTCTCCGTTTATAACTAGAGATGTCATGTTTGGGGCATGGTCGCTAGTTTTCACTTTTGGTGACGAGAAATAACATGATGATATAATGTTGGTGGAATTTGTTGAAATTTTTCCAAAAGTATATAACATTTTTACAATTTTTTTTTAATGAGTTGTCTCGTTTGCGTTTTAAAATTAATTGAGATCGAGTAAATAGTTTTCAATATGTAATTACAAGCTAGACACATGTTAGTTTTTCTTATGCTTTCTAATATATTTGACAAGATGTCAGAGTTTTTTTTCATCGTTTGTATGTAGGATGTAGGTAACTTTTACACAATGGTAATCGCATTTAGTTATCACAAGCTCCATGAAAATGCACTGAACTCCTCCATAATTACTCGATTTACGTATATGAATTTTATTGTTCCTTGTCTCATCAAGTCATCATCCGACTCCTAAATATATTCTGTTAAGAAGAGAAAATTTTTCCACGACTTCTATAATATTATAGTGACAAGTTTAGAGTTTTCGTGTTCTTTTTTTTTTTTTTTTTTTTTTTGACAACAAATACAAGATTGGCTCAAAAGTTTTCGTGTTCATTGAGGAGTTTTCCTTTCCACATTGTCAAATACTATAATAAGTTAGAATTATTATTTTATTTTTCCTCCTACATTTATATATTGATTTTCATGACAAATGGGTGGATGAAAATAAGGAGTGTTGAGTTTTCTATTGATGTAGTCGTAAGCCAATAAAACTATATTTCTTCTTTATATCTTGAATCCTGACCGATTAACTGAATTTTAAAACGAGTTATTCTCTTTGAGAAATTTTCTCCCAAAATTTATTTTAATATTATACATTGACTATTTTGATTGATCTTCCTCTTAATTATTAAAACCCTTGTCTGATTTGGTTTGGAGAGTCAAGGTGTGATATTCCTTTCTTTTTTGCGATTCGCATATAATGATGTTGAGATATATATTCAATACATTTTTTTGGCAAAAACATGAAGGTTTCTATGAGGCTTCTTAGTCATTTCTTAAGTACGTTCATACGTGACTTTCTTGCACCCAACAGAATTTGGTCCAAACTTTGTCCGGTAAACTTAGAGGTACTTTGTATTTTGCCTTAGTTATGAGTGGTAAATAAGGAATCCCGTACGTAACTTGATGAAAGAATATTTCTTAGGACTTGTCGAAAAAGTTGTAATACTTTATACAGCTTGTACTAGTATACGCCTGATGATGACATGTTTGTAAGTGTCATATTGGTTTAAGAACATAACCATTAATTCTGTATCTATCATTAGTTGCACTTGGTCTGGTTGTACAAGAGGCCCATTTGTCGCATAAATATAGTATATGGGGTTACGTGTGGAAACAAAAGTTAGCTAGGTAGCTAACAAAGTTTGTAACACCTAACCTTTAATTCAACTGCTGTGTGTTTATATTTAATTATATCATGCGTTCGTGTGCATGAAAAGTCCCACACATGCATCGAAATCAACAAGTTGAAATGATTTCAGCTAGATCCGATCTAGAAATCATGGCGCAACTTACCCGTGGAGAGCTCCCTGCATGCAAGTGATCTTAAGGCATGTAGTTTAGTCTCTGTTGAAGTCAGCCACCGGCATCTCTTATGACTCCGATTCTTGGGAATCTGAATGTTAGCCTAACTCCTTACTAATTGTTGCTTCGTCGTAAGAGTTGAAGTATTTTTCAAATCTATAATTTCCAAAGATCAGATTGCAATTCACAACATATAATTTAAGTTTAAGTTGTTGTGGCATCAATATCGTTTTTTTCTTTGTAATCTCCGTTTCAGTGTATACCATTTTAGCTAAATGACAGAAGTTATCATGTTTGCCTCTTGTCTATTAACATTATTATACATAAAAATATCAATTAATATCTAACTAAAAACAATTCAACCGGTAATAAAAGACATTACATACAGCTCACAAGTGGTAACAAAACATCAAACTGAATTAAAATTTTCTTGGTACTTGAAACAAAATCAAATAACTCTATTTTGTATGATATCTAATTAATCCAACATTAATTCACCAAAAACAAGAAAATCAGATACTCCCTCCGGAATTTTTTACTTGTCGTTCTAAAGCTTTGCACACAAATTAAGAAACTAGATCAATGTTCTAATATACCCTTTCTTTAATATATTTTCTAATTTTTTTATTGGTCAAATCATTTAAATAGTTAGGATAAAATTGGTATTTTTGTCAAACATATGCATTGGAAACCTAAAATGACAAGTATTGAAAAACAAAATTTTTACTCTAGAATGACAAGTAAAAAAAACCAGAGGGAGTAACTTTAAATAAATAATAGTATCTCTAAAACATCTAATAAAATGGAACAAATTAGGAGTATTAAAATTTTGGGCTTCTCACCAAAGAAAGGATGGCATTGATTTCTGGAGATTCCAAATGATATATCTCCTTTTCCAAATGATATTTTAAGTACCTTCAAATAATAAGCTATTTTATTTTATTTTTTAACTTATATTTGTCTAACATTCAATGGACAATAAGAAGACATGGTGTGAATTCATCTGACTCACTAGCCGTGCATGGATTGGCTGCTTTAGAAATTTCTGCACTCTATACACTTGAAGGTGACATATACACATTTTATTAGTGGTAATTGGTACTTTGCTTGGAGTATATATACATGCACATATCAGATCAGGTTGTATTATATATTGTCTGCATCTTTGAAGCTGTCACAACTTGGAAGTCAAGAATGGTCAGTCTAATGTTCGTTAGTTCGGCCTCATGCTTACGCTCTTCTCCATCAAAAATTACCATGGCTAGGTACTGGTTTTAAAATTATAATGCAAGATACATGCACTACTCAAAAATTTTACTCGATCTATTTATCATTAATTATATAACAATCGGCTTATTAGTACACTAACTGAACTCAATTCTTTTGTCAACATGAAGTTTGGACTTCGAGATCAAGAAACTTGGTAAAGTTCTTCCACCTTGACTCTCAAAACAGTTAGCAGAATATAGTTTTTAGATTTGGTTATCATAATTAGTCTCTTGTCTGATGATCATGCTTGCTTGCTCAGGTGGTAGCACAACAAAACTTGTTCGTAACGTGAATTTGGAGAAACTAAAGAACAATTATTTGTTTCCCGAAGTAATATCTTAATCTTATCATCTTTCTTGAGTTTTTTTGTTAATATATATTCCAATATTTTGGGAATCCATATTTAACTGACAGTTTATATATGTGTAAAAAATATAGATCAACAGACGTGAGCTTGAGCACGTTGAAAAACATCCAAATGTACAAGTGATAAGCCTTGGGACTGGTGATACAACAGAGCCTATTCCAGAGCACATAAGCTCACACATGTCTCGCGTATGAATTTTCTTTTCTTCTTTAGCATAATTTACATTTCTTCATTGCTTTTTTTTTTCGAGCTAGTGTTGTGTGTTTGTGGTAACTGGTAAGCCCTAAAACTTATGGATGATCCTATGTACCGACGTGAATAGTCTTATTTTCTTACATGAATGCTTAAACTGGTCAACTCATACAAGCTATCTCAAAAGTCAAATGTCGTTCTCTTCTTGGTTTTTCAAAATTTTCGATAATGTCATCGTTTTTGTTTTCATGCAAATAAAAAAAAAAACTTGGTCATCGACGCATGTATCGGCCTTTTTTTTTGTTGATCGGTTGGTCGTGTATGCGTACGTGCATGTGATCTGTTTCGTATATATATTAGTAATAGGATGATATGAAAACTTTTTAATAAGAAGAAAAATCATGTTAATTAATCCTTTGTCAATATCTCTATTTTTCTAATTTTATATTTCTCTGGTGCAACAAGAGAGTTTCTTTTTTGTGAAGTATATATGCTATGTAAATTTTATTTTCCATTGTGCTTTTATATATAGTATTAGTTAGTTTGATTTTCATTGACTTTGAATGCTGTTATACCGTGATTGTTTTTTTTTTTTTTTTTTTTTTTTCTGAAAAAGAAACTATTACTTGATTAAATCGTTGGTAAATATAGTCATTGAACCAAAGAACAGAAAATTTAAAGTATTATCTGTTCTTTTTTTTTTTTTTTTTTGCGGGGGAAAAAGAGTGCTTCTGATTAGTAATCATTAGTGACAATGTGTGGTTGGGTTTTGATTATTCAGTTTGCGCATGGCCTATCGACCGTAGAAGGATATAGAGGCTATGGACTTGAACAAGGGAATAAGGTAATCAAGGACCGGTTCTCTTTTCATTTTGCTTTGACTAAAGTTGTACGTACCAATTTAATTTGTTGTTTATTCGGTCAGGTTAATCATATCATTTTTATGTTGTTACTTTATATAGCATGACTCTGTGACACTGTTATATTTCTTTGTATTGATTTTTTTATTATTATTATTAGAACCTGCGAAAAGCTATTGCTGAAACGTTTTATAGAGACCTTCGTGTAAAAAGCAATGAAGTTTTTGTATCAGATGGTGCACAAAGTGATATTTCTCGACTTCAGGTAGGATGCAGCTAGGGAGTCTTTTTTTTTTTTGGATATTTGACACAATCTTTCCACGTTATGCTGATTTGAGTTTTGGAATCTTCAGCTACTCCTAGGCTCAAATGTCACAATTGCAGTGCAAGATCCTACCTTCCCGGTAATGTTTTATGTTAACATCTTCCCTATTTAATGATGAGAAGCTGTTTTGTTTTGCTTCTTATGCTGCTTTTTTTTCTTTTTTTTTTTTTTTTTTCTTTTTTTTTGTGTGGATTCAGGCTTACATAGATTCAAGTGTGATAATTGGTCAGACTGGTCATTTCCATGAATCAACCAAGAAGTATCAAAACGTTGTCTACATGCCATGTGGACCTAACAATAGTTTTTTCCCTGATCTGACTATGACCCCAAGGACTGATGTCATCTTCTTTTGTTCTCCTAATAACCCTACTGGTTATGTAGCATCCAGGAAACAACTACGCCAACTAGTTGATTTTGCAAAGAGAAATGGCTCCATTATTATTTTTGACACCGCTTATGCTGCTTTCATCGAAGATGGTAGCCCGCGTTCTATATATGAAATTCCTGGTGCTAGGGAGGTGAGAGGAGTTTACATATTTATATGTCTATTCCTTGTGGTCTTTTGCATTCAATAATCATATTACTTTCTTTGCTAGGTCGCCATTGAAGTTTCATCATTCTCCAAGTTTGCTGGTTTCACTGGTGTTCGGCTTGGTTGGAGTATCATCCCTGATGAGCTATTGTACTCTAATGGGTTTCCCATTATCAACGATTTTCATCGTATTGTGACCACTTCTTTCAATGGAGCGTCAAATATTGCTCAGGCGGGTGGACTAGCATGCCTTTCTTCCGGTGGCCTTAAGGTAATAAAAATGTATAGCATTTGTTTAAAATATCTTAAATATCACATATTACTAACCAATGACATATTAAGTTACATGTGTGTTCTCACTAATGAAATGGTTAAGTTTTATTTGGCTTTGACAGGACATACGGTCGGTGATCAATTACTACAAAGAGAACAGGAAGATACTGATGGACACTCTAGTCTCACTTGGTCTCAAGGTTTATGGTGGTGTAAATGCTCCATACTTGTGGGTGCACTTTAAGGGATCAAAGTCGTGGGACGTTTTTGCTGAGATCCTAGAAAACACTCATATAATAACAGTACCGGGCTCAGGTTTCGGACCAGGTGGAGATGAGTATTTGAGGATTAGTGGGTTTGGACGCAGAGACGACATGGTTGAAGCATCAAAGAGGCTGCGAAGTTTCTTGAATACACGAACCAAACATTTTACATATCTCTCTTCCACTTCTAATACCAATTAGGCTAGACACAACTCGTGTTATGTGCATCGTCTTGAATAATCTCTCACACCTCTTGTACCATAATGTATATTATTGAAATAATAAAAGCTAAAACTATTAATAATTTGGTGTTTGAAGAGTGAGGAAAATTTCATATAGAATACAAATGAGGTGAAGAACATATATAAGAAGGATTTTTTCCAATTCAAAATGTAAATTAATATTAAATAGCTAAAAATAAGAGAGATAAATCTCAATAAAGTTGACACATGAAAGGTAAATGTGACTTTTTCAAAAAAAAAAGAAAAAGAAAAAAAAAGAAAGGTAAATGTTATCACCAAACTAAATAAAATGAACTCAACAAAAGCAATTAAATTATAAGGCTCAATAGCAGGAAGAGATGAGTGCCATGAAGATGACAGATACGACAGACACACTGAGCAAGGACGCATCCGAACCCCTCGGGGACGGAACTGGAGTTACCGCATTTGCTCCACTAGACAACTCCGGCACACCTGCTGCGGCCGTGGGAGATAAACCTGTTAAGTGTTAACATCCAAAACCCAAAATACTAATTCATTAGAGATTTTACATATTATTTGACAAGACAAAGAAACAAATTACCTATTTCATTTTTTCTGCAATAATCTTTAAAATTCTTGTATTACAGGGACATGTAATGCATTTTTATAGATAAAATTTTGCAAATATGCATATCGAAAATATACTTCTATTCTATATTTTGATAAATAAAATAACATTTTACCACATTTTCGTATAAATTATATAGCCTGTTTTTTTTTGCAATAAACGAACCAAATTGAAAAATCAGAATTCATTTATTTTTGGTGGTCAAGATCAGAATTCATTATTAACTGTTTTAATTACATATGTAAATAGATCAACATAAAACTTAAATATCTTTAAATATGTAATAGTAATTATTTCAGTTTTTCCTGTTTAAAACAGAACCAAATAACCAGATTAAATCAAAATTCGCAAACTTGACATAAACAAAATCTCTGTTTCAGAAATTCAACAAAACAGAAAGATTTTTTTTTTTTTTGACAAACAAACAGAAAGATTTAGTCTAAGTATTAATAGATCACATACCAGGGGCAGAAGCAGGAGGAGATCCAGAGACAGAAACTACAACACAACATTTTCAAAACATTCAACAAAATATACAAATTAATTAATAGAAATGATGAACCAATATGAAACAATAGGAAACTTACGGCCACAACGAGCAGAAGGAGGAGCAGCAACTTTACAAACAATGGGAAGAGAAGCTGCTTTGGAGAGATCAAGAGTAACACCAAGAGAAGCACTGTTCTTGAAAGCCTCACATAGACACTCAGGTCCTGACCTAACCACAGTCTTGAGCCCTGAGCAGCATGTCCCTTCCGGCTTCTCCACCGTACTACCACTCGTCACAAAGGACAAGCAATCAGCCATGTTTAGTATCAACGACGAGCAGTCCATTGCTGCTTGAACTTTATCGCCGGACATCAATGCCACAGCCGCGAAGATCATGATGAGAATAGTTGAGGACGCCATTGTGATGATGATGATGCGTCTCTTTTGAGGTTCTGGCTTGCTATATAAATGGACTAGCCTTTTCATATATTATTGTTTATTTTTATATTTTTCGCCGAAAGCAAAGACATGAATCATTACTTTCTCAGTGTATTATGCTTTATGCAATTAATTACATTTGTTTAAAATTCGGTCGTTACGTTATTCCAGGTTTCTAGCATATTTTCTTTTCAAAAAACTATTTATATTACGATTGATTGTGAGAATAAAATGAAAATTTCGAATTTTAAAAAGGTAAAATTGAAGTTTTTTACATAATTTTTAAACTAACATCCAATATGTTGTTATATATGGTAAGATAACATAATTATTACTAGTCATGTGATAAAAATATGCATAAATTTATGTAATAATTGTTTTTAAAAAATTATTTTGTGTAAAGTTAATTTGGAATAAGAAAAATCTAAAAAAAAAAATTTACAAGAAACATTTGCACAATTTGACAAAAAAATGCATAAATATAAAGTTAATTATCAAAGTAATCTTCTTTAAAAAACTCTTCTAGGCACCACACACCTCTTGTTTTTTTTTTTACAATAATATTACTTCTCTTATTATTTTTCTAATAGTTTCCAACTTTCCCGACTACTACGCTTTCATGATAATTATGATTCTAGTGGTTGGAGACTTTGCTCATGTAGCACCAATCCACCAGCGTGTTGGTATAGCGAGAACCATTCCCACCTTTCACTGGTTTGTTTCATCACCGATGAGAACCCTTTTATGGAGATAAGGCTAAAGATATATTGTTGTAATCTACAGATTAATGATTAGAACGTATCCCGTAGATTTAAGATCTCTGCTGTATAAGTACTTCTCTTGTTCTATCAATACCATACAAGATATTATTCTATTTCGTATTATGGTATCAGGCCTAAACAAACGATCTTTGACCTAGCATTGTTTTGTTTCTCTTGGCTTTGATCCTCTATTTTTTTTTTGTTTCTTTTATCATCACAACTCAAATTTGCTCATGTCTACTTCATCTACTATTACTTCTACTATGGCGGAGAGCACCTCTTTGGAGACTCCATATACTCATCATCCTTCGGATAATCCTGGTTCGCTTATCACCCCTGTTTTGCTTCGTGGTGATAATTACTAGGAGTGGGCTACAGAGCTTTGGAATTCACTCCAAGCTAAACAAAAGATTGGGTTTATTGATGGTTCAATTCCAAAACCAACCGCTAATCCTGATCTTGCCCGATGGATTTCTACCAACTCTATGATTGTGAGATGGATAAGCACTGCTATTGATCCCAAAGTTCGTTCTATTGTGGCTCATGTTTCGGATGCCTTCAAGTTTTGGGAGTCTCTCAAGCGGCGGTTCTCGGTCATGAATGGTGTTCGCAAACATCTTCTTGAGGATGAGATTACCAACTGCAAACAGAACGGTCAATCTGTTATTTGAGTACTACGGCCGTCTTTCTAAACTTTGCAAAGAATTACTGGCTTTTCAATCTACTGCTACATCTACTTGTTTAGTTACGGCTGACCTTTAGAAAGAGCATGAAGATAGAAAGGTTCACAAATTTCTCTTCGGTCTTGATGAGCCTTGGTTTAGTCACATACGTTCTCAGATTATTGACGAGGAACAACTACCTGACTTAAACATTGTCTACACTACAAGAAAACCTGCGATATGTGACCATTGGTTGTGACCAAAATTGTAGTCGCAAATATTAGCGACTACTTTGTAACGTATTTGTGACCAATTAACGACCAACACCAATATCAAGACAAATCAGTCGCAAATTAACGACGATGTTGGGAAGTCGGCGAGTAGTCGCATATTGCGGACCCTTTTGCTACGCTTTTAAGACTGGTCCAAAAAAGGTCGTAGTTTGCGACTAATTTGGGACGGAAAGAACGGGGTTGTAAAAAGCCGTCGCTAAATCGTCACAAAATAAGACTTATTTGTAACTCTCTTAAAGTTTTTTTGTTCCGTCACAAATCAATCACAAAATAAATTTAGAAAACGTTGAAAACATTAGTATCTAACTCACCTAATGTTTGAGACGCCCAAAATGAAGTCGCAAAATCGTCACAAATATTCACCTGTCATAGTTTGCGACCACTTTGAGACGCAAAAAACTGACAGATGGGCAAAAACATAATTTACACACGATTCATCTTCTTCTCTACAAACCCTAAGCGCCGCCTGTGCTTGCTGCAAGTTTCAATCTGAAATTTTGGTGTTTTTTCTGTTTTGTTGGGCCTTTTCTTATGTGTTCTCATCAAAATGGAACAAATCTACGGTCACCTATTTGCGACTAATACCTGAGTTCGGGACGACTTTGTAACGACTTTGCGACGCTCATATTTTTCTTGGACATTTCTCTATTCAAATTTATACCATTGTCAATATTAGATGTCTTCTAATGATTACAACAACCTTAGACATGGAAAACATAATCAATGGCATACAAATATTATAGAATTCTAAACTTTTGTAAGAATTTCTTAAAAATCTTAAACATTGCTTAATATATATTAGGTAATGTTTACTAATGCTTTGTAATGATCATAACTTAAATGCATTTCATGATTATAGTCATGTAAAGGATTAATCTTGCTCTATTTTTGTAATTTCATTGATTCTAACAGTTTAGATGGACTGTAGATCGATCAAAAGCTTTAAAATTCATTAGAAAGTTTCGTGACTCTTTAGATTGGTCACAATAAGGTAGCGTTTTTGCGTCTGTTTCTTGACGCAGTTACAAAGCGGTCGTAAATTAGCTACAAAACAACGACGACTTTGCGACCACCTCCTGAGTTCGGGACCAATTTGCGACTAACACCTGAGTTCGGGGCGACTTTGTAACGTTTTTGCGACGCTCGTATTTTACTTGGACATTTATCTATTCATATTTTTACAATTATCAATATTATAAGTCTTATAATGACTCCAACAACATTAGACTTGGAAAAATATAATCAGTGGCATACAAATATTATAGAATTCTAAACATTTGCAAGAATTTCTTAAAAATCTTAAACATTGCTTAATATATTAGGTAATGTTTAGTAATGCTTTGTAATGATCAGAACTTAAATGCATTTCATGATTATTGTCATGTAAAGGATTAATCTTGCTCTATTGTTGTAATTTCATTGATTGTAACAGACTAGATGGACTGTAGATCGATCAAAAGCTTTAAAATTCATTAGAAAGTTTTGTGACTCTTTAGATTGGTCACAATAAGGTAGCGTTTTTGCGTCTGTTTCTTGAAGCAGTTACAAAGTGGTCGTAAATCAGCTACAAAAAGACGACGACTTTGCGACCACCTCCTGAGTTCAGGACCACTTTGCGACTAACACCTGAGTTCGGGATGACTTTGTAACGTCTTTGCGACGCTCGTATTTTACTTAGACATTTATCTATTCATATTTTGACAATTGTCTATATTATAAGTCTTATAATGACTCCAACAACATTAGACTTGGAAAAATAAGCAATGCTATAGTCAACTTATGGTTTTGTATCTTTTTTATAATTAATCAAACCATAACATGTAACATGATATGTAATGTTAAGTAATGAGTTTGCAATTTCATAACTTACAAGCATTGCATGTGTTTTTACTAATTTAATTTGCTAGACTTTTAATTATTGTAATATCATCCTTACATCACAATAGATAGGTGTTATTTCGATCATAAGGTAAGAAATTCGTTACAAACATATTGTGACTTTTAGATGTTAGTCACAAATTCGTCTCTCTTTGCTACACTTTGCGACTTATTAGCGATTATTTCAAACTTCTTTGCGACTGTATTGTGACATAATTGCGACGGATGATTTTCAGATTAAAATTTCGGGTTTTCTTTTAGCGGCAAAACCTCCCTCCTAATATTTGATTATAATTTTGGGTTTTCAGATTAAAATTTCGGGTTTTCTTTTTGTGACCCTTTTGTGACTACGTAAGATTTCTAAAGTTAAAACAAAACCCATTCGACACTTAGTAAATATCGACATAACTTTTTAGATCTAGGGTTTTGCTCTCTTCCTCTCAACCCGAAACTCTCTCTTCAATTTCTAACCAAATCTCTCTATTTCGATCGATTTCTCTCATACTCTAAACCCAATCTCTCTGTATTCTCTTTGATTGCTCCTAGTGGCTGGTAAATCGACCAAAGGACGAGGAGGGAAGTCTGTTTCTCCCCGAGACAAAGACCATGGAATGAAGCAAATCTTCCGCAACACGACCAAGCACCTCACCTCGTCAGCCACTGTTAGATGAAGATGAGTATATGGAAGAGGAACAGCCTGAGAGTGATGAAGATTCTAGTGATGGCGAATGGGAATGTCCACCGGAAGCTCGAGAACCACCGGTGCCGCTAGACTATGAAGCTTTGATTGACGGTTTGTTGCAGCTTCCTGGGCGAAATCATCTACCAGTCTTGATTAAAGACCATATTGAAGGCGTTGAGACCATATGGTAAGGAATCTTGGCTTCTTGTTTGAGTAATTTCTGTTTGAGCTTTTGAATTTGTGTTTGAGTTTATGATATTTGTGTTTAAGTTTGCATTTGGATAGAGTTATCTTTTGATTCTTTGACTGGTTAGAGTTAGCTTTTGATTCTCTCTAATGTCGATTTGTAATTCTGATTCTAGCTTGGATTTTGTAAGTTTTTCGGTTTTTGATTTAGATTTACATTTCATTTGATTTATATTTCTCTGATTCTAGCTTCAGCTTGTATAATGTGTTGTGTTTCTGACAAGGGAAATCCTTTTGGGATTGGATGACTTGCTGAAACCATGGCCAAAGGGAAAAGAAAAGGGAGTTGTGAAAGCTCTTCTTCCTCATCTCTGTTGGAGTTGCATCAGAAACTTGAAGATGCTCATCGTAAGCTCGTGAAACAAAATGAAGAACACCAACAAGCCCTTTCTCGACTCTCAACCTTGGAGCACCTTTTCTCATTCATGAAGAAAAAAGATCCAGAATTAGCTGACTATATGGATGCTCACCAACCACCACCAGCAACTACACCTGCAACTGATGCAGGCACTGCACCAGCCACCTGAGAAGGCACTACACCAGCCACCGGAGAACGCATTACACCAGCCTCCATACCTGCCAATGAACAAACCGTCAATGAAAACGGTTTAGTCATTCTCTCTACCTCTCAGAATTAATCTTCTTCTACTCTTCTGAACTTATTGTTTATGTTTGTTTTCTCTTTTGAAATTATCTCTTTTGTTGGAACTTGAATTATCTCTTCTGGGACATGAATGTTGTTTGGAACATGAATGTTGTTAATGTTTTGGTTATGGATTGTGTTTTTTGGTCAATATGGTGTTTTAGGTTTCAAATTTGAATTGTCAGGATTTTTAGCATTTGATTTCAGCTTTCTAAATTGGTAAAACAATAATAGTAGTGACTAATGACACGCTTATTTCTCTCCAAACCAGGAGTCTCTAATTCGTCTCAAATACACATGAATCACAAAAGCGTCACAAATACGTCGTCTAATTTACTACTATCTTGCGACTAAATTAAGACGACCTTTGTCACTTATTTGCGATCATATTTTCGTCATGATTCACCGACGCACAACTCGTCCTAACGTAGTCGTATATACGCGTTTCCAAATTCAGTCACGTTTTGGTCTTTAATTTACGACTAAAAGTTACAGTCTTAAAGGAGTCGCTTATAAACGACCAAATTTAGTAGTCACAAAATCGTTGCAAAATTGTGACACTTTCGCGACGCTTGTCATTTTGCGACGAGAAATTTGTGACTACTAGAGGTCGTCGCTCAAACGTCGTAAACAGGTGTTTTGCAACCCATTTGTGACGATTACCGGTGTCACAAAACGCAGGTTTTCTTGTAGTGCTATTCACATGTTATTTGGGCTGAACAACATCTCAACAACAAGCGCTCAAGTGAAATTAAACAAGATGATGTGGGATTTGCAGTCAAAACCGACTTTGTCCCTCCTATGTCTACTCTTGCTACTGCTGTTGCCGTTAATGCTCGAACTCGTGATCTCAACCACATGTGTACTCATTGCAAGCGTAAAGGACTTGAAGCTTCAGAGTGTTTTATCTTACATGGATATCCTAATTGGTTTTTTGAACAACAACGCTCTGCTTCTTCTGGACAGAGCACTCGTGAAACGACCGCACCCGGATTCCCAATTCTCACACATAATCCATGGGAAACGATCTCACCGGAACTCCATAATTCCAACGAGACGACCGACGAAGAAATCACTTCTCACAAAAACTCCCATAAATACACCAAACACCACCTCATCTTATTACTGAGTCGCACAACCAACCATCCCTAGCGACCGAGTATCAAGAGAGGTGGGCTGGAATATTTGATTCCGTCCAGCCACAGACAACAATTCCCCACTACTCCAATTCACAAACAACTCCTCCAGTGTCAATCGACACCTCCAACTGGTGTCAATCATCACCCATCGTACCCCTTGTAATCCAACACACATACCACCTTGATATCGCTCAACACCCCAACATTGCTACAACACAACCATGGAAACAATCCATAATAACTTCCTAATAAAATACAAACTAACCGTTCATTCCACAAATACACCGTTGGATATGAAGCCCATAGTCCCACGAAGCTCCCCGCCAAATTTCAGCTAAATCGGACTCTGTTTTATCCTCTAAAATTTGCACCAAAGTAGCAATCTCGAACCAGTCCGCACAGTCCATCTAGACAACAACCATAAGAAAGACTCCTTAACTATCCTAATCCACCACCAAGTAATCACATCCTTCCCACACACATATAGATGATGGATCTCCCTTCTCCTCCCTTCCAAGTGAGAGCATCTCGCCTTTTATCCTCTGGAACCACCAAAACAGATCTCTCTGCTCCTCTTAACCAACCTCAAGGCTCCCTTAACTCTTAGGATCAAACTCACAATCTCTCTCTCTTTCTCCTTCTCTCCTTGAAGCTACCAAAAGACCACCACCCCCAGGAAATAGGTTGCTCGTGCCTTTTAATACGAGACTTAGGGTTTTCAAACTAAACCAAGCTAAACCAATCGATTTTGAAACAAACCAAACAACCACCAATTTAGTGGTATCGACCGACACCCTCCTTAGTGTCGATCGACACCCACCGAAAATTGGGTTCGGGATGTTACAACTCGGGGTCGTGCTGGTCGGTCCTTTTCTTCTGGTGGCCGCGGGCGTGGTCACGTCAATGTGAATGCGGTTTCTGCTTCCGTTAACGCTTATGTTCCTCCTGTTCCTGCCGACCATATTTCCGCCCTCATCAACGTGCTTCAAAACCAACAAAGTCAATTCTCTACCGAGCGTTTGTCTATTAAAACCAAACTCACTGATGTTATTATAGACACTGGTGCATCTCATCATATGACATGATATTTGTCATTGTTGAGGAACGTTCTTGATATAATACCCTCTGTGGTGACCTTTCCCTATGGCACAACCTCTCGTGCTACAAAGATAGGCACATTACAGTTGAATCATGATTACTCTTTATCTAATGTTCTCTATGTTCCTAATTTCAATTGTACGCTTATCTCGGTGACACAACTTCTCAAGCAGACGGGTTGTATTGCCATCTTTACTGACACTCAATGTGTTTTACAGAACCGTTTTACGAGGAACCTGATTGGCGTCGGTGAAGAGAGAGAGGGGGTCTACTATTTCAAGGGAGTCTGGGTTTCACGTGCTCATCAAGCAAGCAAGGGAGCAGCTGTTTCTCCTTCTGTTTTATGGCATCAAAGACTTGGCCATCCGTCCTACAAAGTGCTTTCTACGTTACCGGTTTTTGATAATTTACAAGTTGATTTTGGAGATACACATTCTTGTGATATTTACTTTTGTGCCAAACAAACACGTTCTACAATTCATGAGAGTTTTAATAAACCTTCCGCACCTTTTGCTTTAATTCATTGAGATGTTTGGGGACCCTATCGGTACTGTTTCATCATGTGGAGATGCTTATTTCTTAACGATTGTTGATGACTACTCTAAGGCTGTTTGGATTTATCTCATGCTAGCCAAATCCGAGGTTAAAGGACTTCTTCAAAAAATTTGTGCCATGAGCGCCAAACAATTTGAAAAACCCGTAAATGTTGTTCGTTCCGAAAATGGCATTGAGTCCATGGTTCTTTCCACTTTCTTTCGTCAACATGGGATTGAGCATCAGACTTCTTTTGTTGACACACCACAGCAGAATGGTCATGTTGAACGCAAACACCGTCATATTCTTAATGTTGCACGGTTACTCCTCTTTCAAGCTAAGCTCCCGATTACATTTTGGGGAGAGAGTGTCCATACCGCCGCTCATCTCATCAATCGTACTCCTACGCCTATCCTCAATGGTAAAACTTCGTATGAAATGCTTTATGGGTCTTCTCCTACTTATGATACTCTCTACACTTTTGGTTTTTTAAGTTATGGTCATAGGCGTCCCCGAGACAAGGATAAGTTTAGTGACCGGAGTCGCAAATGTCTCTTTGTTGGATACCCTTACAGCAAGAAAGCTTGGCGGTTGTACGACATTGAGCTTAATGAATTTTTTACCAGCCGTGATGTTATTTTTATGGAAGATCAGTTCCCAAGTGTCCCCGACACTACCTCCGTTACACCGCTTGTCTATCATCTAGATTCTATTATTGATGATTGGCTATCTCCTACTCATATCCCGCATCCTGTTGTTGCTCCGGATGTTCTTACTCCCTCTGCGTCTTCTCCCCCGGTTGGTCCTCTGCCTTCCAGTCCTTCGTCTCCAGACCCGGCTGTTGATTCATCTCCTAGTACACCCACTAGTGATTCTCCTGCACCAACTTCCATGTCTCCTATTGCAACATCTTTGGTTAGTACATCAACTGACCAGCCAGGATCGCCTACCATCGAACCCTTGTCTTCCGCTCCAAATGATGCTCCTTCTCCTAGTCTTCCTGAGTTATTTGGTCGGGGTCACCGTGTGAACCGTTTTACTCAAAGATTATCTTGTTAAGACTTCACATCTTCTTGCTTCCCCCTCTCACGCTCCATCGGCTACCAATACCGGTTCTCCTACTTCAGTCTCAGGTATTACACCTTATCCCATTGTTGATTATCTTCCTCAGGCTGATTTCTCTCCTGGTCACAGGGCTTTTATAGCAGCTGTCACCTCCGCGGTTGAGCCGGCTAGTTTTAAAAAGGCTAGTTAGGACGATGTTTGGAGCGATTCCATGTCCGATGAATACTCTGCTCTCGTGTCACAACGAACATGGGATGAGACTACTCTTCCTCCTGGAAAAAGGCCATTGGTAGAAAATGGGTTTACAAAATAAAACATCACTCTGATGGGAAGATTGCTCGTTACAAGTCTCGGCTGGTGGCTCTTAGTAATCAACAACGTGAAGGTCTTGACTACACAGACACCTTTGCTCCGGTTTCTAAACATACTACTGTTCGAATGCTTTTTGAGATTGCTGCTGCTAAGAAATGGGAGATACATCAAATGGATGTTCAAAACGCTTTCCTGCATGGTGATTTACATGAGGAAGTTTATATGAAGTTACCACCGGGTTTTGAGAGTTTTGATCCTACTAAGGTCTGTCGTCTGTCAAAGTTCATCTATGGTCTTAAACAGGCATCTCGCTGTTGGTTTGCTAAATTGAGTGATGCTTTGAAGAAATATAGTTTCAAACAAAGCAAGACAGATTACTCTCATTTCTCATTCATCAATAGGTAGACGGTTCTTTATATTTCTGTCTATGTAGATGATTTTATTGTTTCTGGCAATGATCTTTCTACTATTCAACGGTTCAAGAATTATCTTAGCCAATGCTTTCATATGAAAGATTTGGGGAAGCTCAATTATTTTCTTGGAATTGAAGTTGTTCGGAACAATGAAGCCATTTTTATTTCTCAGCGGAAATATGCTTTGGATATCATAACTGAAACTAGTCTTCTTGGCTTTAAGCCTGTCTCTACTCCTATTGAGCTGAATCATAAGTTACTTCGTGATAATAGCCCCATCATTGAAAATCCTAAAGCATATCGTCGGCTGGTTGGACGTCTTATATATCTCACCTTCACTCGACCGGAGTTGTGTTACATAGTCCATATCTTATCATAGTTTCTGAAAACTCCTCGTCAAGTTCATTGGGTGTGACAACCCGTCCCACGGACCCCACTAGCCCCCCGCTAGCTGTCCCAACGGACCATCCGTGGACCCTGCTAGCCCCGCTAGCTTTCCCAACAGACTCCAAGCTGGCCCTGCAGGGCATCGATCCTAACCCATCACTATGGATGGAACTATTTATCCAAATTCACCATTAGGTTATTGGTGCGTCAGGCGTTCCTCGAACCCTGGTCCCCACCCTTTAACAACCTTCCCACAGGACAAGCTGTCACCAATTGAGGTCAATTGGTGGTAACTTGTCCTGTGGGAAGGTTGTTAAAGGGTGGGGATCAGGGTTCGAGGGACGCCTGGCGCACCAATAACCTACTGGTGGATTTGGATATCCACAGTGATGGGTTAGGATCGATGCCCTGCATGACCAGCTTAGGGTCCGTTGGGACAGCTAGCAGGATCCACGGACGGTCCGTTGGGGCAGCTAGCGGGGGGGGGCTAGTGGGGTCCACGGGACGGGTTGTCACATAAAAATCGATTTTTATGATAGTGTCTCTACACAAACACATTAGACACACTCATACCCTCATCTGCTAGATGTTTCTTTTTTTAGTGGTTTACATTTCTAAATAAATCAATTATATTAAAATATTAATATTATTAAAATTTGACCCCATTTCATGGTATTACCGATGGGAATCCATCTGGACTTTGAGGTTATGGGTAGTGAATAGTGGAGAGAGTGAAAGTGAAAAGTGACTTAAATATGAAAGTGTATAGTCAATACAATAAAAGATGGAGTGTTTTTCTCCAGAGCTTGACATCTCAGCTTCTGTATTGAAGCAGGTGTTGACACCTCAATAAAAATCAACAACCTATCAAATTATAACAATTAATACATGTGAGCTTTTCTCTTCCTTATGTGGACAAAAGAAATCGAAAACACTTTGTCGAACACTGTGTTTAATCAATTGCTAGATTTATTTTCTTCGTCCCTGTCGTCGCCGTGATACCAATCTTCTTCTTCGGCGCCTTTTAACCTTCGACCGACTGTGCTGTTCATCCCATGGCTCTCTCTACCAATCTGAGCAGATCAGAGGCTTATGTTAGCTCCATCGTTGGTCGCTTGTTTGTGGTGAATTTCTTCTGATTCTCTACGATAATTACCAACGATGATGGTTGATGGATTACCACGTACAGCTTCGTAGTGGTTCGTCTCAGCTCACTTTGATGTATCACTGGTTTCAATTTATGTTAAATTTTGTCTTCTCGATTTGAATTTAGTTTACTGTTGGGTTAAAATTGTTTGTTTATGTTGGGTTTGAAGTTAGCTCACTTTGATGTATCAATGTTTCGATTTATGTTGAATTTTGTCTTCAAGCATGTAGATAAGGGTTAATGGGTAGAGAAAAAAGAGTGTTTTGGTTTTTTAGTCTGGTCTTCAAGCATGTAGATAAGGGTTAATGGGTAGAGAAAAAAGAGTGTTTTGGTTTTTTAGTCTGGTTAGATAGATTTAATTTTAGCTGTTTTTGAGATATGCTTGCTTAAAATATTATTGTTGTTGCTCTCTTTTTAGGTGGTGTCCTCTCAAAACGACGGGGATGGTCGCAGAACTTAGATGACATGATTCTTGACTATCTAAAGCAACCTGCTTGCACGTGAGTTTGAGTTTGCTTCACCTTGCACCACTTTGAATCAAAACTCATTTAGCTTGCATGTAACTTTGAGTCTGCTGCGCACATTGCACCACCTAAAGTCGGTCTAATAATTGTTATTTGTTCATTGCAGTGCAAGACAACAGGGGATACACATTGATGAAATTGCTCAGCAATTGAAGATCCCAAAGAACAAGCTAAAGTATGCTCTTTTCTCCTTTCTCCTTATAACCTCTATCTCCCTTTACTGTCAAAGCTGTTGAGTTCATGAGTTTGCTTTGTATTGTTTCTGGTTTATGTATAGGGGCGTTATCCAATATCATGAGTTTGGTTAATCTGTAGATAAAGATTCATTAGTATTGTCTGGTGGTTTGAGAGATGTTTTCAATATCTAGAACCTAGGATCACGTTTATATAGCTCACTTCTGTTGTTTCATAGGACATGTGATCACCAATTCTCTCTTAGGGGTATTAATTTTTAACTCCCCTTCTGATTACAAACTTGATTGCTTTATAGGTAGTGCTTTTGTGGGTTTAGATAGTGTTTTCCAGTTATGTTTCTGATGATAGTTGTTTTATGAGAAGGAAGCTACAAAGATGCTAAAGATATAGAATTTGAGGGTCCTGGCCTACGAAGACATGACTGAACGTCGCTGCCAAGAAGACGATGGTATGACCTTGATTTCGTTTTTTTCTTCTTTTAATTTGTAATAAGTTTTCGAACATTCAATTATTAACGTTAAGAAAGAAGATTTGTTGGCTCAATCCCTTGAAATGATCTGTGAAAAAATGTATGTTTCTATTTTAAATGCTGAGTCTTTTTTCTTGTCTTGCTCTCTCTTATAATGTGGTTTATGTGTTTTCTGAAATGTCGAGTTCTAATGGTGTTTTTTTTTGTTGTATATGCTTTAAGGTGGAGTTTTGTTATTAGACTAAGTTACCGCAAAAGAAAAAAAACAAAAACCTTCGTAATGAAAGTGTTTTTGTACTGCTTCTAAGTACGTTAATGTCTACCTCAAGCTTCTTGTCAAGGAAACCAAAAGGCTGGTTCTAATCTTTTTTATGATTTTGTTTTTCTGTTTGTTGGTTGAATGGTTTATTGAGATTTGGTCATTTTTTGATAAATTTGGAAGCCGTTTTCGGGTGAGGTTGCAGGTAAGCTCATGGCAGTTGGTAAGCTCTCAAGAGATGGAAGATGGTGATATATAGTGTTTGAGGTTGCAGGTAATATTAGGTTTAGTTATTAAAACTGATATTAGTTTTAATAGAATTTTGAGTCATGTGTTAGTGTTTCTCTACCATTGTTCATTCTGGCTTGAGCAGTTCATTTAAAAATATAGGTTATTTACTGGAACACAAACTCTTTCATTGATTACTCTCGGTTTATTGATTTAATACCATTCTTGATTTTGATAGTGAATGTCCTTTTGATATTTCATTTCCTTAGTAGCAGCAGATATGCTTACTTTTGTTGGTCCCTTACTTATTGAACATATGGAAGTTAGAATTGAGGACTACATGCATCTCAAGTTTGAGTACAATAAAAGCAAGTACACGAATTAATTTTATAATTTTCCGCTGTAGTAATAAACAAAATCGAAAACAACAAGTGATTGCACTATGGTATAAATGCAGGTATCACCTAAAAGATGTCATCCTTGGATTTTTTTTTTCTTTTGGTGAGAATCAAGATAGGGATGGCAAGAATCAACGGGCCCTGAGCTTATACTCACGTCGAGACAGATTCACTAGCCAAATTTGAGTTAATGGATTATGACCCAGTTAGAGGTATATGCCCCATCATATGTTTTAGTCGGTTTGGTCTGTTCTGGTTTGGTCTGTTCTGAACTGAATTAAGTAGTTAGCTTTGAATTGATTTTTTTTTTTCTTTTGAAATGTTTGGTTCGGTTCACATAAAATATATTGTAGCCAAAAGTGAAACCGATTCTTTTGATTTTGCTTGTAATCTTAGTTTATATACGATGATTTTGGTACATAATATTTCGCTTAACAAACTTTGGTTTAGACAAATAATTGATCTACATCATATAAGACATTTGTTCCCTCAAAAGGCCACTAGATGGCAAACAACCTCTTCAAAAATGCTAGGCACACATTGGTTTGATATCAAAATGCCACTTGATGCCAAACAACTTCTTCAAAAATGCTAGGCACACATTTGTTTGATGTAATAATGATTTTAAACAATGTGATTTATTACATATTATATTTCTACTAAATAAAAAAATTATCCAAACAATATCCTGCAACATAGCGCAAAACTAAACACATATACTGTCGTAAGATCCACTATGTTAATCATAAAAAGAAAAAAAAAAAACAAAGCTTCCTATTACTTGAAAAATCTGAGTGAGTATTGAGAAAAAGAATCCTCTTAGCTTAACAAAACAACTCTATTTTGTAATCAAGTTATCTATCAGCTCGGTTCGTTGTTTCTACTGGTATTTCATGGTTCTTTATATTTTTCTTTTTATTTACAAAAATATATTTTTGCGAATTCCCACGTTCATTACACAAAATAAAAATAAAAATGGTTTTTGTCTAAAAAAATTAATGCAACAAATAATAACGAAAAAAATTACCATTGAATACAATCAAATACTTTATTAATTACGAAATTTGATTCCAAATAACATAATACAAATTATTTATAAATATGCAAAACAAAAAGATTTATAGAATAAAAGTAAATAAAAAAACATTCCCGCGCGACGTAGCGGATAATAACCTAATTAGAAAATAAAAATAAATGCGTAGGAAATAGTGAACTGTACACAAACGAGTGTAATGATGGGTGAGAGTGGAGAGAGTGCCAAGAATGAATGCAAAGTTTCAAATATCTTCCTTTTTACACACACCTATTTAATAAAATAAAAATGAAAATACTTTATCTTTTTCTAAATATCTTTTCTTTATTCGATTTAAAAATAGAAATTATTCCCAAAAAAAATAAACGTAACTTTACAAAGATTGTTAAAGCTTAGGCATTATATAAGATTGCTTACGGATTTGAGTCTTGCTAGTTTTTTTTCGTTGGTTTGATAATTTGATTGATGTGGAGAGACCACACAATATGTAGCATTGTAACTTGTAAGAAGAGACTCAAATATTCAAGGACCAACTGTGATACATGATCCATTTGACGTTATTGGTACAAAAGAAAGCTTCGTTCTGAGAGCCTCAAACTCATCACTTTCTCTCTCAACACTCGTCAACCAAACCGCTAGACATCGGTCCATCAACTCCTTACCACAAGACCAAGCTGAGTTTCCTTTCAGAATCCTTGCCCTATCGAACCGTAAGATATTGGAGAGGTTTGAATCAGATGGTTGGTCAGAGAATGCGATCATGGTTGCTTTAATGGCTTCGCACCATATAGGACGTCCAACGTTCAAGAATTCCTGAAGTGCCGTCACGGGAAGATTTACGCTCCCCAATTCTGATTCGTTGCGTCCGCCTTTTCCATGATAATCTGATCCTCCTAGTTTCAGCAGACTGTACGTATCAGCCAACTCGCTAAACACTGTTCAATCAACATTCAAATTCAGTGAACCCAAATAGATAGATATATCGAGAGAGAGCGAGGGAGGAGACCTTCTAGCTTGCCGTCGCTCCTATAAACCTCGACCCCATGAAGTCCAGCATCTTTCAATCTCCTGATAACACCGACATGATTCTTCAATGCCCAGGGATGTGCAAGCACAGCTACACCACCGGTTTTGCAAATAAGTTTTACTGCTTCCTCGGCCATAGGCTCACTCCCTCTGCAAAAAACAGTATGATACTGATAGTGATAGGTTTTAAACCGGTACAAACAAACTACACCTATGAGTCTCTAAGAATGCCTAAAGCAAGATCCAAGAGCAATCCAGAATACCCCAAGCTCTTACTGCCTAAACTTTATCCCAGCATGTTAGATCTCTAGTTGACCAATTCTAATATAGTTGATAAACTGTTGAAATCCACTACAATGCTCCTGGAAGGGAGTAGCATATGGTTTATAAAAAACAGTTAAAATCCACAAGCGAAGAAGCAGAACTTACGTGGCATAAGCAGGTCCACCATCATGTAGATATTTAGTGAAAGCTTGTCTCAAATTCTCCACGTATCCTGCTTCAAGAAGAGCTCTGGCAACATGCATCCTGCCGGGAGCAACATCCTTGCCTGCAATCCTGGTGACATGTTCCCATGTAAGAGGTATCTTGAGCTTATTCAGTTTCAAGACCATTTCTCTGCCACGGACAAAACGCCCATCCCTTATCTTCACCAAGAAATCTTCCAACTCGTCGTACATAGCTGGACCCGAAGTGCCATAGTAAGCAAGTATATGCACTGGCTCCTCAGAACCAGAGTCTCTGGAATTTGGCAATTAAATCTCTCATATATACTTTTGTTGGAATGTTAAAATGGACTAAATTATGATTCAGAACAAAGGAAGTCAGGGCAATATGAAACAAGCTCAAAAAGACACACCTCAAACCAAATAATGTGCTGATCTCAATACCGGGAATGATCTTCACACCGAATCTACGTCCTGCTTCGACTGCTTCTGGGATACCAGCCATAGTATCATGATCCGTTAGCGAAAGAACTTTCACCTGCTTTTTTGAAAAACATTGAGAAGCAATCAAAATTCTCAAATATCATTCCTAAGGAATCACCAAAGACAACCAAATACAAAGTAGCAAAGCTGACCCACTAAAACAGAGCTACAAAGAGCTATAATCTTTATGGTCAAAAATCTACCTTACAAAAACCATTTAGTGCATCGAATAGGTTGTGATGCACAAACACTAATCAGAATAATAGCTGGTCTTAACATCTTCTATCCTCAATTTAATTCAGATCTTCTCTCTTCTTATTCAATTTTTTTTATAAAAAAAAAAAAAAAAAAAAAAAAAAAAGCTGAAACTAACCCCATTGTGATGAGCCCTCTCGACGAGCTTCCAAGGGGATAGAAACCCATCGCTGCGATTTGAATGAGAGTGAAGCTCGAACACCAATTTGTCTCCACATCTCAAAGAGCCACTATTGATGGTAACGGCAAAGTCATCAGAGGAAGAGGAGAGAGATGTGGAAGAAGAACCTACGAAGAGCCAATCGCAGACCGATTTGAAAGCCTCTGTTTGATCAGTGTTCATCTTCTTCTTGCTACCACTACCACGCTTCTTCTTCTTCTTCTTCGCCCCCCTTTTCTTTTCGTCACCCATGGTTGGAGCCGATTGTCGGGACTAGGAGGATGGGTTTTAGAAGCGCCGGAAGGTCTTATTACCGTCGGAGAAGATGGAAGAGAGTGGGCCAATTAAATAACCATGGATCGGGTCTAATATTAGATTTGTTCAAATTTGGTTCAATCAAACCGAATTAATTAGTTTTCGGTTTATTGATTGGTTCAATTGCAAATGTAGCAATATTATATTTTGTTTTCAATGTTTCTTTTTTAAATTATCACTTTTTTTAAATTATCACTTGAATATCTTATTATACAAAATTTAACGGGCAATTGTCGAAAATATCACTAAAACAGGTTTTTATTTCAAAAATATTACAAAGTAATTTTTTTTTTTAAATATCACTAAAATATATATTTTTTTCCAAAAATACCACATAATTGAACTAAAATTATAATATTAAAAATTAATTACGAAATTCTAAATACTAAACGCTTCCCCTAAAACTAAATGTTTCAACCCAAACTTTAAAAAAAAATTCTACATCTTCAAAAATCAATTTTTGTGTTTGAGATAATTTTGAAAAAAAACTTTATGATATTTTTAGAAAAAAACTACTAAAATGTGATGTTTTTAAAAAAAATTATTTTAGTGGTATTTAAAGGAATTTTTCAAACTAACTTATAGTTTTTTTCTTTTGTTTTTTAAAGAACAAAAATAGCTAAGAGTATTCCATATTTTTCTCTTTATTTAGTTATTCTCGATTCAAGTATGTACTGAAGAAGACAACTGAAGCACCGACCGACAGACACAAGTTTTGGATCTCAAATTGTGTCTAGTTTCCAACAATTTGAAGAGGTAAGTCCCATTTTGGGTTTTGATTTTGAATATAGATGTCTTTGTTCTACTTGTATTGTTGTCAAAATGTATGATTTTGTTTACGCTATTACTGGAATTTGTAGAATAAAATATATAGATCTCTTTGAGATCTCTTGCCATCGTTAGGGCTTTAGGCATAAGAACGAACATTCGGAAATTGGAAAAATTTCCTGGAATGGGATGGTTTAGGAACTTTGAGAGGTTAATGAGATATGATATATTAGAGTAGAAAGGTTCTGTTCTAAAGTAGTTGGATAAAGTGGGAGCTTTGGTTTAGTTGAAGCTTGGCGCTGCTAAGTTGTGTCTATGTTAAACTGAATTTTATGTTTTTCTCTTAACAAAAGCTGGCCCTTTGTTTCTCGTTTGTCAGTTAAGTGGATAAAATATGTGATAGAGAACCTGCTTGAGAAATTTATGGACCCGTACCACTGGATTTGGAGTGTAAAGATAGATTCTTTGCCATCATAAGGCTTTGTGCCTACGAACAAAAAATCGAAATATGGGAAAAAGGAGTTCTAAGGGTGGATAGGTTTAGTTAGGAACTTAAGAGGTTAATGTCCTGATGAGATATGATATGTTTGGAATGAAGAAGATGGGAGATTTCAAAGGTTTTGTTCTCAATAGCTGGATAAAGTGGCTCTGCTTAAGTTATGTTTATGTTAAACTGATTTTTTTATGTTTTTGTCTTAACAAAGGTATGATCCTGAGTGTGTAATGATATACAAGTTTTTGTGTTTTACTCTTTGCAGGATCTAAAATAGGTCCAAGTTTCTCACCCAACTGGAGAAAAGAAGAGGTTTAATATAAGAGTTACTAGAAAATTTTTCGTCTTTTGTGTTTTCACGAACAAGGCGATGATGCGGTACAAAGAGGTATGTATAACTTGCCTTAACCTAAATTTAAGTCTGTTTTTCTATTTCTGATTTCAAGTTTGCTTTTTCTTCACTGAAACTTGTCATGTTCTTCAGTTAAGTTATTTTTCTCTCTTTTGAACTTATTTTTTGTGTCTGCATGAATCAGGAGAAAGAGGTTAAAAAGGAAGCTTTCAGGAAGTATCTGGAGTCAAGTGGAGTTCTTGATTCACTCACCAAAGGTATAATTTCTATTTCCGTTGTAAATTGTTTTTATTCTTTAATCGAATAATTTGACCTGTTCTTGCAAAATAACTTGCTTTGTACTCTTTTGTATGTTTTGCAACGCGATGGGGGTGGGTTTTGAATGTAGTTCTCGTTTCTCTATATGAGCAGAATGACAAGCCTTCCTCTGCTCTAGAGTAAGTCTCTGATTTCTCTATACGAGTAAAATGACAAGCCTTCTCGCATGGGGCTTTTGAATGTATACTTCTGTTCTGTCTATATCTCTGTGGTTTTCTTCTTCAGATTCATTCAACAAAAGCTAGGTGGTCCATCTGTTTCTGAGTATGAGAAGCTTCAAGCTGAGAAGTCTGATCTGCAAATAAAGTACAATGAGCTTTTGGCTAAACATCAAGAAACCCTGAGAGAGGTATTGATTGTTCAATAATCTTTATAGTTGTTGACTACATATTATTAGTTTTGTCATAAAACAAAACAAAAGTGTGTAAATCTGTTTGTGGCTTATTCAGTATATGATTAACGTTTGCAGTTAGGTGAGGTGAAGAACTTGCATTCACGAAACTCTTCCAAAGATGATGCAGACGAACCTGAGACCCGTGAAGACCAACCCACGACTCTTGTCACTCCTCAACACTAATTTTTTTCCTTCTTGGTTGTACATGTAATTCCCTTTTCTTCCATCTCCATCAATGCCATTTCGGTTTCCATTTACGGCAGCAGAAGAAGAAGAAAACAAAACGAAGAAAACAAAACCACGCATACATGAGCTTTCAGGGCATAATGACCATTTCTTTGTTTGAGTCTCCAAACTTTTAAGTGTTGTTAGTTTTGAAATGTGTAGAATGTTATTAGAAATGACTAATATTCAAATATTAGTTTAAAATTCAATTAAAATGATTTGTAATTTGACTAATACTAGTTATTAATCCGCGGTACACCGCGGACCTATTTTTTAAAAAATTATTTAAATTAAAACAAATTTAGATTATATGTTGTGTTCGTTTTTTTAATATTAGAATTATTGTGGACTTTTTTTTTATTTTTTTGTAATGATTAGTCATAAAAAATGATATGTCACCATTTTGAAATCTAGAGAATGTGGCAAATTCTATATTATTTCATACAATATGTTACTACTATTGAATTTGTAATTTTCAACTAATTTGGTTGAAATGGGAAAATATGAAAAAGTTTAATCCGAATTTGTAATTGGATTCTTACACATTTCTCGTTTTTTGTGTTGATATTATATTTGTCGAAGTCCATTTAGTATTGTGAAGCCCAAAACATCAGAAAATATTCAGAGAAACCAAATAAAAAAAAAACACTTTTTTTCTATGTTAAGTTTCTTAATCTTTTTGCCGACAAACAATAAAAAAAGTTTCTTAATCTTTTCATCTACTGATCTACCTGGGCGATTCAAACGAAATTTATCTGACTAAGATCTTCGATTTACAATCAGAGGTTTATTGACGGCGATAAGGTATTCCCTATTCGAATTTGCAATTTATACATAATTTGATTTTCTACCGAGATGAGATTTCAGATTTTGTTTGCCATATGTATCATTTGCAAATTCGTGTTAATAAAATTCGATTATGTGTATCATAATCCTGCAATTTCATGTTTCTAAATAGGCTTCTAGGTAATTTGTCTATGTTTGTCCGAATCGATCTCGCATCATCACCGTGTGGTTTACATGTCGATATTGTTTAGGTATGCATCGTAGAATATGAGTCTGATCAAGTTCGTTTACTTTGATTTGAAGGATTGATTGCGGTTCAAGTTTGTGGAGAGCAGATAAGATATTTATCCCAATCGAAATCTCTCACTAATCAATTTTGTTTTCTATTTCTATTTGGCTTCTATTCACCAAACCTAAATTGTTTTTTTCCAGTTTTTTTTACTGGGTGAGCCTGATGAACAAACTTCTCTAAATTTGGGGTCAATCTTATTCTATACAGTAAGTGAGAATAAGATTTGGGGCCAATCTTATTCTATCTTGTAAAAATGATTTGTGGGACGAAATTGTCCACTGGCATGTGTTAGAAAAAATGTCTCTATGAATCTCCATTCACCAACAGCTAGATGGTTCACGTAACGTGTAACCAAGTCCTTTCTGATGGATGCATGGATTTTCATTCCCTGAAATGTTTAAAATAGAGAAGCATAAGATTCATGCAAAGAATAAAATATAAACTATATAAATTACTTACAGTTTAATCAGCCAAAATCAATTCTAGGGGTTCTGTTGTACGCCACTTATGCAGGACCTTAACTTGAACTCTCCAAGCTGTTTTATACGGTCGGATATCTCTCAAGAAAGCAAATGATGCAGCCATATCTCTCGATTAGTGGTTGTTTACGCGGTTGTAGGTTTCAGTTGTGGATGTTGGTATGTTTTGTTTGTGAAAATAGTATTTATAGATTCCAATATGCTTGATGACCAAGGAACTTACATGTACTCATTCAAAGCGAGATTACAATAATCGTTGTGTTAAAGTAAGATGATTTTGTCCTTTAATATTAGTTTCCAAATAATATATAGAGAGAATTAAATGTTTGTTTTGGTGGTAAGTAAGAAGAATGTTTGGGAATATGAATTAAGTGGGCTGATATTATTGCATCCGATTTGATGAAATGAATTAAAGCGACCGATATTAATGCATTCGCTTTTAGGAATATAGGGGAATATGAATTAAGTGGGCTGATATTATATATAGATTCGCTAATACTAAATTAAATATACCGATTTAATGCATTCACTTTTAGGAATATAAGTTGTAAATCGACTGAATCAGTGAGAGATTATGGTAATAAAATTTAATTGTAATGGTCGATTTCTCTAATTGAAGTAATTTATTGCTTTGAATTTGTTAGGGACCAATATTGCAAATAGATTGCAAACTAATATTGTAAATAAGTTAGACTAAAAGGGTAGAAACAAAAATGTACTTAAAAAATGTATATATAGATGAATAATGTGAATATCAGATGTTTTGTAATTATATTTGTTCAGCCTCCTGGTGAGGAGTTATATTTTCCTTTGTTTGGCTTAGAACTATTACAGAATAAGACATTTTGTTAGATTTTTCCTTTGTTTGGCTTAGAATTGTTACAAGTTTTGAAGAATAAATTTTTGTTTGCAATTTGCAGTTAGATGTGTCTGGCTCCATTAACATGTGACCTGTGATCGAAAAGGATTCTAATTCCTTTTTTTTTATGAGAGAATTCGTCTTTGTCATTCTTCATAACGGTAGAAATTCATCAAAATATATTTTATATAATTGATTAAAATAATTCTTTTCAAATTAATAACCAATAAAAAAATAAAAATGGATTGTCATTAATTAGATACATTATAAAAAAGAAAATTTGTAGCTAATCTGTGGCTAATTAATTTTAGCAAATTTTAGAAACTTCGTAGCTAGTCTATCGCTAATCAATATGTGGATGTTGGTAAAAAAAAATTTAAGTTGTTCTAAATTGAAGAAAAAAATGAAAAATATGTTAATATACAATAAAATATAAACCATCGATAGTCGAGGAGATAAGAAAAAATTAACCAAACAAATCTAATTTAATTTTTTTTCGGATTACCCTAAAAAATAATTTACTACTTTTAGAATTTTATTATATATATATACACAAGTGTGTGTGTGTGTGTGTGTGTGTTTACATGCAAACTTTTTAGTTTAAAACAATAAAACGTATCTCCAACACAAAAACCACAATGTCATTTTCCAAATTTGCTGTCTTTTGTATCGTTTTTGTTTCCCTCGCTAGCCTTTATGAATGTATGTTATATATATATATGGTTTATTGTTTATCATCATGGCCACTTCTATAACCACAATTGAGAATAGAGGAATTTCTCAAAATAACACAGTTTATTTTTTTTTTCCAAAACTGCAATACTTAACTTTTTTTTCCAAAAATACCATAAAATATTTCTTTTTCAAAAATATCACAAACACAAAACATTGATTTTTCATTGGGTAGAATTTTTTTTAGGTTTAGTTTGACAAATTTAGATTGAGGGTATATTAGGGGGTAGGGTTTTGTGTTTAGGATTTAAGGATTAGTTTTTGATAGAAACAAATTAGTTCAATTTTTTGGTATTTGTAGAAAAAAATACATTTTTGTGGTATTTTTGGAAAAAAAATTAAAAATGGTATTTTTTGGAAAAAAACTAATTTTAGTGGTAAGTGCCCAATTGAATACTTCATAATTTTTTCAAATGATTTTTCTATATATAGGTAATTTCTTCAAAGACTTTACTAGTCCACCTTTGAAAGACCTGTGCTATCTAACAAGAAATAAAGAGTACTGCTGCCGAGATCTTACTTTTCAAGCGACGTATAGGTGTCATAGCACCTTAAAAGAATGTAGGAATAATATCAATAAAAATAATTGTAATCCTTTTGCAAAAAAGAACTAAGAAATTTGACAAATATTAACATGTACCAAATATATTCATATGTTTACTCATAACACAAGTTGTAAATTCTTATTTTAATTCACTGTTTACGATTATGTAATGCTTGACCAAAAAATATATATCTATATATATATGTAATGCAAAATGAAAGCCTTATTTTTCTTCTTTTTATGTGGTATGTGTTTTTTAAACTAATTAGGTTGACCGAAAATTAATACATAGTGTATTTTTCTATTTCAATATTTGTTTACGTGACTTGGAATTGTTTATTCAAATGCGGATCGAGATCACTCAATTTAGAAGTTACTTTTGTAAACTCTTCTTATCGTACTTGAGGTACTAAGTACTATTTTAATTAAGGTGTAGATAAAAAAAAATGTTGTAAATCAAGATTGTATTTTCATCATAATATTAGTTAACAAGATCCTCGTTTTCACAGACGCGGTATCAGTTTGAGAGCTCTACTTTGAATGAATTAGTAGCCATTACTCCTAATCGATTTCGGCACCACACACATTTCAGGTTCAGCGAATATTGACATAGAAATGCCTGCTCATGAGAATGGCGCTCCTGAGGATGATGAGAATGGCTTCACTAAGGATTATGAGAATGAGTTCGCTGAAGATTATGAGAAGTGCTTCGCTAAGGATGATGACTCTTATGTGAAGAGCTTCGTTGAAGATGAGGATGATGACAACGTCTCAATGGACGTTGTCATCAACTAAGATTTCTATGAAAAAGAAGCATATAAGTAATGACAGTATATGGGTTCACTCCTAGGGGTGAACCTCTTTATTCATCTCTAGGGATGAACCTATTTATTCGCCCTCTTATAAAATAAGAAAAAAAAAATTGTATACATTATTGTAAAATAAAAAATTCAAACTGCTCTTTAATAAACCAAACCGATATATAATTCCGTTCTAATTGTAAAATCTAAATCCTAATCACCTAATTTATAAACCCAAATCGATATATAATTTTGTTTTAATTGTAAAATATAAACCCTACCTCATTTGTAAACCCAAAACGATATATAATTCCGTTCTAATTGTAAAATCTAAACTCTAACCACCTCATTTGTAAACCCAAACCGAGATATAATTTCGTTCTAATTGTAAAACCTAAACTCTAACCACCTTATTTGTACACCCAAACCGACATATATAATTTTGTTTTAATTGTAAAATCTAAACCCTAATCAGCTCATTTGTAAATCCAAACCGACATATAATTTTGTTTTAATTGTAAAATATAAACTCTAATCATCCCTAGTGGTGAACCTCTTTATTGACCCCCTTATAAAATAAGAAAAAAAATTGTTTACATTATTGTAAAATAAAAAATTCAAACCGCTCTTTAATAAACCAAACCGATATATAATTCTGTTCTAATTATAAAATCTAAATCGTAACCACCTAATTTATAAACCCAAATTTATATGTAATTTTGTTTTAATTATAAAATATAAACCCTACCTCATTTGTAAACCCAAACTGATATATAATTCCGTTCTAATTGTAAAATCTAAACTCTAACTACCTCATTTATAAACCCAAACTGAGATATAATTCCGTTCTAATTGTAAAATCTAAACTCTAACCACCTCATTTATAAACCCAAACTGAGATATAATTTTGTTCTAATTGTAAAATCTAAACTCTAACCACCTTATTTGTAAACCCAAAACAACATATATATTTTTGTTTTAATTGTAAAATCTAAAACCTAATCAGCTCATTTGTAAATCCAAATCGACATATAATTTTGTTTTAATTATAAAATCTAAACTCTAATCAGCTCATTTGTAAACTCAAACCGACACATAATTTTGTTCTAATTGTGAAATCTAAACCCTAATTTTCATTTATAAATCCAAACTGATATATAACCTCGTTTAATTGTAAAATCTTAACCAAACCAATTATTAACTTTCTTTAATTAAAAAGTATACAAATTTTGCTTTGCTTTTAATTTAGTTTTGATTTATTTTTAAATGAAATATAATATAGAAGATTCTGATTGGTTGTTTTACCGTATTTATATAATACGGTAAAACAATACAGCTTTGTTAGCATGCAATGATTATATATACTAGATTAAATCCCACTTATTTGTGGTTTATGCTATAAAACTTTTAAACTCATTAAATATATCAAATATAAAATTTGAAAATTAAGTTAAGTCATCCATATAATTATATAAAACGTTAGATATTTGCAATGTTCAAGTATGGTTTAAGATCATCTTGAAATTTTAATGCTTTACCTTGTAAATTGCTCTGATGCTGAAAAATAATTTGACTTTGATGAACTTGAGCAACTTAATCTGCTAATTTCAAGTGAAAAAAAACTATCAAATTCTTTAACTATTTTGCTACTACCATTTATATAATACGGTAAAACAATACAGCTTTGTTAGCATGCAATGATTATATATACTAGATTAAATCCCACTTATTTGTGGTTTATGCTATAAAACTTTTAAACTCATTAAATATATCAAATATAAAATTTGAAAATTAAGTTAAGTCATCCATATAATTATATAGAATAATATTGAATATGCTATTAAATCATTCACCGATCGAAAAACTTAAGTTTGATTCTCTTATTTCTTTTTATTATGTTAATTACTAATTTTAACACATCAAATTTTGTATACTTTAATCATTTTTCTCTATAAATTTATTTTTACTATTTGTTTATAACAAATTATAATTACAATTAAATTGGACATATTTTGTTATTAATTACACATATTTTCCTATTAAAGTTAGTAATTGAATAGATAACTTTCCTATTACATTAAGCCATATAATATAGATTACTTTTTGGTTTTATATACTTTTTAAAAATATGACTTCCATTCTTTTTATTTTTTAGATCTTTTTAATTTTTAGATAAAATTTTGTTTTCACATGGGTCAAAAATTCAAAACTATTATCGATATAGTCACATGGCGACGCCATGATGGCGTGATTATATGGATTAGTAACTTTGAAAAGGTTTATCTTATTATATAAACTTGGGTTTTGAAAATTAGTCATTAACAAGATTATGACATGTGTCAAGTTATCAATTTCAGATTTTGACATGTGTAAAAGTTACTATTTAATAAGAAGAATTTGATTACAACAAAAATAAAATATTTTATATTTAAAAAATATTAATAATATAAAAAGATAATTATCAAAAATTATAAAATTTATTAAAAAACAGTTTTTAATAATTATAAGGATATTATGTATATATATATATTTTATAAAATTCGAAATTGTAATATTATTTACTTATTTTTAATTTTAAGTTACTAATTCTACAAAAAAATAGAAAAAGTGATTAAGGAAAATATACAGTTAATTTTTAATTCTAAATTTTGTAAATACTCACCTCTATATTAACATAAATCGTCTCATATTTAAATAATTTATTCAAAAACACTGCTTTCAACTTTGTTTAATTGAGATTTTTTTTAATGGGAAGGTAAATTTTTCTTATTTTTTAAAACCAAAATTTTCTTACACTTTCTCCTTTTTCAGTTGGGAATAGGTAAGATTAATATGTTGACAAAAAAAAAAAGATTAATATATGCGTCTTCTTATCCTAATACTGTATTTTAACTAAATTCTACACAAAATATATAGAAAAAGGGATTAAGGAAAATATACAGTTAATTTTTAATTCTAAATTTTTTAAATATTCACTTTTATTAATATAGATCATCTCATATTTAAATAATTTATTCAAAAACACTGCTTTCAACTTTGTTTAATTGAGAAATGTTTTTAATGGGAAGGTAAATTTTTCTTAATTTTTTAAACCAAAATTTTCTTATACTTTTTCCTTTTTTCAGTTGGGAATATGTAAGATTAATATGTTGACAACAAAAAAGATTAATATATGCGTCTTCTTTTCCTAATATTGTATTTTAAAATTTATTGTAGTATTTTTAAATTGTTTTATTTAATTTATATTTCCTACTTTGAATTATTTGAGATTCATATATTACTACGCTTATTATTTTCTATTGTTTATTTAATTATGTCAAATTGGTTTTCTTCTAATTTTTCAACCTTGATTGGTTGGTCATAAACTCTTCTTTATTTTGCAACCATAATTGTTACCATTATTCATTTAATCCCAAAAGAAGATAACGAGTAGAAGCTCATCAACCTAATGGATGGATAAAATAGGTTAATCAAACACAAGCTTATAACAAACATAGATAGATAGATTGGAAAACATAAATCATTGTTGATAGATCCATAGGAGCTCAAAGACTAGGACACCCTGGTTTGCAGAAAGGTTTAAAATAATTGATTTTGGCTACATATATCACCAAAATGCACTTAATTTTTCGGTCAAGGGTCATGAGAGAATTTCATGATGGGTGACATCCTGAAATTGATTGTCAAAACTGTGCGAGTGAGGAAAAAACACAGGAAAATATCATTTGTTAATTTGTAGGATCGGTAAACAATTTTTTAAAGCCTCCCAGACATAACAAACCGGCCATCAAATATTGGTGGGTTCATGAGCCGAGAATAGTTGTAGGGCCCACTTAGGAAGGTGAGCACATGGACTGAGAGTGGACTGACATGGACTCACTAAGCAAGGTGGCGGTTGAGGCGTTACAGAGACAGATGCTACATCATGGTGTGTCAAAGACACTTCCACGAATATATTGGAAAATTTAACATTAGTTACTATCAAAAAATTTGTGTGATGTTAGAAAAAAGGTGTTTACTTTCATTGGTTGTCAGAGCAAATCATTTTGAGATAGCAAAAAGAAGTGAACATGTTCTCTCCACACAGGAGGAGGGCATAGCCGATGTTCACTCTATGGTGTAGAAGGTTGGACACAAGATTATCTTCCCAAGGGAGGAAGGTGGAGGAGGTTTGACGAAATGTTATCTCCCCAAGTGAGGAAGGTGGAGGAGGTAAGACGCAATGTTATCTCCCCAAGGAAGGAAGGCAGAAGCAAGTTTCTTTCCATGGTGGAGGAGGTTGGTGTAACAACCCGTCCCGTGGACCCCACTAGCCTCATTGCTAGCTTTGCCCCCATAGGCCCCAAGCTGGCTCTGCAGGGCATCGATCCTAACCCCTCACTGTGGACAGAAACTATTCATCCAAATCTACCAGTAGGTTATTGGTGCGCCAGGCGTTCCTCGAACCATGATCCCCACCCTCGAACCAATTTTAGTAATTAAAAAACTATGCATATGTAAAAGTAAAATGGTTGGCTTAATGTGTTTATATAGACATTTTCTAGGTGGTGATAAAGAATATATTTGTAACAGAGAATATATTTAGATATAAAAAATGCACTTTTAATAGTAACATACATAAAAGATTTGTAAATAGATATAAATCAGAGTATTATAACAAAACAAAATTTATAAATAACATACAACAAATTTTAATATATTTTTATTAAACTTAATTTAATTTATAACTCTTTAAACCCGCACATCGGGTGGGTCCTCATCTAGTATAATATAAAATACGTTTATGGAAAGTTATGATAATTAATGTAACCATTTCCTTATCCCTTTACACGGCGTATTAAGTTGCCGCCAAAATCAACCTAATTTACCTTTCTCATTTCGCCGGCGCACTCGTCGATGGTGGGAATGGAATCGCCGACACAGACGGCGGAGCAAATAGAGTCAATGACTGAGTTTCTAGTGAAGCACTATTCGGATCAGCTCCGCGACATCTCTCTATCTCCCGATCCAAAACTTCACTACCCTCTCTTCATCGAGTACGCTTTCACTTCTCCTCCCTCCCTTTTAATTAATCTTTCCATGATTCGTCTTTCACCTCACACAACACACACAATATCTTTAGATTCGCAGAACTCGTTGACGATGATCCCTCTCTATCGCGTCTCGTTTTCTCCAATCCTGAACAGTATCTTCGTCAATTCGACGAATCTGCCATTTTAGCTCACGTATGTGCTCAACTCAACTCAATCCTGATGATTAAGTTTGCTTTCGAATTTTTTCTTTTTCTTTTTAACTCTTACGAATTTTTAGAAAATTGCGTTGGAGCATATGAAGAAATTTGAGAACAAGATTGGGATTGAGAAGAGATTTATACATGTTCGTATCGACACTAGTGGATCTCCTCTAGAACGAAGCTCTGGTATGTGTGTGTGTGTCTCTCTCTCTCTCTCTCTCTCTTATTTTGTTCTATTGGGATTGAGAAGAGATTTATTTGTTTATTTCTGATTATTGGGATTTTCCCACAGAGACTTTCCCAAGTATTGGCCGAGTTAGAGTAAAGCACCGTGGGATTCTTCTGATGTTGAAAGGCACGGTGATTCGCTCCGGGGCTGTCAAAATGTATGAAGGCGAAAGGATGTACCGATGCCGTAAATGCAAGTTCATGTATGTTTCTTTTCTTCTTTGTTTATGCATTTGATTGACACCTCTTGTTCTTGTCCCTATGCCTGATTGACTTGCTTCCTTCTTATTATATAGGTTTCCTATTTTCCCTGAGTTGGAATCAATTAACTCAATTGTGAAACCGCCCTTTTGTCCTTCTCAGGTTTGTCATTTTGTACTACTACTTACTACCCTATATGCTCCTTGCAGTAGTACTACATGATATCTCTCTTTTGTTTTGCGAAAACACTCGTCTCTGAAATCGTGTCCCTAGCTTTCATATTCTTCAAAGCAAATCATCTTACAGCTCTACCAAATCTTTTAACTCTTGGTGACAGCGGTCTAAATCTTGTGAAGGCACAAATTTTGATCCTGTAGATGATACAGTAACACGCCATGATTACCAAGAAATCAAAATCCAAGAAAATACTCAGGTTTTGGGTGTTGGGGTTATCCCAAGGTCCATTCTAGTCGTCCTGAAAGATGACCTTGTTGACAATGTTAAAGCTGGAGGTAAAACACCATGGCTTTTGTTTTATTCTATGTATTACATATTCTTAATTCCCAGCCTCTGTGTAAGCATCCATTCTAAAGGTATCAACATAACCGTTCCACCTTCTGATACTTGCTTTTCTCAGTAAGATATCTATTGTTTTCTTTTTATGCAGATGATGTTGTTGTCTCTGGAATCTTGACTTCAAAATGGTCTCATGACTTAAAAGACGTTCGCTGCGACCTTGAACCTATGTTGATTGGTAATCATGTCAGGTATATGGCTTAGCAAATAAGATAAAATCAATCTGTTTTAATCAATTTTATCAAGGAAATCTTTACCAACCATGACACAAAAATGGTATTGGTTTGTTTGCCTCAAAAAATTAACCATTAAGTCGCTCTTAGTTCCCCTTAAAGCAATTTCCCCAAGATTTATTTTGGGTCTTGATGAGATTACATTGTCTCATATTCTGAGTTACTAGAAGGCATTACAATTTCAAAATTATTGACACAATTTCTACCCCCTTTTCACCTGTGAACCCTGCCACTCTCCAGAAGAACTAATGAACTTAAATCAGAAATTGATATATCTTATGAATTGATCGAGAAGTTTAAGAACTTTTGGAGCCACTTCAAAGATACCCCGTTGAAAGGTAAAAACTCACTCCTACTTGGAAATTATTCTGCCTGTTTTGCAATTATTTTGGACAACTAATCCCTTGTCTTGCCATCTATTTTGATCTTATTAGCCAAGTAAGATATGGAAGATCTAAAGTATAATTTGTGCTTAACTCTTTAATATTTGATTAAGTCAGGGAGAAATGCTATCTTACGAGGTATCTGCCCCCAAGTCTTTGGACTCTTCACTGTTAAGCTTGCAGGTATGCTGTATGCATTTTTTTTTTTGTGCCAACATCTTCTCTTATTGAATTTGTCTAGAAACATTATGGTGCGTGTGCATTTGGTAATATGCAGTTTCCTTAACACTCATTGGAGGTGTGCAGCATGTTGATGCTTCTGGGACAAAAGTTCGGGGAGAATCTCACTTGCTTCTTATTGGTGATCCAGGTTGTTGTCAACCACTGAGTATATTTTTCTTCTGTATATGCATGCCCCTACATTTTGGTTGAGTTCCAAAGTTTTCGCCGGAACTAAATTGATTTGGAACTTGAGTTTCGAAAAAAAAAATAAAAGGTCTTCTGTATTCTCTTGTTACTATTTGATTAAAATCTGTATGGAAGTGCACTTTCAAATGAACCACCTTTACGGTGTTAATATCTGCCAGGCACTGGAAAATCTCAGTTCTTGAAGTTTGCTGCAAAACTGAGCAACAGAGCTGTGATCACAACGGGACTAGGAAGCACAAGTGCTGGATTGACTGTAACTGCAGTGAAGGATGGAGGTAAGCACTGCAGTCTTTTGCCTACTTCTTGTGTTGGGTCCTTTGTAACACCTTTTTTTTCCCCTCGTTTAGTCTTATTAATTTGTTTGCAGGAGAGTGGATGTTGGAAGCTGGGGCCCTTGTTCTTGCAGATGGTGGACTCTGCTGTATTGATGAATTTGATAGGTAGTCTCCAGATGACAGAGGGGAGAAACATTTATTATAAGATATTTTGCATTAATCTGTAGTGTTATCTGCTTGAAAAGTTTGATCTTCGATGAACTTAAAGTGTTCTTGTGCTCTTGTGAATCATTAAACTCTTATCACAGACAAGAAACAGTACCTGGTAGAAACTGTTCAACTTAAAATGACAAACACTCTAGGATTTTTTCTGAATTTTTTATATTGCTCTATTTTTCATCGAGTTTGATTATATTGCTTCGTCCTTGGGAGACTTACCAACTGCTAAAGCGTTTTTTTCATTTCTGTCTGGAAGCATGAGAGAGCATGACAGAGCAACCATACATGAAGCAATGGAGCAACAAAGTATTAGCGTTGCGAAGGTAAACTACTCTATATAATTTTCATTTATATTTATTCTCTAGTTACAGCATCAGCTCCATTATTCAAGTTGTACAACTACATCAGCTTATCTCTCTACTGTGTCTTATTTTTTCTTGCTAATTTGAAGGCTGGCCTTGTAACGACTCTTAGTACAAAGACAATCGTCTTTGGTGCTACAAATCCTAAAGGACAATATGATCCTGATCAATGTATCCACTTCAGAAATAGTAGACTTCAAAGTATAGACATGTTTTTGCTTTACATACATACCTACTGTTTTTCAAATTCAAGTTAGTGATATCAATTTGAAAAATGCATACATGTTCTCCGTGAATCATTAGTTTGTCGAGCATTCCTATTTTCCCTCTGCATTTGAATTTTATTTGGTATATTTGAAATTTCTTAACTGAATCTAGCTCTTTCTGTCAATACTGCACTTTCCGGTCCCTTGTTGAGCAGATTTGATATTGTGCTTGTTCTCTTAGATACTAAAAATCCCGAATGGGATGCAGTTGTATCTTCTCACATCCTTGCCGAGGTATGTTCACTTAAAGAATCTCTATTGTGTTGCGTGTTGACCCTTATAAAGCAGAGTTTATGTTTGTGAAAAAAATATAATGTCTTTGATAATTTGATGACATCAACCTAGGTGCAAATAGAGGAAGATAGGTATGTGGATGATCTGACAACTATTTGGCCACTACCGGTGCTTCAAAGGTATCATAGATCATTCAGTAATCTAGAAGCGTTACAATTGTTCCTTGCGTAGAAGTCTGAGATGGCATATGCATTTGATCTTAGCTAATAATACATTCATGGTTGCTATTGAATTCTTATATCCTGTCCTATGCAGATACATTCAGTTTGTGAAAAAAAACTTCAGGCCTGTTCTTTCAAAGGAAGCAGAAGAAATTATTTCAAGTTATTATCGACTCCAAAGAAGATCATCGACACATAATGCAGGTATCTCCTGAGGAATACTCTTTCCTTTCCGCAGATGCTATTTTTGTATTATTAACATGGGGTGTGGGAAGCTGACCATCGTAGAACACTAGAACAGTGTCCAGCTTTGAATCCTCTATTCATATAGAAAATTGCTGTGCAAACACATTCATATTGGAGGTAACCAAGATATAAATGTATCAATTTTAAAGAAAAACATTCACCGATCGAAATGGCTGGAATGAGCTCTTCTGTAGTCTTGTCTAGAATATCTCTAGGTCTCAGGGGTACAGAAAAACCAACTAAAGATAGATTTCGAAGGTGGGGTGAACTTATTTGCATGTAATTTGATTATACTCTGAACTGCAGCTAGAACAACCGTGCGGATGTTGGAAAGCTTGATCCGTCTGGCTCAAGGTATCACTTCGGTTGTAAAGTCTTAATCAATACTCTTACTACAAAACACAGAAGGGAAAAAAGGTATTAATGGTATAATGGTGTCACAGCTCACGCAAGGCTTATGTTCAGAAATGAGGTCACACGATTAGATGCAATAACAGCAATCTTGTGCATTGAATCATCGATGACCATTTCAGCCATCGTAGACAGTATGGGGAATGCACTGCACTCTAATTTCTCCGAAGAACCAGATCATGAATGTATCCTTTTTCAAGCTTACTTAACTTTTGTGCCTACATACATATGTCCAAAGTCTGCTTTAATTAGTTACTTACAGTCGTGACTGGAGCATTTAACACTTGAAGTTTTTGTATTTGTATTCCCTAACATAAAAGCAACAAGCAGACGCAAAGCAAGAGAAGATCATCCTTGAAAAGCTAAGAGGAGACGACATCTATTAGCATTCTGGCTTCGATGAGTAGTGACCCGCAGAGAGAGAGAGAGAGAGAGAGAGAGAGAGAGAGAGAGAGAGAGGTTTGCAGCTGTAATCTCCTTCACATTTCTCCTGCAAGTTTTTTTTTTTATGTATAGAGGGCGTTCTGTGTGATAAGGTAGGTTTTCAGACGGATTCTAAAGCACTAGAGCATTATCAAAATATATATATATATATATATATATATATGCAAACATGATTGGCCTTAACCAATGTCAAAAGAAACATTCTTCTAATTTCATCCAAATAATCGTGAACTCTAAAAATGTAGTTATCTTCAATAATTTTTTATGTTACAAAATCTGTATTAGAAATTTTGAGTACACTCAATACCTAACTAAAAATACATTGAGGGTTTCTTCAAAAAATAAAAACCTTCCAAGTCACCATATTTTTGTAAACTATACATTTTATCTCCAGAAAATGCATTTTAATTATATAAAATCAAGAATAATACACTCACCATCTTCATCAACAGCAAGTTTGTAAAAAGACAAATAATATAATATTAAATCGAAACTCAATGCAACGTGGAATTTAAGTCCATCTTTAGAATTTTGAAACTGACTAAAAATTTGTAGAAAATACAGTACGTATGAACGAGGGTCCTATTGTGTATTATTTTGAGTTAGTATAATTGATTTGAAATTATTTGGAGATAGAGAGTAAAGTTGAGAAAAAGGATGATTTGTACGAATTTTTTTTTTAAAAACACATATAACAATATTTAACGAATTATATTCCTTTGTGTTATACTACATATATAAGCAAACTTACTTTGAAGGGTGTTTGTATTTAACTTCCATATCTGATTTAATCACATGTAAAGAAGGACTTCAACAACATTATTTGCTTTCACAATATTCTTTTGTCCGTTTTTCAAAAAAAAAAAAAAAACTGCATAAAAATTGGAAAGAGATCCAGATTGAACACTGTTTTTGTTTCTTGGGGTCACTATAGCTTAATTTATAATAGAATAAAATTTATCATCCCACCACATCAAAACAGTGACCTTATATCCTAATCAACGAAATTACGAAGACGAGTGTCGTATTAGGGCGATGGTTTGGAACGCTAAGATACTTGGCCATATAATGTGCGTACTTGTTGAACACGGGTTCGAGAACTGCATCTCCAAAATGAGCAACAAGCAATGGTTCGGTGATGCATCTTGCCCACCTTGCATGCTTTATACCAGCTTCCATGTGAAATGATTGGTCCTCATAATTTTCTTCCTCAAGGTCAATTTTGTACGGAACAATATGGTCAAACTTATCAATCTTTTTGATCTCGAAGGAACCTTCCTTCAAGATAATATCCCTCACCTCTTGTTCACTTGGATTGTAGAATGGCATGTTAAACGATTCCATTTCTGATTGCTTCACAAACCCCTACACTCACATTCTCCCAACAGTGTATTAATTGGTACGTAGAGAAGTGTTTAAAAAGAAAAAAAGAAAAAAAGATGGTTAATTAAACTCTCTCGGGCACTATTATCAAGACAACCAAGACTTTTTCTTTCTCCGACGCCGGTAGAGCTTTTGCTCGCCGGCGTCGGACAAAGTCTCCTTCTCTCTGCTTCCCCTCCGTTTCCTTGATGTTTTTGATCTCCTTGCTATCTAGACGTTTATGCTCCGGCTTGCACTTCAACGACTTACTACTCTCTTTTGGAGTTGTTTCCTTCTCGGTTTATAACCGACGTTCTTTTCCCGACCACTGTGCTTTATCTCGTTGTCCAGATCTGGTGGTCGGAGACCTTGTAGACATCCATCTACAACTACCGCCTGTAAGATCTCTAGCCGCCTCAAATCCCGAACAGAGATCTCTGGTTCTGAGTTTCCGGTTATTTCGACTACTCTATTCGCTAACCCCATCAGCTTCTACTCCGACCTGCGGGAGTCGAGATTGTGTCTCGGCGTTTAGCCGAAGAGCCTTTTCTCATGGACCTGCAGAAGATCTTGCTGCTTCCGATTCCCTGAGACGGGGATCGAGCTTAGACGATGGATGCTATATCATTTTCCGAAAGGACAAAACCCATATTTCGATCTTTGTTGCTGTGAGATGTGCCGGTTTATATTCGTTTTCCGGCGAGGCAGTGCTAGGAATTCTAGATCTGGTGGCCGGAGATCAGTATCTTTCCGCGTCAGCTAACTCTCCCCTCCTTCCTCCGCTTTCCCTGGTAGCCGGAGAGATTTGTCCCATCCCTCCTCCGATATCCTTCGATCTAGATGTGAAAAATCTTGAGGGAATGGATCTTTGCCCTGTTGGCTGCTCCGGAGGCCCTTGTTCGGGTCTTCTAGTTCCGGTGTCGCCGTCGCCGGTGACGTCCATGTCTAACCGCAAGTTGTTTTTGCCGTTAACACTGTCTCATTTATGCATCAGAGATATAGATATAATAACCGGTGGTTGTGTCAGTCCTGGCCTCCGACGCGTGTGCTTAACCGCCAACCTCGCCTCAGCCGGCCGCCGTTGTTGTGACGGAAATCTAGGTCATCAAACCTATGGATTAGGGTTGCAATTATTAAATCACTTCTGGGCCAAGTCCAAGAAATTTTCAACTGGACTAGCATATGTTTTGAGCTTAAAGCCAATTTTGCCAATCAAATTAACATCAGCTGAGGCTAGGTCCATCAGTTTTTGGTTATGTACTCTTATTAATTCTGTAAGAATTTTAGATTTAAGGCCCAACTTAAAAATCCAATTCCTTTTATGGATTGAAATTCCTAACTCCTCCTTAGTGGAGAGCACTTTCCTATTAAACTTCTAAAAAAAAAGAGAATGTTGTGTCCATCGAATAAGGAAATTATTATCATGGTCACACATTGACATATTCGAAGATAAGCCTCCCAAAGAGACTTGTTGTCCATGTTTTTATTTGGCGCTTGTGATGCCTAATTCCTCCCTTGAGGAGAGTTCCTTCCTCTTCTATTTCTCAAATGGAAGAGCGTGTGCCTATCTTTTTAGGAAATACTTTAAGAAAGCCCCTCTAAAAGTAGGCATATGGCTTTTACAACTAATTAAGGATTTTGCTTCCTCTCCTCTTCGATTATGTCTTTTGGAAGGCATAGTAATGGTAATTGAAGTTTTGTGCAATACAACACCTTCTCCAAGTGTCTTTTCAGGTTCTTGGTTTTCAAGACTCTCGTCTTGTCCAGCGTGTGACCACCCTTTCCAGGGACCCTTGGTGCACGCACGGAATCCAAACACCGCGTTCATTCTTTTGCAATGTCTGCGGCAATGGTTATCAACGTGGCTAACTATGTGGCAGTGGTCGGTCATCCTTCACCACGAGTGGTCTCACTTTGTGTGGCAACTCTTTACCTTTAGGACTTGTGGTCCTCTTTATGTATCTTGTCACTTTTATGGTTTCAAGTTAAGCTTTAAAGCTTGCTTTATGTACGTTTTAAGAGCGTTGTTTGTAGTTTATTTTGTCCTCCTGTGTAAGGTTATTGGTGTATTTGGCTCCTCTTCAAAGGAAGCTTGTAAACCTTTAATCTAATATAATGGAGTGTTTGATGGAAAAAAAAAAAAAAAAAAAGAAAAAAAGATGGTAATATATACCTCGGATGCTAGATCGTGGAGGCAATCGGATAACAACGACCAAACTTGGAAGCAGTCTTTGGATAAAGTGTTGGAAGCCTTTCTGCCTACGAACGTGAGAACCATATGTCCACTATGCACTATCTCTTCTGAACGTATTTTTAGGAAAACCGAAAAATCATTCTTAAACTGATTCAAATAACTCTTGTAGACATTTGGAGTGTATGGATGTTTAATATGAATGCTTTTTGTGTTGCCCTCAAGCCCGTCTGGAATTTTAGAGAGCCAATGGATACTAAAAGCTGAATGAACAAAATGGAGATACTTTCTTGGGAATAGCCTTGAGTAGAAAGAACCGGGGACTCCCGAGACAAAGCACCTTTCCATTTTTAGCTTCCTTAGGAAAGAAGGAACCGACGTGAAGGTGGTATTGAAATCGTTCTCTGGAAGATCGTTCAAATAACAATAGATTTCTGGTGGGTTTTTACCCATTTGTTGGTACGACTCCATGATCGTGTTGGCTATCGCGGACATGGCCAACAGCGTGTTTTGTCCAGTAGAACAACCCAAGTCTGTTACTTTGATGAAATCAGGAAAACTCATTTTCTCTAGCATTTCTCTTGCGTTTTTTTCCACCACATGTTGTATCTCACAGAAAACACTTCTCTGTAAAACCCCCAACATTATATCATAAATTGTCATACTACTTTAATTAATTTAGAATGAGTTTTAAAGAAGGACCAAGTCATGAACAAAAAAAAAAAAAAAAAAAGAAACTCAGAGCTTATGAATAGAGTTATCTTGTCAATGATAAATTACATATCTATCGGCCTATTGGCATAATTATAAGCAATAAACTCACATGTTACTAGGTTACAAACTTCTTTGTTTACAATCAGAAATGGAAAAGTTTAGTGGTATATATCAAACAAATTAAATCAAGATTTGGTTGAAATTTTGCTAAATTAAAAGTTACCAAAAAAAAATAATTATTGTCAAAACTCTTAGTATATGAATCAAAATATAGTACGTAATTCCTATATCATCACAATTCGTCATAGAGTGTTTATTAAGTACCTGATAATGTGAATTAGTAGCGTAACTGTGTTCTCCTGTTCCTCCTTTCTGTTGGAACTGCAATTTTCTGTAAAATTTGCAGGTTTTGGGACTGATTTTCTGGCAACTTTCCGGCAAAATTCCGGCCAATTGGCTGATCGGAATTGTCTGGTCGATAGTGCAATGGAAAGCTGGTAACGAGTACTACAAGATGGTATACTCATACGTCCAAAACGAAGTTGATTTGAATGAGAAATAAAAGTGTGAAGTGAGCTACTTGGGATGGTTTGGGAAATATCCCACATCGGAAATATGATTGATTTTTCACTCATATATATATATAGTTTAACACTCTTCTAGTTTCAAAAGTGTGTAGAAGGAAGAGGGAAGGTTCCCACACGCGAACCGAACCGAACCGGGCTGAGCACGGATGCGGGACGGGCCGGATGCGGGGCGGGACGGGCCGGATGCGGGGCGGGACGGGCCGGACTCGGGGCGGGCCGGGCCGGGCTGGTCTCGGATGCGGGCTGTGGTCTCTTGGGCTTTAGGGTTTTTGGGCTTTTTGGTTCTTGAGACTGCTGTAGGCCCATTTAATTTTTGGAAAGACTTGGTGTGAACTCCAACCAAACTTGGGCAGCACTCCGAGAATATTCACTGAATATTTTCTTGAGAGCTCCTTCCTTCCACTATATATAGAGGCATAACTTCTCATTATTTTTGACACACAAAAACATAAACACTCCTTCCTCTGAAGATTTCTCTATCCCTCTCCCTTGCTTAGTCCAAGTAAGTTCTTAGTTTAGTAGTCTCTAGAGTATAACGTAGATCTGTTCGCTTGAGTTCTATTACTGGTGTGCTACGGTAATAGTTCGTGATCGGTTGTATCCCGGGATTCATAAAGCACTTACGGCCGATTTATTGAATTAAGAAAAGAGTTATCATATCTTGCCTCTGTGATTTATTTACTGCTTTATATTATGTTGTTGTAATTCGTTTCTGATTTCGTTAATTTAAATATAATTCGCATATTTTCTCAATTCGATTTTTGCGCTCCTAACACTTTCATACTAAGAGCGTCCACCAGTGAATCCCTAACGTATACACAAACTTTATTTAATCAGACAAAATTCAAAATTAGGAAATAGGATTCCAGATTCATAAACACACAATGGTTAGGTTGAGCATTTTAATGAAACCGAATACAAACCAATTTATTCAAACCCGATATGAGACTAATTCTTTTTACTAATCTAAAATCCATGTCAAGATTTCCACCACAAACTTAATCTAAACAACCATACCAAACAATCCACAGTGCCTAGCTCACTAAAAAGAGACCATGATTAAACACATCTTCCCATTATACCTTTTGGGTTTGTTTGTTTTAGTGTATATCAACAAAAAAATTGATTACAATCTCATCTACCCACATTGTAGTTCTAAAGAGAGAACTAACTCCAAAGAAAAAAAAACAAGAAGAAACAGTGGCAGTGGGACAGTTACATAGTTACAAGAAATTAATCATCCCGTTTCAGTTGAAGATCGAAGAAATGAATCATTACCTTGAGGGAGACATGATGCGCACAATATGCGTGTATACAATTTTCTCGATCCAACGTATATGGTTTAAGATTAGAAAATATGGCTTGAACTAGCTGGGATCATACATACTATATATATGCTTAAAAACTTGTAAAAAAAATTCTGGGTCATTTTTTCTGTTTGGTATGTGTTCTCGAAACTATCACTATCACATGCTTAAGAGCCACTTGCATGAAGTAGCACCACACAGATATATATATTTCTCACACTTAACATTATATTTGTATCTATTTTTAATTTTACGACAGCTGAAATCGGAATATAAAAACAAATTTAGCAAACAGGATAACTTATAAATATAAAAAAACGTAATTATTTTGAACTAAGATATATAATTGCCGTGAAGAACCAGGATACTTCACTATAATATCAATCAGAGTGGTTAGGCAATAATATCTTCTAACGTAAGTAATTTTAAAATCCAAAAACTCTTTCTTTTTTTTTATTATTGTATTACAGAAAGAAAGAAAAAAAACAATAAACGGTTTTCCTGTCAATGGGCCATACACTTTAAAATGAGAATCAATTGTGAAGATGTTGGGATAACTATGGTGATTGCTAGAGTTTGAATCGCTTGGTGTCTCCATTGATGAATTTGGGATTTGAGAATATCAAGTCTCCATAAACAAGATATGAATCGGTTCAAAATAAGAAGCAACAAAGTAGTGCAAGAGAAGATGATATCAATATTAAACAATTTTGGAATGGATAATAATAGCTTTTTCATACAAAAAAAGAAGAAGATAATAATAGCTTTAGTTTTCTTGTGTGCTTTATTTTTCCTGTGTGCAAAGGAAGTCATCATCAGCTAGGAGTTGATTTTAAAGAACAAAAATTGCAAATTTGTAAATCCATTAGGAAGTAAAGTTTTTGGTTTGTAAGGTTAGTGTATATTCACTCCCTTATCGTTTTTCGTTAGGATGTTTAGTGTATGTGCTTTCATGTGGTGATGATTTTGCATAAAGCAGCTGTAATTTTGAAATACCAGCTCTTGTATTCGATTTTATAATAACGAATGAAGTTGATGTTTTTAAAGAAAAGAAATTGAGAAGAATGAGAAAACTGAAAAAGAAAATGATAGAGTAAAAAATCCTCTACATATATATTAAGAAAGATTCATTGTTGATGATGTGATAAGCCCACAATTTTTTATTATTATTTTTAATTACTCTACACTTATTTTAACACTTTTATCCTTTCTAATACTAATTATAACTATCCCTATTAAGATATATTTAATGTTCAAACACATTCAATATTCAAATAATATATATTCAATATCAATAGTCATGCTTATTTTACTATTTTTTTAATTTCAAAATATAAGTAAAATAAAATTTAAATTCTTATAAATTAACTTTTAAAATATTCAACTTAAAATTGAAACAAGAAACTCATCCTATAAACAACTAAGTAAATTCTTATATTTTACATTATCATTTTTTAAAAAAGATTAACATCTAATCTGATATATTTAAATACAAAATATCTTCTATTATTTAATGGTTTTAAACCACAAAAGTAATTACTTACAATAAAAATCATTAGAATAAAACTGAATGTACATACTATTTGAATATTTATGATATTTTTTTTGTAGACTATATAATTTTAATAAAACAGAAGTACACAACTTTTAAGTACACAACATTATTTTGTAGATTATATAATTTTAATAAAATCATTGATGGCTTGACGAAGAGGGTATAAACGGTCTTCATCACGATCATGTTCAGTCTCATCAACAAGTGCACCACCTCTAATCAGCGTCCTATGAACATCCCAAGTTCTACCATTCTCAATGTTTCCCACAGTAGATTTCTTGAGTTGATACATGTAAACCAAGATAATGATGGTAATCAAGACAAATGCTCCTCCGACTATACTTGCAATGATTATCCAAATACTCATTTCATTGTCTCTTGGCCTATGTCCAAGCAACCGATTTCCAGGTCTGTAAATGAATTTTACATGTCTTGGAAGTCACGGTATTTTGCCAATGAGCTGGTTGTTTTGGGTTAACCTCAACTAGTTCAGGGAGAGAACTGACTGATGGTGAAAGCATGCCACCTAAAGATAAACCAGAAAGGTTAAGAGATATATCCTGGTGGTTGATGCGGTTGCACTCCGCGCCTTTCCACTAACAGTATGCGAAGGAAGACCGAGTGGACCAGTGAGGTGGATGTGGTTGAAAGCCTTTCGAGACAGCTAGAAATTGCAGAGCCATCATCATTGTACCAAAATTACATGAACAGCATGTATATCTTTAAACTGAGAATCGACCATATTTTGCTGATTAAGTTATGGTCAATTCTCAGTTTAAAGATATACATGCTGTTGGGATGAGATATAGAGATAGCGGCAAATTTCAAAAACATATCTATTTATCAAAATTTGATTAATTCACTATGTTTTATAACAAACTACATTGACGTTACAAATAGATAACACTTTACAAACACATTTTCTTTCAATTTGTTAACTTACAAATTTGTAATTTTTGTATTTTTCTTATATTCAACTTATGTTTTGCTCATATTTTTCTTATTTTTTGCTTACTTTCTGATTATTTATATGTTTTAAACAACTATAACATATTGATAGCTTGAAGTGTAGTCACATTGAAAGTCATTAAAACAACTTAATTTTATTGTCTTTGATAATATATATTTGATATTATTTTATTGAACTGATCAAATTAATACCATTGACTTTAAATTTGAAGATAAAAGAATAACAAATTTTATTTTTGATTTTGGTTCTAATACACATTACAATCAGAAATGAGGATCAGTTCTGATGAGGATCATCCTAAAGAAGGGTACTCAAAGATCGCCTTCTCCAGCTACTTGTACCTTGCTTTAAACCTCAGTTCACTCTTTTCAAACACCATCTTGGGATATTTTGAAGACGAGGGAATGTGGGCGCTCGGTTATTGGGCGTCCACTGGCTCTGCTGTCATTGCTTTGATACTTTTCCTCGTTGGAACACCGAGGTACCAATATTTCAAGCCCACGGGTAATCCTCTTTCGAGATTTTGCCAAGTTTTGGTCGCTGCAACGAAGAAATCATCGGTGGAGGCGCCATTACGAGGGAGAGAGGAGATGTATGATGGAGACAACCCAGGGAAAAATGCTTCTGAAAATACAGGGAGGAGGATAATGCATACTGATGAATTCAAGTAAGTTGCCAAGAAACCACAGTTTCACCATATATGTCAATGCCATGGAAGTGTTCTAACATGTTTCTTTTGGAATTTCAGATTCTTGGACAAAGTAGCTTACATCACTGCAAGAGATCTAGATGACAAGAAACAAGATGCAGTGAACCCATGGAGGCTATGTCTCGTGACACAAGTGGAGGAAGTCAAGTGCATTCTTAGACTGATGCCAATTTGGCTATGCACTATTATCTACTCAGCCGTCTTCACCCAAATGGCATATCTCTTTGTGGAGCAAGGCACTGCGATGAATATCAATATCTCTGATATATCTAAACCTAGAGATTTGGAGTTTTGAGTTCGTGCTTTTGTACGAGTATTTTTGAGTTTCCACTTGATAAAGATTCTTCATATTTGTGTTTTCTTGTTTTATTTAATGAGTTGTTGTATAGTTTATTTCCATCAACAAAAGAAATGAGATAAAGAGGGTGACATGATTTCTCTTTATATTTGTTTACTTTTTTGATAAAATAATATTTTTGGAAACAAAAGTTATTAGTTGCAAGCATTAGTGGGAACAATTTTCATTTTAGTTCCCAAGTATTTGTAATTAACTATCATGTCTAAAAAATAAAAATGTATTCCTCAATTTCTTGTTAACTTAAAAAATAGTCAACGTTCATTAGTTAACAGGAAATGTTAAATAACTCGATTAAAATCTAATAAATTGAAACAATTCCAAAATTTTTCTCAAATTAAAAGCTAAAATTTTGAAGCAATTTTTTGTCAAAATCGATCGTATGAGTCCAACATTTCTCAAAATCGATCAAAATTCCATCTCATGCACATTCAATAATAATTTTGTAAATCACAGTTATTAATTTTGAGAAGACAATGTAGTTTATCTTCACCTACACACAATCTTCAACAAGAGATAAGTCTAAACATAGTTCTAGAGCACGGTTTGAAATTTATTTTAATTATATTGTAATTTTTATATAAAATATAATTTATATGATTGTTTTTAAAATTTTTTTTGGATAAAACATTATGCAATAAATCATATGCTAAATATGATAGCTTGAAAAATACACATATTTTGTAAGTTTTATATTGTTAATGATTCTAGATAAGTACCCGTGCTATCACACTGGTTAAATTTATTTTATACAAAAATTTTTATATTTTCTATTTTAAAATAAAATTTTAATATGTTGTATTAGTTTATGTATGTGAAGTTATTTCAACAATATATATTCTACATCATGACTTGAATGTCATTATAAGACATAATTTTGTAATTTTAGTTTTTAAAAAGCGAGTTATTATATTATGAGTAATTTAATATATTGTTATACTTTTAATTTTAATATACTTGGTTTCTTGAAATTCTTTCATATTATAGTAACATATTATTGAAATTTCTATAACAAATCAATTTAGAGTGTTTATAGTTTCTAACTTTTATATCAAGTTTCAATATTTTAACAATATTTCAAAATAAATTATTTAAAGTTTATTATATTATTTAAAATTATAAAATGCAACAAAAAATATAAAATTGAATTTAAATATTCAAATTTTGACCCGTTACTCAGTGAATTTTTTAATACAATAGATATTTTTTGAAGAATAATATTAGTAAAGTTTAAATATTTTATAGATTGAACAATTTATATTCGTTTTTAAAAATTCAACTTATGGTATTCCGGAAATAAAACTATTTTTTAATTATAATAAATAATATGATAATTTAAGTGTTTCACAAAATAAACTCATATATAAAAATGAGAGGTGAAGATAATTAACAAATTAATATGCTAAGTTAGATATCAAAAGATTTTATATGATGAATAATTTAACAAAGGAAATTAATATAGTAAGTTAGATAATATCAAATGATTCTTTAGAATATTTTCTTTAAGATTTTGCGAAAATAAATAAAGGTTGAACCCAATATTTAAATTGTAACATTAATCTATAACCTATTTGTAATCAACTTATTAAAATTATATAGTTTACAAAACAATGTTGTATACTTCCGTTTTATTATATCCTACAAAAATTATATAGTCTACAAAACAGTGTTGTGTACTTCCGTTTTAATAAAACTCAATGTACACAATTTTTTTTGGTAGACTATATAATTTTTATAAGTTGGTTACAAAATAAGTTATAGATTAAATATAGGATGGTTACAAAAAAAAGGTTATAGATTAATTGGTCAATCCGTGGGCTATATGAATACACTTAAGAATATCCCAAAGAATCCTATTAAAGACAATATTCCAATGATTTATACAATTTCTAAAATATATTCTTTAGTATTCCATGTATTGTTACAACATATTTACTGTTAAGCATATATATATATATATATATATACGGTTAGGCATAAAAAAGAATAAAATCTTGGCAATTGATCACACTTAGTCGTGATTTCCGAGATCTTATTGTAATTGAAAATAAAATCTTACCTAAGCACGAGTCATATTAAAAAACTTTCACCAAACATGTTCAAAAAAATAAAGAAATAAAAAAATAATAAAAAATAATAAAAAATAAAAAATAAAAACAAACATAACTATTTCTGTGAAGTGACCTTAGTGCAGTGGCAGGAGGTAAGTCCGTTTGTAGAAGGCACCATCACATCCGGGATCGAGTCCCGGCTTCTACGAATGTAGGAATTTGGCTAATGGGCCGGCCAATTGTGGCCCAATGGTTGACAAAAAAAAAACTATTTCTCATACATAAAATTACAAATTTAACAATATAAAACTTATAAAATAGTTATTTTTTTCAAGTCATCATATTTAGCATATGATTTTATTGCATAATGTTTTATCCAAAAAAACATTTTAAAACAATTATATAAATTACATTTATTCTAAAATTATAATATAAATAAAAAGAATTTCAATCCATGCTCTAGCACGGATCCTAATCTATAATAAAACTCAATGTACATAATTTCTTTTATATTATTTTCCTGATTATCAATGATAAAAAAAAGTTATTACAAAATAATATAATGTAAGAAAAAAAGAAAATGTTATTTGGGCTGTAATATTTTTTAGTAAATAAATGAAGAATTTAGTTTACTTGGAGAAGTGGAGAGAGAGAGAGTCCCGTCTCTCATAACCTACGGCAAACGCAGCCACTTGTTTTCTTCAAAACCTTGTAATAAATAAATAAAAACCCTACACATTTTTGTAACGCTCTTGTCCTAACAACTTCAATCGCAGTCATGAGCGCTGCTGCGACTACAAGACACACCTCGTGGATGGTGGCTACCGCGGTTGCCGCCGTGGAAGCTCGTTGGAACTATCCTCTCCGTTTATTCAACAAAGATGTCAAGGCTCGTCTACGTGCCATCGCTGTCACTTCACGTCCACCTCCTTCTTCTGATGATGATGTCGTAAGAGACAATAGTCATCCTATGCCTAAATCTGATGCTTCGATGGAGAGAGTTATGGGCCTTAGCTGCTTTGGCCCAACCACTGTTCGATTCTAGATCTCTTTTGTCGTATGTGATTTTTTTTCATTTTTTTCACTGTTTTCTTGAATTTTTTGCATCTAATTTTCTCTGTTGATAATTCTTGTAATTTCTCAGAAAAAATATTGATAATTCTTGTGGTAGTCTAAGTCCATGAATCGCAAATCATTTAGTTTGGTATTTGATAATTGAGGCAAATCACTCTCTTTTACAACATTCTCCCTAGAAGAGAGATACACCAAATCATTATAAAAAAAAAATGGTTTTGGTTTAGAAAGATAAATTACCATTGATAATATATACATAATAATAATAATAATAATAATAATAATAATAATAATAATAATAATAATAATAATAATAATAATAATAATAATAATAATAATAATAATAATAATAATAATAATAATAATAATAATAATAATAATAATAATAATAATAATAATAATAATAATAATAATAATAATAATAATAATAATAATAATAATAATAATAATAATAATAATAGACATAGTTTTGAGCAAGTTTTATTTAATTTCTTTTTGTTTTTGTTTTTGTTAGCGTCTAAAGTAAGATGATGAAGAGATTAGTGGCGTGAAGGCGACTCAGAGTTTGCTTCTTCTTCTTTAGCTTGTAACTGCTTTGTTTCAGCATTTGGCACTTTTTTGTTAATCAAAGGCTCTATCATTTGCTCTAAGTCATCCAAGTCTTGCGTGACTTTTTCCACCTGCGTATTTAAATTTTGACTTCTCTAATCACAATCAAAAGTTTTGATATGTTGACCCAAAAAACAAAAAAAAGGGACCCCTAAAGCATATGTTGAAAATTTAGTTCGATTTTATAAATTTCATTTATCAGTTTGAATGATAAAGTGTACCTTGTGAAGGAAATCTTGGGTTAGATGTGCTTCATGAACAGCAACTTCTGAAATGTGTTCCAGAACCAAAGCTACTTGTTTCATTTTACTTTTCTCGGGTAGTTTCTCTGCCATTTCTTCAGCCATTTGGTCGGTCGCTGTCGCCACTTTCTCCACCATTTCTGCTACAGCCTCTATCCCTTCTACAACCAACTCCGCCTCTCCTACATCACATCAGTCCAATTTATGGCAAACACAAGAAAAATAAGCCTATATATATAAAGTAAAAGAGCTATGAGTAATGCATAGAAGAATACTGAGATATTACTATATTCGTTACCTTCGATACGTTTCAGTTTCTGTATCCTTTTGGTGTTCCAGAAAGATAACACTAAGGACATCGCTGAACCTATAACCCATCTCCCCCTGCCAGTTATTCTCCAAATTAGTCCCTTATGCATTGATCAAGATTGAATAATCTAATGCAAATTGGTTCGTACGTATTATCATAAGCTACCCTATTGTTCCATTCGATATGTATAGAGAAAATGAAAGCGAGAGGGGAATTACCAAGAAGGAAACTTAAACCACTGGTTTGGAGAAGAAGGTTGCATCTTGGAGTCGTTGGAAACATTATTAAAGTATCTCCCCGCATTAACCGGGTTTGATAACTTGAGACCTTGTGGACACATCTGGTTATGATAGTCTCTCCCAAATCGAATAATCGCCGGATATGGAATCATAGACGTCTTCCTCTCGACGTTGTTGTATATTTGTAAGACCTCCGCAAGGCCCTGCCTATACACCGCAAAACCTCCACTCTGCATTCTCCGAGTCAGATACATTTTCAAACCGTTTTCTTGAAATCAAGATTCTGAAATTTTCATAGACACAACTTCAATTATATATACACAGTTATCTTTTTATTTTGTGTGTGATATTGGTGAAGCGTATGCTTAAGATAAAAGGCTTTTACGTGTAGTAACGCTTGGGGATAGATGTTGAACACGCCAAGAAATGTGGTTGTCTTTTCTTTTTCTTCTATTAATATTTTTGTTTATATATCTTATCTGTATTAACTTTTTTGAAGTTACATTTTTGAATAATTATATTTTCCGGATATTTACGAAAACTTCACATCGTAAATATCTATGAATAATTGTATTTTTCAGATAGAGCCATAAAGGTTATACTTTTCTTTGTTTGGTTAAAAAGTACAAATTAAAAAGACGACAATTTGTTTGCACTTGCAGCTATAGATTTGTTTTGTTTTGGTTCCGGTAACGTGCGTTGAAAGGAACTCTAGTGCATTCTAACTGAGGAGAATTCACCTTTGTCATTTTTTCCCTATTTTGTAATTCTAAAACCACTGTTGGTAGAAATTCATCCAAAAAAATTATACTATATAAGTTGAAAATGACTATATTTCAATTTTCTTCTCAAAATAATAACCAATCAAACATTAGATTAAATCATCATTAATTGGATATATAATAGATATTAAATAATTTATTATTAAATTTTAAGATAAATGCTTTTTATCAATTATTAAAAGAAAAGTTGTAGCTAATTAATTAAATCTTGCAACGATGCATTTGGCTTGTGGTTGTTGTTACTTTATATCTTTGGAACTTATTAATCAAATATAAAAACAAATGAAAGGTTTATATTAATAAAGACTAAACCATCAATATTCGATCAGAAAATGGAAATAAAATTAGCCAAACAAATCTAACAACAATTTTGGATTACTCTAGAAAATAATATACCAACTTTAGAGTTTTATATTTTTGTATATATAAGCTTTTTGTGTTTTTGTGTGTTTACATGTAAATTTTTTAATACAAAACAATAGAACTTGTGAAAAGCCCCCTTGGCCCAGTGGTTATATGGTTTATCATTTATTATTTAGGGTTATATTAATCTGTAATCCCAAAAGAATTATTTATTAGTTTTGTAACCTTTATAATTTCAAAATTAAGTATATAGGAAAGAGAAAACAAAAGTAAACCATAAATATCCTTCTTCTTTAATTTAATTACAAAAAACGCCACTGATGCAATAAACTCTTTTCTAATGTAGTATATCGGCGACACTGTTCATAAACTGATACATAGCATTATTCACCTGATATCGATGGAATGATATAGTAAAACTGTTTGTAATTTTAGTATATAAATATTTGGTTAACGTGCTAAGTAATATGATACTGGGATGAATTTACATTTATCAATATAAATTTGGGAATAAATGGGTTTTATTTTTGTATATATCAATTTAATAAAAACAATTAGTTTTTTCTCTTACATGACTAAGATAATAACTAGAATACCAACATGTTGTATATAATAATAATGTGCTACCATATTAAATAGAGAAATACCCTAGAATAGCACACTTTTAAGTTTTTCTTCCAAAACTAGCACACATGATCAAATTTCCCAAAACTAGCATTTGTAAATTAAGATTATTATTTAACAATTTTTTTTCTCTAAAATCAAATTCACGATTTTAGTTCTCAAAGCTCCATATGAAGATTCTGAACTGAGGTCTTCATATCTTTTCAATTAAGTGACAAATCGATCAACTGAAACCAATCCAATAATAATTCACATCAATAGCATCTTCATTTACCAGATTCTCGAAGATCAGAGTTTTTAATCTAAACGGCACTTCTGTCATCTACAATAGTGAACACGACGGCGGAGAATCCTCTGAGTACAATTACGGCGGATGATTGGGGGAAAGTATCGACGGTTTTGTTTGATATGGACAGTGACGGTGTGCTTTGTAACAGTGAAGAGCTGTAGACTTGCCGCCATAGATGTAGTTTGCTGAGATGAGAGTTAAAGTCAATGTGGATGATTTGATTCCTCTTACGGGAACAAGTAAAAAGCTTTGGTAAATAATTGTTTGAATCTGTTTTCATGTTAATGTGTGTTTAGATTGATTTTGTTGATTTTGTGGGTTGGGCAATGCACAGCTGAAGCCATGTCATAGAGTTGTATCTGGCTATCTGCATGTTCAAGATGCAGCAAAGATGCTCATGATGTTTTAGGAAAACTTTCCTGAATTTAAAAGGATCCTTCCTAAACATCATTCAATCATTTCTGATTTTTTTTTTTTTTTTTATGAAAGCCATCATGAATTTTAAAAGATTCTTCCTAAATATAATTCAATCTTTCCTGAATAATTTTGTTTGTTGATTTAATTGTTTGAACCATGCTCAGATCACGCATGGTAGTATGCTCTGTCCTATATCATCATCATGCAGTTCTGCAGAATATTTTTGCAGGTTGGTTAAAGGGTTATGGATCATTCCCTGTTTGATGATACCAATGTGTTAGTTTGATTATCCTACTTTTTTTGTACATCCATCACCTATATCAAATGGCTAAATGTCTGGAATCTCTCTCTTTTGAGTTGTAATATTGGAACCAAAGATCTTGATGTCTCAAACTAAAATCGTTGGGGGACATAGTTGGATTAGCATTTGTAAAGAAGATGGTTTGTTATTACTACTATGTGTATCGATTGTAGAGATATGGTTTGTTATTACTACTATTACTCTTTTCAACATTTCTCTCGCTGGATTCAAGATGGTATAAGATTCATTGTCACCGATTGCATACGTTTCACAAGAGGAGTTAGAAGCAGCTTCGTTGGGAGATGTGTATGAGAAGATTGAAACTTTGACGGCTCAATTGGAAAATGATGGACGAAAGCTTAGTACAGAGAAAAAGCTGAACGCGACGGTGAATTGAGCTGCAGAGATGGAACACGAATTGGATATGGGTCTTAGTTCGCTTAACTTAGAATTGGATCTTCTTTCAGACATTTAGGAAGACATTCATGAACTTCGAGGTCTTCTTCCTAAATGTTATGAAATCTTTCTTTAACTTAAGGAAATGGGATTTTAAATCTCTTTATTTATGTTTTGTCCTAATTACTCTATTAGTAAGGAGTAATGTATCACAAACCCACCAATGTTCTAACTTTAGGAAGGTATTCCAAACTTTCAAGGAGTTCTTCCTAACTTACTATTAAACTGACATCTCACATAAACTGAAGGTAAAGAATAAGAATATTTCTCACAACACTCATATCAAATCATTTCAAGAATATTAAACCATTTATATGGATCAATTCGAAGTAAGGCCTCCCAAATTAGTCCTATCAAATCTCTTTTTATGTTTTCCCCAAGGATGTGTTTCATACACATTTTTATGTTATCTTGGAATGAAAATATTGACTTACTAGTTACACGCTCTAGTATAATACCCAAAGGTTCTGACTCTTTGTGAGGACATGTGTATAACTTGTTTTTCCTTCATGAAAGCTTTCCTGAAATTCGAGAAATCATTCCTAAATATATAAGAATCCTTCCTGAATGTTTGATTCATACCTTTTTATATGTCTACCAGTGAAAACATAGCTACCTAGGAAAATATCCCAATCTTCAATACAAAACCTTCATAAATATGTTTTAAAACAAGTTTTATGGTGAAACCCATCCAAAATCCTAATAATGAATAAATATACATCATGTGAATACAAAGAATCAAACTGTAAATACTCCATACTCATTATGCACTAATTCCTTGTAAATGTCAACTGAAGCCTTTAATCTTGTATCTTCTGAGTACCGCTCACCCTTACTTCAAGTGCTTTACTAGTAACTCATTCATATGAGCAATATGATGCAAGAGCTGAACTATCATTTGTTCGGAAAAAAAAACATGTAAGTTAGCAACAACATTATGAAAAAACGATCAAGAATTGAGAAATCTTGAAAATGTTTACTCAGCCCTAAATCTAGTAGCAAACTAAAGACCAACATACAACAAACGAAAAAAAACTATGAAGCTAAAAAAAATATTTATTGTTCTATGGTTATCAATCCTTATGTTCATCCTGAATTCCAAATTTTTTATGAAGTTCATTTTGAAGTTCAAGAATCCTTTCCTGAATTTTTATAAGATGAAAATAAGAACTATATAGCTAAGAGCATACGTGAAAACGAAACAGAGCAGAATATACTAATAAACAACAATATGTGCAAGACCACCCTAGAAAAAGATAAAACATGATCATGAATTAAACCGAGAGAGAGAGATAAATACATTAGCATCCCTTTGACTTTAGCAAGAACGAGATCACCAAACTCTACAATAATCAAAACAATATTTTCATAAAACAGTTGTAAAATATCACATCCAAACGTAAACCCCAAATGTAATCAATGTATAATGTTTTGAATCTTGAGCAGGAGTTACCGATATCAATGATTGAAGCTCTGAGTCAAATACACACCACAAGGCACATATAGAAGCGTTTCATTGCTGATATTACAGTTTCGTATCCAATCAATTGTGGCATTGAATGTGTTGGTGTTCAAGGTCGTTCCGTCACAAAAACCTCCAAAACCCGAAATTGATAACATCTCGGTCATGTGCTTCATCAGAACTATACTAGAACATGTAATCGGATCTCCAAAAGAGATGGTGATCAAGACACATACCTTAGCAGGCCAAGCATGGAAGCATTTTGACGTTAACAAAAACGAAATTACCCAATCTTCAGGTCTCCGATCACCGTCTTTGTTCATTCTTCTTTCAAAGACTCCATTGTATCTAATCCAATTCACAAATAAGGCAAGGCGGCGAGAATACGTCCAGACAAACACGACGGCGAGAACACGACTAGGTGAACTTCGAACCCGACGGCGAGAACACAGCGACAACAACAGATCGGCAATGAGAATCGATTGACGAGACATGTGGGATGGTTCAAGGTATTGGGGGAGTAAGGACTCGATTTGCTTATGAGATCATTTCATCATCACGCTTCATCGTTCTCTGATCGTCGGTGAAAATGAGATCTCAGAAATCTTTCTTTAGAGATAAAGATGGAATTTTTATTAAACAATTATTGTATTTAGTGATTTTTAGAATTAAATTAAAGTTTGTGTGCTAATTTTGGAAAATAAAAGAATATGTGCTAGGTTTGGAAGAAAAACTTAAATTTGTGCTATTTTTGTCAATTGGCCTTTTAAATATTTGAATAACATTTATATGCACACGATAAGACAGTTGTTATCTAGATATTATTTATATTAACATACTAAGTTAAAATTATAAGTTATTCAATACTTGATAAATTAAAATTTAACATGCTAAGTTATTTAATAGTTGATAAATTAATATTAATAATTAACATGGATAAGATAGTTGTTATCTAGATGATATTAATATTAACATGCTAAGTTATTCAATACTTGATAAATTAAAATTTAACATGATAAATTATTTAATATTTGATAAATTAATATTCAATAATTTGATATTAATATTTAACATTGATAAAATAGTTGTTATCTAGATAATATTTATATTAACATGCTAAGTTCTTCAATACTTGATAAATTAAAATTTAACATGCTAAGTTATTTAATATTCGCTAAATTAATATTTATCTCTTATTCATGTCACCGAGTGGAGCAGCCAGAGTAACTGTCTCCGGCGTGAATTCCTCCTCCCGGATCTGTCAAGGCACCGTCAACCCCACAACATTATTGGTGCTCACTTCCATGACACACAACTCGCCTCACCTCAACCGCCGCCACATCCGATGATGTAGGCTTCAACCTAGGCACACAGATCTAACAACACACATACCTCCTCCATCGCCGTCATAATCTCCAACCAATATGTACACCTCTACCATCGTCCGTTCTCATTGCATGTTTTCGTCGGATTTGAAAATCACCACTGAGATTTGGAAATCATTGCTGGGATTGGAAACCACCGCTGAATCTTGGTCTTAGCCTTCAAGGAATCAAAATTGGAAGCACCACACTAACAACTATCTCTCTCAGTCATAAAATCAAATCAGAAATAACGAAGAAGGTTGTTTCTTTCCCCAACAGTCTTCGTCGTTTTTTCTCGGTCGTTGGTTTAACTAAAGGAAGAAGGAAAGAAAGAATTAATGACAAAGGGGTATTGTAACATCCGCGAACCAGATTTTGTGTTTTTGGAAGGAGTATCGATCGACACCCTTGTGGCATCGATCGATACCACTAATTTCTGGGTTCGACCGGTTTGATTTAATTGCCGAATTGGTTCGGTTTGGTTCAGGGAAATCCCTAATTCGTGTCTTAAAAGGGAGAAAACGACCTAGGGTCGTGTTTTGTTGTTCAGTCGCCGTTTTTGAGAGAAAAAGAGAGGAAGGAGAGTTCTTGAGTTCCTAAGAGAGTTTTGGTAAGATTCCTTGCTGTTCTTGAGAGTTTTGGAGCTGGGAACGTGTTAGAAGCTTGCTAGGAGTGAGGATTTCGTTTCTACTGCTCAGAATCTTCTTGAGAAAAGGTGAGTGCTTGACCATGGTTGATCTAAGCATGAGATCTCTCTTGTTTGTGTGTTTTCTTTGTTGTTTGTGTTGTTTTGTTGTTTGGGTTCGTTGCTTTCGTGTTTCCCAGTGATTTCTGGGGTAATTGGGTGAGTTTGGAGCGGATTCGAGATGGTTTGGATTCGGGATTCGTCGTTCGTGTTCGCGCAGATCGTGTCTGCAGAGGAGGCATCGATCGATACCACCTTCGAGGAGCATCGGTCGGCACCAGTGCTGTGTAGCATCGATCGGTACCGTTTGAGGAGCATCGGTCGGCACTTGTTCTTGAAGCATCGATCGACACCATTTGGCATCGGTCGGCACCAGTCTTGTCCGAGACTTGTTTTCCTGGTTTGATGTATTATTGTGTGTTGCTTGTTTTGCTTGAACTTGAGGGTCTCATCTGCTTGTGTGTATAACCCAGTAGATGGGAGGATGGCCTCACTAAGTATTTGTGATAATACTTACGCATCTCAATTGTTGTTTGTGGTGTGCAGGTAAAGGAAAAGTGTGATCGTGGGATCAAAGGCGATGAGGAGGAGGATGTTCTAGAGGCTTGATTGATTGTGATCTAGCTGTTGTTAGGTTGCTAGATTAAGTCAATGGAACATTGTAGGATGTTAGTTGTTGGTTATTTCTTGATTTGGATTATGTTGCTATTGAGTATTGGTTTATTGTTGTTGGAATTCTTTGGTTTAATGGAATTGGTTTTATTTGGTTATTCCGCGGTTATTGATTGTTGTTAGGATGTTAGTGGGTATGGGACCACTAGTAAACTTAGGTATTAAAAAAAAAAAAGGGAAGGGTTGTTTCAGGTATAAAGTAAATTTCCTTGCCGAAACACTCTAGAAAAAGTTATCAGAACTCTCACCTAATTAACGAGTCGTCTAGGGGTACAGTTTGATAATACCCTATTATTTATCATCATCGGCACCACTATAATCATAATTGAATACTTAAAAGGGTTTCTTTATATAGGTTATTTCTTTAAAAAAATATATTTTTAATTTTAACTACTAAAATTTACAAAGTATTAACATGTAAATTTTATTTTGAAAAAAAAATATGCATGGTCATGCCTTCACTTACAAAGTTCACCATTGTTTTGAAGAAAACATCTTAAGAAATAATGAAGATATCTTGAACCTCACATAATATGCAGTTTACTTTTTTCGCGATTCAGTTTTTTGTTTATAGGAATCTAATAAAATAGAATGTACATTTTAATTTTCATAGAATATAGAGAAAAAAAATTGAAGAATATGTTTTCTAACAATTTCAGAACATGAAGAATTATATTCTAATTTTTGTAGAACAAAGAGTAAAATATAGAATATGTATTAGTATTCTAATTACAATAGAACATAAATAACTTCTAAATTTTTATAAAACATATAGAATGTGTAGAATACATAATTTAAATTATGTAGAACATGTACAATATATATATATATATATATATATATTACATATTCTAAACTCATAAGGTGTATTCTAAACTTTATAGATCATATTTTATCCATCTAAAATGACAATAAAAACAACATATTTTTGTCGTTATATGGATTTTCATGTCTTATTCATTATTTTCCTAGGAATTTATCTTTATGGTTTTTTGAAAAAAATGACTAAATCAACTGTAAATGGTAATTGAAAAAGAGTTGACATTTGTTAATAGAATCATCAATGCATCAATGTTTAGATATTTATTTTTTATTTCCAATATTCTATTTTGATGGTATTTTGAAAAATATCTCCTTTTTTTTTTATGACTTGGATTAAATTGTCAAATACGCAAGTATCATCACTGCCAACATAAATAGAAAAATTTGCATCTACACCTACTTTCATACAAAGTAATATCACCTACATCCACTTTATGCTACAAATATACTTTTACTATATGAAATGATAATAAACCCCTAACTAAATTTCTTTTAACTATACAAAAGAAAAAAAAAAAAAAAAAAACTCACACATTTTCTTCTTCATTGTTTTTTTAATCTCTCTTTCTCTCCCCCATTCAATTTCTAGGGGTTTTACGAATGGTAATAACCCATGTGAAAACGTCACCGACACCGTTGACCACTATGGGATTGCCGCTATAAGATATAATACCGGTCGATTAAGAGCTGCCAAGTTCATCATCGTTAAGCCTTTGAGATCGGAAGGTGCTTCTCTTTCTGTTTACAACACTAATTCTGAAATTTGCGAGAACACTTTTTGGACTTGTAGGTGCGAACATGGCGGAGAGGTTTCCTTACTATGGAATCAAATCAAACCTAATAAGATATTTGACCGGACTACTTGGTCAATCCACGGCGGCAACCACCACTAACGTCACCAACGCTTGGTCTGGAATCACTTGGTCAATTTACGGCGGCATCCACCGCTAATAAGAGCGATCATAGCAGTACTGAGATCCTTTTCTTAAGACAACAAAACAAAGTTGTATTTAATTTTCTAAATTCAGTTATTTCTAGGGGTTAATGACCACATGGTCATAGTTTAGTGGATGTGCTTGACTAGTCTATAGAACTGTAATTCATGTGGTTATCTAAGATATGTGATCTATAGACTATAGGTAACATTAAGAAGAATTAAGAAGTGTAATTCATGTGGTTATCCAAGATATGTTCACTCATTTTATCCTGGGTTTTGTTATTATCTTGGGTTTTGTTCTTCAAAATCTTTTGGGATTGCATGAGATGAATATTCCTTTGTTGATTGATGTCTTTATCTTGTTGTATAGTCTTGAAGTCTTTTGTTGACAGTTGAACTGTTGCATAATTGGTCTTTTTGTCTTCATGGTTCCTTGAATGATGGAGTCTTTATGGAGTCGGTGGAAGAGGTTGCTTCTTTCTTCTACAAAATAATATACTAAATATACAATTATAGTACAAATACAAGCAGGATCTATTAGAGAGTAAATATTTTTAAGAGCTGTAATATCAATTTATATATATATATATATATATGTGTGTGTGTGTGTGTGTGTGTGTGCACACACAAATACAGTTTATAAAATTAACTTAAGAGTAAGGTTTTGCGTAGGAGTGTAAACCATTTTTTTTTTTGAATAGATATGTTTTGGAATGGATCGTCGTCTTGCGTATTGTTGTCTTGTGTTATATCATCTTCGTCTTCCTAGGAGGATTAATTCATCGCAATTGTTTCGAGGTGTTTCTTGAGCTTTTCTTTGTCTCTACTTTTCTTGGTTCCTGAGGAGCAAGTTGTTGATTCTATAGGACTTGGTGGTTTACGAGGCGAAGTTTTTGTTTGAATAGGTGGTAATGTAGCTATGGACTGCTTTATTTGTTGATGTGTCTGAATCCATTTTTCCAAGTTGGATAAGGAGCAGCGGTCAAGGTTGTATTTGTCCCACCACTTGATTCTGAACTCGCGGACTAGTGAATATGGCATGTCTGGTAAGAAGGGTACAAGGTTGTAGTGCCAAGATAGTATCCAGGGTATTCCTATATCTATGTGGAAGGCTATTTTAGGTAGAGGACCGATGGGTTGGTGTTTTTCGTGTTTAGTATAGTAGGGTAGTAAAACTTTGGGTATTTGGGGAGGATATATGTCATCGGTTGGGCAGAACCAATACCACCATTCGTAGAACCATCCTGGTATTGTCTTGGGGCAATGGAAGTCGAAGGATAGGAACCAAGAGTGATTATAGGTTCGTAAATAAAGGGTATAGCGAAAGGCTTTTTGGTAATCTGTGTAGGTAAATCTTGGAATATAGAACCCCGGGATGGAGAATTCTTTTGTAGTGTGGAGGTTTATAAACCCGAGATCTTTGGGATTGCATACTTTGAGGATTTTAGAGGTGGAGTAGGAAATGAGGTTTTGGTCATTTTTGTCGGTATAGTGGGGTATTTCTAATGATTTGGTGTCTACGAGAATAAATTCATAGAATGTGCGGTTTTCTTGTGAGGTTATCAGTAAGGTATTGGCTTTCCTCGTAAAATATGCAGTTGATATATTGGGTTAGGTCTTTAAGGGATATTGGTTTGGTAAATGAGGTTAATAAGGTGTTGGCGTTGTGGTTTAAGGAAGTAGGATAATTTTTGGTCTGTGGCTTATTGTGAGGAGGATGGAGTGGATATTTTTTGTGGCCGGGGATTGACGGTTTTTGCATAGGATAAAGGAGGAAATTCCGCCAAGGCAGAGAATTGTTTACTAGTGGTTAATTGCTTCCCTTGTAAATGTGGTTGATTTTTGACGTAGTCTGATGCACTCATAGGTTTCTTTTGTGTTTCACTCATTTTGGTGATCCTGAGATTTTCCCTGTAAATACTCCCTTGTTAGAAAATCAGGTAAGAAATTATTTTCTCCCTTTTTATATTGTATATCAATGTCAAAAACAGATAGAATAGCTTGCCATTTAGCAAATATTTGTTTAGAAACTAAGTTTTTAACGTCCTTTTGTAAAATCTCTTTGGCTGATTTGCAATTGACATGTGGTACTCCTCTTTCTTTCTCAGCTCGGCCAAAGAGATTTTGGATTCAGACACATCAACAAATAAAGCAGTACATAGCTACAGTATCCCGAGCATTATCACCTATTCAAACAAAAAATTCGCCTCTTAAACCACCAAGTCCTACAGAATCAACAACTTCATCCTCCGGAACCAAGAAAAGTAGAGGAAAAGAAAAGCTCAAGAAACTCCTCGAAACAATTGCGATGCAAATACCCTCCTAGGACGACGAAGATGATATAACACAAGACAACAATACACAAGATGACGATCCATTCTAAAACATATCTATTCAAAAACACTAAAAAAAAATATTTACTCTCTAATAAATCCTGCTTGTATTTGTACTATAATTGTATATTTAGTATATTATCTTGTAGAAGAAAGTGGCAACATTTTCCACCGACTCCATCAAGACTCCATTTTTTAAGGCAACATGAAGACAAAAACCCAATTATGCAACAGTTCAACTGTCAACAAAAGATTTCAAGACCAAGAAATGAAGACTTCAAGACTATACAACAAGACAAAGACATCAATCAACAAAGGATTACTCATCTCATGCAATCCCAAAAACAGGACATGTCTACAATAACTTACGCAACTTCACACAGCTTTGTATAAATAAAAAAAGAGAAAGTATTAGGAAAGGGTAGAGTGTGTTTAGCGATCCTTCACAAATTCCCTACACATCATACTCTCTAGTTTTCATAATTTTGTTTTCAAAGCTTGTATCTATACTCGTGTAATTCATATCAAGTTTAATAAAGTAAGTTTTAATCATCCCACTTGTCTATATTTTGAGTTACTCGTTTTATTTAAAGGCTTATAATTATAGTTATACAACAACGTACGGAAACAAACTATAAGTGTTGTCTAAAGATTCCTAATCCATCTCTAACTCTTGTAATTAGTCAACTACATTAGATTGTGACAAAACCCAGGATAAAATATAGTTATCATCATTCAACACGTATACCTCTCTTCAAACCATTAACAAAACCCAGATAGTATGATACAGTGTCTAAGTGACACTGTAACAAAGCAACAAAGCAAGAGGTGAGGCAATTTGGTGATAAGGTTTTAGATATAACAAATCATAAGACTGATGATTTACCATGCACTAGGTGTATATTCCACCAACTTGGAGATAAGATATATAGTTTCTTCCCTTTTACAGTGGTTGAGCCCGAGTTTATTCCAACAGACATATGCATCCTTTGCTTTTCCAAACGGATGTTCACCCAGAGTTAAGGAATAAAACATAATGCAACCAAAGCTAAAGACATCCACTTTTGAAGTTTATGAAGTTTTAACACAAGACTCTAACTTCCTCAAATTATTGTTTGCAATTGTTCTGCAGGTTGAAAACCTATATCATAATGACCTGTAAAAAGAGATAAGTTAGTATATTCAACAAAACAAATTAATTTATAGATTAATCAAAACAAATTAACTTATTGTTTCATCTTTAGATTATGGGTCGAGGATAATAGGTTCGGTGTAGGTCGTACATAAATTAGCAATCTTTGCACACATTATGACTATGTTTTGTGGATTCAAATCTCAATGCATAAAACCCATCTTATGCATGTGATTCAAACCTTTAGCAATGTCCTCCATCAACTTCAACAAAAGAGGATAGATGTCTTTTAGTATGGTCATACCGGTATTGGCGATATAATCTTGAAGAGGTTTTGGAAAGGGTATTTGACGACTTGTGTTCAGGTTTCAAAAGCATTTCACAAGCTTTTCTAGCGTGAAACACCAACGCTCTTCGGAAGTGTAGTAAAATCCATCATCCTTATCGAAAGTGACCCAATCAAGAATGTTATTGTGTTTATCGTAGTCCTCCAAAATACTGTATTCTCTTTGGGATTTGTTGAGGTTCTCAGTAGACAACGTCCTGTGCTTAACCATCACTTTTTTACGGGGATCGTAAAACCCTAGGCATGAGTGAAACTGTATGCCTTTTTCCACTACGTGTGGCGAAACACAAAGCTTTCCAATCCTCTTCCACCGTTTTTGTGCTTGATCGTAAGACGTTGAGAACATGTCCACCATATGTGATGAACTTTAACCCTGCACTAATGAAACAAATTATCATCATCAATTAATAATACATAGAGGAGATTCATCCACTATCAAGCCAATATGTAAATGTGCTACTAAAGATGATGGAAAAATGACTCATTAAACAACCCATACAGTTGATAAACCAATAATAATCATCAACTAGAGCATTATCAATTCAACACAAGTATCATAGAACCCACATAGTTGATAAACCAATAATCATCACAAAATAGAGCATTATCAATTCACCACAAGTATCATAAAACCCATACAGTTGATAAACCAATAATCATCATCAGCTATAGCACTATCAATTCACCACAAGTATCATAGAACCCATACAATTAATAAACCAATTGCATTATCAATAATTCACTACAAGTATCACATAACCCGAGATGGTCACCTTCTCCAGTTCCAACTCATGCTACACATTAGATAAACCAAACATACGCAAGTTAAAAGGTATAATTGATTGTTGAAAACAAAAAAAGGTATGACCTTTGGGGCTTAAACAAAAAAGCAATCACTAAAGAAACAAGGTTCCTTTAATGACATTAGAGGAATTTGAACTTGCATTTGATAAACCAAAAATACGCATTTTAAAAGGTATAATCTTTGGGGGTTAAACAAAAAGCAATCACTACAGAAAGAAGGTTCTTTTAATGACATTGGAGGATTTTGAACTGCATTTGATAAACCAAACATACGCATATTAACAGGTAAAACCTTTGCGGTTTAAACAAAAGGAAATCACTACAGAAAGAAGGTTCCTTTAATGACATAGGAGACTCTTGAATTTGCCAAAGTTGAGAAATTCCGAAAAATCCTAAAATGTGTCTAATGTTTTTTAAAAAATAGCACATTTAAATTAGATTTGACTGCAAAGAAAATGAAGAAGTGTAGAAAGATAGAAACATTACTAACTTGTTGTCTTTGGTTTTCAGATTTGGCACACAAGAATCAAAGAAAACAAAGAAGAAGGAAAAGCTCTTTCGTTTCTCTCTTATTCGCCAGCACTTCTCGTTTCTCTGAAGTAGGAAGAAGGAAAAGTTTCTCTTTTTTGCCCGTACGTTCTCACATGCCAACACTTCCTCCTCTTCTTACGATGTAAAAAAACAAGTGCATGCGAGTTCGGGTTTTCGAGTCGGGTCGGATCGAGTATTCGGTTGTTTAAAAATTGTGTCGAAGAAAACCCGAAAAAAAATTTCAGCGATCCTTCACAAATTCCCTACACATCATACTCTCTAGTTTTCATAATTTTGTTTTCAATGCTTGTATCTATACTCGTGTATTTCATATCAAGTTTAATAAAGTAAGTTTTAATCATCCCACTTGTCTATATTTTGAGTTACTCGTTTTATTTAATGTCTTATAATTATAGTTATACAACAACGTATGAAAACATACTATATGTGTTGTCTAAAGATTCCTAATCCATCTCTAACTCTTGTAATTAGTCAACTACATTGGATTGTGACAAAACACAGGATAAAATATAGTTACCATACGTTCAACACTTATACCTCTCTTCAAACCATTAACAAAACCGAGATAGTATGATACAGTGTCTAAGTGACACTGTAACAAAGCAACAAAGCAAGAGGTCAAGCAATTTGGTGATAAGGCTTTAGATATAACAAATCATAAGACTGATAATTTACCATGCACTAGGTGTATATTCCACCAACTTGGAGATAAGATATTTAGCTTCTTCACTTTTACAGTGGTTGAGCGCGAGTTTATTCCGACAGACATATGCATCATTTGCTTCTCCAAACGGATACTCACTTAGAGTTAAGGAATAAAACAGAATGCAACCAAAGCTAAAGACATCCACTTTTGAAGTTTCTGAAGTTTTAACACAAGACTCTAACTTCCTCAAATTATTGTTTGCAATTGTTCTGCAAAACCTGTATCATAATAACCTGCACAAAGAGATAAGTTAGCATATGCAACAAAACAAATTAATTTATAGATTCATCAAAACAAATTAACTTACTTAATTTTTCATCTTTAGATTTTGGATCGACGATGATAGGTTCGGTGTAGGTGGTACAGAAATTAGCAATCTTTGCAGTGATAGATTTTTTTCCACACATTATGACTATGTTTTGTGGATTCAAATCTCAATGCATAAAACCTCTTATGCATGTGATTCAAACCTTTAGAAACGTCCTCCATCAACTTCAACAAAAGAGGATAGATGTCTTTTAGTATGATCATACCGGTATTGGCGATATAATCTTAAAGAGGTTTTGGAAAGGGTATTTGACGACTTGTGTTCAGGTTTCGAAAGTATTTCACAAGCTTTTCTAGCGTGAAACACCAACGCTCTTTGGAAGTGTAGTAAAATCCATCATCCTTATCGAAAGTGACCCAATCGAGAATGTTATTGTGTTTATCGTAGTCCTCCAAAATATTGTATTCTCTTTGGGATTTGTTGAGGTTCTCAGTAGACAACGTCCTGTGCTTGACCATCACTTTTTTCCTGGGGTCGTAAAACACAAGTATCATAGAACCCACACAGTTGATAAACCAATAATCATCACAAAATAGAGCATTATCAATTCACCACAAGTATCATAGAACCCATACAGTTGATAAACCAATAATCATCATCAGCTATAGCACTATCAATTCACCACAAGTATCATAGAACCCATACAATTAATAAACCAATTGCATTATCAATAATTCACTACCTGTAACATAGAACCCGAGATGGTCACCTTCTCCAATTCCAACTCATGCTACACATTTGATAAACCAAACATACGCATGTTAAAAGGTATAACTAATTGTCAAAATCAAAAAAAAGGTATAACTTTTGGAGCTTAAACAAAAAGCAATCACTACAGAAAGAAGGTTTCTTTAATGACATTGGAGGATATTGAACTTGCATTTCATAAACAAAACATACGCATGTTAAAAGGTATAATCTTTGGGGGTTAAAACAAAAATCAATCACTACAGAAAGAAGGTTTCTTTAATGACATTGGAGGATTTTGAAACTGCATTTGATAAACCAAACATATGCATGGTAAAAGGTATAACCTTTGGGTAGGCGTGGGCAAAATACCCGGATCCGAATATCTGATCCGAATCCGATCCAAAAAACCCGATCCGAATCCGTATCCGAAATTGTAAAATACCCGAACGGGTTCTAAATCTCTAAATCCAAAAACCCGAATCCGAACCCGATCCGAACCAATATCCAAACGGGTATCCGAATATACCAACATTATTAATATACTAGATGAGGACCCGCCCGATGAGCGGGTTTAAAGTTTTATAAATTAAATTAAATTTAACAAAAATGTATTAAATTTTTTTGTCTCTTATTTATAAATATTATTTTTGTTATAATACACTGATTTATATCTATTTATAAATATTTTCTGTATGTTACTATTATAAATGTATTTTTTACATCTAAATATACTCTATGTTACAAATATATTCTTTATCACCACCTAGTAAATGTCTATGTGAACACTTTAAACCAACTATTTTACTTTCACTTCTGCATAGTTTTTTAATTACTAAAATTGTTGTATCAAAAAATATTTTGAATAAAAATATATTACATAATATAGTAATCAATGATGTATCATCACAATAATGTATGAGAAAACCTCGGCTCTGCCCTTATCCCTTATAGAGAAAACCTTGCATCCAACTTCTCTACCATGGAGAGAACTTTGGTTCCGCCTTCCTCCCTTGGAGAGATAAACTTGCGTCCAACCTGCTTCACCTCCCTTGGGGAGACAACCTTCTGTCCAACCTTCTCTATCATAGAAGTGAGTATTTGAATAAATTATTTAAATATGAAACGATGTTTATATAGAAGTGAGTATTTACAAAATTTAGAATTAATAATTAACTGTATATTTTTCTTAAATCCCTTTTTCTATATTTTTTTGTAGAGTTAATAACTTAAAATTAAAAATAATAAATAATATTATAAATTCGAATTTTATGATAATTCTGTAAAAACTTTGTATTTTTAAAAAACTTTGTATTTTTTTTAAATTCTGTAATTTTTGATAATTATCTTTTTACATTATTAATATTCTTAAAAGATATCTTTTTTAATCAAATTCTTAAAAAATATTTTTTTTTAATCAAATTTTCCTATTAAATATTAACTTTACAAATGTCAAAATCTAAGATTAATAACTTGACACATGTCAAAATCTTGTTAATGGCTAACTTTCAAAACCCAACTTTATATAATAAGATAGTAGTAATATATTAGTAATATTTATAATTTTAATAATATAAGTGTTTAAAATATTCAGATCTTTAGATATTTTCGACAATTTGAAGTATTTAAACTGTTTATTAGTAAATTTGGATAGAAAATACTCTAAATTTTTAGATATATTGCGTATTATTGAATAATTTAGACTAACATAGATACTAAAATTTTGAGTTTTGTGAACTTCGGGTAATCCGAATCCGAACCCGAAATACCCGAACCGAATCCGATCCGAACCCAAAATCTAAAAATACCCGAACGGGTCCTATACCTCTAAACCCGAAAACCCGAAATACCCGAACCGAACCCGAACGGGTACCCGAATGCCCAGGCCTACCTTTGGGGCTTAAACAAAAGACAATCACTACAGAAATAATGATCCTTTAATGACATAGGAGAATCTTGAACTTGCCAAAGTTGAGAAATTCAGAAAAATCATAAAATGTGTCTACTTTTTTCTTAAAATAACTCATTTAAATTAGATGTGACTGCAATGAAAATAAAGAAGTGTAGAGAGATAGAAACACCTGAAACGACCGACCTTTTTTTTCTTTTTAATAATAACATAATACAATCTATAAATAAGCATATCATACTACTTAGTTAAACCACCCAAACCACAATTTCTCGTTAAACCAATAACAACCAATATGCACAGCGGAAACATACCAAACATACAGAACCAAGACATCATCAATGCAATCACATTCTTAATCGTTCTATCCAACAACCTAACAACTCTATCAATGGTTCCAACATTAATAACATAACCAAAAACACACAAACGAGACCCTAGATCATCCTCCTCATCATCGCCATGATTCCACGTCACATACCTGCACACCACAAACAATAATTGAGATGCGTAAGTATTATCACAAATACTTAGTGAGGCAATCCTCCCATCTACTGGGCTATACACACAAGCAATAAGATCTCTACATGCCACAAACAACAATCAATAAAACAAACCAGGCAATATACATAGCATGCAACATCCAACGTAACTGAACAAGGGGTGTCGACCGACACCAAACTGGTGTATTAAGAGGTTTTAAGAGTTTTGACGTATCGGGAAGTTCATGGGAGGTTTTAAGAGTTTTGATCAAAAAAAATAAATCTCCCTTTATATAAGAGACTGAATATTGTTTTAAGGGGAGATACGTGTCAGGTTGTGGTTGGTCGGGTGTAAAATACAAAAGCAAAAAAAAAGCTGAAACCGACGAGATTTATTCTTTTTTCCTCTCTCTCTCTCGGTTGCGATCGAAGGACCTGGAATCAACTAAAACCATGGATTCGAAGGGAATGGTTTACCACAATTCCCTACAGAACCGAGGTCAGTTCCCTACAGTTTCTCCCATTTTCATGTTTGCGAATCTTATGGTCTCGCAAAATTAGGGTTTTATGTAAGAATCGCTAATGAAATTTCTCAATAATCAGGCTAATCAAGTTGTCTGTATTACTGAAGGCATTCCTCAACATGACATGGTTATGAATTGCTTGTGATATGTGTTTTGATTACTTATTCGATTACAGGTTTGCACAGTAGTATAATATAAGCGGAGGCTAGACTGATGTATTGAGACTAATTGTTGTAATGTAGGTTCGTGTAAAGGCTGCTCTTAACAGTCAATCAAAAACTAGGCTGATTGGCCCTAATTGTCCCGGGATTATCAAACCTGGTGAATGCAAGATTGGGATCATGCCGGGGTACATCCACAAACCGGGGAGGATAGGGATTGTTTCTCGATCTGGAACATTGACATATGGAGCTGTAAGGTCCTTTGTGTTATTTTCATGTTTGTCTCTCTTTGTCTCTGTCCAGTGTTAGTTTATTAGCATTTATGATGATTTTGGATTATGGTATGGAAGACCTATTTGTTAAGTATTTCTGATGGTTGCTTATTGGTTAATCTTTACTGCAGGTTTTCCAAACTACTGCAGTAGGTTTGGGGCAATCTACGTGTCTACGATTTGTAATGTTTGTGTTTAGTTTATGGTGGGTTGGTTGTAGTATTATCCGATTGATAAGTGATGGTTTAAAGGGATTGGTGAATACTGATTAAGGAGTGATTTTGTATGATAAAAATCTATGCTTTAGTGGTTTTATACTGCAATTAAGGAGTGATCACTGATCAGGTGATAATAGCTCATAATGTATTGTTGAGACTTGAGACGATCAGTTGGTTTTGTGTAGGCATTTATTGTAGGAGAGCATCCACCAAAGCGTAGTTGGTAGCGCCTATGAAGTCATTGGACTCAAGGGTTACACTTCTTGGGCCATTGGTTATTCTGTTGCTAATCTGGCTCGCACTATTCTCCGTGACCAGCGCAAGATCCATCCTGTCACGGTTCTTGCTCGTGGCTTTTATGGTGTCGATGGGGGTGATGTCTTCCTCAGCCTCCCGGCTTTGCTTGGACGCAATGGTGTGGTCGCTGTGACCAATGTGCATATGACTGATGATGAGTCTGAGAAGCTGCAGAAGTCGGCTAAGACTATATTGGAGATGCAGAGCCAGTTGGAACTTTGAATAAACCACATCGCTCTGCTTCAGTTTTATAACTGTTGTTTTGTTATGATCATCAGTCCCATGGATGATAGTGTTATTGTTGATCTTTTCATGTTATGTAAATGCTTCTTTTTCATGGAGATTGGAGAATAATCCCAACTTGAGTTCTATTATGAGTAATGACGGAAACATAAGAATAAAATGATGGTTTAAGAGATGATTAGTTACAACTTACAACACAGACTTGAATGTGAGTTAGATCAATTGACACGGTTGATAATATGAGGCTTTAATGACTGCGTGATGTAGTCATATTTCATTCATTAAAATAGCACAAAAACCCGTTTTCTTATGAGGAAAATCCATTCCTCTGAAGCTTTAGCGAGTGGAGTGAAAAAAATAAATGCTTGCAACATGATTTGGTTGAGAATATTTGGGCAAAATTTGGAGCAAATCAGTATTAAAATTAATCATTCTCTCCATTTATAATTTGATATTTTTAAAAATATCACAAATATATGATAGATCAAAAAAGTTAAAAAAAATTATAAACACTCTAATTTGATTTGTTGTAGCACGAATCAATAATATGTCACTATAATATGAAATAATTCCAAGAAATATGAGTAAAGGTTAAAATTTCAAAAAATATAATTTCTCAGATTAAATTAAAGTTTAGAATAATGTTATTTCGTAGGCTTTCTCGGTTAAGATGATTTTGACAAACATATGTTACATTAATATGCGGTATACTACGGGTTAAGTCATAAAATTAACAATCAAAATACAATATATAATTTTAAACACTAACCAAATCAAATAAAAAACATAAATTAATCTTTTTATCACACAACTTAACTTGCGGTATACCGCGGGTTAATTATCTAGATCCACTAGAATAGATCTTACAAAATATATGTTATTTTCATAATTCATATTCAGCATATGATTTGGCATAATATTCCATCCAAATGTTTTAAAAAATAAGTAAAAAATTACATAATAAACAAAAGAAATTTCAACCCGTGCTAAAAATTACATAATAAACAAAAGAAATTTCAACCCGTGCTAGACTAGTTAATTTTTTTATTATGTTGTGTATGTTTGAAATTAATTAAAATGCATTATTTTCTAATTTTATAAAATCTTAAATGTTTACACATTTATACCACTTTTATTCTAATTAAAATTTAAAAATTTAAAAAAACAATATTTTAAAAAATAAGAGACCCAAAATAAAAACCTACCAATAAATAAGAAAATTTTATCTAAGAGAACATGGGTTCTTATATTTAAAAAAAAACACACAATTAATTCATATAAAATTTAAGAACCCCTACTAACATACTATCGATAAACTTGGTCTTAGCGTCTCCGATTGGATTGTTTAAGTTAAAAAAAAAGTTGGGAAAACTAAGAAGCCAAGAGATGGGGGACGAGAAGGTTAAAGATGAAGCGATGCAGATAATGGGAATGTTTCAGATTCTTCCGAGACTCGTCGTCTTTGATCTCGATTACACTCTCTGGCCTTTTTACTGGTACCCTTTCTTTTGTCTTTTCTTCATTCCAATTCCATCCCCAAATTTTTTGTGGAACTTGTTTCGTTTTGTCAAACTGGTAATAAGTTGTATGAATTGGAGAAAAAGTAAGAGTTTTAAAGAAGAGTGTGAATTGATCGATCACACAGTTTGTTTTTGATACTGCTTTGGAAGAAGTTTGAATCTTTTTTAAAATTAGTTTCAAATGTTTTTTTTTTTTATGTTATGGATTTTGTGTGACTCGTTCGTTTCAGCGAATGCCTTTCGAAACGCGAAATGCCGTCTATGTATCCACAAGCAAAAGGTATACTGAGTGCTCTGAAAGAAAAGGGAATTGAAATGGCTATTGCTTCCAGATCTCCTACTTCTGATATCGCTAACACATTTCTTGATAAACTCAACATTAAGCCCATGTTTGTCGCCAAGGTTAGTTTCATTCATCTCCTTTTGTGTCTCTCTTCTCTTCTTCTTCTATGTGGTTCATTGTGTTAGCCGCCGAATCATTGTCTAGTGATGTTTCTTCAGACTTACCTCACGTGTGTTGTTAGATAAGTGTCCGTCTGGTACCACATTTGATATATGCATCGTAGTTCAAAACGTATTGGAAAGGAATAGGAGGAAGTTGTTGTTGATATCTGTCTGGCATAGGGTAATAATAATACTTCTGGGATTGTTTTAGGAAATTTACTCAAGTTGGACTCACAAGACGGAACACTTTCAGAAGATTCACACAAGGACGGGAGTGCCTTTTACTGCGATGCTCTTCTTCGATGATGAGGACAGAAACATCAAATCAGTTAAGACTAACTACTACTTTGTGGCCAGTTTTGAACTTTATGTCGCGAGGTAGGGACTATTTTCTTTACTCTGTGCGTGCACTAAGATTGAATCTTTGGTGTGTGTGTGAATATATATATATAAAAAAAAACAGGTTTCGAAAATGGGAGTGACAAGCATCTTGGTGGGCAATGGAGTTACGCTTGGAGCATTCAGACAGGGGCTTACTGAATTTACTCAAAATCATAACAGTATCGAGAAGAATAAACAGGTTTGGCGCGACAAGTATTCTGGAAAGCCTGCTTCATCAGAAACAAACAAAGACTGAGACATTCGTTTCCGTCCATCACACACCCCAATATTCTTGAGTGTTGTTGTATTTATTTCACATTATTAACTACAAATGAGTTACATGGGTACCTCGAGATCTGTATTGAAGTCTGAAAGGATCCTTCTCAAAGATTACTTTGGCTGTTATGCTATCTGGCTAAGCAAACTGATTTATTCGGCTTTCACTTAAAAAAAAAAAACAAAAAAAAAAACATATGCTTGTTCCTGAAGATATACATTCTCTCAATTTCTTTGGACAGAAGCTAGCAACAAGCTCGTTATTGTTAATGTTAAATGTTTTTTTTTTTCTTTCGTGACCCACACTACTTTGATGTATTGAAGAATAATGGTATGAAGAGTGAAATTAGGAATTTTGATTATTTTTCTCGGCTCCGAGAAACAAATATAGCATCTTCTAATAAGCTAATAATACCCTCAACAACAAAACCTTTGTTAATCATGTATTTCACTATACCTCCCCCACGCACAACCGATTTCAGGGGGAGAGAACAAATCTTTTCCATCACCAAATGAATGAGAAATGCGTGCAAATCAGAACCGTCCGTTCCCATTAGTTTCTGTCCTTGATCTTCTTGTACCCGGCAACTCCTCATGTTTCCCTTCAGAACCAATTCTGTAACCTCTCTCAACTGATTCCGCTTCTAAGGGCAGCTCGTCTAATGTCTGTTTTTAACCCATATCAATTAGACACATTTTAACAAGTTTAAATTGCAATTTCTTCAAGGCAAACCCTTTGAACTTACCCGATTAGCCTGCTGAAGAATGCGAAGAGTCTCCTGCGTGCGTTTCCTCTTTATTGCTAACTCATCCGGCTCTTTCAACAATTCTTCAATCAAGTTCTCCCTGCCCCCCATCCACCAGTTTTTTTAGTTCATAAAAAAAAAAAAAAAAGACTATTCACAAAATCAGATGAGACACATGGTTTCTTTCATCACCTGTAAAGCTTCTCGATGAAAACATTGTGCAGCTCACGTTTCGAGTAATTTACCTGTGTATATTATCAATTACATAAAATAGTTACAAATCCCCTCACAGCTGAGTTACTTCAGGTGGAGTAGAAGATCGACAGACACTATTAGTTACAAGTGTCATCAATGAACGTTGCTTGACAGTTGAAATTTTTAAAAAACTTTGAAGATCTCAAGAAATGTTAATATTTTATAAGAGGGAGGAGAGACTAACCAGAAAATGCATGATTGCTTTTGGGACCAAGTCCTCAACATTCTTCCTTACAATGTCATAGTAGGATTTCAATAATAGCTTTGTTATCTGAATCTCAACTGACTCCTGTTCTGAATGATTTTCAGATGACCTCAACACAGTTGGAGGCTTCAAAAACCAAACATTATGAGGTGAATAGGTAGTAAATAATTATACTGTATTGGGAAAGTATGAGGAGCTTGAGAAGGCACAAGATATTATACCTCCTTCAAATAGATTGTTGACAAGTTCTGATACATAGCTTGAGCAGCTTCGCTGAATGGTTTGTTTAGTAAGTTGTTTTTAGCAGCTGCCTGAACATCACTCCCCCGAAACATTGATGCTAAACCAGTCCAGGTGTTTCCTACACAGAGCATTGGGTTCTTCAACAAATAAAGACCAGACATGTATGCTCGTATGTAAGTCATACCTTAGACAATGAATTCTAGCATTTCAGTCAAAAATCGTTTGATAACTACATATATTCATTTAACTATGCATACATGAAACGCTGAAAAATGAAGTGTAATAACATTTACCAGCTGGTCCGGATTTTTCAGCATCTGCTGCAGCTAGAACACCCTGTGAAAAGATGTTATGGAAATATGTTATATGGTTTAAGAAGTCTTTAGCTGGATCTTTGTACTCTCTTCATGGGCTTTAGGAAGCAGGAGTCAGACTATAAATGTAACAGAGTCAAATACACACATAACATAAACAAAAAAATGACATACCTGATCAGTGACGTTTCCATTAGCTTGCCGGCCGAGAAAAGATCGGGTTTTTATTTGAGTTGCAGAAGACGCTGCCTTCTCAGGCTCCACTGTATCCTGCTTAGTCAAAAGGAACATGTAAAAAAAAAAATGTACTATTCACAAAGAGAAACACATGAGCAATATTAATTCTTTGCTAAGACAATTGCCCACCTTTGGCCGCGTAACAGGATGCGAAATCCTAGAAGATTTTACTTGTTGCATTGCAAGCTCCACAGCTTTGGTTCCCCCAATAAAATTTGGGTGTGAGGTATTTATGTAATCCATCTGCAAATGGTAAGCTTAAAAATTAAACCGAATTTCCAGCATTCACAACCAGCATCATTCAGAATCCAAATTTAAAAGAGGCTCTATTCAGTAAAATTGAGTAATCGATTATCTCAAACTTAATGCCCCTGCTACTCCACCCGCATGACAGGAAAAACAAAAATCAGTATATAGTTTAGATATCTCAGCATATTTAAACATAACTGGCCATGCAATCAGTATTGCGTGGAGCTTAAATTCTTCATGCATACCTCCATTTCAAGAAGATCCCGGATCATTGCTTGTGAAGGTTCAAGACCTTCTCGCAGAAAGTTCCCAATAACCTCGTCCATGCGCTTTTGCAGGACAGGAAACCGCTGTAACTCAGTCATCATACACTGATGACTAATCTGTATAGAAATTTTCTATTTAAAATTCAAAATCAAGTAAATTTAACAGTAAGTATAATAACGTAACACATGATAAATCACACCTTTATTAGCTCATCATAAATGAACCTAGCACACTGAAGGCTGGGATCTAATAAACGGGATATTTGCCTCCTGACAAGAACTTCAAATGGAACCTATGCAGAAGAAAATAAAAACAAGAGATACTTATCAGAGTAGCTAAAAAGTAGAAAGCTCAAGCAATTTACGTATGTAGAAAGTACTGATAAGCAGGACTTGGGGATAAAGACCTACATCTGGAACAAATAATGCAGATCTGGGACCAGTTGCATTTTGTATTGCAGTCCGAATATCCTCATCTGTTAAGTCTTCACACGGATCAACCTCCTTCAGAAGTTAAGTGAAGGAAACAAATAGGTTTAGTTCTAAAACCCGTACCAAGTAGCACTAAGCCACTGACAACATTAGTAGCTACAGGAATGTAAAAGATCACTATATAGCAGAGATATATATCAATTTCAAGCGATAGCAGATCAGATGCTTCGAAAGATGCAGGGAATTGAACAAACACAAAACAATGATTATTTTTCTAACTGAAGTAATTTTACTCGTAAAAAACTGCATACATGGCACGCTTCCAAGAGCTTAATACCTGAAACGAACTGTCTGCCTTCTAGGTCAATAACCACACTAATTATACTTAGATAACCACAGAGAGTTAATGGTTTTACGAATCAATTAATTATCTTACAAATAGAAAGTCACCCATACGTGTATATGTTTTATGTCAATAGCAACAAAGTGAACCTCCAGTTGAAGACCACAAGTGATACCCTAAATTAAATTAAATTATGATGCCATCACCTAACTAAGATATAGCCTAATGCACAAACTTGGAACAACAAAACAAAAGGCATCTAATAACTGAGATGAGGATCGAGGGAAAACTATAAAAATGTACAAACAAACCTCTAAGCTCTTTACAAAGACTGATTGGAAGATGTAGAGAATTCTTGCTCCACCGGAAAGCTCAGATGTAGACATTTCTTTACTTTTCCCTTCCAGGGTTGAGGAGTATGCTGTTATGAAGAATTAAACCGTTATAAGGACCAATACCAACCTAAGAAACTAACATTTTTCGCCTAAACAGAAAGAGAACCCATCTTCAGATATTACCTTCACAGTATTTTGTAAGAAAACTGAGGAGAAGAGCTCCTTGACCACCCTATGAATTTCAAATCAATACAGACCCAGAGAAAGCTGTAAGTTAAATAGCCACAGTGATAAACTTATATATGTTTTAAATGACATATTATGAGGCAAGTATATATTAGAAGCAAATGTAACTGGAAAGCATTTCTAGCTACAAAAGAAAAAATGTCTAGTAATTGTGCCAGACACCTTTCTCAACATATCTGAACACGTTCAAACACTAACTGTATAAATTATTCATATCTCGTTCTACTCAAAATAAGCTGAAAAGGCTCCCACAAATGTCAAGAAGACAATCACATACATGTATAAAATTGTATTCACAACGAAAACTGAGCAAAGAAACCATACAACCCAAAAATAAGTAGCTAAAACTGGCTGAAAAACACATACCCTGGACTCTCTTATATCCCCATAGCTCTCGTACTCCTTTGCTGTAGCAAACAATGCACTGTTGATACGCGACTTTAAAGTAGGAAGCATTGCCTTGATGTGTTGGACAAGGATCTGCAAAAAAATGGAAAAGGGACTAGCTCCCATCAGACAGCTTCTAATATTACAGATAATAGAAACCTATGAATAGCCATCTCTAGAAAAGGAGTAATTAATTCACAGAAAGAGCATTCACCATATGAAAATGAAATCAACAACCATAATGAGCATGTGTTGCCGATTTTTCTTAAATATATACAGTGAGGAGAAGCAACATAGTATCCTAAATTTCCTAAGTCCTTCAATATGAAATGGCACAATCAGACTACGTATGGTTAGGAAACATGATACAAAAGCCAATTTACTGTCAATTAGAAAAACGAGACCTAGAAAGTTATGGAGCTTGTGTCTTGACTGCATAATAAGATAATCATAACAAGGAAATTTGAAGATCGACTACAGATAATACCTGATTTAATTTCTTTGCTAGTTGAGGAACACCCAAACGATCAGTGAGACCGCTGTAAGCCTGTTTAGTTAGAAAACAAAAAAAAATATATATCTATATAATTTAAGCAAAAGTAAATAATTAGGTGTCCGATTTTCAGCTAGTGGACAGCTATACCAATAATCCCGTATCAGAACAGTCAAAGAAACACTGAGAAAGCAAATAGAAAGAATGAAGCAGTCTTACAGGACGACTAAGAAAGAACTTTTCCTCTGCAATAAGAGCATCCTTGATGCTACGGTTCATCAAAATATCCTGTTAAGGAAATCAATACCCAAATAAATTCTTTTGTTTGGTAAAGTGCAGAGGCGACAGAGCAAGAGCTAAAGCAAACTGAATATAGTATAATTTGGTAACAACGAACACATATTAATTAAAGGTAGAATATATAAGGTAAAAGAGGAGTCGACGAGGTATAATGATAGCACAAAATATGCTCATTATGATAGAACAACAACAATATGCATCATATTGTAAATGTTTTATGAAAACAGGGTTTACCTCCTGACTACGATTTACAACTCCCACATATCCAAGTCGAAGAGGAATTGTTTTTCCAAGAAGGTGATTCCGAGCATCAGTACCTCTGTCCATAATATCCAACTGAATCATAGAGAAAATAGAGCAGCCATGAGAAATAGAGTAGTTTGGCATCACAGCTAAGTCTTAAAACAAGAAACTTATGAAGAGAGAAACCACCACACCTTTGTGATTACACCAATGGTTCTATGACCTGAGGACGGAAAAATTGATATGCAAAAGCGAAAAGTGAATAATTCTGTATACCAATGAAATGAAAAAAAATCTCAGTTGACTTGATGATAGTTACTAAAATCTTACCATCAGGATCAGCATTTCCAGCGATTTGCAAGGCGTCTGAGTTGGCTAAATCGGAATTAGCAGGGGTAACAGCAAGTATCAAGCAGCTAGGGTTCTTAATGTAAGACAAGATCATGGTTCTTATACGAGCTTCGATATCAGATGGCTGATCACCAACAGGAACCTTAGTGATACCAGGAAGATCCACAAGAGAGATATCCAAAACATTAGGGGAAGATATTTTCAAACGAATTGGATTATCTGATACACCTTTGTTCTCTCCTGATATTCTATTAGTCTCAGCCTACACAAACAATTTAATTAAACCATCATCAGAACTGATCTGTGACAAAGAAGCTACACGAACCACTTGGAACAAGAGAGAATGAATGAGAATAACTAAACCTCAATCTCACGGCGAATCTCGGAGAAATCGTAGATACGTTTAGCAGGATTGTGGTGAAGAAACTCGCCCCACTCTTCATCGGATCCACCTTCGGAGCGAGGTTTCGTCTGAAGGAGCTGGAGAACGAGAGGTCGTCGCGTGCAGATATCATTACCGCGAGGAAGAAAATCACGGCCGACGAGTGCTTCGAGGACGCTGGATTTGCCGCTGCTTTGGCTCCCGACGACGGCTACTTGCGGGAGCTGGATCGTCGATTTGCTTCCTAGCTGAGCGAATATGTCTTGAAGCTTGTTCACAATCGGTATCACGGAGGAGCCTAGTGGCGTGACGGCGGAGGCCGAGGGCGACGGAGGAAGATCGTCTACGGACATTAAGTAGGATTTGGAAAAGAGGGCTTAGGGTTTTGAGAAGATTTGTTGCAAGAGAGGTTCGTGATGAAGAAGAAGAAGAAGAAGAAGAAGAAACTCTTTTGAGAGTTAAAATCAGAGTTTAAATTGAATCTTTTTTGGGTTGGGTCAAATCTGTTTAGTGATATATCTCCGCAATTGTAAAAACATTAATATTTTCTATCGGTTTTTCTTGAATATTTTCAACTAAATTTAATTAATATTGGTTGTTTGGTCCCAAAAAAAAAAACATTTAACATTGGTAATTTTTAGTATCAACAATATACATACTTTGTATTCATCTTCTTAAGCGGAATGAGTATAATTTGAAGTGTTCAAATAGAAAATTTTCAAATTTTTTTTTTTGAACAAAAGAAAATTTCATCTTAATATTAGTATTATTGACAAGGTGATCTTAATATTAGTATTATTGACAAGGTGTTGTAACACTTAACCACCCATAGAATATTCAATTACGAAAATCATAACTAAATTTGTTAGTTAAATCTATCATGAATCACAAATCATCAATAATGTCCATGATAATCATATTGTATAATCCAATTGAACAAAGAGTATAAGGATATGGTGGTTGACATTACTTCATGATCCTTTTATGATAGTTCATAAAGCATTGTACGTGATCTCAAGCTAATTACAATTTTCGAAAAAAAGAATATGTAAATTTTCGAGGAAAATATACAAGCAAATCTCCAAGCTCTTAACTACGACTAATAGTTCTATAAATTCAAATGTTGAACTACAAAATTATTAAATGATTCCTAATTAGTCAAGTAAATTATACATAATGTTATTATTTCCAGATTTAAGATTTATTTTATGCAAGTCAATATTCCCTCCGTTTTATAAAAACTGTCATTTTGACACATCTTCTTTGTTACAAAAAGAGTGTCATTTTATGTTTTCAATACAGTTTTAAAGATTTAACTCTTTTTTTATTCCTATAATTTAAGCTAATTAATTAGAAAGAGAAAAATTTTAGTGCATTTATAAAGGGTAAAATAGAAATTTATATAATTTTCTTAATTTGTGTGAATTATGTCAAAATGACGCTTTTTGTGAAACAGAGTGTGTATCATTTTTTATTTTCTTAAAATGGCAAGTCAGAATCATTTCCTAATATATAAAAGAAAATTTAAGTGTTGAAAAAAATATAAAAAATTTAAGTTCTGCATATTTAATGTTTATGCCTCCATATGATACTTATGGTGATGATAATGGTTACAATTTATTATTTCAAGATTTAATATATATTTTAATCATGTCAATATTTTTTCCATGTAATCTTATTATATAAAGTATGGTTTCAAAAGTTACTAATTCATAAGATCGCGACATGTGTCAAAATTTTATTATGTTGTAGATTAGTAAAATAATAATTAAAAAATATATTAAATTATACAATTTTGTAATTTTAAAGAAAAATGAACCGTCTACGTTATATTGAATTCCTTAGCCTAATCTCAAAAAAACAAAATTATCCTAAAAATTTTACAATAATTAAACTTATACAAAACAATCCTACGTTATATTGAATTATTTGGCATAATCTTAAAAGAAAAAGAATTTAAATATAAAAATATGTATTCTCTAAGATCTTTGTTATATATATATAGAGGAATACGTCATTCCGATGAATCAAACTCAATTACAATTTTCAAACATGAGAACTACAGATGGAAACCAAAACTGTGAAAATAACGAAAAGTCAGCCAAGAAAAGGAATAGAACCATTATGAATAATGATCAGATTGTTATGATGGATAAGGCGCTTACTAATGAACCTCATATGCGATTGAAACTAGCTACACTTCAGGCATGGGTCGACAAAATAAATTAATGCGTAAGTATAAAACTTATATTCAGATTCACATACATATTTTTTCATAATTGACTAATATTATTTAACAAACTATAGGAACTCCAGCTTACAACTATGCAGCTAAGAAAATGGTAACAACTTTTAATATATCTTGCAAGCGAATCTAACAGATATCTTATGCTTATTATATTATATGTGTTTTTTCAATTAGATTTTGACATGTATAAACAAAAAAAACAATTTATTTAGCATGTATATTATTATTAATCAATAAATAGTGAATAACAAATCTTAAAAAAATAACATAAGTTATGTCAAAGAATCATAATTTTTGAAACATAATAGGAACAATTAATTAAGAAAATAACATTTTTTTTTAGAAGAAAATAACAGTATATCTACATGAAATTTACATGTTTATATCAAAAACTTTAATCTTTGATTTTTTTTCTGATATAATTTTGCCGATTTGGGTCTTTTATTCGTGCGGGTTCTTCAATGAAAGCTATTAGATGCAATGAAATGAAATCAAAATATATAAAGTCCGCTAAACTAAACGAGGATGGAGACCTGATGGAGGTTCCAAAAGTAATTCTACGGTTAGTAGCGTTATAAGTTTCAAAGGTTAGTCGGTGGTTGATGTATTTGGCAGCGATTTTGTAATTTGGGAAGTTGGAACGATAAACCGTTTTAAATTTGGTTTCAAACCTGATTTATGTGGTTTTCTATCGAATTTGGTTCGTAAACCGTTTAAATCCAGGTATATAGAGAAATATATGAGAACTTTTGATTCAGATAGAAATAAGTTAAGAACTTACGACAAGAATATTTGAGATGAGGTCATAGTTCTAAGTAGTTTTGGTACAATGTGATACTTCTGAGAAGTAAATAAGGCATCGATCCTTAACGTGATTATGACATATATCATATTTTGGATTGTTAATAAATTTTTTATTTTGTATATTTGAATTATCTAAGACTTTATATATATCATCATGATTATAATATTCAAATTTTTATTTTATTATGTGATATTAGCTTTCATTCAATTTCTCAACTTTAATTGGGTTGGTCATAAAATCATTATAATAGAGTAGATAATTTTCACCAGTTGTTCATCCAAAATATCTTTGGAGTAAAAAAAAATAATGGTTAAAGAAATTATGTCACAATACAATTTTAGTAATTATAAGAACTATAATTATACCAAGCAACATAAAATTTGTTTAAAATACATTTTATAGGTGGTGATAAAGAGCATACTTTAACAATAAAATAATATAGAGTTTAAGAGCATATTTTTAATGGTGAAAGATACAGTAAAATTGTATATGGTTACTACATTATATGTTGCTTTGATGTATTATTTGCATGTAAAATATTTTGTAATAAGTTGTAAAACGTTTTTGAAATTTGACAGTAATAATATTTTTAATGATGAGTATTTAGCAAAAGTTTTGGTAGGGGTATAATTTAGCTTTAGATTATTGTAATAATTGTTATAATATATTAAAAATATAAAAATATAAATAAGTGTATGAAGGTAAATACAAATATGATTTTGGTGGGGTATAATTTAGCTTTATATTCTCTTATATTATTGTAATAATTGTTATAATATATAAAAATATAAATAAATGTATGAAGGTAAATACAAATATGATTTTTTCTATAACTAAAATTATTTATATATTTACTTCAAGAAATAAAATTTCTTTTTATATTTTTAAAAAATTGTTTAGGATTTACAATTTTTTCTCTTCAACAATCTCAATACCCGCACATCGTGCGGGTCCTTATCTAGTTGAAAAATAAAAGAGATATTATATGAATAAACTTCTCAATTGTACTACTTTATTCAAAGCACCAACCTTCCATAAATATTGATTGATTATTACTGGTTACAAAGAGCCTTATTTCTCATATTTTTTTTAATCCTTTTTGAACCACGACGACGACGACTCCTCCGAGATGAGTGAGACTCTTGCACATTAATGGTCTTTAACCCGAGGTTCTGACGGTTCATTCCCTTGATTGCATCCTTCATGCATTTCTCATCTTTGAAACTAACAAATCCATATACCTTTTTCGTTGTTATGGAGATCGGAAGCTCACATTCGTAGTCGTTTTCATAATCATAATAGTCATAATCTCTTTCGTAAACGACCTGCCAAGCAAAAAAAAAAAATTATAGATAAATCAAGAATTTTAATACCAATTCGGGAAAGGTGAAAAAAATTATCGAACATTAGAATCTATAACGTCGCCAAACTGAGAAAACGCATTCTCGAGATCTTTTTCGTCTGTGTCCGACTCCAGGTTGCCAACATAGCACGTGAATTCAACATCTGTGGAAGCCATTTGCTAAAGTGAGATGAAAGACAAGTGATGGTTTCTAAGTTTTAAGTAAACTAAAGAACATAACGATTTGAGAGTGTGATGGGTAAGAAATAGTTCAGTCAATTTATAGAAGAGGTGAGAGGTTTAATTCTTTAGATAATTTATGCATGTGGTGGTAAATGACTAAATGCTTTTTCTTTTTTTTTTTGAAACAAGTGTCCGTTGTTGGAACGGGAAAACGGCCAATTCCCCCCTAAACTTTGTTGCTTTATCGGATTCATACACGAAACTTTGAGTTATGCTTATAACCACACGAACTCGATTAAAATTTGAATTTCCCACATCAACAAAGCAAATCCGGTCAAAACCATCAAATCGATAAACGGTGTTAATGTTCCGTTAACAAATGCTGAGTAGGATGCCACGTTGTGCAATAAAACAACGTCGTTTCGATCAACTTCTAAAAATAAAAATAATGAAACAAAATTATACTAATTTCGGTATTGAACCCACGACCTATATCAAACCCATGGTTGAACTCAAACCAGCGGAGCTACTGTATCTTTAAGCATATTATTAGTACGGAATGTTTTATATATGCGAATCTTTCTCTCCTTGCTTTCGCTTCTTCCTCCTTCTCTTTACTTTTACACCATTTCAAATTTTTATGAAATCTTCATGTTCCAGCAAAACAATAGTATCTAATTGCATTAGAAAAAATCGGAGGAAAAAACAAATATATCGACTTATTCAGCAGATTTCATTTTATGAACATTCTATCTATCTTTCGTTCTCTTGCTTGATTAAGAATAATAAAAGGTTCGTTGTTTATCTTTTTCTATTATTATCCTTTGATTTTTTATCACAATTATATTATAAAAATTAGAGGGTATCTATATCAGATTTGGCAAATAGATAGCAGTCACTCTGTAATTTCCAAAACTTCTTAGATTGATCTACAAATTCCGACCAGTAATTGAGTTTCTAAAAAACCCAGAAACAAGTTGATTGCTTGAGTTTTGATGATGAAAAACTTCGTACTATACATATATATTAAACGATCGACAGATATTGTACACGTAAGTTACGGTAGCTCTGCTGGTTATGAGCTTATCAACTAGTGCATATGGTCGCATGTTCGATTCCCTAGCTTGTAATATTTTGTTTCATAATTTTTATTTTTTAAAAGTTAATCTAAACGACGTCGTTTTAAAGCAGGACGTGACATTCTAATCAGCAAAAGCTAACGGAACAGTAACACCGTTTATCGATTTGATGGTGTTGATCGGATTTGCTTTGTTGATGTGGGAAATTCAAATTTTAATTAAGTTTGTGTGGTTATAAGCACAACTCAAAGTTTTATGTATGAATCCGATAAAGCAACAAAGTTTAGGGGGGAATTGGCCGTTTTCCCTTGTTGGAACTAGTTTTTAGTTTTTCCCAAGTGATATGATAGTGGAAAGTGACCGGTTAAATTTTAATTGGTCATGGTCATTGAATTTGATTGTTTTCCAATGACAGTCAAAGGAAACCGTGAATTTTCCTAATTGTACTAGCTTTCGGGAATTTTGGATTTGAAATTGGGAAATGGGAAGCAAGACACGCATTAACCTAAGTATTTCACAAATCCCTAAAGTGAACTTTTTTGATGTGTCTAAAACAACTCAAGCAACGTAAACAAAGATAATTTCTCACTTGAGATTTTATTTCATGAATTATGCAAATATGAAGTTTTATTTTGTTATTTTTCCCATGATAATTAGTTGACTACTAGTCTATCATAGCGACTGGAAAAAAGAAGAAAGGACTATGCATAGGAAAATAATAGAAAAGCATTGAGAAAAAAAAAAAAAAACAAAGGGTTCAATGAAATTGAATTGAGATCCAAAGGGAAAGGTAATTTGTTGGAATTGGCTTTAGTTGTGGCTTTTGCGAAGTAGGCATTGCAAGAGATACCGAAGTTGGAATATCCTTCCACTGTTGTGTCACTGTCTTGATCTGAGTGAAAAAGTCCACTCCTGCTTTGCCTGCAACAATATTCCAAACTCGAGTATATAAGCCAAGAGAAAGAGAATTGAAATATTTTCTGAAGTTGTTGTTCTATTCATTCACATAGCTTTGCTATTTATACATACCGAGTTTATGATAGAGTCATATCTAAGTAAATATATTCTATACATATTCGAGTCTATCGTAATACCCCCGTCACGTTGGTGGTACGTAATGTCGAACGCCAAACGTGGACATCAGTCTTGCAAAGGTAAGTTCGGGCAATGCTTTGGTCAAGAGATCGGCCACCTGGTCCTTTGTAGAAATGTGATGAGTTGTAATGAGCTTGGCCTGAACAACATCCCGAACTTGATGGCAGTCAGGCTCAATGTGTTTGGTACGCTCATGGAAGACAGGATTAGCTGTAATGTAGATAGCAGCTTGACTGTTACAATGAAGATCGATAGGGTGAGAATGAGCAACACCCAACGTGCGCATAAGAGAGCCTTCAGCCATTTGATTTCCTTTAGAGTATAGGCCATGGCGCAGTATTCTGCTTCCGCAGAGGAAGAGGAGACCGTTTTCTGTTTCTTGGTTTTCCAAGAGATGGGTGAGTCACCCAAGTAAACGACGTAGGCGGAGAGAGACCGATGAGTTAAAGGACAACCGTTATAGTCGGAGTCACAATATGCACTGAGATGAAGCTCACTGTCAGAACGAAGAAATATACCTAACCTTTGAGATAGCGAACCAGACACAAGGCTGCTTCCCAATGATCAACAAGAGGGGCTTTCATAAACTGAGAAAGGATATGCACAGCGTAACTCAAGTCTGGTCTGGTGATGGTCAAGTAAATGAACCAGCCCACCAGATGGCGATACCGCTGTGGATTATCAAACAGAGGACTCTTACTCTTAGCAAGCTTGTGATTCAGCTAAATAGGAACCAGAGACGGTTTAGCACCTAAGAGACCAGTTTCAGAGAGAATGTCAAGAGCGTACTTACGTTGGGAGAGACAAAAACCATCCGGATCCCGAGAAACCTCAATACCGAGAAAATACTTAAGTTTACCCAAATCCTTCATATGAAAACGTTTGTTGACCTGAACCTTGAACTCGTTGATCGCTTGAAAATTATTTCCGGCAACAACAAAATCATCCACATACACCAAAACATGAAGGATTAGCGTCCCTCGTCGTAAGGAGAATAAAGAATAATCCTGATAGCTCTGAGTGAAGCCAAGTTCCCGAAGAGCAGCTGACAACTTCAAAAACCAACAGCGCGGAGCTTGTTTAAGGCCGTACAAAGACTTTCGAAGACGACAAACTTTGTTGGGATCCGCAGACTTGAACCCCGGAGGAAGTTTCATATACACCTCCTCATCCAGGTCACCATGTAAGAAGGCGTTGTGGAAGTCCGTTTTATGCACTTCCCAGTCCTTGGCAGCCGCGACAGCTAAAAGAGACTGAACCGTGGTCATCTTAGCAACGGGAGCAAATGTTTCTTTAAAATCCGTACCTTCTTTTTGATGGTTCCCCATCACCACCAAACGAGCTTTGTAGCGCTCGATAGTTCCGTCGGAGTTGAATTTCAACTTATAGACCCATTTGCTGCTGATAGCTTTCTTCCCGGGAGGGAGATCAGTAACCTCCCATGTCTGATTAGCTTCAAGAGCATCAATTTCCTTCTGCATAGCATCGCACCACTCCTTGATGAGAACCGCATCCTTAAAGTGCTTAGGTTCATTGCTGTCGAGAATCGCGGCAAGAAAGGCAATATGGTTTGCTGAAAAACCAGACTCATGTAAGCAATCAGCAATAGGATATAAAACCTTACCGGAGACCGTTGACGAGGATTCTTTGGTGGAGAGACCAGGCGAGAGAACGTGTGAGGGAGAGTGTACATTGCGAGTGACAACATAATCCTTAACCAACACAGACGGTTTCTTGGTACGAAGACCCTTGCCGAGAAGTTCAGGAAGACCCGGTGATGATGGTGACTCAAGAAGAGGCATATGATCGATCTGTGGTGAATCTGATGACAACGAAGGAGTGGAGTCAATGTCACAAGAAGGAGCCAGAACCGGGGGATGCACTATTTGTTTAGGTGTCGATGGTGTGGCATCCTCAGCAGCTGGCGGAGGGGCAATAGTAGGTGTGGGTTCAGGAACAATGTTGTTGACGGGAGGAAGAGTAGATAATGAACCTGACGGTACAGGGTCGGGGACGTTGGTAGGTGCATCAAGAAAAAGATCACCAGGGAGAGGACCTGATGGTACGACTGACGGTGTGGAGTTCTCAATCGTAGCAAAAGGAAACACGTCCTCCTGAAAACGCACATCTCTACATGTGAAAAACTGTTCTGTGTCGAGATCATACAGCCGCCAGGCTTTCTTACCAAATGGATAACCGACCATGATACACCTTCGACTGCGAGTTCCGAACTTGTCCTTTTCACGGGAGCGATGGTGAGCATAACATAGACAACCAAATACACGGATCATGGCATACGAAGGTGGCGAACCAAAAAGAATTTCATATGGTGTTTTACCCTTTAAAACTGATGATGGAGTCTGGTTGATAAGACGTGTAGCAGTGAGAATGTTCTCACCCCAAAACGTTGTTGGTAAGTGTGCTTGAAAGAGACAAGCACGGGCCACATTAAGAATGTGACGGTGTTTGTGCTCTACCCGGCCGTTCTGCTGTGGAGTATCAACGCAGGAAGTTTGATGTATAATTCCTTGCTGTTAAAAATAGGACGTGAGACACATGAATTCAGTCCCATTATCACTGTGAAATGTCTTGACTTGTTTACCGAACTGCCTTTCAGACATTGCACAAAAAAAATTAATCAAAGCAGGAACTTCGGATTTGGCTGTCATCAAATATGTCCAAACCGACCTGGAGTAGTCATCAACAAGTGTAAGAAAGTAGCAAGCTCCACTAGCTGATGGAGTTCTATAAGGACCCCATACGTCACAATGTACAAGTGAAAAACAATCCAAAGCTTTATTAATGCTACTAGGATAGTACCCGCGCTACGCCGCGGGGTTGATTTTTTTCCTTTTTTTATTATTATTTTATTATGTTTTTTTGTATGTTGTTTGTAATTTGTTTCTTAATTTGTTTGGAACTTGTTGGTATGCAGACTATTTTTAATAATTAATTGTACTTTAAGATAAATAAGAATGAGCATTTAAAAATCTTGTAAAAATTGGAATTTAGTATTCTGATTTTGCTCAAATTTATTGTATACTTTATGCATTTTAATATTTATAAGGTAACCACTTAAATTACATCCTCTTAGCAAAAACAGAAGATTATGAATTTTCTTTCTTGTATCTTCTTTTAGTGAAAATTTATTTTACTTTAAGAAAACAACAAAAATCTTATTTTATTATTCTAAACAATGTTTTAAGTCTGATCCATAAAGAAAACCAAAATATCAGTCAACTAATTTCTGTCACAAATTACTTCTTTTTACTTTTATTTTAGTTAATAGTTAATATTGTAAATAACTGAATTAATATATATTTATCATTATAAATATTTAAATAAATTCTTAGCTTAATTTTTCCTTATAAAATATATATGTTGGTTTGAGTTATTTGTTTTGTATAGAGATTTTTGAAAAAAAATGTTTTCTTTCCGTACTAATCATATTGATAACGTAATAACTGGAAAAATAATTATATAAACAACCAAATAAGTTTAAAGATAAAATATGTTATAACAAAAATGATTATGTTGTCCAAAGAAAACACCCTACCTCTCCAGAAAAATTACTTTTACTTCAAATTTGTATTCTTTGTTGAAGAAATTTGTGGTGATTCAGCAAATTACCTTGACAGGATCCAGATTATACCCAACAACTCTTTTAATTACTATTATCTTTAGAAAACTTTTCTCATAGCTATAATTTTAGCCGTAAATCTCACTCCAAAATTTGTAGATGTGCTAGAGAGCAAAATAGAAGCTATTATGACTAACACAACACACTTCTTTATTTGGGCTTTGATCAATCATGTGGCCTATTAACACTTCTCATTACCAAAACACTTTAAGCCCAACTTCCCTGGGATGCTGACATGTATTAATTGTTTTAATTTGATAGACTACTGATTTTTCTGAGATATCAACACCAGCTTTAATGTTAAGGCTCATGTGTCAGAAAAACAGAGCAACATATCATAGTTTTATTGTATTGATGAGTAAAATAAAACTTAAACACAAATTAATAATACTATTATAGACTCATTTATATGTAAAATATCAAATTTGTCCATCTTGACTCTTTAATCATATAATTTGTCAATGTTAAGTTGTTGACAATGACATATGTGTGACACACAAAAAAAAAACCAAACTACATAGTTTAAATTGTAGATAACTGGAACCGGTTAGAATATAAAATAAAGTGAATTTGGTTTATAACACTGGTTAGACCCTAAACCCTTTCATTATATTGACTTGTTTGGTCTGATGGTCTCTCTCCGCCGCGCTCTCTTCTCTCTGGATCGAGCAAAATCGGAACCTATTCGATTTTCTTCATCTTCTTTGTCAAGGTTTGTGTCTGATTTCAACGTATATTGATTGAAAGACCTTAACTTTTTCCCCCTTCGATTAGATTAGTACAGGAATCAAATTTTTGTTTAATCGAAGCTGTGGACATATATATGAAGAAAAAAAATCCTAACTTTTGTTTGTTGTAGTGGTGAATTTAGGATCTTATGAATCTCTTTTCTCTTACGTATCACTGTATCAGGCCAAAGTATGGAGCTTTCTGATGTAAAAACCGACAAGAGCACAAGACCAAAGCAGCCTCCAAAATGTTTCATCAAGAACCAAATGCCTAAATCAATCCTCAACGATGCGTCTCTCAACGCTGCTATCTCAGTCCTCCCTTCAATTTACAAGTTCAAGGTTCACAAGTGCGTTTGGCGGATCAAAAAAATTGAAAGCTAAACGCATCGCTAAAACGGGGAAGAACAACAAATCGAGATAATTATGTGATATGACATGGCAAAGAAAAAGCTGATCTGTATTATTTGTTATAATTTTATTGGCTAGTGATTTTAACTGATGTGTCAATACCAGGTTGAAAGTTAAGGCTGAGGTGTCAAGCCCTGAAGAGAAACGCATTATAGTTTTATTGTATTGATCAGTAAAAACCTCTCTTGTTTGTTTAGAACGAAAACAAATATCGCAACTTTTGATCTCTCCAACATCATTGGAGGATCGTACACAATCAGGTAAGGATAACAAAACAATGGAAGATAGGTGTAGTGACCCTCACCAAGGGTAAAAATCCCTAAATAAAAAATTCAAGGAAATGACTCGAGAAGGACTCAAAAAGAAAGAAGATGTAAAACAAAGAAGAACGACCAGAAGAAGTCCGAGAAAATATTCGTGAGTCGAGGAATGGCAGAGCCAAGGCTTCAGTGACCGGAGGTGAGATTAAGGCCTTATGATCGATCAAAAGTTATCGGTTTATGTGGAAACGGCATCTGCGGAAGAGTCGGGTAAGTACCGAGGAAGAATACCAAGACATTCAAGGGATGTTCGGGTAATGTTTGGGAAGAGATCAAGATGATCAAAGAAAATCGAGAAGACCGGGAATGGTCGAGAAAATGGTCCGAGGAGTCGAGAAAATTGTCCGAGACGCATCGTCGAGGCGTCCGAGACGTGCGTCCGAGCGAGATCGGAAAATGCCGAGAGCTGTCGAAGGCATTAGACGAAAAGTCGAGTTTTTGCCGGAGGAACCAAGAGATCGTTTTTCTCTTGTAGAATCGACTAAGTGAAGATGGAGAAGTGGAGGAATAAATTAATCAAAGAAGAGGTAGTGGAGGATTAATTTATTCAAGAAAAGTTAATGGAGTTAATGGAGGATTAATTTATTCAAGAAGAGTTAGTGGGAATTATTTAATTCCAAGTGGAGCTTAGTTGAGGATTAAAGAATTGAAGGAAGAGTTAGTGGAAATGTGAGTGCTCCACATGCATTGGACAACTCCACCGCCCAAATCTCTCTATAAATAAGCCTCTCCCTTCTCATTTTCGAACATCACACAAAAGGGGTAAGGAGAGAAAAAATGAGAGAGAAGGTGAGCGAGAGAAGAAAGAAAAAAAAAATGGGCGAGTTCGCAACAGAGAATAATAGAGGGAGAAGGAGACTTTTTTGAGAGAGATCATCGGTAAAAGAAGGTGGTTTTCGATCGAAGAAGATCGAGATCGAGACGCGTTTTACGATCGAAGAAGGTCGAGAGGATAAGCGGTTTGCGGTAAAGTGAAGCCGAGAAAAGAAGTGGGTTGCGGATCAAGAACGGTCAAAGAAGCGGGGAGCTGTCGACGCGAAGTCTGTCTGATCGGGTGGTGCGGTGAAGTCTGGGAATCATCGACGCGTGAAAAAGGTGAGTCTGTGGTAAGCACGTAGTTGCGGTTTAAAGTTGATGCATGCATGCGTAAATGGGATGATTTGCATGCTAATAAATTGGACTCACTCGATAGTCGGTTAAAGAAGGAATTGGGTGAGATTTTAAGTAAATCAAAACTCTTAAAACGCGGTTTAAGAATTGCATGCATGATGGAACCGAGAGGGTTCTGCGAGTATAAATTCTTGCTTAAAAGACGGTTTCATGCAAGAATAAATGAGTGAATATTTTGCATTTTATTGCATAATATTGGCTGAGGTTGATTGCATGCGTAAATTGGATTTAAGCGATTTAAATGGTTAAATCGAGTGAGCTTGCATGCGTAATTGGAATGAGAAGGATTTAAACGGTGTAAATCAATTGGATGGCATGCATGATGAAACGTGCTGCAAGAGTTGCTTAAGGTGGATTAATTTGGCTGTGTGCATGAAGTTTAATCATTGGTTACTTGAATTTCTATTCTTGTTACTTGATGATTAAGGTGGATTCTCTTGCTTGAAGTTTCTTTCGTGTTTATGCTTGATTTTCTTGCTTGAGACGTTGTTGGTATTTTAGCGAGTCTGTTGAATTTGTTTCTTGAGTATTAGCTAGAATAAGTGTGTCGATCTTCTGTTCCAACTGAGGTTGTCACGCGTGAGTTCCCGACGACCACTCACGCAGGGACACTGTCACGGCTAGCTAGCTACTAGCGTGACCGCTACATGACGATGTAGCATGTTGTGGGCTCATGTTGGTAACCTTTGTGGTCTCGGCATGGAGCAGTGTTGGTGGAACAGAACAGAATTTCGAGGGCCCTTAGGTGAAAAGAGTCTAGAGGATTTCAAGCGATCGCTGTTGTATTCTAGATGATGTTGATCGGATGTTTGGAGAAGGAGTTTAGGGAGTTTCGCGTGTCCCTCGTGTATTTGAGATGGCCTTGAGAGGCGTGTATGAGTTAAAGTGTCTGAAGTGTACGTTGGGAGTTATTTGGTGTTTATAGCGAGTATAGATCATCGAGATGAGTTGTATGGATCTAATCTCTCTCGCTTTTTTTGGTTTAAATTGCTTCCGCTACTGTTTTCGTTGCGTGGCTTTGATAACTTGTCAAGTTTGTTTACTTGCTTGTTTTCTTTTTGACGGGGTAGTCGGGTTGAGGGGAGGTAGAAACCCGTTTAAGAGAATGGAGTACCCAGACTCACTGAGTAATCTTAGATTACTCATGTTTTTATTGGTTGTGGTCTTGCAGGTAAGCCTAAGTGACTGTAGAGCCGGAGCAAACGTTAGGGTACTGGATAGGGTTTTCTTGTGTTCTTTGTAAAACCCTATATTTTCTTAAACGAATAAGTTTAAAACTTTCCGACTATCTTTATATATATTACTTTACGATGTAATATTTTGTTAAATTAATATATATTCGGTTTTCAGGAAAGCATGGCAAGTTGCAAATGATACTCGGCCTAGTCCGGGCTAACACAACGCACCAGGCCGCGAGGATTGCAAAGCCTAAGTAACCTCGGTTGCGGGGGGAGTTGTGCCTGGGAGGACCGGTCGGGAAGTCTGCAGCTTCCGTCCCACGACCGGATCACCTCGGTGCAATTCCGCAAGTGGCGTCCTGTGGCTGTCTGATGGCCTTCGTGGTCCTAGGACGGTTCGGGGGCGTTACAATGGGTGTCCTAATCTACGATGCCACAAGGCCACTGAGGTAGAACCCACGGACGAAACTTTGTTGACACGCACAGCGGACACACCGGTAAAATAGTACACTCCATCACGTTCCACCCCTGCTCCAATCAAAATCCTCGAAAAACGGTCCTGCAAAAAACACAAAGTGTCGGTGAAAATTGCGATAGAGCCAGTTTGTTTAAGCAATTTAGACACAGAGATTAATGTGTAGTCAAAATCCGGAACAAACAACACATCATCAAGTAGATAGGCAGAGCTAAGCGGGAGAGAGCCACGCTTAGTAGCTCGAGAGAAACGACCATCAGGAAACGTCACAGAGGACGGACGAATGTCAATGACATTAACCAAGAGAGAACAGTCTCCAGTCATGTGATGCGAAGCACCTGTATCAATTATGACATCAGTAAGATTGGTTTTACCCGACAATTTTTCTAAAGTGGTTGACGGACGTTGGCTTTCAAGCAAGCTGATTAGGTGAGAAATCTAGTCTGTGCCGCTGTCGGGTGTGGTTGCAACACGAGCGTTGCTAACATGTCCTCTTCCACGACCTCTGGATGAACGGCCACCACGCTGAGTAGAACGGAAATCAATGTTCCCACGAACAGAGACGTCACGAATGTCGGAAGTGGAGGGACGAGTACCACCTTTTTGTTCAAAGTACCAATCTGGAAAACCATGAAGTTGGAAGCATTCAGAGACATCATGGCCTTGACGACGACAGTGGGTGCATGAAAGTGTGGAGCGATCGCGAGTCCGAGAGCCAGAGACAGCGGCCACCTGGGAAGTAACCTCTGCTTGAACAGAGAAACCGATGCCCTCTGTTTTGTTCACTTCACGCAGAGTTGCAGCATTGATGTTTTGTTCCTCGCGAACAACACGAGAGTACGCTTGATTCAGAGAGGGAAGAGGGTCTTGATTAGTGATATCAGAACGAATGTTGGTGAAGCGAGGAAGATCAAGGCCAAAAAGGAATTGATGAACTTTGTCGTCTTCACGATCCTTGGCGATATCAGGGGCTGCTGCGCAACAACAGACACGACTAGTGTTGTAGTTCTGGAGTTCTTCCCAAAGCTTCGAGAGACGTTCGTAGTAAGCAAGAACCGATTGACCATTCTGTCTGCAAGCCGAGATTTCATCCTTCAGGACTTGCTTTCTCACACCATTCCCGACAGAAAAACGATCATGGAGAGAAGTCCACAACGTCAAAGCATTGGAGACAAACGACACCGTGGATCGGAGCTTTGGATCAATAGAGGTACGTATCCAGCCAACAATCATTGAGTTTGCAGCAAGCCACATACCCAACTCAGGTTCAGCAGCTGGTTTAGGAATTGTCCCATCGATGAAATCTAGCTTCTGTTTTGCTTGAAGTGAGTTCTTCAACTCGGTTGACCATTCGGGATAATTGTCTTCTGTGAGGATGACAGAAGAGATCAAGGCACTTGGGTTATCAGATGCATTAAGAGAGTATATTTTAGAGACATCTGTCACTGCAACGGCTTGCTGTTCCGACATGGTAGAAGCAAAGGCAAGAGACAAGATGCTTGATAGAAAAAACGAAGTAGAAGAGTTTTAACGGCGGCGGTTATTCCAGGAAAACAACGGCGGCGAAAAAAGAAAAAAATTATGTCACAAGAACAATCTGCTCTGATACCATGAAATATTTTCTGAAGTTGTTGTTCTATTCATTCACATAGCTTTGCTATTTATACATACAGAGTTTATGATAGAGTCATATCTAAGTAAATATATTATATACATATTCAAGTCTATCGTAATAAAAATACATCTTCTTCTGTTTAGTTATTCTTACCATAGAAGTTAAGATCTCCGGCAAAAGAGGCCTTGTTCGCAGTGAAGGAGAAAAACGGTAATGGAACCGGGATTGGAACATTAATACCGATCTGGTAAGACATTAATAACAACAAAAGAAGAGATCAACCATGTAATAAATTGCATACAACAAGTGTTGTAGTATTTTTATAGGGTCTAAAGTTCGCCATACCTGTCCTGCTTCAATTTCCATCTGAAACTTTCTTGCTGCTGCCCCCGACGAAGTAAAAACCGCAGCACCGTTCCCATACCTGTTGAAAGCGTAAATACCAAATTGTTGAAAAAACATGCGAAGAATAATATTAGCGTAAATACCAAATTGTTGAAACATGCGAGGAATATAAAAAAAGGGTGCTTACTTGTTTTTATTTATTATGAATATGGCCTCATCAAAGCTGCTTGCCTGTAAATGAATATGTCACAAAGGTATCAGAGGGCATCAAATCACACGAATATATAAAAAAGTGAATGAAATGATTGGAATAAAACTATCTTGTTCCAATCTGACCTCCATGCGTACAAGAACGGGGCCAAAGATTTCCTCCTGCAATGTGCCAAAAGACAAAAGAAATGTAAGTTTCAAGCAGACTACGGATTATTTTGCTTAAGTACAGAATAATTAATACCTTGTAACACTCCATGTCTGGAGTAAGGTTAATTAAAACTTATGTGCATGAATATTTTATAAATTAATTAATTTTTCCTATCTCAAATTAAGCCAGATAAAAAAATTTGACAAGATAACAAGATGATAATTTTTTAAGAATTCTATATAAATATATATATATATATATAGTTCTAATAATATTATATATATAATTTATCTAAAATGGAGCTAAGATAGTTTGATATACTATTTGGTGATTTTTGTTTTCTATACTATCAGCCTTGTTTTTTTTTAGTAATCGCTAAAAACTAAACATCAACAACAGTAAATAAACGGTGGAGAAATAGTAATTAAGGTGTCGCTGCGACCACTTTATTCTAAAACATCTTATGAAATGGAAAATAGGGAGTTTATTCTAAGTTTGTTATTTTTTTCTATTATATTTATGTTTAAACTGCTTAAGAACATTATAAATAATTTTAGCCGCTTTTTATATTTACTTGTATAAGTATAAGCATTATCGGTTCCAAATATGCTATACCATCATCGGCTCAACTTCATAATCTAATGTTAAATTATAGTAACCATGCACATTTTTTCTAATCTTTAGATGTATATCATTTTTCTTTGGATAGACTCGCTCATAATATTAAGATACTCATCATTCCTTTAAGTTAATGAATGTTTTTTTCACAAGTGAATACATTTAAATTATTAATATATATCCTTAAATAAATTTTGTAGTGTCTAAATTTATTAGCTTATCATCTCCTTATAAATATTATTTGTCGATATCAAATTTGTAATATTGATTAAATGATGAAACATCACTATTATTACATGATAGAAATGTATCTTTCTAAAATTATATGTTGAAATCTTTTATAAAACTGGTTTTAAAAATTATCTCTTTCTATATAAATTAGTACCTCTATAATTTAATATGATAATAGAGTTATGAATTTTTAATAACATATAGAGGTTTTACTGTATTTCTATAAACTCTAATGGACAAAAACAAATTTTAACTCGTTTACGCGCAGAGTTGAAAGCTTTAATAGGGTGATAACCTACACAATACTAGCGTAAGAGTTCAGAGTTAGTAAAGTTAGCTGTGTTAGATTTCATAATATATTGTTCAAAATTAGTAAAGATGGTGTCATATTTAGATGATTGGTCACAGTATTTTCAGATTGAAAGTATATTTATGAGTTTCTCTATTATTTTGTACTTTTTTCACATTTCACACAATCTTAGGTTGCAAATGGTTGCATAAAATTGAAATATTAAACTGAATAAAATTGGGTTGAACATTATTCAACCCATTCATATTCAAAATAGTGGTTGAACAAGTTGAACAAATTTGCTGTAGGATTAGTTTATTTTTTCAACTTTTTAAGTTGAATGGGTTGAATAGTTTTTTCCAATTCTTCAACCTCTTCCATTCAAATGGTAAAACTTGGTTGAATAATTTTTTTCAACTCCTTCAACCTTTTCAACTGTGCAACCATTTGCACTCTTAATGGTACGGCGGATTGTTTGGTTTGATGGTTTTTTTAGTAAGAAAACAACAACAAACTCTCCTTGGATGATTCATATTGTTTGCTTCAAGAAAACAACAACAAACTTCATTAGAGAATCATTCAAATACAACAATTAGCTAAAAAATTATTTCCTCAAACATCACCAATCACAATCAAAATACAACAAGAACCTAGAAACATGTAACCCTGAGAATAAGCACAATACCAACAATTTCCCCCAAAAAAAAACCTAAAAAAAGAAGGAAGAAGACAATTTTGTTTACCAGTGCTCGATGATCACAATCTCCTCCTTCCCAGAGTGGTCTTCATCTTCTTCTGGACTTCCTCCTCTTTCTGGACTTCCACAGCTACCTCTTCTTCTTCTATTTCTATCTTTATCTTCTTCTTCGCCGGTCCACCTGCCTTCGATTTCCTCTTCCTTTTCCTCACAGGATAGTCAAGCTCAAGCTGCACAAGCCTAGGGCGGACCCAGCAAAAATTATTACTGGTGGCAGATTACCACTTGGTGGAATCGAACCCCCAACCTTAAGCATATTTGACCTTGTTCTCAAACCATTCTGCTACTTAACTTTTCTGCTTAGTGTAAATTGTTTTGATATTACAATATTACTGGTGGCAGCTGCCACACCACAGACCATAACGTAGGTCCGCCCCCGCTAGAAAAAGAACTTGAACTGCTTCGTCGAGTGTAGCCTGGAGTCTTCAGACCGACGCTTCGAAGCATTCTTTTCCTCGGCGTGATTACTAACGCTCTCCCTTTTCCTTCTCCGTCAACAGAACTCTTCGGCGGCGCCATTCGTACGGAAGAGAGAAAGCTCGTCAAAAACCTCCGCACTCAATAATTTTTGTTATTTTATTGAAATGTCTAAAACCAACCAAACCAAACCGAAAAAATAGTTTGATTTGGTTATGATTATAACTAAATTTGTTTTATTTCTGACGCTATACCAAAAATAATTATAAATCATATTCCATTATTTTACCAAAATTGTAAGTAGCTAAGTTATATGTCAAACTAGGTCATATGTGATATTAATAATTATATTATGGTTTATCATTTATGTTAAATGAAATTATTAGTGTTTGATATATTATATAAGACTTATCCAAATAGGAGTGCTTGGCAAATAGAATAGCTCTAATAAAACAACTGCTTTAATTAAGAAAGAAAAAGAGAGAGTTTAACATATGACCATGTTTGTCTTTCAATAAATAGGAGATGTTTGGCTCACTTTTTTTTTTTTTTTTTTTTTGTCATCTGATGTTATTGATTAAACTTGAAAGGATACATTGTGAAATACATCTTAAGCCGGCGGAAAACAAAGATATCTCTGGAGTCTAAAGCCTAAAAGAGAGAGTCTAAAGCCGACGGACAATGGATAAGTCCTCGGAAACAACTTATAATACTAAATAGAGAAATTGAAGGCCAAAAACGAAATAGACCGAACCCAACAACTAAGAACAGAGGCAAAATACCAATAATAACGAAGACAAACACTATGTCTAAACAAACAAATCGATCACATCTTCTGAAGTTTCTGCGAATGAGTTGTACCAATGAAGCCCACGGCCAAAGCAGCGAATGAGTTTGGCTCACTTATAATAGAAAAAATATTATATTACTTAAAATATATTAAGACAACTTATAAAAGTTGTTGACAAAAAGAAAATTAATAAAAATTATTTAAATTATCATAGAGAAATAAAGTTACATATGCGCGCAAGTATGGACCTAAAAAAAAAGCACAATTTGATAAACATAACTGGATAAAACAAAACAGAAATAAATATGTCATATTGTTTGAAACTTCATGGTTACAATCAATTCTTCAACAAATCTATATATACTTTATATTGAATTTGGTTTGTGAGCTAAAGTCACCCCATATAGGATTTGATAAAGTCACCCCAACTCCCTTAATTTCGTCCATAAAAATCAGGGCTGCTTGTCTGTCCGTGGTTGGTTGGACTCATTGATGGTGAGTTGCTGGAACATGTTTGGGTCAATTTGATATATGTTTAATCCATCGGATTGGCTGTCGTTATGCATCACTTTACCTATTACCATCTTTAGCCGCTGCACTTCTATAATCAATTGTTCGTTCGATGTCAATACTTCCTTCAGCCGTTGTGCTTCCACACTCACTTGTTCGTTCAACGTTGTCGTCGCCTTTAGACTTTCAATATCTGCATGAAATCGAATTATTTTGTTAACATATAACAGGCTTAAATCTTAAAGTTCAAACATTTACTATAGATTGCAGAACAAAGAAACTTGCTAAAGTATCAATAAAAATTAATTAGGTGATGGTACCGTCATGATGGAGTTTTGTCTGTTGCTTCAGCGATTCAAGTCGAATCCTGATTTCCTCCTTTTCATCAACCAACATTTGTTTATCTTTCTGCATGCAACAAAAATATAAATTCCTTACATGAACGGATAAACCGTTTAGATAGAATATGACAAGTTTATAGTTGTTAATGTGATATATGTCTCACCTCCAAAAGCTTCTCTTTATTTTGCATCAACGTGATCGCCTTCTCAAGAAACTTTATTATGCATTCCAAGTCAATAAGGTACTGTGACTTCCTCTTCTTTGAACGTGTAGCTGCCTCTCTGTTTGCCAAGATTCTGAAAGACCATCCACGTGGATAAATCGTAAATGTATGATAAAAAAAAAAAAAAAAAAAAAAAAAAAAAAAAAAAGAGGAAAAGAAAGATTTAATTAACCAGTACTTACCTTCTGACTTCCTTAGGATCAGGTCTACCCTCTGTAAGTTTGGTACTTTTCAAAATCTTCTTCAATTCATCAGCAGTGTACTCATCTTTACCAAACTCAAGGTCCAAAGTATTCGCGCAGTCTCCATCAACCGAACTGGTAGGAGAAAGAGGCAGCTCCAGGAAGTCATTGAAACAACTATCGACCGAAACACTCCTGTAGTGTCTCATAATCGAAGGAGGCGATGTAGGGTTTTCGTTGATCCTAATGGAGGAGTCTATATCCTCCACATGAGCCAATGACGAAGAACCGCGTAACAACTTTGGAGAAAGGCTCAGCGATCTTAGTGGATGATTACGTAATGACGACGGAGAAAGGCTCAAAGGCGGCAAGGAGGAGTAGAAAGCCGACCGCTGCATCATCCTCGACCGTGGTTCGGAAGGAGTGATATTGTCCCATCCATTCATTGTTAAGGATTGTAGAAGAAGACCAACAAAACAATGAGAGTATCTGCATCATATACAACAAAGTTATGTTTCTACGTATATCGTTTTCTTTCTTGCGTGCGAGAAAAACAAATAGATAAATGGGAAAAAATAACAGTTTAAAACTATGATTAAAATTTAAAATTATCGAAGATCAGTTATGAAATTGTCATCACTCATCAGTTTATAGAGAAAGAAGAACAAACGTTGACCAAAGAAGAAAGAGTACTTATTACCTTAGGTTCAACAATGAACTATGAAAGTTGAACAAAATGGTATGAGAAACTATAATATGATTGTTGTTTTCTTTTGATAGTTAGCACGAACCTCCTTTTATATTGATTGACTGGAGGCTCATGTTTCAGGAATTAATCTTATTTTTTGTCAGTAAATTAACTTATAATTTTTTAAGTCAAAACACTTAAATGAACTTTGTGTTTTTAGGTAGTATAATGAAAATTTATAAATTTAAGGTCATTATAGTTTCTGGTTGACTCAATCTTAATTAAATTATGTATTTTGGCATGTTATTTACTTTTGCTAGTGAGAGGTTTTGGTACATTGCATATTTTCACTAGTAAATATTTTGGCAAGTTATTTATCTGTGCTATTGACTTAGTTTTAGCATGTTCTTTAGTTTTTACTTCTGAGTTATTTTGACGTGGTCTTTAATTTTGCTATTAAGTTATTTTGGCAAGTTGTTTACTTTTTGGTAATTGAATACGATATTACTAGGTACCAACCCGCACATAGTGCGGGATAAATCGATTCAAATAAAATATTATGAATAACATTATTATTTGAGATTTCAGATTTGTTTGTGTAAAACAAAATCTGTAAGTAAAGTTTGTTTTTTCATTTATTCAAGTTTGCGTTTATTTTGTGTAATATGTTTCATCCGTGAACTATTTAAACGTGAAAAAGAATTTTAACTTGGTGGAGAAAGTTTTGATGTCTTTTGTGTTTCTAAAATCAAATTCACATCTTTATGTTTCACATTGTTATCTACATCATTATGCCATTAAATAGATAAAGCGATATTTTTTAGACTAATCAAATTAATTTAAACTAATCCTAAGTGTAAAAATACAATGAGAAAAGTGGTAAATAATCAAAAAGTGTAGTTGTGGTGAAAATTCGTAGGAAAAATGATTGTCCTAGGGTTTTAAAAAAATCCAATAACATGGATACCATGTTAAGATTGTTGAGTCACATATATTTAAATAGTCATTAGAATTTTTCTATAGAAGACAAAGTTTTTGTTTTTCAAAAATTTAAATTGGTGAATAGATTTAAAATTGTTTGTGAAATTTTATTTATTTTTAAGATTATATTGTGATAATTAATTTTTGACACTTGAAACCGGAGAATAAGTTTTGCGTTTCAAAATTTTAAATAGGTGAATAAGTTTAAATTGTTTGTGGTATGTAATTTACTTTTATGATTATTGTGATAATTTTTTTTTTTAATATAATTGAATAGTCACCAGATTTTTTCAAAATAGGATAATAACTTTAGCATTTCAAAAAAATAAATAAATGATAATTTTTATGAAATGTAATTTACTTTTAATAATTAAATAGGGTATGTAAGTGATAATTAAATACATTTTTGGATTTTAAAAGTTGATTAAATCTTTCATTTTTTAAACTAATAGAAAAAAACATTAATTCATATATTTCAATAGCATATTTATGTTAATAGTAATGAAAAGTAATAGCATTTATTAAAATGGTATAGGAGCTCTGTTAGCGCGACACCTCAGCTTTTTAGTGAGAGTACTTCTCTATTAATATAGGGGATTTTAAAGGTTGATAATCTAATTTCTCACTTTGTAAAAGAGTTATAGTCTTATAGATCGTTAACAATATTTTTTAACTTTAAATTTAAATACTATGTTATTTTGGAAAGATTCTTCGTCATTATTAATTATACCGGTAGGAGAGAGTTATTTAGAGAGGGGTGGGGGGGGGGGGGCGCGGGGCGCCCAAGTTGTCTGTAACTTTACGTTTCCTCTCCAAAAACTGGTAAATCAATCATACAAAGTCAAAAATAATATGCAATATAAACCCTAGACAAATGTTTTCACTATCACATACATTATATATCTTTTTTAATTCTTAAAAGTAAACTTAGAGTATTATTCGTTAGCTTCAGTTTAATATAATGTTTATTAATAATTTTCAAATTTGACTAATAAACAAAATAAGATATATTAATATTGTTGATTTTGTATAATTTATTTTGTATTTTCTGGAGATAGATGATAAAAAGTAAAAAGTGGCGATTTCGATCGAGTGTTTTCTTTATTTACAATTAGGTGTCGTAATTTTAAATCTTCATGTTTATATGTTTTTAATTTGTAGAAGGAAGAGGAAGACAGCCAATAGATGATAATTAGATAGGGATACGGAGACAGCCAATAGGAAGGTGAACTTTAAGCCAAATAAAAAGAGGACAATGCATAGAAGAAGAATAAGATCAAATGATCTCATGTGAGCTTCAAAACACAAAGTATGTCACATTTATGTTTAGGTATTATCAACCAAATCACATGTCAATGCCTAAAATCCATATACTTTTCAAATTATAATGTTAACTGATTTTGCATATTTAGATGTAAATATTGAAGCTAGGAAGAAAAATGTGTGGCTGTTGGCAAGAGACCCGAATACCTAAAGGATGAAGAATTGAAAAGCTGATGCATGCAATCGACGACCCATGGAAATGATTATCAGGTTTGCCCTGCTGCCAAATTTGTTCTCTTTATATTTTCTTTAATTCGAAAATGCAAACAGCATATACTATATATGAAGATGATAGCTCAAAATACCAACGGCTGTTTACACGCACTAATTATCAGCTCCAGCCGAATTTTCGACTTCTATGTCAGTGCGAAGTATCAAAAATAGTAGAGTTTGCTTCATCTAAACTAAGATGGTAGATAACAACAAATCAGGTGGGGTGTCTTAATTTGTATTGTATGGTTTGACTCTATGTACCTGATACTACCTCTGTATACAATCTGCTGGGATAAATCAAAGTCATCAGCTCTGAGGATCACTCGACGGGATCAATTCTCCAGACCTCATCTCATTGATCTCAGCCTTTGCAAGCCGAACCAGGAACAAACCCGCCAAAAAAATTGAAACGATAAGCATGAAAAAAACACTGTTCCACCCTCTGGTCGATATGAAACCAGCGAGCAGCGGTCCCAGAGCCGCCCCAACCGAACCAGTACCGTCTATAATAGCAGTTACCGTGGCCAACGCCCGACCATTTCCTTTAATTGAGTCTTGTGTTCCAAGATCAGCTGCAACAGCTGTGGTTATGAGTGCATAAGGACCGTTTACTAATAACCCGGATATAAACATCAAGGCAATGTTGATGAACATGGACACACTCCCATAGATTCTGTACAAAATGAGGGCAGGAATGGAGAGTGCCAAGAATGTGATTGATGTGAGGGCGCGGGCGTTGATTTGATCAGATATGAACCCTGCTGATATTCCACCAAGCACTCCTCCTATGTCAAAGACTGTCGAGAGAATCCCAGCGGTTTTATGCGAGAGATTCACACCCGCAACAGCTGTTTCAAAGCATAAAGAGTAAGAACGTGGATGCAAGCCTGAGAGGTATATGGGAAAAGCCATGGATGCAGCATACCTGTGTGCCTTAAGTAGTATGGTAACCAATACAGGAACGTGTAGGCGACGAGTTTCGAGAAAAGCAAACAGAAAGCGTAAGGTGCCACACCAGGCAATCTCCAAGCCTCGAGAAACCCGATAGCAAACAAGGAATCATCATCTACTACAGTTTCAAGAAGCACTGCATCCTCCTCAGCTTCCTGTTTGCTCAAACTTGCTTCAACATTCTCACCTAAACTCATCTCAATCTCCATCTGTTTGCCCGGCGGTTCTTCAAACCCCAAATCATGAGGACTCACAACAAGAAACATAAACACAAACACCCCAGACACAATCACCAGCCCACCAGGCAAAACAAAAGACCACCCCCAGCCGAGATCGAGAACCGAGGACGCAATAACCGAGCCAAGAATGTTCCCAACAGATGTATGAGAATTCCACGCACCCATAATCAAACCACGTTTCTCTTTCCCACACCAATTACCAACAACAGAGACAACACAAGGCCACCCAATAGACTGAAACAGACCACAAACAATCTGAACGCTCAAGTAAAACCCAAGCGTATGAACATTCATCCAATACCCTAACCCAAAAACAAGGGTGAGAATCCCACTACCCATCATTCCAAACACAAGCAAGTATCTCAAATCAATCCTATCTCCTAAATGACCTGCAAAGTACATACCCAAAGCATACGACGAAAGAAACGCCAAATCAAGCTCACCAAGTCTCTTAGTCCCTTGTGTTCCGTTAAACGGAGCCCATCCATTATCAATCGAGGATGATGAATTAGAAGATCCAACTGGAGGTGGTCCGAGAACGCTCTTGACGATGCTGGGAGGTTTACGGGAAGCGTGAAACGAAGCATAGGCTATGAATGTAATGATGAGAACCAAGATTTGATGAAAAGTCAAGGTTTTGTGAGGTGTGTTTAGGTTAGGGAATAGAGAAAACGCCGGAGCTAATCCGACGATTCTCGATTGCATTCTTGCTCTCAAACTCTGAGTTCAATCATCTGCAGAAGAAAAAAAAAAAAAAAAAGGATGAATCTTTAGATCAGAAAAGCTTGAACCGTTGAGGATCTTTTACTTTTCTCCTCCCCGGTTGGTGGGTACCGGCCGGGCAGATGTTAGTTATATCCTGGACGGTCACCCTTGTTCTTTTGGTCGACGGTCAACTCATGTTTGTTTTTTTTTTTGGGTATTTTAGTTAGTTACAAAGGTGATTTGGTGTTGCAACACTTAACCACCACTTAACAATGATGATTGGGATGGTAAGAGGTTCATGAAACCTCGAAATTCTCCTAATACTAGACTAAATCGTTTTTTGAAATTGGAATTGTGAAGGAAGAAACACATTAACGTCTAGTATAGCAGTATTAAGTATTTTACAAATCCTAGACTTTTTTTTTATGTCTAAAACAACTCAAGCAACGTCAACATAGAGAATTTCTCCCTTGAGATTTTATTTCATGAATTATGCAAATATGAAGTTTTATTTTGCTATTTTCCCCATGATAATTTAGCTGACTACCAGTTTATCATAGTGACAAAAAAAAAAAAGAAAAAAAAAGAACAAATATAGGGTTCAAATGAAATTGGCTGTAGTTATGGCTTTTGCGAAGTCGGCATTGCAAGAGATACTGAAGTTGGAATATCCTTCCACTGTTGTGTCACTGTCTTGATCTGAGTGAAAAAGTCCACTCCTGCTTTGCCTGCAACAATATTCCAAACTCGAGTATATAAGCCAAGAGAAAGAGTATACATCTTCTTCTGTTTAGTTAGTTGTGACAATCTTCTTACCATAGAAGTTAAGATCTCCGGCAAAAGAGGCCTTGTTCCCAGTGAAGGAGAAGAACGGTAATGGAACCGGGATTGGAACATTAATACCGATCTGGGAAAACACAACAAAAGACAGGTCTCAACCATGCTATATAGTATTGTATACAACAACTGTAGTATTTTATCAGGTCTAAGTTCTTTATACCTGTCCTGCTTCAATTTCCATCTGAAACTTTCTTGCTGCTGCCCCCGACGAAGTAAAAACCGCAGCACCGTTCCCATACCTGTTGAAAGCGTAAATACCAAATTGTTGAAAAAACATGCGAAGAATAATATTAGCGTAAATACCAAATTGTTGAAACATGCGAGGAATATAAAAAAAGGGTGCTTACTTGTTTTTATTTATTATGAATATGGCCTCATCAAAGCTGCTTGCCTGTAAATGAATATGTCACAAAGGTATCAGAGGGCATCAAATCACACGAATATATAAAAAAGTGAATGAAATGATTGGAATAAAACTATCTTGTTCCAATCTGACCTCCATGCATACAAGAACGGGACCAAAGATTTCCTCCTGGGACAAAAGAAATGTAAGTTTCAAGCAGACTACGGATTATTTTGCTGAAGTACAGAATAATAATACCTTGTAACACTCCATGTCTGGAGTAACACCAGATAAAATGGTAGGACCGATGAAATTCCCTTTCTCGTATCCTGGAACCTGTTTGTTACGAGAGAAGATGTATAAACTTCTCGGACTAGTCGATTGTTGACTTCAAGATTACACAAAGATTTTTAATCCAACGATATCATCCAGCACAAAGAGACCAATATACTTCTGTAGTTCGTGATGATTACTATTTCGTAAAAAAATGGACTGTATTTAAGACATGATGAGACTGTTACAACAGCAGTAACCTAGGAGATTTTGTAAATACCACAATATTTCTTCCGTCAAGCAGCAATTTAGCACCATCGTCTACACCAGATTGAATCAAGCGGCATATCCTTTCTTTGGCCTAGCCATATAAAAATTTAGCCATACGTTATATATATCAAACATCAGACAAACGCAACACTAAACATGATCATTACACACGTAAGTTCAGCAGTAGTCATGACCAGTAGCAGAGGTCTGAGCGCAAAAATACCTGTTTACTAATTACAGGACCCAGGTCTGCATCTGGTTCTGACCCACATGTGACTTTAAGGGCTTTCGCTCGTTCAACGAGTTTATCCTCCCTGGTTAGTATCAGCCAAGTTAAAAGCTAATCTTAATTATACTGTCAAAATGAAATCAACTGGCCTCACACAGCTTGTTCAGTTACTAAGCTTTTAAATCCAGGACAACAAACAGTAGTCTGTCATTCTAAATTATTAAAAGAAGTGTTTCCCAAATATGTTTATGTATGGTTTATGCATCGTAAGGTTGTGGAATTCCAAAAACTTCGGATAGGAAAAGGTTACATGCAAGCGTGTTTATCACACAAAAAAAATGAATATATGACACTGGAGTGATTTGAATATAGAGGAAAGAAAGTTAGCAGTACCATGATTTTGCATCGCCTACAAATACCACTGTACTCAGTGCCATGCATCTCTGTCCAGCGGCACCAAACCCAGCAGCAAGTAGTGCATTTAAAGTAGCATCGATGTTGGCATCAGGCAAGACAAGTCCATGATTTTTCGCCCCCATATTTGACTGAATCAATATTTTATAAGCAATTTGACATTTAGTCTCGAATACTGAGGAGGAATTTTACAGGGGAAAAGATGCAAGATGTTACCTGAATACGTTTGCCTTTCGCTGCTGCTCTTGCATATATATGCATTCCAGCCTTTAAACAAAACAATTCCATTCGGAATACACAAGTTAAACCAAAAATTTGAGCTCAGAAGAAAAGCAATTCTGCCATCATCAGATTTAGAAGAGTCTAAGGTATGATTTAGCTATCTGTGCAATAGAGTAGTATGTTACCTAGCTGAACTAATTACACAGGAATCTGACTAGACGTAATTTTGTAAATATTATCAATCATAACTTGGTCAAACGCAAACCCAAGTCTGCAGGCTATAAAAGAGCACAACAAAAGATATACTTACTGTGTTCGAGCCAACAAAAGAAACAGCCCTTATATCTTCATCATCACAGATAGCATTCACAGTATCCTGGCATGTAGTCATGCATTATTGTTAACGACAAAGAAGTGAAGGCAATACTGCGGAATCCTTACATACTGTACTAAATTTGGGACAGTTTCAAGGGGAATCTTCTCTGCAACAATTTAAATCCTACTACTAATAGAAAGCTAAGCGAGAATTTTTGAAATAACCTACATTAGTGCCATGAACGATATTGAGAACCCCGTCAGGTAATCCAGCTTCCATTGCCAACTCAGCGAGCATTACAGAAGCACCTGGCGAAAGCAAGTAACATTAACAACCGGTTTCAATACCACATTTTGTTTTCTCTATATATGTTTATTAACAGTAATCCATCAATAGAAGGGAACTTCGTTTCAATAGTGGGTCAACCAATATTGCAGGTGGTAAAGTGTACCATATAGAAAATGTGATACACGCATCACTAGAAAGGTCTATGTACACTCATGTTAAGACATGATGAGAAAGTCTATATATCTTGAAATTGTCATTCATCAATGAAACATCACAGGAGTGACCATTAGTTAGTGAAATAATCCCAAGGGATAAGGGTAACAAAAAAATTGAGTACTTTACCGGGATCCTTCTCTGATGGCTTAAGAATATAGGTATTACCACATGTCACTGCAACTGGAAACATCTGCACTAACAAAAACACAGTAAATACTCGGACTAGATGGAAGAGAGAATCATAAATATACATATCTGTTATCATAAAAGGGCTTTAGCATGGTACCCATAAAGGAATCATGGCTGGAAAGTTGAAGGGACAAATGCCAGCACAGACACCTAATGGCTCCCTAATACTATATGTATCAACTCCATTAGATACATTGGGGACATATTCACCCATCTGTAAAGTGGCCATTCCACAGGCATGCTCCACAACCTCTGCGTACCAAAAACTAATCAGTAAGGTTCTCCTCTGCGTAACCAAACCTGCAATAAGAAAAGAAACTAACCTAACCCACGGAAGATATCACCATGTGAATCCTTTAACGTCTTCCCTTGCTCGGTCGTAATGCTCATAGCAAGTTTATCCTAGAAAGAAAACGATTCAAACTTGTAGCCAAAGACATGTCAAGATATCAAAAAAACAAACTAAAACAAGTAGGAGTTACCATATTCTTGCGTATAAGCTCTTGAAACTTGAGCATAACACGCTGCCTGGTAGTAATCGGCGTGTTTCTCCACAATGGAAACGCTTGCTTCGCAGCGGATACCGCCGCCTTAAACTCTTCATTAGTAGTTAATGGAACTTTGGAAACAACCTCTTGTGTAGCCTAATTAAAAAGCAAAACGAAAAACTGAATTCAAAGTTCAAACCTTTTTATACTAAGAAGACTCACAATAGGACGAAAAAAGTATTAAAAGAGCTTACAGGGTTGATAACATCGATATGTGAAGATGATTGAGAGTCAACAAAAGAACCTCCAATAAGATTTGGTACTTTCTGAATTGAAAACAGAATCATATGATCAAAAAACAAAATCAAACCCAATCATATATAAAAAAAAAAAAAAAAAAAAAAAAAAATCGACCCAAGAACTCACCGGAAGGTCCGGTGAAGTTGAAAAGCAAGAGCTACGAAGAGCGAGAAAGTGAGGTCTCAAAGGCCTCAGATTGTTACCTGAATCAACCAGTACAACAAAACTAGCATCGATGGTATCCAAGTCTCGAGATTACGATTAAGAAAAGAGGATAGAGAATTTACCAGAGATTCGTAGCAACATCTTCTTCGATTGATTGATTTGGTGTTGTTGATCGTAGTAGTTAGTTAGGGTAGAAGCATATACGTTTTGGATTGGAGTGATGAGTGAGAGTGCTGCTGACTCGATGTTGATCGGGTACCAAGTTGTTCATCTTCGTTATTGATTGCCACGTGGTTACATATCAAACCGTTAGATCTATAAAAAAAGTTACGATTTCTCTTTTTCTTTTGTGGGACAAAAAAAAAATCTTCTTCCTTTTGTTTTTTTTCTTGTAAAGAGACGCAAGTAGCCAAACTATGAGAGACGTTTGTGTTGTTTGTTCTTGCAATTAAATTGGGAGATTTTGTCTCCTTCTTCTACCCAAAAAAAAAAGAGCCAAATTTTCGGGGGGTTTTGATCGGAAACTACTATGTATCTATTTAACATGTGTAATGAACGGTGACAGCCTGATCATTTTAGACCTTTTTTTTCTTGTTTTTTTCTCTTTTCCAGCAGAATACAAGATTAGCTCAAACGAGCCAACTAGCAAGAAAATTATTCACAAAGGTAATTGGATGCAGGTCTGCTCTAGCACGACGTGCCAGTTTGTCCGCCCTACCATTCTGTGATCTAGGAATCTGAACTACAGAAAATGATAAGAATTCCTCCTTGTCTTCTTCAATAACGTCCAGATAGATCTTGAAAGCAGGCCACTCGGCTGGCGAACACACCATCTTCACCAAATCAGAACAGTCTGTGAGAAAAACAACTTTCTCATTATCTGAACCAATCATACATCGTATTTCCCAAATGAGGGTTTCCACTTCTACATGGAGGGGTGACAAGCTACGGCGAAATTTAGATGCACCCAAAGTGGGAGATTCTCCCTCAGGAGAAATGTCATACTCTACCTATAAACTGGTCAGTCGCCTTCCAGGATCCATCCACGAAACATCGAAAATTAGTGTCATCTCCGTTAGCTGCGTTTCTAGTAGGAACCATAGACACCGCGGACGTGGGGGGAGGTCGAGAGCCACCCTGAGGTGAGGATCCGAAGGGATCCTTTTGGGCTAAAGACCAGAGTTTTGCCTCCTCTTCCGCTACCCGTAAAATCGCTAGTAGATTTGAGTCCAAATTACTGAATAATTTATCATTTCTGGTCTTCCAGATATACCAAAGAATCCACGGATACACCTCCACCGACGGAGTACCCTGAAATCTCCATAATAGTGAATCCATGTTATCATAATCAGAGTTTGAAGGAAAGCCACCCGAAGATGTCAGGAATTGGGATAATCCCAAACCTGTCTGGTCGGAGGACATAAGAAAAGGGCATGATTAACTGTCTCCTCCGACCCTCCACAAATCGCACTTTCCAAATCACAGCTCAGTCCACGTCGCCGCAGATTAGCTGTTGTCGCCATACAACCCGTAATTGCTTGCCACAAAAAATGTCTAAGTTTTGGTGGATACCGAATCTGCCAGACAAATGCCTGTAGAGGAATAATATTGGAACCTAAAACAAGGGAATCATTTTCCGGTTTTTGGCGCAAAGCTTGATATCCAGATTTAACGGTGTATATACCGGTTTTTGTCAAATTCCAACCCAAACTATTATAGATCATTTTAGACTAGTTCATAAAATATCTACAATAAATCTTATGTGAATGAATATTTAATAAATTAACAAATTTTTCCTATCTCAAATTAAGCCAGGTAAAAATTAGACAAGATAACGAAATGATAATTTTTTAAGAATCCTATATAAATAGATATATTTCTACTAATATTATATATATAATATTATATATATATAATTTTTCCTTTTGTTTTCTATACTAGTAGCCTTGGGGAAAACGGCCAATTTCCTCATCAACTTAGTTGCTTTATCGTATTCCTACACAAAACTTTCAAGTGTGCTTAAACTACATGAACTAATTTATAATTTGAATTTACTATATAAACTATATAAATGCGGCGAAAACCTACAAAATCAGAAGATGCCGTACTAAAATAAATTTGTTTGAAAAATGACAACTTAAAGATTCGAACCGGTGACCTCAACGAATAAATATTTGACTAAATACCAAATTGCTACAAGATCTCTCTATGAAAATCGAAACCTAACAATATATATACGCTTGTATTTATATACACTCGTCTTTCTTCTTCCTCGATCATCATCAATTGCTAGCAGGAGAGAACAAACAAAACCATGTTATTGACGAAAAATCAGAACTCTTGACGAACCATTTATAAGAAAAATCAATTTCGTTTCCTAAGCAAGTAAGCATCGTCAAAGCTCAACAAATCAAATAGTTTACACAATTTAGCAAAACTTATACACCTAGATGGAAATATTTCCTATAAAATTATACAATTTAGCAAATCAAATAGTTTACACAATTTAGCAAAACAAAACCAAGTGCTTCAATAACATAAACCCAGATGGAAATATTTCCTAAAGATACCAAAAGATAAAATTTGAAAAACAGAAAAAAAAAAAAAAACAACTTTACAAAAAATCTTAGATGAGATGACGACGGAGCAGACATTAAAAAAAAAAAAGGTGAATCAATGATAGTTCTTGGGTTATTAATTTCTTTGTCAATACGGAATTGAAATCTCTTTGTCTCTGCAGATTTGTTTCCTTCTATCAATGGTCAATGGTCCGCAGGGAAGAAGAATCGAAAAGCGCGTATATATATACGCATGTATGTAGCTACAACGACAAGTTTTGTAGCACAATTGGTATTGAGTCGGGTAAGTATATGGAGAGGTCACCGGTTTGACTCTTTAGGTTGTCATTTTTTCAGAACAAATTAATTTTAGTGAAACTACGTCGTTTTGTAAATCGCAGTCGTCTAGTTCACTTACGTGGCATTCCAGTCAGCTATACTAACGGTTTAATTAACGGCATCTTTTGATTTATAGGTTTTGGTCACATTTATATAGTTTATGTAGTAAATTCAAATTATATATTAGTCACACATGAAAGTTTTGTGTAGGAATACGATAAAGCAACTAAGTTCATGGGGGAATTGGCCGTTTTCCCAGTAGCCTTGTTTCTTTTCTTTTTTTTTTTTTTTTTTTTTTTTTTTTTTTGTAATTGCTAACAACTAACATCAGCAACAGTAAAGAAATGGTAGAGAGAAATAGTAAAGGTGTTGCTCTCCGCATGCTTGCGTGTTAAGTTAGTTATAATTTGAGTCGCTGGTCGCTAATGTAGCGATAAGAAAACGAACAGGCCCAGTGTTGCTAGAAAAAATGGCGACAATTATTTTAGTCAGTGTGATTATTTTCATGAGAACGATGATCTTTACTCTCCACACACTTGACATACAAATCAGTTATAGGGTCCGAATGGTAACTGCAGATTCAGTAGTGCGGGACAAAAAATATGCTAGTGCGGTACGGTTTAACTGCGGTACGTGCGGGACAAAATGTATTTATGGGACAAGTGCAGTTATTCCAAAATAAGCGGTACAAAATAAAGTTTGATTGGTGAAAGAAAACAATAAGCCGTGCATAATACATATTACAGTTACACATTATAAGCAAATATATTATATTAATATAATTTTATAGTTACACATTATAAACATATTATAGTTTTTATTGTTAGTGAAATAGTATTTTCATTATATTTATAATTTATGAACTTTAAAAACCAAAGTTATAATCATGCAAAAATTTGGTTTATTAAATAATGAAGAAATACATCTTTTAAAAATAATTTCATTATAGAAGAAACTATAGTTTACTTGTAAATTGTTAAATCTAGTTAACATAGATATGATACATTTTAGATGACATAATTTTAAAATTATATTTTGATTAAAACTGACTTAAGTTTTTTGAATCTGTTTTTCCATATTATAAGTGATTATTTTGTAGTTTGTGAAGAATAATGAAGTAATATTTTTTATAAAAATAAATAAAAAATAATTCATTTATCAGAACTTTTCAAACTTTAGAATCGAAAATACTTAAAGCATTGAGATTTTGTTTTGATCAAATATAGCATAGAGTTATTATTGAAATTTAATTAATTATTACTCTCTTTATAAAATAAATAATTAAAAAAAATAAAATAACAGTGCGTAATCTACAAAAACGCTACCTAATTGATTCTGGACAAACAAAAAGCGGTCCAAGAGTATATTATAATGAGGATACACGAATCAAATCATATCAATGATTGATTCGATTACGTTCTTGATTGAGATTCTATATATGTACATAAGTATATTTACATTAATGTCTATTGTAATACCCTAGCTCTGTACTTGTGTATATAAGGAGCTCTCAACAATGTAATAAGATCATCACTTCAATACAGCCTTACATGGTATCAGAGCCTAACGATCTTACACACAAAAAAAAAAAAAAAAAAAAAAAAAAAATCTTTGTCTCTTTCTTTTCTTGTTTCTTGTCTCTCCATCATGTCTTCTTCTGATACCTCCTCTCCTGCCACTGTTACCGATGCTGTTGTTGTTAACAATCAAACTTTGCTCAACATCAACATGACCAACATCACTAAGTTGACAGCCACTAATTACCTCATGTGGAAGTTGCAGGTCCAAGCAATTCTTGCAGGCTACGGTCTTCGTAGCCATCTTGATGGCTCTGGTGAGATCCCGACTGCTACCCTCACCACCGCCGATGTTGTGTCTCCAAATCCAGCCTATGCCTTATGGCTACGACAGGATCAGCTGATCTATAGCTCCCTCCTTGGATCTATCTCGCTCTCAGTGCAGTCCATTCTCTCTCGCACCACCACGGCGACTGAGATCTGGACAACTCTTGCTGAGACATATGCGAAACCAAGTCGCGGTCATGTTAAACAACTCCGCGAACAGCTGAAGACCTGGACCAAAGGGACTCATACCATTGATGAGTACCTTCACGGTATAACTGCTCGACTTGATACCCTTGCTAGTTTGGGACATCCAATGGGTCATGAGGATCAGATCGAGCTCATTCTTGATGGTCTCCCTGAAGACTACCGTTCGGTCATTGATCAAATAGAGGGTCGTGATGTCTCACCTTCAATTATCTACGTTCATGAGTGCCTACTGAATCATGAAGCGAAGCTTCTTTCCAAGACTGCTCTCTCTCCGCTCCCGGTTAGTGCTAATGTTGTCAGCCATGCTCCTCGCTTCTCTTCCAATTCCCGTGGTGGTTATGGCAACAAACAGAGGAACCACAATAACAACAACAATCGCAATGCCTCCAACCCTTCCTGGTCCAACAACACTTCTGATTCCCGCAGTCCAAAACCCTACTTGGGTCGTTGTCAATTCTGCAACACACAAGGTCACTCTGCGAAGCGGTGTCCACAACTTCAGAGTCGTCTCAACATGGTCGGTCCGTCCCAGATGAGTCCGTTCTCTCCATGGCAACCACGGGCTAACCTTGCTCTCGGTTCTCCGTACTCTGCTGATCCTTGGGTGGTCGACAGTGGTGCCACCCATCATATTACGTCAGATCTCCAGAATCTGGCTCTTCATCAGCCATACCATGGTGACACAAGTGTTACCGTTGCCGATGGCTCTACTGTCCCTATAACACACACGGGTTCTACTTCTCTACCTGTCCACAATAGACTCTTACATTTAAATAAAGTGTTATATGTTCCCAACATTCATAAAAACTTGATATCAGTATATCGATTATGTAATGCTAATCAAGTTACGGTTGAATTTGCTCCTGCATCCTTTCAGGTGAAGGATCTGAACACGGGGGTCCCGTTACTCCGCGGCAAAACTAGGAATGAACTCTATGAGTGGCCTCTGACTGTGCCTCCTGCGACTGTGTTACTTGCTTCTCAGAGCTCCAAGACCACTCTTGCTTCCTGGCACTCCAGATTGGGACACCCCTCCTCTTCTATTTTAAACACTCTTGTTTCTGCTTTTTCTCTTCCATTGTCTTCCTCTCAAAAACTTTTGTCTTGCTCTAATTGTTTACTCAATAAAAGTCATAAGCTCCCTTTTTCTCAATCCACTATCACAACCTCTCGTCCACTTGAAATGTTGTTTTCCGATGTTTGGAGTTCACCAATTCTATCCTATGACAACTACAAATACTACCTTCTTATTGTTGATCACTACACCCGCTACACTTGGCTTTACCCTCTCAAACAAAAATCTCATGTTAAAGATACATTCATTACCTTCAAGAGTCTAGTCGAGAATCGATTTCGTGAAAAAATTGGTACCTTATACACGGATAATGGTGGTGAATTTATTGCGTTACGGTCGTTTTTATCCAATCATGGCATCTCTCATCTGACCTCGCCCCCTCACACACCAGAACATAATGGTATCTCTGAACGCAAGCATCGTCATGTTGTGGAAATGGGACTCACACTTCTTTCTACCGCTTCCATCCCGAAGACGTATTGGCCTTTTGCGTTTGCTGTCTCTGTCTATTTGATCAATCGCCTACCTACTCCGGTGCTGTCGCTTCAGTCTCCCTATCAGCGCCTGTTTGGTCAATCTCCCAATTACAATAAACTTCGGATTTTTGGATGCTCGTGTTACCCATGGCTACGTCCGTACAATCGTCATAAACTTGAAGATCGATCTCTTCAATGTGTGTTCTTGGGTTATTCTGCAACTCAGAGTGGTTACTTATGTCTTCATATCCCTACCTCTCGTATCTATGTATCTCGACACGTCCGGTTTGATGAATCGAGTTTCCCGTTCTCTCATCTTCCTTCTCCGATTGCTAGTGGGGTCTCTCCTATCGAACCTCCTCTCACGCAGTGGCCCGCTCATACTTCAGTTCCGGTTTCATCGTCAGTTTTGTCGCAGGGACCCCCTCGTCATGATCTTCACCCACCACCGTCTCCGTCTCCGATCTCCCCTCAGGTATTACCTTCGACGCCTTTGTCTCCTTCTGTTTCTCCCTCCTCTGAGCCCACTGCTCCAAATGATAATGGGCTGCATTCCTCAGCCCAGCAACCAACCTTGTCCAATAGCTCCCCCATAAATAATAACCAAGCCTCCAATAATTCGATCCATCACCAAGTCTCATCAAACTCGGCCCAACAACGAAACACACCTACCTCCACAAACTCGGCCCACCAAACTAATTCCACAACCTCAGTCCATCAATCCTCAAATGATTTGGCCCGTTCAACTTCATCCTCTTCCACGCACTCATCAAATCCCGCGACCTCTTCCTCCTCCTCTTCTCCGCCGCCTCAACCAGTCCATGCCGCCGTTCAAATACCACCCACAAATACTCATTCCATGTCTACTCGTGCCAAATCCGGCATCTCCAAACCAAATACCAAATATGCCTTAGCTCTCACTGCTCTTCCCACCACTGAACCTCGAACCGTTGCTCAAGCTCTCAAAGATAAACGTTGGTGTGGTGCGATGTCCACTGAATTCAATGCTCAGATTGGTTATCGAACATGGGATTTGGTACCTCCTCCACCTCCTTCCACGACGATTGTTGGTTGTCGTTGGATTTTCACGACCAAGTACAACTCTGATGGGTCTTTAAATCGTTATAAAGCCCGATTGGTCGCAAAAGGATATACGCAACGTCCTGGTCTTGATTACTCGGCCACATTCAGTCTGGTCATAAAGTCTACCACGATTCGCATTGTCCTTGGAGTTGCTGTTGATTGTTCATGGCCGATACGTCAACTCGACGTTAACAACGCCTTCCTCCAAGGCACACTCACGGAGGAAGTGTATATGGAGCAGCCACCAGGATTTGTTGATGTCGATCGCCCAAACTATGTCTGTCGTCTCCGGAAGGCTGTCTACGGCCTGAAACAGGCTCCCAGAGCCTGGTATGTTGACTTACGCACTTACTTGCTCCACCTTGGTTTTCAGAATTCTGTTTCAGATACATCTTTGTTCATTCTCAAGAAAGGCAAGTCTATTGTTTATATGCTAGTATATGTTGATGATATTCTGGTAACGGGTAATGACAATGCGTTGCTATGCCAAACTCTCGATACTCTTGCCTCTCGTTTCTCGGTCAAGGATCATGAAGAATTACACTATTTTTTGGGCATTGAAGCTAAGAGGGGTCCGGCTGGTCTTCATCTCAGTCAACGGAAATATATCATTGATTTGCTGACCAAGACTAACATGTTCGGTGCTAAACCAGTCACTACACCAATGGCAACAACACCAAAACTCTCTCTGCGGTCAGGGACGCCTCTCTCGGATCCAACGGAGTTTCGCACTGTGGTTGGCAGCCTCCAATATCTTGCTTTTACAAGGCCTGACATCTCCTTCGCTGTCAACCGACTCTCACAGTTTATGCATCAACCAACTTCCGATCATTGGACGGCTGCTAAACGTGTTTTACGTTACTTGGCTGGCACTTCTGATTATGGTATTCTTCTTCGCCGTGGAAGCAATCGCTCATTACATGCTTATACGGATGCAGATTGGGCAGGAGATTATGATGATTATGTCTCCACAAATGGGTACATTGTCTACCTTGGTACACACCCTATCTCGTGGTCATCTAAGAAGCAACGGAGTATTGCTCGCTCCTCTACGGAGGCTGAGTATCGTTCCGTAGCCAACACATCGACTGAACTCACATGGATTTTTTCTCCCTCCTACAAGAACTCGGTTTATCTCTACCTCGTGTGCCAGTAATATATTGTGATAATATTGGAGCTACTTATCTCTGTGCCAACCCTGTCTTTCATTCTAGGATGAAACATGTAGCTTTGGATTATCATTTCATCAGAAATCAGGTTCAGTCTGGTGTTTTAAGGGTTGTTCATGTCTCCACAAAAGATCAACTTGCGGATGCTCTCACAAAACCACTACCGCGTGCAGCTTTCAGTAACTTCGTCAACAAGATCGGAGTGTCCAGTCCTCCCCTCCGTCTTGCGGGGGCGTAATGAGGATACACGAATCAAATCATATCAATGATTGATTCGATTACGTTCTTGATTGAGATTCTATATATGTACATAAGTATATTTACATTAATGTCTATTGTAATACCCTAGCTCTGTACTTGTGTATATAAGGAGCTCTCAACAATGTAATAAGATCATCACTTCAATACAGCCTTACATATTACCTTCCCTTAAAAACCGCAAAGTGGTTTTCTTATTTTTTTTTGAAAAACGCCTATTGCTCACTAAATGTATGAATGGTAACATGAATCAGATTTTTTTTTTTTAAATGTTCAATTACGCACTTATACATGTTACCATTCATTGCCATAATTTCCACTCGCCGAACGTAGTCGCAACGATTACAGAAAGAACAACACCACTCTCTTTCTCATAGATCATAAAATTGTTTGGCAAAAATTACGTATCATAAAAAATAATAACAATATATCATTTAATATTTTAATTTGTGTGGAAAGTCTGTTAGTTGGCCTTTAGCCCAATTGGTTTACATGGTAGTCATAAATGCGGGTACTCTGACTACCTCTAACATTAGTCGGAAAGCATTACAAATTCGTGATAGACAGTGTTGTGGCCCTTCAGGGAGAAGTCCACTCTAAAGCATTTTGGTGCGTTTCTACCGGAGCTAACCGGATCAGCCGATAAGGTTTATAATATATATCTATATATATACATATATAATTTTAATTTGAAACAATTCAATCAATCATAGAAAACATTGTATAAGAACATATGATGGCAAAATATTCTTGTAATTTTACAGAGAAACTTTTAAAATGAAAGAAACAAAACATCTTATGAAATGGAAAATAGAAAGTTATTTTAATTTTGTTAATTTTTTCTATTGTATTTATGTTTAAACTGCTTAAGAACATTATAAATAATTTTAGCCGCTTTATATATATACTTGTATAATATGTATAAGCATTATCGGTTCCAAATATGCATATACCATCGACTTCAACTTCATAATCTAGTGTTAAATATATAGCAACCATGCACACGTTTTCTAATCTTTGAACGTGTATCATTTTTCTTTGACAGGCTCATTCATAATATTAAGATTCTCATCATTACTGTAAGTTAATGATGTTTTTTCACAAGTAAGTACTACATTTAAATTATTAATATATATATATATATATATATAGCCTTAAATAAATTTTATAGTGTCTAAATGTATTAGTTTATCATCTCCTTATAGATATTATTTGTCGATATCAATATTGTAAGAGTTCAGAGCTAGTGAAGTTAGGTAGTGTTAGATTTCCTAATATATTGTTCAAAATTAGTAAAGATGGTGTCATATTTAGATTGAAAGTATATTTATGGGTTTCTCTATTTTTTTTGTGTTTTTTCTCACATTTCATACCGTCTTAATGGTATGGCGGATTGTTTGGTTTGTAGTGCTTCTTTTTCTTCTTTTTGATTTTATGTACATAAAAACTGCCATTCTGGTTTAGAAAGGAAAAAAAAAGATGGAAAAAACTAATTTTAGAAACGAATATGTGTTTAGACTTTAGAGTGTTGACTCTCGATCTGAGTCGATCGTACATATGAATGATGAGTCTCGATGCAGCATCCATTAATATACACACCATATGATGAGTTGTTGGAAAACATATAAGGAGACGAGCAAGTGGGTATAGTAGAATATTTTTATTATCCATCATTAGTATTACTAAGGTGAACCATGCTTTTTAAGGTAACCTTAAAGTTGGATCTGGGGCATAGAAAACGAGGTCTCTATAACACAGCTTCAACATTTTCCTTCATTATCTTATGTTACATTCTTTATCTATTTAAACTCCCACTTGCGTTGAACGTACCAGCGAACATTGGATCTAGATTCCTAAATCTTAATGTCTGTAATCAGCTTTGGTAAACAAAATTTTCTCTTTTCACAATATATATATATATATATATATATATATAAATAAATAGATATGCTATTGCCTATTCGATTAATTATGCAGCTATCATTTATCTTATAAATCACAAGTCACTTGGCCAATAACATTCTGCCACATAGATATTGTTTATATTAAAAAATAACATAAAAAATTAAAAACAAAAAATTAGAGACGTAAAAGGATCCACGATCCCATTAACACATGAAATAAACAGTTTTCGTTTTCAATTCACGATCCCCATTTCCCCTCTATCTCAAGAGTCAAAGATCACTTTTTCTCACTATAAAACTCTCGAGAAATACACAACAATCTGATGCAGCATATGATGGGCTTTACGTGGATGTTCATGGATTTGAATCCATTTAATTTGTTAACTTATTTTATTGATAATTATTTGATATTGGAAAGGATTAGGATTAGAATAGTTAGTGTTTATATCTTTCCTTAGTTTTAGATTTGAGTTTATCATAAAAGGTGTATAAAAAGGATCAAACCCTCGCATGAATGGGAAGTTATTGATTATTGAATAAAAGAGTTTTACGAGAGCTTTGTCTAAAGCCTAGAGAGGAGGACTCTCAACCCTAAGAGCTTGTGTTCAAGCTCTGCAAGGAGGACTTGCAAAACCACGTCGATATCATTCCCGATCTCGGCCTTATCCTTATTGCTTCTTCGTCAAGTCTTGGCGTTCTAAGCAAGATCCGTTCGTGAATCCGAGTTCTCCTGGAGATCTAGCATTTGCGTCCGTTAATTAAGCTTCCGCTCTCTATCAGTTGGTATCAGATTCATCACGTTCCTGGTGGTTTGATTTCCTTAAGATGGATTTTAAGTTGGATATTCCTAATTTCTATGGCGGCATCGGTGTTGATTCGTTCCTAGATTGGCTCGTCGAAATTGAAGACATATTGGTGTCTCGAAGCGTTCCGGATAATGAACTGGTTTCGCTTGTGATTAAGAAGTTTCGAGGACAAGCTGCATCATGGTGGCAACAAGTGAAGGCAGCACGCAAGCGAGATGGCAAAAATCCCATTAAGTCTTGGGATAAACTTAAGCAGAAACTTTGTGCAACCTATTTACCTCGTCATATGATGCATAATCGTTTGCCTACTTCGAAACAAAGAGCACGATTTGTGGATTGTCACGTTCAAAACAACGACTTTTCCGATAAGCTTATCAAGGGATTCTACGATGATTGTCTTGGGCATGATGATCCTTGTCAAGACGTTGGCGTTTTCAGCATGAAGGAACAGGTCCGGAACAGAGTTAACGACGATCCTATTCAAAATAGACTCGACCAGGCTCCGGTTCAAGACGATGTTGACGGCGTCGATAGTCAAGCGGTGGAGTATGTGAAATTTGTACACACAAACCCTGTTAAAGTCACAAACGAATACAACATTTTTCTAGTTCGTTGTAGTGCACCAGTTTTCGACAAGGTTTTCTTCGAAGCCGTTGCAGATGCGTTCCATGACAAGGCTCTCCACAACGACAACAGTTTAGCAGTTCTAAGTGATGACCCAATCTTTGACGTGTATGAAGCAAACAACAAGCCAATCGATGATAGTAATGGTGGTGAAGTATTCACAGATTTATATGCCGAATATGTTGAAGATTTAATTGACGACATTCAAAGGCTGAAGGTGGCGAGACTTGAATTATTTAATCAAAAATATTTCACCTCCATGGCAGATGTCTCTGTAATCTACGGCACCAATCACGTGAAGAGCAACACAATGTTTTGGGCTTTTACAAAATTAGGCCCAATCCCACCTCATGACGTCATGTGTCAATTTCCCCAACGATTCAACAGAGCATTTAAAGAGCGTGGATGGAAAGAACGATGTATCTTCACTTTTGGAGATTATTACGATTGGAAGAAGAAAAAAAAAATTAACCAGCTTCGAGCAAGAACCCTCAAGATTCGAGGGCGAATCTTTTCCAACCCGAGGAGAACTGATGTAGCGTATATTAGTATCAAATAAGGAAAGATATTTACGCCCTCCGTTCAAACCGCATTAAGATTCGAGGACGAATCTTCATTCACCCGGGGAGAACTGATGCAGCATATGATGGGCTTTACGTGGATGTTCATGGATTTGAATCCATTTAATTTGTTAACTTATTTTATTGATAATTATTTGATATTGGAAAGGATTAGGATTAGAATAGTTAGTGTTTATATCTTTCCTTAGTTTTAGATTTGAGTTTATCATAAAAGGTGTATAAAAAGGATCAAACCCTCGCATGAATGGGAAGTTATTGATTATTGAATAAAAGAGTTTTACGAGAGCTTTGTCTAAAGCCTAGAGAGGAGGACTCTCAACCCTAAGAGCTTGTGTTCAAGCTCTGCAAGGAGGACTTGCAAAACCACGTCGATATCATTCCCGATCTCGGCCTTATCCTTATTGCTTCTTCGTCAAGTCTTGGCGTTCTAAGCAAGATCCGTTCGTGAATCCGAGTTCTCCTGGAGATCTAGCATTTGCGTCCGTTAATTAAGCTTCCGCTCTCTATCACAATCCTAGAACTCTTAAGAAGACAAAACATGATTAGCATAAAATAGAAATTTGGATTTTCCAATCCGTTATGGTTTTGTATTCTGCATCAATTCTCATGAATCTACAAGTGAAAAGGTGGGATTTGGCTTCTATATATTCATTAGGGTGCATGATTATTTTATTTCTAAACCTTTTTAATGGTTATATCCCTACTTTATCTATATCTATTGCTGAATTGCTTCTGATCAATTTATGTTTTTTTGTATTTCACCATCACAACACATTCTCTGTTAGATGTCTGGTTTTGCATATCTTTTTGTTACAATGGAGCTGGAACAATCAATCAGGTGGTGTTAGATAAATTGCTCTACCTTGATATAATATTAATGTGATCTCACTTCAGAGAGAAGTATTGGGATGTCATTCTATGTGTGGATCGTGACAAGATGAAACTTGAAGATTCAAACCTTCAAGAAGAGTTTCTACAACGAGGAAGAGATAAGTGAGTTATAAGAAGAAGTCACCTGATGAGGAGGAAATGTTTGGTTAATGATATATGTGCAAAGCAAGTTATCTTTTTTATGTGCAGAAGGATTTAGAGATTTTGGTTTGTTTAACAATGTTTTCTTAAGAAAAAATATTATTAGAGTTTACATTGTAGTTTATTTAAATTCTAAAAAGTATTACCTGTAGTACTTTGTGATCATCAATAAAAAGGTTCTCACGCTCTAATTTCTTAATATCTTAAGTACAATTACATTTTATTGCTTCATAAATCTGTTAGAAAAGGCTTTAAAGCATACAACAATGAAATTGTTAACAGCATGTATTAAGAATGCTATGGACATAAGACATGCTATGTACTATGTAATTTATTCCTTGCAAATTAAAATACTCAACCCTCAGGTATGAATACAACCAAAAACTCAAATTTTACTTTTATTTAAATTACTTAAATTTTTGGTCACTTCTGAATGTTGTTTTATTGGTCGTAACAGTGACGATCGATCACAACAAAATTTATACATTCTTTCGCACAATTATGTTCTTTTTTATAAAAGGAATTTCGGTTTTACCGGTAAGTTAATAAAAATTGGTTCAACTTTAATAGATAATATTAGAAAAAAACTAAATATTATATGCCTTCGGTGCGAATGCACCGGGTATAGACTAGTACATATATAAAGCGAGAATATTTTTAGAATGCTTTAATCGAACTGGAAAAGAAAAAAAATACGATTATTAAATGAATTAAGAACCCTTCTGTCGTGATTAACTATAACATAAGTTCGAGAGATCTTATAAATGCGTCAATAACCACCCTAATGCATCTAAAAACCTCTTCAAAAATAGTAACAAATAAGCAAGTATATGTACTATCACCCGCAACAATAAGTTACGTACAAAAAGAATTTGGAGATGACTGTTGCCAATACGGCAATACTTCAAGTTCAAGAAGCTCTTGAACCTACTTTTTAGTGTTGATGCTCATGTTACTGATATAACATTGAGCTAGTTACATGGTTAATATATATAATGGACTGAATGCAAAGTATAAAAACATCATAAATGTCATTAAATGGTACGTCATTTGTCACTACATCCATATATTGCTTCTCGAAGAATGTTATCTTCAAAGAAAACACAAAGGAAGGTTGAGTCACGCTAGCTAGTCATGCTTCATCAACAAAGTTTTTAGCATTGCTACTCAAACAAATATTTTCCATTCTAACAACCACTCTCAGTACAACAACTTTTGCAAAAATCGAAGAAAAAATTAAAAGGTAAAAAAAGAAGAACAAAGTTAGATTATATTTTCGAATGGATTATCTCTTGTTTATACTCATATATATACACTCAAATTTAATGTACAAAATTCTAAAATCTACTCAATATAATATGAACTTTACAAACGGAGGCAATAAGAAAATTTTGATAGCTCAAATTTTGACTCTTCCGTTAGTCAGTCAATATATATATACCATATTTTTCTATATCGTTTAAACTTAACTCAATGACCGAGGATTAAAGTTGAAGATAATATACATTAGTACGTACATTACTTAATATAATAGTCCAAAACTGTCCTCTATCCGACTTTATAAACCTCAGAAAGATCAAAACCGGAAAAAAAGAAGATGATGCCATAAAGTAAAATAAATAATAAAAATAGTGGTGAAAGAGTTCCATCATCGGGCGACAGTGCAAGTACAGCACCAGCTCTGCCAAAAGCCACAAATATAAAAGAGCTTACACATATATTGTCAATTACAGAAAGATACTACGAACTGTTTAAAATAAACCCTCGGAGTATACAAAAGCATCTCTCTAAGATACACGTGTTGGTAATCTATTGATTGCTTCAATACCACCTTGTATTAACGCCCCACGATTCGTGGTTGTGTACACCTGAGAGTCCGAGGATATTTTGATCTTACGCGCTCGTGTCTACGCTTGACCGGTACTCGCTCTTCTCGTCGCGATCTTAGCTTACTTACGAGGTCAAAGGTTTGACTAAATCAGACTTGCGCTTAAAAAAGCGAGTATAGAGATTTACCATACTCTCACAAGTGGGGATTTATTGAAACTACTCTTTGTAATAAAACCAGCAGTGGTTTTGTCTGAATCCGCTCTCTTGCCATATATACAAACAGAAACCACAGAAGACATCTTTTTGAGAAGGGAAAAAAAAAAAAAAAAAAAAAGAAGCTTCGCCTCTTCATCCTCTGCCTTCTTTCCATTTATTGCCAAACCCTGATCAAGTAAGTCAAATCTTCACGAATACATGTGTACATTCAATCCAAGAAACTAGGAGGAATCTAAGAAAAAGTGGATTAATCTATAAGTCAAGTTTTGAATCAGGGAGATCATATAGATTAGATCACCTTGACATTTAAGATGTGCATATTGTTTTATAAAATTTGATGCAGTTTGTTTGGAGTAAGTTTTTGAGGGAGGAGATCATGGGGAGAGGGAAGATAGTTATAAGAAGGATCGATAACTCGACAAGTAGACAAGTGACTTTCTCCAAGAGAAGGAGTGGTTTGCTTAAGAAGGCTAAAGAGTTATCGATCCTTTGTGATGCTGAAGTTGGTGTTATCATTTTCTCTAGCACCGGAAAGCTCTATGACTACGCAAGCAATTCAAGGTTAGCTAATAATGAAACCCATATATCTTCTTCTTCTATTCTTAGTACAAGTCAATGAAATTATATATTTTGCATTTGCCTTGCTTGTTAGATTCTTCACGTCTCTTGCTTGTTAGATTCTTCACGTCTCTTGTTCCGAAGACATGTGTGTATATACGATTCTCACTAATGATAATTTCTTATCTTTACATATTAATTAGTTTTGTTGTTGTTGTTGTTGTTGTTGTTCGTTTTTGTTTTTGTCTAAATATTATTTTCTCTGATAGGATTATATAGCATATGTTTAAACAGGAAGAGCTATTTTGGACGAATATTTGATGTTTGTTTCTTGGTTCTTTGGAATTAAACTTAACTTCTTATATTTCGTTAGGCTTTTATTGTTTGTACACCTTTGTGTACTCTATTTTGTTATTTTTTTATTCGAGTACAAACTATAAACCAGTAAAACTTGCTTAGCTAAATCTGATTTAAACACTTTTAACTTAAATTTAGGGGGGTGTATTCAACTTGACATTTTAAGTGATTTGTGTGAAATTTACAAATTCTATGTTATTCAATCATGGATTTTAAAAAGTCTATTAAAATCCACTGTTATCGAACTGATGATTTAAAAATCTACTTTAAAATCCATTAAAATTCCTTGTTATTGAACTGATGATTTAAAAATCTACTTTAAAATCCACTGTTATTCAAAACAGTTTTGTGGATTAGGATTTTAATAATATTTAGGATTCTGGAGGATTTTAGAGGATTTGTTTAGTTAAAAATACAGAAATCCAAATCTCATGGTTTTAGGTGGGATTTGAAAGAATTTTACAGAAAATCATATGAACTTCCCTAAAATCTATCAAAATTCTAAATTTTCTAAATCCCATCAAATTTTCCAAAATCATGGTTTGAATACACCCCCCTTAGTTTATTTCACTCATAGCTTTCGACAAGTAAGATGCACATGATTCTATATTTGTTGCAACTGCATCAAAATAAATGGCTACTGGCGGTTTATGCCTTGCTATGTTTTCAATTATAGATAGAACATGAGCCACTATAAATCTATACAGGTAAAATTTAAAAAAAAAAAGTTTTTACTTTTTTATTAAGTGGTGTATCTTTTTATATCAAGTATTTTTTTAGTACCTAATTGATTTGAATGCAGAATATCACATATATGACCATGTGATGCTATTTGATAAATTTTGAAATGGAATTTTCTTTTTTGTTTGGGTCAAACTTCATTTTTTTTTTCTTCCGTATAATGTAGAACGAAAACATTTGATAATTCGTATATAAAATTACTTATCCCAATTTATGGATAGGCTAAGTATGTAAACTAATGTAAGTACATAAAGAAAATACATCATCCTTAACTTTTTTTTATAGCAATATACTAAAATTACAAACATCTGTATGTACGAACTGTTGTTGTAGCATTTTGAATGCTGAAAACAGTATTGGAATTGTAATACTTTTCTCGATTACTGTATCTATTGCATATAATATATGATGTCAAAATTCACAAAATACAGTTAGAATTAATATCGAAAAAATTTGAGTTAATTATCTTATTGTTGAGTGATTTTTAAATGTTAATGTATTATTAATGACATTGTTTTTCTTTATTTCTTTTCAAACCCGAATAGTATGAAAATTATCATTGAGAGATACAACAAAGTAAAAGAGGAGCAGCATCAACTACTGAATCATGCCTCAGAGATAAAGGTATTTATATTATGATTTTCAACTTTTTTCTTTATATTATAATTTTGCATTCCTCTTAGGTTTTTCAAATATAATGATTTCTTATTTTAATAAATAAAAGTATTTTAAATTAGTGATTTTTTAAAATTAAATAGCGTTATGAAAAAAGTACTAACCAATTCATTTTTCATGTATTAGTTGATGATTTCAAATGAGTAATTGAAAAAAAAAGATACTTTTAAATTTCTTTATTTTGTCTGAAATATTCTTAATATTAAACTGACAACTACATAACTCTGATATTTTTTTTAACGAAAAAATACAGAATAGTCTCTTCCATATAAAATCTAATATTAATAAAACTATTACTTAGTATTTTTTTAAATTACTTACGGGCTGCTACTGTCATAAATAAATACTAAATTAAAACCCGTGCTAGAGCACGGGTTGAAATTCATTTTATTTATATTATATTTTTATATAAAATATAATTTATGTTATTGTTTTAAAAAGTTTTTTTTGGATAAAACATTATGCAATAAAATCATATGCTAAATATGAAAGCTTGAAAAGAAACACATATTTTATAAGTTTTATATTGTTAATGATTCTAGATAAGTACCCGTGCTATAACACTGGTTAAATTTTATTTTGTAATCTATCTTGTAACCCACTATTTAACTTGTAACCAATAAATCTATCAATTTCGTAATCTATCTTTGGTTAACGTTGTGGTCTATCGATAAAATCTGTGGAAAATAAATTTGTAATATTGTGTTTAAAGATCTTTGGAAACAACGTGATATATGACTAAAATATTCCAAAAATACGGTTTGAAATATCCATTATTTTATTTGTTAACATTAATATATCAATTATCAATTTGCAATATCCTTAATATTTAGGTGTAACCATTAATATTAATATATAGATTAATCTATAATCTATTTGTAACCATTTACTAAAAACATAAAGTATACAAAAGCTATGTTGTGTATTTTCCTTTTATTAAAAAGGGGTTACCATTAATATATCAATTATCAATTTGCAATATCCCTAATATTTAGGTGTAACCATTAATATTAATATATGGATTAATTTATAACCTATTTATAACCATTTGTAACCATTTATTAAAAACATAAAATCTACAAAAACTATGTTGTATATTTCCAAAGGGGATTAATAGATACACTTATATAATAACATATGTGACACCCAAAAAAGCATACATATATTTATATGTTATTCGCAATTTTGCTTCTCATACAGTTTGCTTCTTGTAGAATTGTTATGCCCAAGGTTTCACTTTTACGTGGACATTTCTCTTCTATCTCAGTCTCTTTTCCTTAGAATATATATTTTTGTTAGTTCGTTGACACCATATTTTCTTTTGGTATAATTGCGAGTGTGTGTTTACGTTTACACTCTCAGGTACGGCATCTACTTACACGCATTCAACTGTGTAATTGTTTTTTATGAGGATGTGCTTTCATAAAAATTCCACACGTACTATATAAATTCCAAAATTTTAAAGCATTACGAAATTACCTCAAATGTAAACAAAAATTTTCGTAAATATAAAATTGAATTAAGAGAATGTTAAATCTCTTACAAATGTTTTTTATTTTATTGGATCATATATTATAGATATCTTAAATGAAAGATTTGAAAATATAAGTATGCATGAATCAAATTAAATCCGGGAAGAAGTTGTTTGGCATAGGGTAATTGGTTCAAAATCTCTATTATATTATTTAAGCAACCCTATAAACAAATAACCTTACTACATGTAAGATATTACACAAAATGCTACTGTATTTTAATACAAAATATAATAACATAATCTTAATATTAAGTTGTTGTAATCAGAAAATGATTACCTAAAAAATAGCAACTATTAATTTATTAGTTTATAAAAAATCATTAATAAAATAATTTTGGAACTATATAATAAAATAATTTCGAAATTATGTAATAAAATAATTAAACATATTCTATTTATTATTCAGAAATTTTAGGAAACAATAACAAACTATTTAGGAAAATTATAAAACTTAAATTTATTTATAAAACTAAGATTAAATATTTACATATCTAAATTATTTAATAATAACAAATATATATTAAATTTAAAATACAACATTTTTTCTATTTTTAAAATATATCTATATACTTATTTAAGCTATGTTGTTAAAAATTTAACCAGTTTTGATGTGACATATTACGAAAATGCTATTATATTTTAATTATTCTAATAAACAAAAGAAAAGTTTACATTTGTTTACAAAATAATAAAACTCTATTTATTGTTTTATAAATCTTAGGAAATAATAACAAACTATTTAATTGGCTAAAAATTAATTGTTAATACACAATATTCATTATATAAACAATACCAAGTGTATAATGTTGATAATATACATAACCTAATTGTAATTTTCACCTATAAAATTAATATATAACATGTTATACCAATAAATTCAATTTGTAAATTTGGTATATTAAGATCTATAAACACGATCACATTAATTTGTAATACCAAATCACGGTCAATACATGTTTTGTTGGGTTTTTTTAGCTTTACTGAATGTATAATTAACGAATTTGATATTGCACCAAACCAAAATAGTAGTACCAACTACGGGTCGAAATTAGAGTATGACCTTAAGCAAAATAAAATATATGATTTTATAAAATGTATAGAATTAATCTTTTTCTACTATTATTTTGTAACAAACAAATCTAAATTTACATAAATATTTTCTCACGCTGGTAACAGTATTCTACAAAATATTAACGTGTATTTATGAGTCAGGTAATAAAACGGGTAATGAGACGGGTAACAGACGCTCAAAAATTAAATTAATATCCGATACTCGATCATTATTGTGACAACCCGTCCCGCGGACCCCACTAGCCCACCGCTAGCTGCCCCAACGGACCGTCTATGGACCCTGCTAGCCCACTGCTAGCCGGCCCAACAGACCCCAAGCTGGCCCTACAGGGCATCGATCCTAACCCATCACTGTGGATATCCCAATCCACAGATCAATTGGTGACAGCTTGTCCTGTGGGAAGGTTGTTAAAGGGTGAGGACCAGGGTTCGAGGAACGCCTGGCGCACCAATAACCTACTGGTGGATTGGGATATCCACAGTGATGGGTTAGGATCGATGCCCTGCAGGGCCAGCTTGGGGTCTGTTGGGCCGGCTAGCAGTGGGCTAGCAGGATCCACAGGCGGTCCGTTGGGACAGCTAGCGGTGGGCTAGTGGGGTCCGCGGGACGGGTTGTCACATAAAAATCGATTTTTATTGTAACAACCCGTCCCGTGGACCCCACTAGCCTCACTGCTAGCTCGCTAGCCTCACTGCTAGCCGCCCAAACGGACCCCAAGCTGGCCCTGCAGGGCATCGATCCTAACCCATCACTGTGGAAATCCACATCCACCAGTAGGTTATTGGTGCCCCAGGCGTTCCTCGAACCCTGGTCCCCACCCTTTAACAACCTTCCCACAGGACAGCTAGCAGTGACCAGGGTTGTTAAAGGGTCAATTGGTGACAGCTAGCAGTGACAGCTAGCAGTGACCACAGGTCAATTGGTGACAGCTTGTCCTGTGGGAAGGTTGTTAAAGGGTGGGGACCAGGGTTCGAGGAACGCCTGGCGCACCAATAACCTACTGGTGGATGTGGATTTCCACAGTGATGGGTTAGGATCGATGCCTTGCAGGGCCAGCTTGGGGTCAGGCTAGCGGGCTAGCAGTGAGGCTAGTGGGGTCCACGGGACGGATTGTTACAATTATTCACAGATAATATAATTATTATACCTTTCACTCGACACTAAAGTTGCGGGTACCTTTTTTCGGGGAGGATACAAACAAAAAAATGGGTCAAATACGGGTATCGGTAGTAGTTTTCAGGCCTACCTATTAGTAGTTTAATATGAATCAAAACTCACCATTTAGTACTATACTATATAATATGTAAATGAACAATACAATATAAATATATTATTAACAAATAACAAAATAAAAAAAAAAGTTTTCCCGCACTACCAGCGCGGGTCCTTATCTAGTTTAATTTTACTTTCAAAGTATTCTCAAAATAAGTTGTATACAATGTTCGTATTCCGTTGTCGTTGCCGTAGAAATTAAAGCTTAAAATTCATTTTGTAATAGTATTAGGTTTCATTTGGGCTATATATGGGGAGTTGTGGTCCACAAATTAGTTAGAAGAAACGACACTGAGCGATGAAGTTTGAGTATTTGGTTTGTTTGCCCAACATTGATGACAATAATTAATAGCACTGAGTGATGAACTGATATTTGTTTTTAGCACAACTACACCAATGCATAATAACTTTTGTTTACTAAGCTAAAAGGTCTTTGTACGTAAAATTTTACATTTACTTTAGCAATGCAATAATGAAAAGAAACTTTTAAAAATAACAGTAAGGTTATATAAATAAACTTTGAACAATTGTATAACCTTTAATTGAACAGTGTGGAATACATGATTTCACCTCACACTAAAACCATGTTTGTTAGTTATCAATGTGGAAATTTAATTTATCCATTAGAATTTTTTTTTTTAAAAATCATCTAAGTGTTATAGATCGATCTAATTATCTTGCATTTATATTTTGCGTTGCACGCTAAAGTTTTGTTTCAAAGCTTTCAATAAAATAGTGTGAAGCTTTGAAACTTTTTTTTTTGGTCAACCAAACTTTTCTTATATATGTACATTTAACTGTAAATACATTTACTATTTATTTGAATGAATGTTTTTTCTTTTGGGGGTTATATATGCACATAGTTGTTTCAGGCAAAATAAAAATAGACATTGTTATATGACCACTTTAACATATTCGTCTATATATACACATTCATTACTTTTCTCTTTGCGTTACTAGTTTTGGCAAAGAGAGGTTGCAAGTTTGCAGCAGCAGCTCCAGTATCTACAAGAATGCCATAGGTAAAGGTTGTCCCATGTCAAAACAAAAAAATTATACCAATCTTAATTTTCAAAAACTATCAATTATTAGAACTTGACAAGAGTCTCTTGTTATAAATATAAAATAATCATGCGTCACTCTAAATGCATTTTAAGATTAATTTTTGATAATATGAAGGAAACTAGTTGGAGAAGAACTTTCTGGAATGAATGCTAATGATCTACAAAATCTTGAAGACCAGCTAGTAACAAGTCTTAAAGGAGTCCGTCTAAAAAAGGTATGGATTCATTTACTTTTCCAAATTAAGAAACATATTTTGGACGTTGATTTAAGTATTTTTCTTTGTGCAGGATCAACTTATGACAAATGAAATCAGAGAACTCAATCGTAAGGTCTGTAAGCTAAAGTAATCTAGATATGTATATCGATATACATTCTTTTCTTTGATATTTTTTGTTCATGATTAAACTAACGATGTTCGATTATGTTACAGGGACAAATCATTCAAAAAGAGAATCAAGAGCTACAAAATATGGTAGATATAATGCGTAAGGAAAATATTAAATTGCAAAAGAAGGTGACGAATGCTTTTATTTAGATATAGAAAATATAAAACTTATTTACGTAGAAACATGTATTTATGTTAACCTAAACAAACACTTGTAGTGCCAACAGGTTCATGGAGCAATTGAAGGCAATTCAAGTTTAAATCCTATAACCAATGGAACCGAAACATGTGGACCACCGCAACTTCAACTCATACATATACAACCTCCTAAAGAAAAAACAATAAAACTAGGGTAAGCTTCCTCACGCAACTCACTTCAATTTGAAACTTATTTAAGCTTATATATAGTTCATAATCTTATTGAATATATATGAATATTTGAATCAGTCTACAACTTTCCTAGCAAAAGATGTTGGACAACGAACGATACACAAAAGAGGTTGTAGGTCATCTTCATTAACATCCAAGCTGGATCATTTTAATCTTGGTTTTGTCATTCTGTCTACTATTTTGGAGTATGTATATGCCATTTCTCTCTTTGTAAAATTACTTGTCTATGTAGATCATAAAATAATGATGTGATGTGTGAGTTGCATAACATACTATATATACATCATTTTACTTTTTCTTTTTTTCTTTTACAAATTAGATAGAATAAGAACAAAATCCAGTAAAATCGACATTTTATTGTTTATCTAACGCTAGATTTTAAATCTTATCGAGTTGTATTAGAGCATCACCATTGATAATCCTTTGAAATAAGTTCTTAAATAATATTTTAATTATAATAATATTATTTAATTTAATTTTTGTTTGTTTTTAAAATATTAACCAATCAGATTGTGATATATAAAGAGAATGAAATTTTAAAATATTTACAGAAATCTCTTTGTGTTTCTCTCTCCTCAACTTTTTTTTTTTTAATTTTTTTTTGTCTTTTATTAATTTGACACTCATTGGTGAAGGACCAATGAAAATGATCTTATGATCCTTTACCATACCTAGTGATGTGATTTGTTTGATTATTTATGAAAGTTTGAATTTATTTTGATAAATTGCTCGTGAATATAATAGGGAGTGAATATAATGACCTGTTGGTGTCGATCGACACCATCGACAACAACAGCCTGCTCGTCACCAACACCAGCTTGCTCGTTGACAACAACAGGTTCAGCAATCACATTGCCTTCTGCATCAAGCTTTTGGCCCACCTCATTGCACAAGTGGTCCTTGAAAGACCCCGACCCGGACGTCCCAGCGTCCGCGGTCACAGCTTCCATTCGGCCCTATCCCTGGCCGAATACCCATTAACTCGTCCACTTAGCTTTGGCTCGCGGCCTTGCCTTGTGGACCTTTATACGCAGCGGAATATCATTTAACCTTAACCCATCCCTTTGTGCTTAGCCATACAACCAACCAACCATACAGGCCTGCATAGATTAGGGATGGGGACTTATAGTCCTTCGGTTCACAGTGGTCGGTTGCGCTTCGGCTTCCCGTTCCACTCGTGTCCGAAGCTTGATACCGGACTTTACCGTCCGTTGACCTATCGGTCATACCTCGATACCTCGGTCGACTCGTCGGTCTTGGTATCAGAGCCAGGTCCGATCGAACGATCCGACCCCATAATCGAATCGCCGATCGACCTTCGACCAGGCCGATACTTCCGACGGACTTGCCGACCACCCGACCGATCAATCCAACCTACGGCTCGTATCATCGATCCTTTGATCGCCCGATCCGACTAGCGATTGGATTACCGATCAACCCTCGATCGATCCGTCCGTTAATGCGGATCATCGATGACCTTTCGATCAGTCCGATTCCATGATCGAACCGTCGATCATCCTGCGATCAGTCCGACTCCATGGCCGAACTGCCGCTTATCCTTCGATCAGTTTGGCCCGATTGCCGATCCGTCGCTCGTCTCATCGTACCGTCGATAGAGAGGTAGCGTGCGCATCAGTTCGGACGATTATTGACGTACTCGCCGAGCCGCACCCCCTTTTCTTCTTAGGCTTAGATGGACGATGGAAGGATGATGGTTGTCCTGGAATGAAGGCAACGCCCTCTATTTATAGGGTTCTGGCTGAAGTCTAGGTCCCAAAAGGTACCTGTCCGACGAGACCCTTCGATCGTGTACGTTCGGCCGTGCCTGTCCGGCCGTGCCTGTCCGGCCGTGCCTGTTCGGCCATGACCGATCATCCGTGTCGGTTCGGTCATGCCTCTTCGGTCATGACGCCTGTTCGGTCACGCCTGTCCAGTCGTGCCTGTTCTTTTACGCCTGTCCGGTCGTGCCTGTTCGGTCACGCCTGTCCGGTCGTGCCTATTCGGTCACGACTGTTCGTCCATACCCGTTCGTCACCGCGTCCGATGACCGAGCTCCGAGCTCCCAGCTGACTCGTTCACTGTCCACTACCGTCCAGCTGGCCAAGCTCGGTCGAGCTTCCTGGCAGCTGGTTGAGCTGACTCTAGCTGTCCGAGAGCTGTCCGCAGCTGGCCGCAGCTGACTTAACTAGTTTATCGAGCTCGCAGAGCTCGTTAAGCTCATATTCCAGCTAGTTGAGCTAGTAGCTTAGCTACTTAAGCTCATTTAGCGATCAACGAATTTCCCCCCTTTAGGATCGCGGGACGCGGGCGTTACAGTCCTCTTGATCCCTCAAAGCACCATCCTCATCTCGGATCAGAATGATTGGGTTAACCATCTTCAAAGATTTGACTGATTTTCGGTTCTTACGCTCAAGTTTTTCCAACTCTTGGTTGGAAAGCTTTAGAATTGGACCAGTCTTGTTGCTTCTTGTGTTAGGCTTATTAGGCATACACCTGAAACACACAAGAGAAAAGAAAACAAAAGCGTGTAAGTTTCAAATAAAAAGAAAAATTTAGACAAAATCAAAAACTCAAATCTAATGGTAGATCCAAGAGTCCCCGGTAGTGGCGCCAAAATTTGATATGTTCAAATTTAACCCTGAGATACTCTCTCAAATTAAGAGATCATTGTGCTACTTAGGGGTCGATTCCACAAGGACTCAAGATCAAACACAATGGATTATAGAGTTTTTAAATTATGCTAAACAAATTAAATTAAAATTGAAATAGCAATGCAAAATATTAAATAAAAGCTGTTGTAAATTCATAATATCAAAAAGCTAGGCCTAGAGAATTTCTCAGAAATTACAAATTATTAAATCAAGAAATAAATTAGGATTCAAGCAATTAAGAACAGATCTAGAACTCCAAACACTTTTGTAAATTAAATCAGTTCTCACTGCAAATAATATCTAAATTGAAAACCAGAAAATCCAAATCTCTTTGTAAAATTCTAGGTTAAAAATCAGCAATAAAATCAGGTTTAGATTGTTCACAAAATTATTAAATCAAATCTCTTTGCAAGAAATAATTTTGCTCATCAAAAGGTTTTATCAGGAAAATCAATTATATTCTCATATCAATTTATTTTCCTAAAGTATTAATTCTAGGTGATCAACCAAGAATTAATATGAAGAACAACCTAAGATGAAGATCTAGATAGATAATGAATCCTAAATAATCATATCTAATAATTCATAAAAACCCTATGAAAAACCCTGAACCTAACAAGCAAATTACTCAGACATATTCAATGAAGAACAAGACATAATTCTGAATAATAAGCAATTGAAATTAAAAGAGTAAAGAGAGTTCAAGAATTCTTCTCTACAAAGCAGATCTCTCTCTCCAAAGCTCTAAAAATCTCACAGGGTTGCAGAAAAATAATAATTGCTAGAAAACAACTTCCTTGTTTGTAAAACCTAAAAATACTATTTATATGTCCTAAAACACGTCAGTGACTAATCTTGTAAATATAGAAAACTTCGGGCAACTTTTGTAAAACTTCCAAAACTTGTGATTCTTCATCGGCTGAAGAGGGTATCGATCGATGCTAAGGTAGTGTCGATCGACACTCCCTCTCTGTGCTGACTTCAAGTTCGTTTCTTCTGAATTGATGCTCCAAAATGATCCAAATTGCTCCATTTTGCTCCTTTCATGCCAAAAAAATCCTAGAAAACTTGTTAAGACTCAAAACATCCTAGAAAACACATCAAAAGACTCTAAAAGACTCATTATATCATGGTTAAAAACTACAACAACCATGATATATCAATATACAAATTCCCTTAATCTATATGAAGTTGTAGATAAGTCTTTGTCATCAAGATAGTTTATTGGACAATCATCTCAACCGTCAATCTTTCTGTTGACTACTGATTTTCCATCTGCCAATAAACTGAATATTCCCAAAAAAATCATAGAAAACTTGTTAAGACTCAAAACATCCTAGAAAACACATCAAAAGACTCTAAAAGACTCATTATATCATGGTTAAAAACCACAAAAACCATGATATATCAATATACAAATTCCCTTAATCTATATGAAGTTGTAGATAAGTCTTTGTCGTCAAGATAGTTTATTGGACAATCATCTCAACCGTCAATCTTTCTGTTGATTACTGATTTTCCATCTCCCAATAAACTGAATATTCCCAACAGTAGAATATATAATAGAACAAATTGTGATATCTTATTTTTATGTTTACTTTGATATTTCACAATCAGATATTTTTTAAAAAAATAGAAATAAAGAACTCCATATTGTTTTCTATAATACAATTAGTTTTCTAATCGAAAAGCATGGAGTAGACAAATATATACTTGTGACAAAAAAAAAACATCTACGAGCCAATATGCTCTCATTTTCTGAAAAATCAACTTGAACCACATTTTTTAACAGCTAAAAACAAAAACTTCAGTTTGGATTCATACCAATAGAATGATAACCCTCGATGAATAGATGGTTGTATACCTAGAGACTGAATATAATTAAATATAACAACGTTTAACAAAATATATCAAACTGCAATAAATTTCTCACAGTGATGAGACGTCATTTCTAACAAATTATCTTTTACCTAATACAAATATAAAGAAAATTTGAATACAATGATGAGAAGTTATTTATAAATAGATTTCTAAAGATGTGAACATTTGAATAGACACAACTGTTAATAAAAGACACAACTCTATATTCAACAAACACAACTTTTTAAAGAGACACAACTATAAAAAAAATCTGTCCAAAATATAAAATAAATACAATGATGAGAAGTTACTAATATATAAATTTATGAAGATGTGAATATTTGAATAGACACAACTGTTTGTAAGAGACACAACTCTACATTTAACAGACGTAACTTTTGAGAAAGATACAACTTTTTAGAAAGATGCAACCGTTGAAAATTTCTGTCAAAAAATATATATATGTTACAAAAATTTACGACGAAAAATCGCAATTGTTATTGGGATTTTTTCAGTTTGTTATTATTATATAGATTTATGTTATTGGACAAAACCGAATAAAGTAATAATTTGTGAATGAAATCAGTGAAATGATTGAATGCATGTCTCATTTTATCCCTCATGGATATTAAAAATATCAGAGACGGTGTCGCCCATAGGTACTGCGTGTGCACCTCTTACCTCACATAGTTTTGACACAAGCCAGACTTGCTAAACCACAAGCCCATCAGTTGCAATTCTTTATATTAACTTTTTGATTCTTTCTTCCTAAACAATTCAGCGGCTCTCTCTCATCCCTACCAATCTTTGTTTATTTTTTTGCATGTCTATCTGTTCCCACAACAATTATTTATAAATTGACCCATACATCATGCACTCTTGACTCTCCAAACAAGCTTATCCAATTCTCTTGATTGTTTAAAGATTTTCTTATCCATCGATCAATGGCACCATCGGCTGCGATGCTCATACTCTCACATCCCCTAATTAGCCACAAAGCAACAAATCAGTATCCGTCGTCTCCCGCCGTTAAGTCGACACGTGTCTCCGGTATTCTTTTGCCTTGGAAGGCGTCGGACGGTGAGGATCGTTCCAAAGTTTGTCTCCGGCTCTTTGGTGATCAAGATACACTAGAGAAGCGTTTTCAAGAGGCTCTTGAACTTAGCTGCTGGTAATTTGTACAAGATCTTGTAATCTTTTTTTTTTTTTTTTTTTTTCTTGGAAATGGAAGTTATGTAAAAATTTGAAGTGGATTATGTATAATTAAAGGTAATTATGGAAAAATCAAACGACAACAACTATCTCAAACTGCATCTGCATAATCATCACTACGTGTAGCTTAGGAATGGTGAAGACTCCTTAAACTAATTAAGCTCATTGACAAACAAAAACCAAACAAACCCAATCGGGTTGACAAAGAGATTCATTGACAAACAAAAACCACAAAACCGAATTATTAATATTTTGATATTATTTTAGTTACCTAAATAAATTCGAAAACCCGCAAAAAAAAACTTATAAAACCTCTATAAATTTAATATCGGAAGCGAAATATTTTATTAATTTATAAAAGTATTAATTTATCGATAAATTGATAGCTATTAATATAGAGAGAGATTTACCAATTTTCTATATTTAAAAAAGATCTGTTTTAAAATAAGATTGTTTTTCTATAGTTAATAAATAATAACACAAATATTCTTACACATGTATTATACTAGATATAGACCCGCCCGATGTGCATGTTTTAAATTTTTGTAAATAAAATTAAATTTAAAAAAATATATTAAAATTTATTGATGTTATTTATAATTTTTTTTTGCTATAATACACTGATTTATATCCATTTGCAAATTTTTGATGTATGTTACCATTAAAAGTGTATTTTCTTACACCTAAGTATATTGTATGTTACAAATATATTTTTTACCACCATCTAGGAAAAAATCTATATAAACACATTACCCAACTATTTTATGTCTATTTATTTTCATTTTTGCATAGTTTCTTTAACCACTAAAATTGTTGGTTCATAAAACTTCTTGAATAAAAAATATATTACAAAGTATACTACTCAATGATGTATCATCACAATAGTGTATGAAACCATAGAGAGAACATCGGCTCTGCCCTCCTCTCCTCCCTTATGGGAGAACCTTGCGTCCAACCTCCTTCACCATGAAGAGAACTTTGGCTCCCTTGAGGAAATAACCTTGCATGCATCCAACCTCCTCCATGCACCATGTAGAGAACCTTGCTCTGTCTTCCTCATGTGTGAGAGAACATATTCACGTCTTTTAGCTATCTCAAAGTGACATCCTCCGATAACCAATGAAACAAAAAGCTCTTTTCCAACGTCACAAAATCTTTGGATAATAACTAATGTTAAATTTCCTATTCGTGGAAGTGTCTTTGACACATCATGATGTAGTCTCTGTCTTCGAGCTCCTATGGATCTATCAAAAATGGTTTATGTGTTTCCAATCAATCTATCTATGTTTGTTGTAAGCTTGTGTTTGATTAGCCTAGTTTATCCAACCATTAAGTTGATAAGGTTCTACTCTTTATCTCCCTTTGAGATTGAATTAATGGTAACAATTATGTTTGCATAAAAAAAAAGATCTATGACCAACCAATCAAGGTTGAAAAATTAGAAAAAAATTAATTTGACATAATTAAAGAAAAAACAGAAAATTATAAGCACAGTAATATATGAATCTCAAATCAAAGATGAAAATATAAATTAAATAAAACAATCTAAAAATACTACAATAAAATTTAAAATATAGTATTAGAAAAAGAAGACGCATGTATCTATATTAACATTTTCGAAGTACATTTTGGTTTATTGCCTTTAAGTTTTACTTATTTAAATTTTCTTTTACAACATTAACCCCTAAAACAATTCCATAAATAACATTGCAGAGAAACTTAAATACAAAACTTTCTTAAATTGACCAACATTTGTTACATTTATTGCCATAAAATCTTAACAACATCTATACATTCCGATTTTTCCAAAAATAACTTTACCCATTAAATCTCCAAACTATTTTTATGGATGCTAGAATCTCTCAAATTTAAATGATATACAACAGATTTTCCATAACAAAAGTTTACAATATCCATAATTATATTAACATTAAAAAATTTCCTAAACCGAAAATCCAATAATAAAATGTCACATTAAATATGTTGAAAACCCCCCATATAATTTGGTTTATTTTTTATTTTTTGAGGAATTACCAAAAAATTAAAATTCTATTAATCATCATAAACTATATATATTTACATGGAAAAATTATAAACTATAAAAATATGCTAATTTGGTAAAACAATTAACATAATTAAACTTGATAAAAAAAACTTATTTTGATTATTTTTTTTACGCAAAAACTTATTTTGATTTCAGTGAGACGGGTTGGCATTAATCCCATATAGGGAGTTAAGTGGAATTTTTTTTTTAAACACTTTTAGATGTATACCAGGAGATAAATGTATTACTAGACTATACATATACCACACGGGTTAAAACCTTGTAAACACTACAAAAATCCTATACTTTGAATACTTATATCAAATACCTATAAAATTTTATATTTTTAAAATTAATAAAACAATAATAAAATAACAAATAAATACAATATAAATTTTAAATTTTTAAAATTAAAAATATTGTCCCGCGGTGTACCGCGGGTTAAATCCTAGTTAATCTTACATTTTGTTTAGTCAATATATTAATCTTACTTATTTCAAACTGGGAAAAAAAGGAAAGTGGGAGAAAGTAGGAGGTTTAGAAAAATAAGGAAAATTTACCTTCCCACTAAAACTTTTTTACCAATAGAACAAAGTTTAAAGAAGTATTTTTGAATAAATTATTTTGTTAGATGAAAATTATGAGATCATCTATATTTATATAGAAGTGAGTATTTACATTTTTTTACAATTAATAATTAACTGTACATTTTCCTTAATCCATTTTCTATTTTATTTTTGTTGAATTAATAACTTAAATTTAAAATAAGTAAATAATGTTATAATTTTGAATTTTATGAATATATAATTTCCTTGTAGTTATTTAAAAAAAAAACTGTTTAATTTTTGTAATTTTTTATAATTATCTTTTTACATTATTAATATTGTTTAAACAATTTTTTTTGTTTTTTTTTTTTGTCATTATCTCAAATCCTTTCTATTAAATATTAACTTTTTTACCAATTAGAACAAAGTTTAAAACAGTATTTTTGAATAAATTATTTTGTTAGATGAAAAATTAAATATTAACTGTTACACATGTCAAAATTTTAGATTAATAACTTGACACGTGTCAAAATTCTGTTAATGACTAATTTTCAAAACCTAACTTTATATAATAAGATGTATCGATATTTTTACAATATATATTATTAATTTTATTTTTTGTAATTAATTAATAGGTGTAGTTTGACTGTGAATGGAGGAGTACTTATTAGTTAGTTTGAGGAATCAAAAAGAAAAAAAAAAAACAAATTTGAAGAAAATAGTCAAAGTCTAGTCTTTGACAAGATCCAAGATGCACGACCCAAGGTCCGAGATATACCCACCCTGATCCGACGACCCGATTCGTTCATCTCTTTCTTAAGTCGTCACATTTCAATTTCTAAAGTTCAGATCGTTGAGCAATCAATACTAATGGAGTCGTCGGAGATCGAAGTGGTGCCTCTAGATTCAAACTCTCACCAAAGCCCTACGGAGTCACCAACAGTCACCGACGTCTTCTCCGCCTCTGCTTACGGCGATCTCCACCAACTTAAGCGTTTCGTCGAACAAGATGGCTCTTCTGTTTCTCTTCCCGATGCTAATGGCTACTACGCTCTTCAATGGGCTGCGCTCAACAATTCTCTCCACGTTGCTCGATACATCATCGAGGTACTGAGTTTTTAGCTCAATTGTGAACTAGGATTCAACCAATATCTCGATTGAACTAGGTCTGTAGTGTTTCCAGTGTAGTACTAATGGATTTGTGATTTTGATATATTTGCAGCACGGTGGTGATGTAAATTCAGCTGATAATATACAGCAGACGCCATTGCATTGGGCAGCTGTTAAAGGTTGCATTGATGTTACAGACCTTTTACTGCAAAATGGAGCTCGAATTGAAGCTGCTGATGTCAATGGTTTCAGGGTATATCTTCTTTATTTTCATCCTTAAGTTTCTGTTTCCGTGCTTAGTAATGTCATGCCGAATGAGTCACTCTAGTTACTTCCGTTTGCTCATACAGTCATACCAAACACGAATAAAAGTTTATTAGAAGCTATTCACCATCTTACAACATGTTTTCTGTGCAGGCAGTTCATGTTGCTGCACAATATGGACAGACAGCTTTCTTGAATCATATTATTGTGGACTACGCAGCTGACTATAATGCATTAGATAACGAAGGGAGGAGTCCACTTCATTGGTATGAGTACTGAAGAATGCTTATAGTGTCTATATTGCCTTTAGCACTGCTCAGTTTATTTTAAATGCATGGAGTAGTTCTGGACATGATGTTTTTCCCCTTAGCACTGACTTCTCAGTGGTTTTCTAAAGTTATTTCTCACTGCTTGCCCAACACAGATGTTAGGAATTTATTTTTCGACTGCCTTGAAAACATCTAGTTTAAGTGTTTTGATGTTAGCCTTACAGGAAAATAATAATTTTTGCACATTCTTTCTGTTCATAGAATAGAACATGTCAAAGACTTGATGTATCTTTTTTTATATTGTATTTTGAGTATGTCTGATCATTGTTTACTTGCACTTGGTACGCTGTTACCTGTCATTTGAAAATTTAAGAACTACTTTCATTTTTTCCTTGTTTCTATGACTCAGGGCTGCTTACAATGGATACACTGAAACAGTCCGGTTACTTCTCTTTCGGGATGCATGTCAAAACAGACAAGACAACACAGGCAAATCGGAAACTCTCAATACTTTCTTTTAACAGTATCTACTTGTCCGCTCTAGAATTAGTAAAGAATGGCTTTATAACGGATTTTTTCCTCTACCTTAAGATGCGTAAAGATAAGTGCAAAAATGAATATGACTTTCTGAACTCCATGCTTTGAGTGCGGGTAAATTTCTATATGTAGGGAGTTATAGAATCCCGGACTGTTTTTGACTCGCTAAAAAGTGTAGAATGCTGATGCCCCTATGTATATTTTATCCCATTTTCATAGATACAGAATTCTTACACTAGTCACTTTACTTGTCAGGCTGCACTCCTTTGCACTGGGCTGTAATTAAAGAAAATGTTGAGGCTTGTTCTCTGTTAGTTCATGCTGGAACCAAGGAGGAATTGACATTGAAAGATAACACAGGATCCACGCCACTTAAGCTTGCATCTGATAAAGGTCACAGGCAGCTCGCTCTTTTCCTTGTACGTAATTGTTTAATGTTGCTTGCTACCCTTCTAACATCCGTAAAAGGAAGACATTTTGATTGTTCAGAATAAGGTTTTTGAAATTTGATTAACGAACCTCGCATTTGCTTGCTAATTTGCTCCTTGGTAGAAAAGTCTCCCTCTTATTTCATTTCCATTATCATTAGTTGGACAGATATAGCTTAATAAGGTTATTTACAAAAAATTTCAATCAATATAGCCTTTTCAAATTCTGTAATTTTGTGTTTACAACAATATGAAATAACAATAGCATTAAACATATGATGTACCTATGGTATAAGTGCACAGTTACTATATAAGCCTTAAACGAAGAACCGCGTTCTGATATTTGCTTTTTCTTATGCAGCTTTAACTCAGATTGCCATACTATGCTTAACTTAATTGACTGTGATTTTCAGTTATAGTGGAGCATCATTGTGATATAAAACTTGTTCTACTGTCTGTTTTAGATCACAGTTTAGTGCTCTCAATATGATGGCTGTCTGTTTAGGGCCACAGTAGGTTTTAGAATTCACAATAAGAGAGATATCTTGTTAAATGGTGGTACTGTTGTTCAAAGTTGTTTGGAAGGGCAATTTGTTATTTTCTAATTGTTTCCATTTGATAGTTTGTATTTCCTGAGAATTCGATTTTTGATATTTTTCAGTCGAAGGCAATGCGAACTCATAATAATAGCTTTTGGGACAAGATCTTCTGTGGAAAATTGGGAGAGAGTAGCTATGCCCCTATGTTGTTTAGCTTAATAGTCATTCTTATGGTCCTCTTCAGCACATCCATTATTTCAGGTGAGTAATCCATACAACAAAGTAGTGTGTGTTGAGTATCTTACTGATGGATTATATTATTTAGTCCTGACATTTTGCATTTATGTGTAGCTTCTAATCTCCCAAAGATAACTGCTATGGTTGGTTTGTGGGCATGTTTCGGTCTTTCATGTGGCGTTTGCGCACTGATAACTTTCTATCGTGTTAGCAGGTATCCTTATTAGTTATCTTCAATGTTATCTGAAATTTTTGAGCATGTGTATTTCAGTTTGGTGTTGTTATTTAATGGGTCGCGAGATTTAACATAACTTCTTCATTAAGAAATGAGGAGGTAGATATACGATTCTGTAGCTACTTTGTAGTGACTCTGAGAGACGTGTTTTGTACAGCAAAGATCCTGGGTACGTTAAAAGAACCAATGAAGCTGACAGCCAACACAGTGCTAATGTAAGTTGTACTTCCTTCTCGTGTTTCCATGTATAGAGAAATCTGAACATTCTGAGTGAACTGTTGATCTGATCAACTGTTTTAGCAGTTTGGCATGCAGTCTATATTCGGTTTATGCATACACATACCAAACCAGTGTCAGTGTGCAGTTATTTAAGCCTCTCGTCTGAAACATGCTAATTTATGCCTGATTTAAGCACACACCAATTGTAAATCAATCGAACAGTAATAAGGTGTTCTTCTGAAAAGTTTTCTTCACATATTATCTTCTGATGGTTTCAGGACCCTTTGATTGGTATCAATTTCAACAGCCCCTCATGGAAAGGAAACTGGTCCCAGCTCTGCCCTACTTGCAAGGTTCTTCCTCAGAAACCCGTTTTTTAATGTGAAACCCAACATTTTTTCTTTTCTTTTTCTGACCAGAGTTATCAAACTTTCCTCAGATAATTAGACCAGTGCGATCTAAACACTGCCCCACATGTAAGCGCTGCGTTGAGCAGTTTGACCATCACTGCCCCTGGATTTCCAACTGTGTTGGTAAGGTAAGAGTTCTTTGCATGGCGAATCTCTCTCACTTTTTGTTATGGAAATTATTTGGCAATCTTTCACTTGGGACATGAAAACACCCTTTTATGCATATTTTTCGTTTGACGGTGTCTTTATACAATTATTCATCTCGCAGAAGAATAAACGCGACTTCTTAGTCTTTGTGATCATGGGAGCTTTGACATCATTCGTTGGTGGCACAACTGCTGTTCAAAGTATGTGACTGAAACAACTCTCCCTAGCAATCCTACCATTAGATTTTGCTATATATAAAGCATCTGTTTCTGGTACAGGATTATGGAGAGGTATCCCACAGATACACCCCAGAAAATCATGGATTCAACATATAGTCATTGAACATTCCGATGCTGCCGTGTTTCTGTTTTTCGACTTGCTCATTTTCATTGCGACAATGACGTTGACAATCTCACAGGCTTATATGGTCAGGAAATCTCAACTAAAGTAAAGATTAGGCTCTCCCTCCCCCTCTGCAAATGATTATATAACAGTTATTGTTGTCTGCTGCAGATAACTCGCAATATTACAACCAATGAATTATGGAACGCTAAAAGATTCAGTTACTTGCGGGGACCTGACGGAAGATTCTACAACCCTTATAACCACGGTTGGCGAAGAAACTGCACCGATTTTTTGGTTCATGGCTACACCAGGGACGACGAAGTTGCCCCGTCTTCAATTCTCTGAAGTTACATCTATTCATCTCATTGTTGCATGCGCAAACCATCTGATTCAGTGTACTGTGTATATAGATATCTCCTCTTTGATTCATATGTTGCAAAGGGTGTGCAAGTTTATTCTCCTTTTCTTCACATCTTACACTGTAATATTTTCTGCTTTATGACTCGCCAGTTTCACCAAAACGCTACTCAACCCATTTAATCGTGGATCGTCTTTGTTAGGCTTTTAACAACGCAATTTTTAAGTTATAACCAAACCAGATTAGTTTCCAAGTAACATTCATCATCCCGGTCCGGGGTTTAAAACACTGCAGCTGTGTCAGATCGTTTTTCTTTTGGGTAAAAACATCTGCGAAAATAACATTTGGTTCATGTTCACAACAAACCCTGCGAATGACCATGCTTATGTGAATGTAATGTTAACTTTCAGAAACAAACTTGAAAATATGACCATAGGTCCCAAACGAAATGAACAAAATGAGCAGCTTCATTCCATCATATGCTTCAACCCATAAGTGCTTTCATCTTTTCATTGGCAGCCACGAGTTCCGCTGCTATTCCTGGCTCATTTGCCGAGTGCCCAGCATCAGCAACAATCTGCAGACCATGTGTCGTGTTACACCAACAAGCAAAAACAAACTTGGAAAAGATCTTCAAGAAAACATCGAAAAGACTTAAAGCTTACCTTAAGGTCTGCCTCTGGCCATGCTTTGTGCAGATCCCAAGCAGACATCATAGGACAGCATACGTCATACCTTCCCTGTCCATTGTAATAATCCAAACCCAGTCTCAATCCCACAATATATATAAAGAGTATATATCCAAAATTCAAGTTAAACTGATGCTTCTTAAAACCTACACAAACATATCACCATTAACAATATGAGACATCTAAGGCCGTGGATCACATAATCTTGTTGCCTGTGTTTTCCCTTTCCATTAAATATAGTTTACACAACTCGGGCCTCACTGGATCAAATCTCCAAACCAGTGGAATCCACAATTCCAGTTCTTTTATGAAGGATGTACCTGAACGATGGTGGTCTTAATATGTCGAATTTTATCAACATTGTCTAGCAGGTATGAGTCCGATGGAAAGAAACCCTTGTTAACAAAGTAGTGATTTTCAATCCTTGCAAACGCCTGCAGAGCAAAGTGTCAACAGTTAAGAAATCGGTTAGAAGATTTTACAAGACCAATGAATCAAGATAAGATTGGAACACTCTTAGAAACTAACCAATGAAAACTTATCATCTTCTGCCTTTTGAATGTTGTCATTATTCGGAAGAAGATAAGCAGTCGCCATTTCCCATTTGGTCCAAGCTCTTGCAGCTGCATACTATAAGACGCATAAATTTGTTAGTCCGCGCACACTGTTTCGGCTAAAAAATCCAATTTCCTTCAACAGCCAAAAAGAATAATAATGTTCAAAGCATTTTCTCGTGTAACAGTTGTAAGATCTCGACTCACTTGAGTTTCCATATCATCAGAGTTCAGTCTCTTGTGATATGCGTCCACAAGGCTATCTCTCTCATTTTCTGGAATCAGATCTCTGAACTCCTCCCAAGCTTTAAAAACAAAAGAAACAAACACTCGTGAAAAAGAGAAATAATAGAAGCTCTTGAGCCAAAATCTACTACTACTGTATTTGCACATAAAACTCTAGTCCCAATATCACTAAAGCTTATATAAAAACGTCTATAAAAGCAGACTATAGTAATCAGTAACTGCAGGGATACAAGAAAGAGAATTACCATCAGGGTATATAGCAGCAGCACCACCCTCGTAAAACCAATCAATCTCCTTTTTCGCAACAGAAAAATACCTCTAAGGACCAAACCAGTAACCTTGCACCAAAGAATAAATATATATCTGTGAAGTTATGGATTAAAATACCAAAAGAAACTACTTACTTCATAATTCCATCTATTCAGATCACAATCCAATCAATCAATAACCTATTGTTCTTGTTCCATCTATTATGCAAACTAGATTCCTACAAAGTAGAAATAATATATCTCAGATGTAAGAATGTAAACATAAGGATTTGCACCTTGTCAGGGTGAGACTGGCTGTATGCAAGTGCTAGAGTGCTTCCCCAAGATCCACCAAAAACCTGCACAAACAGAGAAAATTAAGATACACATTTGTTCCATCCCAACAACAACAACAAGTATATATCTGGGAGAAACTTCCTTACCTGCCATTCTGGAATTTTCAAATGTTCTCTCAGTTTTTCAATGTCATTCACAAGGTCCCATGTAGTGTTTTCCTCCAAGCAAGCATGTGGGGTACTCTTTCCTGCACCTCTCTAGAAGAAAACTTAGGGGTGAATATATACAAGTTAAAAAAAGTGTAGTGTAGTGTCCAAAAGAGACCAACCTGGTCAAAGAGAATAATCCGGTAGAACTCAGGATCGAAGAATCTCCTATTATTAGGAGAAGTCCCTCCTCCAGGCCCTCCGTGAAGAAAAACAACTGGCTGCAAAAAGATGTAAATTCTCACAATTACAATGCAAAAAAGTTAGAAACCTAAAGGACCAAAGAGAGAGAACATAAATGACGTACGTGTCCATCGGGTTTTCCTGATTGCTCGAAGTAGAGTGTGTGAACATCTGAAACCTTTAAATTTCCAGTGCTGTATGGCTCAATGGGAGAATAAAGGCTTCTCGACTTGTTCACCACCAAAGCCTCTGCTTCAGGTTCCATTAAATCACTCTTCAACACCTCACTCTTACTGCAACAACTAATCATTGCCCTTTCCTACTAAATTATCAAAGAAAGAAAGCTCAATTCAGATGATGCTGGATGGCTACTACTACTAATTGACAATTTATTTTAATTTGAGTTGCAAAAAGTTTGAAACTTTTCACATCAAATTGAAACTAGAAAACTCCAAAATTCCCCCTATATATATATATATATATATATATATATTCCAAGGCACAAACTTGTAAAAAATTAAACGAAATCATACAAAATCTATATAGAGAGATAAATACAGAACACTCGATATAATTAACAGAAACCCTAGGAGCTATGATTAAGGATCATGCGAATGAATTAATAAGTTGATAGCAGATAAACAAACCTGGGAATGGGAGATTGAGACTGTTGTTATGGTTTTGTGGAAAAAAATTAACACAGAAGCAAGAGGGCGAAAAGGTCGATGGAAGCAAGTAACCGTGCCTGTGAGGGATGATAAGCCCAAATCTCATATTTATCTGACCTTTTGCATATATTTCGACGATTTTTTTTTGGTAGGGAAAAAATACTGTGAGTTGATGACGTAAATGAAATAGTAAACTTTTTTCTATTATTTAAAGGTTTTTTTTTTTTCTTATAAACAAAATGACCATAACTGCACAGTCAAGCTAAAACAAAACAGCAAGATAGAAACAAAAATCACAATAAGCACTTGATAATGAAGTCGAAAAGTTCAACATATGCATCTGGACTGAACCGGATTCCGGATACGCCAGCGCGACCGCCACAAGGATTAACTAATGAGAGAAATCATTTGATTTGTGTTAACACCTTAATTGATTTCAACACAAAAAAGTAGAAAATATAGCGTTTTCGGGAACTCTTCCCCGCGAAAGAAATTATTCTTATTTTAGGAATTAAACCGAGCTTGAATGCTAAGAGGGACGGGTATTCGTGGACCCTGACAAAGTCTGAGAATTATACTATTAAGTCCGAATATAAAGTCGCGAGCTATCTCTCGCCCTGGTTGCGACCTCCCTCCTCGGGGACCTAGTGTTACGACACTTAATAAGGCGCAAGCATGGACGTTAAAAACATCACAAAAGCTGAAGCATTTCGTGTGGCAATGTGTGACTGGGTGTTTGATAACATGTCAACGCTTGCATTATCGCCATATTGGTAGAGATAAAGATTGCCCAAAGTGTGTAGCGGAGGAGGAAACTATAAATCATATGCTATTTGAATGCCCTCCAGCACGTCAAGTGTGGGCTTTACCGACAATCCCTACCCATTCTATGGTATTTCCCTCATCTTCCCTATATAGAAACCTCGATTTTCTATATGGGAGCGGTAGAGACTATGGTGCACTTGATCAAAATCTGCGGACATTTCCTTGGGTAATGTGGTACATTTGGAAGGCTAGAAACAAGAAATTTTTTGAAAATATCTCTGAGTCTCCGCAAGATACATTGGAGAAAGCTATCCAAGAAGAAGAAGTTTGGAGAAGAGCAAATAATAGAGATTTAGCACCAGCGGTAGTAGAAGCATGCTTACCTTCGACCCCAATTCCACAAGAATCTCTTGTATGCTTTATAGACGGATCTTGGGATACAGAGGTGGATAGGAGTGGAATGGTTGGATTGCGTCTATCGGTGATAAAATCCTGCACATGAGACTAAGAGGATTGCGCAGAAGCTTAAACCCTTTACATGCAGAGTTAGTTACCCTTATTTGGGCTATGGAGTGCTTATTATCGCTAGAATTGGATAAAGCTCTTTTTGCTACGGATTGTTCATATCTCCTAAGGATGACGTCAAATATCGAGGATTGGCCGACCTTTTCATCAGAATTGAAGGACTTTACTCATTTCAGAGATAGATTTTCAAATTTTAGTATTAGGTATATTCCTCGAGAGTATAATATTCGTGCCGATAAACTTGCGAAATGTGCAAGAGCACGAGGTTTATGTTTTTCCCATCTAAGCTCGTCGGTACCTAACTGGCTCTCTCTCGAAGAGAGTCATCTCCGATAACATAATATATGGGGTTTGATCGTCAAAAAAAATGAAGTCGAGAAGTTCTCCAAGCACTAGAGGATCAAAATGATCTTATTCCGACACCAATGCCATTACGCATCTGCAGCGAGAAGATCACAAATCACAAATCACAAATCAACCTGACAACCACAAATCTGACACCACAAATTCACACTTAGACCTCGTGAAGCCAAACGATCTAAGACTGTCAATGACAATATCCTGATCCTCCACAGAAACGTTTTAATTTTTGGGACCGTTTTTAATCTCCATACCTTAGCTTGTAGCTCATTTTTTTTTTTAACACCACTGGCGTCGTCACATGTACTGTGGGAAGAGAGCTCACAAGCCAGTAACCACTCTTAATTGAATATGCTCTTGATTGCCAATATGGCCAAATGATCATGTTAAAAAGAAAAAAAAATGGGATGAGTTGTTTCAGTATATAGTAGTTCTGTTTAGTTTAATAATATGTTACTAGGTGATACCCCGTGCTACAACACGGGAAGACACATGTTGTAATTGATTTATATATATTTCGAGTGCATAAAATGTTTTGGTTTAGATGTTTTTGTAATTTTGAAGTTTTAAATAGTGTTAAGTAGTTTAATTGATTTACTTACATGGTAAAAATTAAAACATATTTAGATAAGTATATTGTTTAGACATTGACACATCGTTAATCATTTGCACGGTAACAAATATACAATGATCGTTTTAACAGTCTTTAAGCGATAGCGGTATGCTTAAAGGTGTTAAATCCATATATCAGATTTTAATTTGGTTTTAGTTTGGATATTGCATGTATATAACCTACACATAACTATTTTCGAATGACAAATACATCTCGTCTCATCCCATCCCGTCCTGTTTCATCTCGTTTCTACCCGTAAAATTTTTATTTCCCATAACTGTTCTCATTTAAATAATTAACTATTAGAAAATTTTTATCGTCCAAAAATTTTGGGTAAGAACATAACTACTTTTGTGCTTTTCTCACATTTTTTGACATATAACTTATTTCCTTCTGCAATAGAAGATTTGTTCATAGTAAATAAATTAAAAAGCTACCTATTAATATTCAATTTTGCATAAATATATAGTAATACGATATAGTCAACCAATTGTAAATATTGAATTTTAGAGTTTTAAATACTTATTTTAGGGAAATATAAATTGAAATATTTGTTTCTTTTTTGTTTTTCTAATGAATTTTTTTATAATTTTTCTTAAATAACAAATGTAATCCATGGAATAGTTTATTTTCATAAATATATATTATTTTTATTTATGCTTACAAAATATATTAGTTACATAAGATCTTTTAAAGATATTTCTTGCATATCTTGTGTTTTAGAGAGTATTTACAAATAAGTTGATTTTAGATATATTTTATATATACATCAAAATAAATTTGAATTGATTTTTATTAAATTTACATATCTTATATATTAATTAATGTTATATTATTAAGGCTAGATGTATATTTTACTATTTTTAAATACCTTTTTAATTAATTTAATTTTTACTTAAATTTTTTTTAATAGAAAACTGGATTTATTTATTTGTTCCTAAAACTGTGAGGAAAAATATGCACAAATATTAACTGTAATTTCCTTTTCTTGCTTTTTTCGTTTTTTCTAATATATTTATATAAGGAATCAGAAATTTAAATTCGATTTATTATGTATTTAAACGTTTTCCTTATCTAATTCTGATGTATATGTTTTCCTTAATTAAATATTCTAACCTATTAAGATTTAGGCAAGATTATAGTTGATTTAATACATAATAAATATATTTGAAGAGATAATCGGGTTAACTAATCGTATACTAAATGACCCATGTAGGATCCGACTTAATTTGAATGGTTAGAGAATTTTAATTCCAAGATATACTAATGTATTAATAATTATTGATTACTAGTCATTTTATTTAAAAACTACCAAAACAAAGTTATGATCCAAAAGTTGGTCCATGAATACTCCTGCTTTAATTGTATAGATTATTTCCAATCAAACTGGTGTTACCTTTGTGGTTTAATGGCTTAATCATATTTTCATAAAATATTTATCTATATAAAATTATTTTCATCACAATTTTAATATATAAGTTAAACATATTTATAAATCAATACATGTATATAGTATATAAAATTTTAATTCATATATTGATTTATATTTAATTTTATGTGCATTAATAAACTTTGAGGCATTCCTTACCAAAAAAAAAAAAACAAATTTGAGGCATTAATATAGACGCATTAATATAGACAATATTAATTTTTGTTATGGGATGTGATGGGTTTTAGTATCAAATCCAATTACAGTAAAATTTCTCTAAATACTTTATAATTAATAAACCTTATAATAAGTTCCCTTATCTCAGGTCAACCAGAGTAAAATTAAACAAAATTTGATATAATTATGATTTCTTTAATCCCTATGTAGATATATGTTCCCATTACTAACATACATTATAATCATGTAAATTTATACATATCTATACTATTAAAGCAAGAGTACTCACTAGACTCAAATTGGACCATGATTTTGTTTTCGTACGTTTTTCATTAAAAATGATTAGAGAATCACCTAATTTAATTAACTTACCCTATAGTTTCAATTTATCTAAATGACGATTATACATTTGGATCGACAACTAAATTACCACCGGGTTGGGATGCGGATCCTGTTTAACCCGACAATAAAAGATATAAAACTCGCGGATCCGTTTGTTTTCAGGGTTCATACTATTCGGATAGTGTATGTTGTTTGATTCAAGAATAGTTATTCCCGTCACCAAACAGAGGTATAATCCTTATAAATAAGTAAACTGGTATCCGAGTATTTAATGGCTTCAGTAGTATCAAATATTAACTACTACCATACTTAATCCCTATAATTATTATGAACATTAATAATAATGAGAAATCTGTAATACTTATTGATTGTGACTTTTTGCTTCCAAAATAATCAATACATTATATACGAAATTGTATATATATGTAAACTTCTTTGATTTGCTTTTATATTGTGAGATATTTACGGAAGCAACAAATCAACTTAGTACAATTAAATGAAAACAAAGCATCATTTAGTTTAGATTTTTCAATATTTCCTTAACGAAATTATAGTAATTAATTATGATTAGTATAGATGGAAAGAATAAAAACGTAGAAATTATATATATGTAAAGTTGTAAACTAATTTACAGAAAATGTGTACTGTATATCCCACATCGACTAAATATTTTGGAATATGGTTCATAATCACTATAGATATATTGTTTTGAGTGCAAATGAGCAGGAAGCTTGATTTATCAGGTACCCAAATTTAACAGTTTAATTTGGTTATATATTTGAGCATATTTAAACTTTTAAAAAGTAAACATATTATAATATATTTATGTTTTTTAAAAAATTTAAGATATTAAAAATATTTAAATTTATATAGAATGCTTAAATTATTATAAATATTTGAACTACGTCGAAAGTTTAAATTATTATAATATATTTAAACTCTATAATATTTAAGTAATATTAATATTTTTACTCTTAAAAATTTTTAAATATAAAAAAAGTTTGAGTTAAACCCGTTAAGACATGTATTTTATCAAACTATAAATTAAATTGGTTTTTACAATTTTGCTGAGATTTGATATATCAAATATTAACTTCTAAATGATAACCTAAATGTACATAATCTCACTATAAATACAATGGTTTCCTAACCATTGAAATATCTCACACTAAAATTTAACAACCAAGTTCTCCTCTTTTGACGACAAACCAAAATAAAAAATAACCCATCTTCTTACAAAATTATTATCCGATATTGCGGTGTGTCTATCCTCTTACAAAACTACTATCCGATATTGTGGAGTGTCTATTTTCTTACAAAACTACTATCCAATATTGCAGTATGTCTATTTCCGTGAAAAGCTACATTCTACAAACTACTTACGCTATTAAGATTTCCAATTTACTGTATAACCCCAAATATACAAATAAACACTATATAAACAAAGAAAATAAGTCAAAATAAAAAACTACATTACAAAAATACAAATTACAAAAAAAAAGTAAATAACAAAATATATAATCTCGTGCTACAGCATGGGGTATCACCTATTATATATATATATAACTGATATATTAATATATGATTAGTGTTTCTCTTAAATGAATTTTTGTTAGACCTCATCACTAACTTTTCTTATATGAAAATTCTATGTTATCTTTTAAACTATTTTATCGTAGTATAGTCTATAATGTTTTACTCAAAATAGCCAATGTTTTGTAAATACGAGAAACAGAGGTTTTAGGGTCTGACTGGTTCAAACGCAGCGCTTGCGGTTGCGGTTGTGGGAGATTGCGGAAGCGGATAATTACGGTTTCAAGCGTTATTGAGCGTTTTCAATTACTGGTATAGAATTTTAAAATGGGTGTGTTTGCGGGAGTTTAACAACTGGTTGACCAACGATTGCATTAGCAGTTAAAACATAATAAATGTAATATATAATTATATAAATGTTTAAAAACACCAAAAACTTTATTAAATTTGATTTATAATTTAAAATCTTTAAAAATACTAAAATAAGTATTCAAAAAGTAAATAATTTTCATATTGAAACACTTATTACTTTATGCATTTGGCTTTTCACCCAAAATTTAATTAAGTAATGTGATAAATGACAAAACTTATGCTTTAGATTATAGATCTTCTCTGCTAAATCTTACACACTCAAGAAGTTATTCACATTGAATTACAAGGCTAAGATAAATTAATTATGAAAGAGTAAAGAAGAGTCATTGGTAATTTGTTTTAATATTTTCACAAATAATCTTACTTTCTTATAATCCTGATGAAATGTTATATTTTTTTAGATTTTTGGAACATATGTGCGATGTGCCAATATTTTTACATCATATTTTTTGGCACTTTGTTAATTGGAATTTTATTTCTTGTAATTGTTTATATTCTAATCTCCTCAATTGTATTTGTATTTCAATTTCTCTCATCCTTTATGGGTACAATGGTTAGGTTGAAGATATAAGAAAACAAAATTTTAGTATTTTTTTGACTTTTTTTTGTTAAAAAAAAAAAAAAATCCAACCGCAAACGTCCGCAAGCGCTAACACTTACAGAAAACAGCTTTTGGAATTTAGTGGTTGGAAACGATTGAAAACGGTTGGGAGCGATTAGAAGCGGTTGGGAGCGATTGGAAGCGGTTTGTGTGATTAGCACCAATCACTAGCAACCGCAAACGCTGCGTTTGCGGGAGGTAGCGGGAGAACCAGTCAGCACCTTAGAGGACAACATCTTGCGGGATAATATCTGTTATGAGAAAGAATATAAAAACCAGTGGTGCACAACAGGGTAATACTACTACCTTTACTATTGAAATTCTAGTATTAATTAAAATTTCACTACATTCCCATTTTTGGTAATAGTACCCATATCCAATAAGTCAAATCTAGAAATAATAAAACTTTTTAACATTTTGATAAATATACTAACAAAATCTTCAAGAATTTGTGATCAAACCATCACCTAGATTTGACTACAAAAAGATATAAAATGCAACAACCTTATTCACTATTGAAAGCAAAAGAAAAAAAAATCATAACAAAAATTTACTTACATAATGAAAAACATTTCTTTCAAACTTCTGCTATTGGTTTCTCTTCTACTCGCTGTCTTTTGTAAGTAATACATACCGTACATATGATATCATTTAAAAACAAACCAAAAGAATTTTACATATAAAAATTAAGTTAATTTACTTATATCTTAACTTTATTTTTTTAAGATCATTTCGTTGTATTTGTTTTGTATTGAAGGGTAAAATATTGCGGTCAAATATCATTGTTTAACGAATGAAGATTGCATGAAGCTTTGTCAATGTTATGAAGCGTATTGTGACATAAGATTCAATACTTGTATTTTTGGAAAAAATGATATGGGTCCGATAGATGTCAGTTCTTCTGAACATCCTTGTATTCAAGGACATAAAAGTTGTGACGGTGGAGAATCTCCACCACACGACGATTGAAATTATAATGAAAAAAAATGCATGTATACTTCTAAATTCTAATAGACATTATTTGTTAAAGGAAATAAAACTTTTATGTGGTGACTTTAACAAAAAAAAAAAACTTTTATGTGGTGATATGTGGAAATACATTATCTCATGATTTTTTTTGGTGAGGCACCAGGAGAAATCTTCCAGCTATTTATTAATTAAAATGAAAAAACTACAAAATAACATTGCGAGAGGGCACGCAGGCCCAGATAAATCCTCCTGAAAGATCAGGCTCACAACTTGCGGCCGATTCATCTCAGCTCGCCCTGCGGATTCATCTCATGATCTTATTCTTATGTACATGAACACTTCCTTATAAATGAAAATGAATTAAGACCACGCATATTAAAATGAATTATAAATCAAAATGAATTAAGAACACACAAATTAAAACATATAAAAATTGTAATTTGACAAAATATGTATAATATTTTAAAAATCATGGAAACTTGACAACCATATATCTGAAACAACATATACTCCACTCCAGAAGACTCACCTACAGACTACAGTGTGACGATCATTATGTTTGTAACCACAAGAAAACAAACAAGTCTTGTATGATGTTTCAAATACTTGTTTTCGCATATAACTCGAGATGAAATGAACAGTCTCATATCCAACAATTTTATTAAAAATCTACAACTTTAGCTTGATTGATTTTAAATTCTTAATAGATTGGAATGATTAGTGTTTCCTTATTTGTAGAGCTGCCTGAATCTTCTACATGCCTCCAATATGTTGTCTCTGTGTCCAAAGGCACTAACACGAACAAACCCTTCACCTCCTGGTCCGAATCCACTCCCAGGCGTTGTAACCACATGTGTCTTCTCTAGAATCTCTGAGAACACATCCCACGAACTCTGTTTCGGGAACTCTACCCAAACATACGGTGCATTCCTCCCTCCATACACGCTGTAGCCTAGCGAAGTGAATGTGTCGATGATTATGTTGGTGTTTTCCTTATAGAATCCAATCACTTTGCGCATTGCCTCAAGCCCTTCAGGGAGAGGCAAGCAAGTCCACCAGCTTGGGAGAGGTTAGAGGCACCGTTGAAGCTAGTACAGACTATACGATTGAAGTCTTTAGCAACGGGGAATCCATCAGAATACAGCAGTTGTTTTGGGATCACAGTCCAACCAAGTCTCACTCCAGTAAAACCTGCATATTTGCTGAAAGAAGATGTCTCAATCGCCACCTGCATTCCCAATCAAGAGTCAGTTTAGTGACATTGCCGTGACTAACATACATCAAAATCAGAGCTTAGAGTCAGCTTTACCTCCTCAGCTCCGGGATTTCATAGATGGAGTGCGGGTTGTCATCCGACATGTACATTGCATATGCAGAATCGTACACTATAATTGATCCGTTCTTCTTTGCAAACTGAACCAACTGTGTTAGTTGCTCTCTAGTGGCAGCAGCACCAGTAGGATTGTTTGGGGAACAGAAAAATATTATATCCGTTCGACCAACAGTGGTTAAGTCAGGAAAGAAGCCATTCTCTGGAGTGCATCTCATGTACTCGATGTTCCTATACTTTTGGACTTCGGTGTTAAATTGCCCCGTCTGACCCATAATAACACTAGAGTCGACATATGCCTGTGTATCAAAATTGAAAAGTTTAAAGAAGGTAGAAAATTAACAGAATTTAACCAGAGTTAGCTTCATGTTTCGTTAGATTACCGGGTACGAAGGATCCTGGACAGCAATTGTAACACTGGAACCAAACATAACCTGAAAAAAGTGGTATCAAGACACAACCGGTCAGTTTCTAAAAGAAGTGTTCTTATCTTGAAATTTGATCAGATTATTTTGTCAGAGCAATACACAAAAAACAAACCTGGAGACGTGATATGTCACATTTAGCACCATCAGAGACAAAAATATCATCATCCCCTATGGTTAGGCCACCGTAAAATGTTTTAGCAATAGCAGATCGCAGTGGCTGTTCAAACAAAAGTTTCAGTTAGTTACAAGATTCACCAAATGATGCAACATGATTCAAAAACATGAAACATGGTTCTCATCTCCTGTTTCACTACAGAAACAGTTTGCAGAACAGAATCCATTACACAGAAGAAATGCAAAAACTTAACAATATTCATGGACTTATCAAAGGAGCTTCATGGTTCAATTCAACACATTTGACATATCCACTTGAGCTCAAATTCCGAGCTAGAACAACTATACATATAATAAATCTTCCACTGACAAATAAGAAATGCTTAAAGTAGCAATGAAGACTGCACTGACCTTTGCACCTTGTTCAGCACCATAACCACTGTAACCCTCTATTGTGGACAACTCATGAGCTTTCTACAGAGAACAAAAACCAATAGACTTATCAACCAAAAAAAAATGCAATATTTGTGAACTAAAAAAGGAAGAGAAAAAGAGATTAAAAAAGAGGAAGCTTTTTCTTATCAATGTACTTTTGCGATAGCAGAAGTAATGACTTCAGGAATGGGCTCAGTAGTGTCACCTATTCCAAGACTTATAATTTGTGCATCTGGGTATTTCACCAAATGTGCAGATCTTCTTCTAGCAATCTGCTTGCAATTTGTACAAAAACTCAAGTGAAACACAATGTCACAACAACATTTGTCCTAAAAAAACCTAATAAACAGAATCCGATTATACAAACCTCTGGAAAAAGATACCCAGCTTGGAGTTTGGACATGTTTGAATTCCTTGAAACACTTGTTTTGTACTCTGTAGATGATAAAAGCAAAACAGAGATTAGACCCAATTAGCAAAGCTCAAAGCTTTATTTACTAGAAGTTATGATTTTGAAAGAGAGATTCACACCAATCTTTTCTGATTGAGAAGCCTCGCATTTGATCGAACTGGCCCTTTTAGCCATTGGAAGAGATGCATTTCGAGGTCTGCAAGCGCAATCACACAAATCAGATTGCTCTCTAACTCTCTAATCAGGAGATTGAATTCATCATCAAAGTAAAAGAGGAGCAAGAGAGAGAGCGAGAGGAGTACCTGGCATGTAGATATGAAGGTGCTAATAAGAATGTGGAAGAAGAAGATGATGATGAAATCATTGGAGAAGAGAGCTGATTGGTTAACGACATTTTTGTTTTCGCCTCGAACAAAAAAAAAAAAAAGATTTCAAAATCTGAAAGGGGCAACGCGACACAGTGTCGTAGAGTCAGGCTTTTATGTGATTTTGAGTGAAAGACTGATAAATTAGGGTTCGAGCTGGTCCGAGAGTGAAACAAACCAGTTTCTTTTGCCCAACCGGTTTAACCGAATCGACAATTCTCATTGACCCAGCCTATTATTACAGTATAGGATTTCTTTAGCATCTTATTATTACAGTAAAACCTCTATAGACTAATAATCTTCAAATTAATATTTGTTATAAATTAATTAATTTTCCGGTTTCAAATCGGATCGGTGTAAAAATGACAGAATTCGATAAAATAATAAGATAATAATTTTTTTTGTCAACCATTGGACCACAATATACCGACTTATTAACCAAATCCCTACATTCGTATTCGTAAGAAACGACACTCGATCCTTGGTGTGATGGTGCTTTGTACATTAAGGACTTACCATTTGCCACACTGCACTAAGATCACTTCACAATAATATAATAATTTTTTGGAAATCTTATGTAAAAATATGGTCTCATTAATATTATAAATTAATAATGATATAAACTAAATATATATATATATATATAATTTTTTATTGAAATATGATTCTACTATTGTTTCGCTATTTTTGAATTTGCATTCCTGTTGGAACTCATCTTTAATCTTTTTTAACACATCAAAAACTTTTAGTGTTGTATTCTCAAATTACTAACAAAAATTGTGGAAAATATTAAACGCGATAATTACTTCCTTACATGTAATTGGTTCTAAAGGTATTGCAATATCTTCTTCCACTTCATCATCACCATGATGGATAGTAGCGCAATTTCTTCTAAACTCTGAACTTCTGAACATTTATCATTTTCATCTGGATAATCTAATAAACTATTGGCATCCATTCTATTACGATAGCCAAGATTATAAATTAAAAAATGTCTATAAAAATGTTATATATAACAAAAATATCTTATGTTTTAGTAAATTATTTTTTAAAATTATCAAAATGAAAACTATCTCTTTATAAATTAATATTTTATTAATTTATCGATAAATTAAAACCTCTATAAATTATTAAAATTTCATGGTCCCGACTTTATAAATTTATAGAGACTAACACCTAATAATCCTCTCTATCTTGTGGTTTATTTGGTTAAGTTTACCATTTGCAGCGACCAAACAGAAGTTGATCCCACTTCTAATGTGTGACTATTTTTTTACATTACTATTAGATTTTAACACATAGTACACCGTAAAATATTTTTTCTAATAATTATTAAAAAGATACATATTATATTTCTTTTTTGCTTTAATATGTTTCGGTTAATATTTAGTATTTATAATTTTAGTTGAAATATATTTTTTGTGTGTTATAACACTTTTCGTTAACTTATTTGATATCAGATTAAAATATTTTATGTATTTTAATAAACCAACCCGTAAAAAACTATATAACTATATTTATGTGTAAAAATATATTTGGTATAATTTAAAAGTATCTAAAATATTTAAACTATAACTTCAAATTTGATATTTATTCAAGTGTCAAAGGTTTAATTATGTAAATCTTACAAATAAAAATTAATTTACCAATTGTACTTCGGAATTAACAATATAAGTATCGTTTATTTTCTTTAAATTACTTAAATTATACACATGAATCCAAATGGTTAAATATGATACTACATTTATTTTCATACAAATACTTATATATCAATGGATAACTTGATTTGATGACAAAAGTGCCAAAAGTCGATCAAGTGTGTCCTAATCAGGCAATATGTCATAATTATCAGAACGAGAAAGCACCAAAAGAAAAGGAACAAGAAAAGAAAAAAAAAACAGGCGACTAGACGGCTAGACCATAGAGGAAATTAAATGAAAATTAAAAGTTTGGAAATGTCAAGTGGTCGGAAGAAACCATCGAGCATCCTTGAGGTTCATGCTGGAGAGACGAGAGAAGGGTTTGAGGGTCTTGGTTTCGAGATTGAATACACAAATGTCCAGGTTTAAATGCTCCTTGCGATAGATACGACCATGACGTGTAAAATAGATGGAGTTTGGTGCGATGCTAGGCACAGGAATACCCAAGTCAAGAAGCAGAGCCTCATCACCTAAAGAATCAACCTCTTCTTGTGGATTGTAGTCTATATCCTTGAAGATGGAGAAGCTTACAATGTTAGTATTGTCGAGGATGCTCTTGACCAGCAAAACCTCTCCTCTTGTTGTAACCGCAATGCTACAGTCTTGAGTGGAAGAAAACAGTTGGAATGGTTCAAACTTGTTAACATCCTCGTAACCTTGTTGTTTAGACAAATCTAGGATCCGAATGTAGCTAAGCTGCGTGCGGATGTAAAGACGGTAACCCAAGAGTACCGCATCGGTTAAGCCTTCTAACCTCCATGGTACTCCGCAATGCAGCGGGATTTTAGTGTAATGATCATCACCTTTCTTACAAAAGCCAACATTACCGCTAGGGAAGTTGAAGAACAAGACTACAACGTACTCTGCCGTCTTCTCGTCTACCCACAAAAGACCCTTTAAATCTTCGGATTCCTCTTTATCTAAGAGAGACTCTTCTAGATGGGGAAGATCGATCCTACTCTCGCTAAACACATCGATTATATAGAGACTGAATCGAGAATCAATCACTAGAAACCATTTACCTGAGTTTGCAAGGAATCGAGTCCCTGAAAAGTCTCTCTTTGTTCTGTAAGTTCTTTCTTCTTCTTCTGGATTGAACAGCAGCACAGAACCAGAACCATCTTCGTCTTCGTCGTCTTCAGGAAACAGCAACAGCCATGGAGATCTAATTTTCTTGGGAACTGTCAGCTTCGAACTCAAATTCCAGTTCCAACACACGAGTTTTGCGCGGTGGAAGTCGGTAAAGCTTAATCGATTGTAAATAGATTCCAGCAAATCAGGAGGGAGCTCCGACCAGGTACGAGGAGTTTGAGTTCCCATGGTCTTGATTGGTCAACAACAAGTTTGGAGTTTGCACGTTCCTCAGTATCTTTTTGTAGTTGTGCTTTTTTTTTTGTCGGCTTGCTGTCTCTTTATCTTTCTTGTTTGTGTGTTGTCCTTCTTTGACTAAGAATTGACCTCGTGTTGAAAAACTGACATTATTTTTTTCACATGTAATTTCAGAATTTTCATAAGTACTAAATTTATCATTTCCAAGCTAACTTTATACACGTTCAAACTCTTTACTAATTATATAAATATAAAAATATACTCTAATATTTTTACTGAGTAATTGAAAATTTATTACACACTTAATTTTTTTCAAGGTTTTTTTTTCTTGTATAAACTAGGATGTCGGCCCGTGCGTTGCCGCACGGGAAAATAAAAACTTGAAATGATTAATATTGTTAATTTTACATTTCGAGTAAAAACGGAACAAAACATTTGTTGGATCAAAATATTACAACTTTATATAAACAAAGAGTAACAAAAATAAAAGATGTGAAATAAAAGGTGTAAAAATTAATAGATGTGATCTTTGAAACATTGAGGTACAACAAAGAGGTGTAAACATAAGGTATGAAATAAAAAGGTGCAAAAATAAATAGATTGAAACATGGAGGTACAACAAAGAGATGCAAAACTTAAGAGGTGTGATTTTGAAAGATGGGGACACGACGAAAAGACACGATTAATAATATGCAGCTGTTGGGATAATTAATAATTTTAAAACGTTAGATGGAAAAGTGGAACTAATCTCATCCATTGGATTAAAGTTGACACATGTAACATCCGTGAACCAAAATCCCGGTTTAGGATCTGCATCGGTCGATGCAAGGTCTAATTCCTGCGTTTTGGGGAGAGAAGAAAGGGAAAACCCTTAACTCGTTTCTTTTGGTCTCATTCGCGAGTTGGCCGATTTTTTAGAGAGAAAAGAAAAGAGAGAAAAGTTCTTGAGAGATTCTTGGAGTTTTGGTGCTTTCCTGAGGAGATCTGTAGCTGGGATTGCTGTAGGAGCTCCTAGGAAACGTTTTCTTGCTTTTGTGTTGTTCAGATTCGTCTTGGCACAGGTAAGTGCAGGACCATGGCTGATCTAAGCTAGAGAAATTCAGTGATTTGCTTGTTGTTGTTGGTAGACGTATTAGGTTGTTGTATGGACGTTTAGGAAGCTTCTTGCGGCTTGGGATTGAGTTTTTGTGGTTGTAGGAACGAGATCCGGCGAGAAACTTCGGAGAAATCACGGTGCTCGACGTTGCGTCGATCGATGCATATCTTGCATCGGTCGATGCAAGTGCGAGGACGGCGCGATGAACTTTAGGGTTTTTCGTGTGCGTCGAGCATGCGTCGGTCGATGCAGACTGGGTATCGGTCGATGCAAGTAACACTTGCATCGATCGATGCAGCTTCTGTATCGATCGATGCTTCTCCTGTTGGCATCGATCGATGCATTGTGGCATCGGTCGATGCTACGTCCTGTTTTGTTATTGTCTGTTGATTGTGTGTGTTGATTACTGATACTCTATTGCTTGTGTGTATAGCCCAGTAGATGGGAGGATTGCCTTACTGAGTGTTTGTAAAATACTCATGCATTGCAATATGTGTTTGTGGTGCAGGTAAAGGCAAAGTGTGACCGTGGGATCCAGGCAGTGAAGAGGAGGATGTTCTAGGGACTCGGTTGATTGTTGATCTGGCATTGTTAGGTTGCTAGAGTTGAGTCTTAGAGCATGGTTTAGGTTGCTGGTTACTTGTTTTCATGATGTTTTGGATCATTAGTTAAGGATGGAATTATATTGGATATTTATATTATTGGATTGATATTTATTGGTTATTATTATTATTATTTTCAGCTGTTGGTTGTGTTTGAGGTTAGGTGACTAGTGGGTATGGGACCACTAGTTGTAGTTTATTATTATATTATATTATATATTTATTATTTATTATTTAAAAAAAAAAAAAGGTTGGTCGTTTCATTTTGGTATCAGAGCCCTTACGGTTCTAGGTTTTGGGTTCACTAGGCTTTGTGCTGTAGATGTTTGGGATTGCATGTCTTGATTGATTATGTGAGTTGGTCAATTGTGTGTGGCATGGAGTCCTAGAACATCCTCTTCGAGCCTATTGGTGATTCCACGGTGAGTTTCTATTTCTGTGTTAAATAGTAATTGTTTGCTTAGCCTTCTGTTCATGGTAGTGCAGATGGTTAGAGGTGGTGCTGTTGCTGGTCGAGATCATGGACGCGGTCGTGGTCGCGGTCGTGGTCGTGGTCGTGGTAGGGGGGAGAGCCCCAGTGGTTAGTGAGTCCGAGGACCAGAGTGTGACAGCTGAGGGTGTTGGCGAGTCGCAGGGTGTACCGGGGGGATTCAGTGAGTGTGGCCGGAGGGGGCGGTGTAGATGCTCCAGTGGTCGGTGATGCTAGGGTCCCGGGTGTGGGAGCCCCAGCGGGTGGAGTCCCTGGTGTTGACATTGCGGCTTTGCTAGCACAGGTGTTGGAGCGGTTACCACCTGTGGTACCGGCTCAGGCTCGGGTAGTGCCACCAGTGGTGGCGGAGGAGCGGCAGCCAGTGGCTGCAGATGTGGGGGTTCATGCTCGTTATCTCAACATGTTGTCAGAGATGGGCAAGTTGCGTACTGAGCAGTTCTCAGGAGGTGTAGATCCTACTGCTGCGGATGCGTGGAGGACGAGAGTGGAACGTAACTTCCACACTCTGAGATGCCCTGAGGAGTTCGGGTGGACATAGGGGTCTACTTTTTGAGTGGAGATGCTGAGTTGTGGTGGAGGTCTGTGGCTGCTAGGAGGGTGCAGCGGGAGATGACTTGGGCTGACTTCGTCTTGGAGTTCAACCACAAGTATTTTCGTAGAGAGGCGTTGGATCGTTTGGAGGTGCAGTTTCTTCAGTTGTCTCAGGGGACACGGTCAGTGCGGGAGCTGGACTTGGAGTTCAGTCGACTGCTATGTTATGGGGGTCGGAGTATGGAGTCTGAGGAGGCTCAGATCAGGAGGTTTTTGAGGGCTCTACGTGATGATTTGAGAGTCCACTGCAGAGGGCGGAGTTATGCTACGCGTGCTGAGCTGGTTGAGACAGCAGCAGAGATTGAGGAGGATATCCGGGCACAGTCAGTGCCGGTTACTCCAGCAGTTCAGCCTAGTAAGGCTCAGCAGCAGGGTGGTTCTAGCAGGGGCGGTAGGCATGCCCAGGGAACCAAGAGGAAGTGGGAGGCTACGCAGAAGCCGAGTGGTGCTGGTTGCTTCAGCTGTGGGAGCAGGGATCACAAGATTGCTACTTGTCCCAAGAAGAGTGTTCCGGCGGCAGGGCCTCGGGTTTGTTATCACTGTAGGGAGACAGGGCACATCAGGCCTTTTTGCCCCAAGTTGCAGCCGGCAGCAGTGGCAGCGTTGCAGCAGGTGCAGCCTGGAGGGCAGCAGGTGGCACGGATTGAGCAGGCGCCACGGGTTTACACGACAGCAGAGACTGGTGGAACCAGTGCCGGGGCGATCACAGGTATAATTTCTGATACTTTAACTTTGTGAATTTATAGTAGGTTCAGATTTTCTGTTTCCTGTGGAAAAGTGTTAGGTTCTCAACACATGAGGTTTGTGTAGGGACCTTGTTGGTGGGCGGGTTTAAGTCCCACGTTATGTTTGATTCTGGAGCTTCTCATAGCTTCATTACCCCGGAGTGTGCAGAGTGTGCGGGAATCAGAGGGGATCCGGGAGCGTACAGGAGTTGTTAGAGTTGCTGGAGGCAAGTTCCTGAGAGTTATTGGACGAGCTGGAGGGGTTGATATTCAGATCGCAGGAGAGTCATGGTCAGCGGATTTGCTTATCAGTCCAGTGGAGTTGTATGATGTCATTCTCGGGATGGATTGGTTGCATCGGCATATGGTGCATTTGGATTGCCATAATAGGGGTAGAGTGGAGTTTGAGCGTCCAGGAGAGAAGTTGGTTTTTCAGGGAATTAGACCGACTTCGGGAGTCTCGTGATCTCAGCCATTCAGGCTGGGAAGATGATCGAGAAGGGCCGTGAGGCTTATTTGGTCACTATATCTATGCCAGTGTCAGTGGGGAAGTCTTCGGTTGGCGGTATTCCGGTAGTAGAGGAGTTTGAGGATGTGTTTCAGTCTTTGCGGGATTACCACCATCTCGGTCGGATCCTTTCACCATTGAACTGGAACCTGGGACGACACCGTTATCCAAGGCTCCTTACAGAATGGGTCCAGCAGAGATGGCAGAGCTGAAGAAGGAGCTAGAGGATTTGTTGAGTAAGGGATTCATCCTAGTGTATCACCATGGGGAGCGCCGGTGTTGTTTGTGAAGAAGAAGGATGGGAGTTTCAGATTATGCATTGATTATCGGGGTTTGAACCGGGTCACTGTGAAGAACAAGTATCCTCTTCCTAGGATCGATGAGTTGTTGGATCAGTTGAGGGGAGCTACTTGGTTCTCTAAGGTGGATCTGGCGTCGGGTTATCATCAGATACCGATAGATGAGGCAGATGTGAGGAAGACTGCTTTCAGGACGAGGTATGGGCATTATGAGTTTGTGGTGATGCCTTTCGGGTTGACTAACGCACCAACAGCGTTTATGAGATTGATGAACAGTGTGTTTAAGGAGTTTCTGGATGTATCTGTCATCATTTTCATCGACGATATCCTGGTCTATTCTAAGAGTCCTGAGGAGCATGCAGTGCATTTGAGGGCGGTTATGGAGAAGCTGCGGGAGCAGAAGTTGTTTGCTAAGTTGAGCAAGTGTAGTTTCTGGCAGCGTGAGATGGGTTTTCTGGGTCATATCGTTTCTGCAGAAGGGGTTTCTGTGGATCCAGAGAAGATTCAGGCTATCGCCTAGACCGCAGAATGCTACAGAGATCAGAAGTTTTCTCGGTTTGGCAGGTTACTACAGGAGATTTGTGCAGGGGTTTGCAAGCAGAGCACGTCCTATGACTAAGTTGACAGGGAAGGATGTTCCTTTTGTCTGGTCAGAAGAGTGTGAGGAAGGCTTTGCAAGCCTGAAGGAGATGTTGACTACTGCGCCAGTATTGGCTTTGCCTGAGCAGGGAGAACCCTATGTGGTTTTTACAGATGCATCCAGAGTTGGTTTGGGGTGTGTTCTGATGCAGCATGGGAAGGTGATTGCCTATGCATCGCGGTAGTTGCGGGTGCATGAAGGCAACTATCCTACTCATGATTTGGAGATGGGTGCTGTAGTCTTTGCCCTGAAGATTTGGAGGTCTTATCTTTACGGTGCAAAGGTACAGGTGTTTACCGATCATAAGAGCCTGAAGTATATATTCACTCAGCCTGAGTTGAATTTGAGGCAGAGGCGGTGGATGGAGCTTGTGGCAGACTATGATTTGGAGATAGCCTATCATCCAGGTAAGGCTAACACGGTTGCAGATGCTCTGAGTCGGAAGAGGGTAGCTTCGGCTCAAGAGCAGGAGTTGGAGTCTCTAGTAGGAGAGATCAGTGCGTTGAGGTTGTGTGCTGTTTCACTGGAACCGTTGGGTTTGGAAGCAGTTGACCGAGCAGATCTTTTGAGTAGGGTGCGGTTGGCACAAGAGAAGGATTTGGGGCTGGTGAATGCCTCAAAGATGTTGAGTCAGAGTATCAGGTCTCAGATAATGGTACTATCTTGGTGCATGGTCGGATTTGTGTGCCCAAGGATGAGGAGTTGAGGCAGGAGATTCTGAGAGAGGCTCATTCGAGCAAGCTATCTATTCATCCAGGAGCGACTAAGATGTACCGTGACCTCAAGAGGTACTATCATTGGGTCGGGATGAAGAAGGATGTAGCGGGTTGGGTTTCGAGGTGTGATGTGTGTCAGCTAGTGAAGGCTGAGCATCAGGTTCTGGCGGGTTACTGAAGAGTTTACCCATTCTGAGTGGAAGTGGGATATGATTACCATGGACTTTGTGGTAGGATTACCAGTGTCACGGACCTTTGATGCTATTTGGGTCATTGTGGACCGGTTGACTAAGTCAGCACATTTTCTGGCCATTAAGAAGACTGATGGAGCAGCGGTCTTGGCTAAGAAGTATGTGAGGGAGATAGTCAGATTGCATGGGGTGCCAGCGAGCATTGTGTCGACAGAGATTCTAAGTTCACTTCGGTGTTCTGGCAGGCATTTCAGGCAGAGATGGGCACTAAGGTGCATATGAGTACAGCTTATCATCCCCAGACAGATGGACAGTCTGAGAGGACGATCCAGACGTTGGAGGATTTGCTGAGGATGTGTGTTTTGGATTGGGGTGGCCATTGGGCAGATCACCTGAACCTGGTAGAGTTTGCTTACAACAACAGCTATCAGGCGAGTATTGGTATGGCTCCTTATGAGGCTTTGTATGGGAGGCCGTGTCGTACACCGTTATGCTGGACTCAGGGGGGGAGAGGAGCATGTACGGGCGGATTTTGTTCAGGAGACCTCAGAGAAGATTCGGGTTCTCAAGCTGAACATGAAAGAGGCTCAGGATAGGCAGAGGAGTTATGCTGATAAGAGGAGAAGAGACCTGGAGTTTCAGGTAGGAGACAGAGTGTACCTCAAGATGGCCATGTTGCGGGGTCCGAACAGGTCATTGACGAGACTAAGTTGAGTCCGAGGTATATGGGTCCGTTCAGAGTGATTGAGCGAGTTGGACCAGTGGCATATAGACTGGAGTTACCTGAGGTTATGCGTGCTTTCCATAAGGTGTTCCATGTGTCTATGTTGGGAAGTGTCTCCGTGAGGATGATCAGTTGTTGGCTAAGATTCCAGAAGATCTTCAGCCTAACATGACTTTGGAGGCGAGACCAGTGAGGGTTCTCGAGAGGAGGATCAAGGAACCGGAGGAAGAAGATTCCTTTGATGAGAGTCCTGTGGGACTGTGATGGTGTGGAGGAGCAGACTTGGGAACCTGAGGCAAGGATGAAGGCAAGGTTCAAGAAGTGGTATGAGAAGCAACCACGACCTGAGCTTGCCTAGTCTGGTTCCGTCTGTAATCCGTGGCTGGAGCGGGAATGGAGTATTCCAGCCCATCTCTCTTGTTACTCGGTCGCTTGGGGTGGTTGGTTGTGCGACTCAGTAACAAGATGAGGTGGTGCTCGGGGTACAAAGTTTCCGTGAGGCGGGGTTTGGGGGAAAAGTTTTCTGAATTAGAAGTTTCCTTAAGTGGAAAGTTTCCAGAAATGGAAAGTGCTAAATATGGAAAGTTTCTCGGGAGAGAGAATTTGTCCATTTAGCGGTGGAAAGCCTTGGAGGGGCTTGTGTGTGTGCCTTTGTGGCGGGCTGTTTAGCCGTTTTGTTTGGCCTTTGTGGCGGGCTGTTTAGCCGTTTTGTTTGGCTTTGTGGCGGGCTGTTTAGCCGTTTTGTTTGGCCTTTGTGGCGGGCTCTTTAGCCAGTGTCTTTGTGACGGTCCTTCGGGACAGATGCCTTTGTGGCGGGCTGTTTAGCCAGAGTGTCTTTGTGACGGTCCTTCGGGACAGATGCCTTTGTGGCGGGCTGTTTAGCCAGAGTGTCTTTGTGACGGTCCTTCGGGACAGATGCCTGTGGCGGGCTGTTTAGCCAGAGTGTCTTTGTGACGGTCCTTCGGGACAGATGGCCTTTGTGACGGGGCTGTGTAGCCAGAGTGCCTTGGTGGCGGTCCTCTTTAGGACATTTGTTTGGCCTTGGTGGCGGTCCTCTTTAGGACATTTGTTTGGCCTTGGTGGCGGTCCTCTTTAGGACATTTTGTTGGCCTTTGTGGCGGCCCTTGTGGCGGGTATATGATCCTTGTGTGGTCATGAGGTATTCCAGTGAGGGGATATGTGGTTGGTAGGACATTGTGATGTTTACGCGAGCCACGGGAAGGAAACCTGGATAGGGATAGGACTCGGGCGTGTTCAGAATCGTTTGCTCGCGGCTCTTGGAGGACTTTGGTTCTCCTAGTACTGCCATATTCGGAGACTTTGTGACTTTGGAGTAATGGTAAATGGTATATCGACTTCGGACGACGAAGATCCGAGAGCGCGCTGATAGGGTGACGACCCGAGAGACAAGTTGGATTTTTTTCCTTATATATTATTATGGCATGCGGGTTTAGGCCTGAGAAGGACCAGCATTGGCATGCAGACTTAGGTCTGATAGAGGAGCCGATGAAACTCAAAGGTTTAAGGCACTGAGAAAAAGGAAAAGTCAAAAGTCAGAAGCAAATGACGCCTGGAGCGTGAGTCTATCGCCTAGAGGTGACCTTCTGTGGATCGGTCGGAGGAGTGCGGACCGTGGAGACGGTTGCACGGGAGTCCTTGACTGATGGTTGTTTGGGATTCGAGGACGAATCCAGTTTGGTGGGGGAGAATTGTAACATCCGTGAACCAAAATCCCGGTTTTGGATCTGCATCGGTCGATGCAAGTTGTGCATCGGTCGATGCAAGGTCTAATTTCTGCGTTTTGACTTAAGTCAAACGCTGCGTTTTGGGTTAGGGAAAACCCTTAACTCGGGAGTTTTGTCTCATTTGGGAGTTGGCCGATTTTTAGAGAGAAAAGAAAGAGACAAAACTGTTCTTGAGCGTTTTGGTGATTTCTTGATGTTTTTGTGTTTTCCTGAGGAGATCTGTAGCTGGAATTGCTGTAGGAGCTTCTAGGAAACGTTTTCTTGCTTTTGTGTTGTTCAGATTCGTCTTGGCACAGGTAAGTGCAGGACCATGGCTTATCTAAGCTAGGAATTCAGTGATTTGCTTGTTGTTGGGTGTTAGACGTATTAGATTGTTGTTATGGACGTTAGGAAGCTTTCTTGTGGCTTGGGATTGAGTTTCTGTGGTTGTAGGAACGAGATCCGGCGAGAAACTTCGGAGAAAACACGGTGCTCGACGTTGCGTCGATCGATGCATAGCTTGCATTGGTCGATGCAAGTGCGAGGACGGCGCGATGAACTTTAGGGTTTTTCGTGTGCGTCGAGCATGCGTCGGTCGATGCAGACTGGGTATCGGTCGATGCAAGTTACACTTGCATCGATCGATGCAGCTTCTGTATCGATCGATGCTTCTCCTGTTGGCATCGATCGATGCAGTTGTGGCATCGGTCGATGCTACGTCCTGTTTTGTTATTGTTTGTTGATTGTTGTGTGAAGATTACTGATACTCTATTGCTTGTGTGTATAGCCCAGTAGATGGGAGGATTGCCTTACTGAGTGTTTATGAAATACTCATGCATTGCAATATGTGTTTGTGGTGCAGGTAAAGGCAAAGTGTGATCGTGGAATCCAGGCGATGAAGAGGAGGATGTTCTAGGGACTCGGTTGATTGTTGATCTGGCATTGTTAGGTTGCTAGAGTTGAGTCTTAGAGCATTGTTTAGGATTGCTGGTTATTTGGTTTATGATGTTTGGATCATTAGTTAAGATTGGAATTTATATTGGTTATTTCTATTTATTGGATTGATATTTATTGGATTTTGGTATTATTATTTCCGCTGTTGGTTGTGTTGTGGTTAGGTGACTAGTGGGTATGGGACCACTAGTTGTAGTTTATATTATTATTTTAATTATTTATTATTTAGTATTTAAAAAAAAAAAGGTCGGTCGTTTCAAGAGGCGATAGGGAGTGAGGAATGATCCTCATCCTCATCCTCTATTTGTGCCTGCAGCCAGGTAGACGCTTCCCCTATCGCTAACCGAACTACTTCCTCTGGCTGTCCCATTTGATTCTCAAGAACCTGAGCATTCCTTGCTTTCCAAATATACCACATGAGCCAAGGAAAAGCCGCTATCTGAGAGCCCGGATTGGTAGTACCCAGAAAATGGTCCACATTGGCATACACCGACTCTGTTGGAAAGGAGACTGGTTCGATGGGTACCTAAGCTAATGCCAGAACTGTCGAGCAGGTGGACACCAAAAATAGAAATGATTTATTGTTTCCTCGTCAGCCCCACACCTTGCACATCCTGAATCACAAGCAATTCCCCGCCTCTGCAAATTTGTCGATAACAAAATGCACCCCGACAAAACTTGCCACATAAAATGTTTAACCTTTGGTGGACAGTGAACCTGCCAAATACTTGCCATTAGAGGATTAATCTCTGGCCCATACCGAAAGGTCTTGATAAGTCGTCGGTTTCGCGATGCATTCCGATCATCACCTGATTACCCTTATACTTTCCAGATTTGTAAAATGCCAACCTAGTGAATCTGGAGTCCGAGAGCTTCCCAAAGGTAGAGCCCCTATCAAGACAACATCTTCCGGGTCAAAATGGTCATTGAGCATATCCGTACGCCATGAATTTGTTTGACGAACAATAATAAAAATTTGTACCGAACGGTCCTTAAAGGGTCCTTTACTTAAAACTGGTCTTGGAGATTGAGTCGGTATCCATGAATCAGTCCATATAGAAATGGACTCTCCAGAACCAATCTTTTAATAAGCCCTTTGTTTACCAAAGATCTAACTGAACGATACTCCACCACCATAGATGGAGAGTAAGTCGTATCGGTTCCATAGAGATTATAGATTTCTGTAGTTTTAGTTAAGAAAATCTTCTTAAATCCACTCAAATCCTCTCAATCATGAAAATCATAATTTCAAAATGTTGTCAATAACAGTGAATTTAAAGTAAAATTGTAAAGGATATTATATACACAATATAATGAGAAATTAGTTTACTCAAGGATATTAACAAACTTGGACTCTTTTGCCTATATCTTTAACATTGATATTCTCTCTCGTTTGTGTTCGAGTTCGATGCCAAAAAAAAAAATGACAAAGGAAAAAAAAGGGATGGTGAAGAAGATCAGGATTAACTAGTAAATAGAGATGGGTGAAACAACCCTTTCCCGTTTTTTTTTTAATACCTTAATTTACTATTGGTCCCATACCTACTAACATCCTAACAAACAATCAATAACCGCGGATAACCAAATAAAACAAATTCCATTAACCAAAAGAATACCAACAACCATAATCCAATAATTCAACAATGAAATAGCAAGGTTCCAACATCCTAACAATGCTCTATCAACTCAATACTAGCAACCTAACAATAGCTAGACCACAATCAACCAAGCCTCTAGAACATCCTCCTTCTCATCGCCTTGATTCCACGATCACACTTTTCCTTTATCTGCACACCAAAACAACAATTGAGATGCGTAAGTATTATCATAAATACTTAGTGAGGCCGTCCTCCCATCTACTGGGTTATACACACAAGCATATGAGACTCCAAGTCAACAAACAATAAGAACACAATCAACATATATAAACCAGGAAAAATAAGACTCGGCAGGTACTAGTGTCGACCGATGCTAAATCAGTGTCGACCGATGCTACAGGAACTGGTGCCGACCGATGCTGAAACCGGTGTCGATCGATGCTACTCAAGATGGTGCCGATCGATGCTCCTCAAAAGTGGCATCGATCGATGCCTCCTCTGCAGACACGACCTGCGCGAAACTCAGCGACGAACTCCGATTCAATCAACACAAATCGATCCCAAACACGTCTAACCATCTCGGAATTCACTAGAAATCACAAATACAATGTACCCAAGCAAGCAACACCACATACAACAAGGAATCACACAAACAAAGGAGATCTCATGCTTCGATCAACCATGGTCAATCACTCACCTCAAGAACAGGAAGATTGGATTGAGAAACGTGGAAAACAACACCTCCAGAAGCTCCCCCTTCGTTTCCAGCAACAGCTCACACTTCTACAGCCTCAGATCTCTCCAAAATCTCCAAGAACAAGCCCAGAACATCTCAGAAACGTTTTCTCTCTTTTCTCTCTTTTCTCTCTTTCTTTTTCACTCAACGGCGACAACAATGAGACTCCAAAACCCTTAATTCGCCTCTTACACTTTAAATGCGATTTAGGGATTTTACTTGAACCAAACCGAACCAATTCGGAAATTAATCAAACCGGCCAAACCGAAAAACATGGTGTCGATCGATGCACCCAAGGGTGTCGATCGACACCCACACCAAAAATACACAAATTGGTTCGCGGGTGTTACAATGGGTACCATTGTTGGCAAAATAAAATAGTAGACTATAGTTTATTTTATAAAATAGTAGACTATAACACAAGTTAATTTTTGTTTTTATACTTTATATTAATATATTATATTAGTTTATGAATGTGAACTTATTTCAATAATATATGTTTACAACATGAATTAAATGTCATTATAAGACATAATTTTGTAAATTTGATTTTAAAAAAACGTTATGATATATCATAAGTAATTTAATATATGCTATACTTTTTGTTTTAATATACTTGGTTTCTTGAATTTTTTTCATATTATAGTGACATATTATTGATCCTTGCTATAACTAATCAAATTAGAGTGTTTATAAATTTTTTCTTTTTTGTCAATCATGGATCACAACAGGCCGGCCCATTAGCCTAATCCCTACATTCGTAGGGAGCGGGACTCGATCCCTGGTGTGATGGTGTCTTGTGCATTAAGGACTTACCTTTAGCCACTGCACTAAGGTCACTTCACAGTGTTTATAATTTTTTACTTTTTGATCTATCATATATTTATGATATTATTAAAAATATCAAATTAAACTTTTAAATATTTCAAACTGAATTGTTTAAATATTTTATTATAGTATATAAAATTATACAATTCAACAAAAGATATATCTGAAATTGAATTTCAATATTTAAATTTTGACTCGTTACTCAGGCAAAATTTTAGTTGAATAGATATTTTAAAAAGAATAATATTATAAAAAAACTAGAATATTTTATAAATTAAACAATTTATATTCGTTAAAAAATTTAAATTATGATATATCCGGAAATAAAGCTACTTTTATTATAATAGATAATCTATACTAGTATTTTTGCAGCAGTTTTTGCTCAAAAATACTAATAAGGAAAGTTTCTGCAATTAATGCTATTAATGCAATTAATTCTGTCCCTCTAGCAATTTATATGGACCTCTTAGTATTTTATGGGCCTCTTGATAATTTATAATTTAAGGGCCTCCATTTATTTAGGTGGAGACAAAACAATGTCTAAAATTTCATAGGACCCGCGAAAATATACTCTTTTGCTAATAATCTAGACAAAATTTCTGGAAAATGAATTTGTAGACAAAATTTCCGGAAAATTACATTAAAATAACTATGACATTAATGATATTCTCAATTGCCAAAATGATTCTGAATACAAATGAGTAGACCCTTGATTTATCAGGCATTCAAACTTTAAAAACTTTTATTTGGTTTATTCCGTTTCTTTATTTTAAAGATTTTTAAAAGTTTAAATATGAAAAATATTTTAAACTTTTTAAAAGTTAAATATGATAAATATTATACCGTAGATACACAATAAATATTAAAAATTAAGATGATATAGTGTGAGTTAAAATATCTCCGGACGGAGTTATACAACAGGACATGTTTTATCGATATTTATATAAATTAAAAAATATCAGTAATTCGGTGTTACACGGGTAAAACATCATTTCATTATTTTGTTAACACTGTCAATATCAGAGAATAGACATATGTAATTAAATTTAAATAGAATTTTATTTAAAAAATAATTTTTATTGCGGTATTATATGGTTTATTTAACAATTATTATATAATTATAACATATTTAACAAACAAATACAATTTCTAATTTTAATATTTTAATTATAAATAATTTTGCCCCGCGGTGTACCGCGGGTCCTAATCTAGTATGATAATTTATTTGCTGCAGAAAAATAGAACCATATAAAGATGAGAGATGAATTATAATGGTAAGTAATAAATTAATATGCTAAGTTAGATATCAAAAAATTTTATTTGATAAATAAACTAAGTTAATTGATCGATAATCAAGTCAAAAGATTTTTTTTTTTTTTTTTTTGACAAACCAATACTTCTGATTAAAACATTACAGTTCAATACAAAGGAGAGATTACAGTAGTTGAATTTAGAAGCAAGAGTAAGGATATCATATAGAATCACGTGAAGTTCCAGAAGGTGGATCTTCTTATGGAAAGCCTTAACTAACAGTTGTGAGTCTGAGGCGACATGAAGGTGCGTGAAACCAGATTCAAAAGCAACTCCCATCGCGGTCAAAGTTGCAATTGCTTCGGCCATCAGCGGAGACCGTATATGGAGGTGAGACGTAGAGCCCCGATCTAGGGTTCGATTAGAGTGGTATGTGAAGACCCATCCACAAGAAGAAGGAGATCTGTGAAGACCCATACACTCAGTTCTTCCAAACTCTCCCAGGTGCTCTCCCAAGAAGAAGTAGAATGACTATTATCCAAATCTCACCTACTGCCTCCAACCATAGGAACATATTACACACCTTACCCGCCGGATAAAGCATGTTCTTGACGAAGTCTCACCAGTTCTTCCGAGCAAGATCCTCATCTCCCCAACCAACAAAAGGAATCTATGCATTAACAACGATCTCAACCTGGTACCTGATTCTTAACCATCTTTACTGCAACCAGGAGGCCCAAAAACTACTTATAGTTATTTCAAACTTCTACTCTACTTCCCGCCATTTTCTACAAACCCTGTTTCATCTTTCTGCTCAATCAATGGCAAACCGCATCCCGCAGCACCAAAAGGCATAGTGATAGCAAGAGGATACTCCCCTCTCCCATAAAGAGGATTAAAGCCTCGGAAATTGATACCTCTGACCTGGTCAGAGAGAACTCTCTAACCCTTGTAGGACGACTAACAAACCCATCCATCCAACGAATGTGGGCTCTTTTCCCTTTTCTTATTAACCAGTGGAACCTCAGAGGCAAAATCATAGGATCAGATTTAGGACAAGGCTGTTTCCAGTTCACCTTCGAATCAGAGGATGAGCTCCATCAGGATCTGGCTAACAGGCCGTATCATTTCGACCAATGGATGGTCATACTCCAGAAGTGGGAACCCGTCATCTCTCCTCCTTCCTGAACATGATTCCATTTTGGATAGATATCCTAGGCCTCCCCAAACACTACTGGAACGAGAAATGCTCAACTCAACAGGCGAGGCGCTGGGAGAAGTTTTAGACTGGGAAATCACAACTTCTTCTATCCAACTGAAAGTGCTCCTGGATGGGTTGGAACCTATAACCAAAGAGACGGTGGTCGACTTTGCTGATGTCAGCGAAGTAATCATTCAACTAGAGTACAAAAACCTGAAGAACTATTGTGGCCACTGCCTCAAACTCACACATGACAGATCCAGATGTCCTGGTTTACCTGTTCCAGAGGCGAATGCCTGCAAAGAACAACATTAGCTCCCTCTCAGGTTTTAAACCAGTTTCCAGGAACTATTACACACCCCAGGATAATTTCCTACCTCCCAAAACTATATCCCATGAGCAAGAACAAGACGACGTGAACCAGCAGGAAAAAACATAAGAAAAGGAAATATGGTTTTGGAGACGGGCAGTCAAGATCTCACTCTCAATCACACTCTCTCTCCCGGGACGAAGAACGTTCAGAGAACCATCGCATGAGACCGACATACGCAGATGGCCTCTCCACGTCGTCACCTCAATCCCTCACGGAAACAACCAACCTCCCAAGTTCCCCATAACTTACAATGGAGAGAAAAATCCCATTCCTCTGTAACGGTTCAAGAAGATCCTTCAAATTCTTCTAGAACAAGGAGACCTCCATTGGAGAGGAACGTCGAGACCCCAGACCACAAACTCCACCACCCCTGCAACCGGAAACCTTTTACCTCCCCTTTCCCCAAGAAATCTCCTCGCCTCTCAAAACCAAACTAGAGATCTCATTATGGAGGACTGATAACTCTCTAATTTATATGTTTTTTGCATTCTTTTTTGTCCATATTTTGCATTGTTTATACCCTTACTTAACATTTTTAGGTCATTAACCGTAGGAATTCACTTTTAGGCCATTTAGGGGTTGCATTCTTACATTTGCATACTTTGGATGAAAGCAGTTGCTTTAGAGCCTAAAATGAGGAGAAACAAGGATAAATCCGAGCATTTACCCGAAGGAGCCATCGAGCTAGAAGAACAGTCCGAACCCCAACACGATCAAGGAGGATCCAAGAGCAGGAAGAACAACCCGAAGATCTACCCGAGGAGTAACCCGACCTTATCCTCGTGTACCCCATCGAGTAGGCCCTTGGGCAGGACTGGGAAGCTAGGTCAAAGGGGTTTCCATATATAAACCCCTCCTCTCCTTCCTTGCAAACGAGCACGCCGCAGACCTCAAACCAGAGAACGAGAGCTTCTGAGAGAGAACTGAGCGACTCAAAACACTTTTCACTTTTTGTTAGGATTTATTTCATAGATTTTTATCATTTCTTTAGATTTCTATCTTGTACTCTTATTTCTCTACTCTATCGTTTAATATAATGCAATTTTCGTTCATATATGCTTTTATGTTTCTTGCTATGATTCCTAGTAGTGTAGTAAAGTTTCTAGGGATGGAAAGATGATTTTGTGTTCTAGATCGGTTAGGATGTCTTAGTTTGATTGTATGTGTTTAATAGATTCCCTTCTAGAGGTGTTCTTAATGCTATCAACAAACCGAGAGGGTGAGATTAGATCTAAGGTGTTTTACCACCGAGAGGTGTAGATGAAATGCTTGAATCAACCAATGCTAGAGGTTTACTCACTTAGCCTAAGAGATTAGATGAGTAAGGGGTTTACTGACAATAATGAATCGGTTCTTATTGCCTGCTTGATCATGTTTCTCCGACGAGAGTTGGGTAGGGGAGTGATGAAGGTTGATTGTTTCTATCACGAGAGTGTTTTAACAAGATTTTAGAGATTCATTGTCTAGGGAATATTTGCTTGAGGCATGTAAGACATCTGTATTGGTTAGGAACACTTAGGAGTCGGTTAACCCATCCTTAGAAGCTTTCATATCTTAATGGCTTGCATTTTATTTCATCACTCGATCCTTTACCCGAACAAGAACACGATCACCTGCTTCGAGTAACCCCTCGAGTTGTTCATACTTCATTTGCTTACTCGATCACCCACCCGATCCTGTACTCGAATGCTTGCATTGAGTGCTTAGGTCGTGTGGTTCCTTGTTTATATTCTTTCTTTATTTATTCTAGGATTGTTAGATCAAAATCATCTTTTGCTTGGCTTGACTTGCATTATTCTGATTGCATCCTACCTGCTAGCATTAAACAACCATTCGGATTGATAACTTTTGTACTACAACTGCATAGGGAATTGATACCCTGGGTGAAAATCTCGCTTATCAATTTGGCGTCGTTGCCATTGGGTTGAATTTTATTTTGCTACGTTTAGGATTTAGAACTTGCTAGATCAAGTTCTTTTATCTATATTGGTTCGGAATATGACTTGTTTGCTTTTGTTTTTGTTTGTTTTGAATCTCAGGTACAACCGAGCACCCACCCGACCAGTCACTCGATCACCTGGATCGGGTTGACCCTCGTGTACTCACTCGGTCACCTACCTGTGCATGCAAACACGATCCAAGGGTAACCAAACCTGAGTCCATTCATCGACAACATTGACAGACCAAGGTTACTTCGCCAACAACAAGTTCAACAACGCAACCAGCAACCATTGAGGAGACAATGAACAATCAGAACGGTCCACCAGCTCCTCAAGCAAGGACCAACATAGAAGCTGAGATGCTCCATCTACTCATACTCAAAGGAATGGCATTGTGCCACCTGCTGTCCAGAAAACAATTTTGAGATCAAGAGTAGTCTCATCCAGATGATACAGAGTAACAAGTTTCATAGATTGCCAATGGAGGACCCATTGGATCATCTGGATGAATTTGATAGGCTCTGTAGCCTCACCAAGATAAATGGAGTTAGTGAGGATGGATTCAAACTCCGACTTTTCCCATTCTCTTTGGGAGACAAGCGCACCTCTGGGAGAAATCACTCCCAAGGAGTCCATCACCACTTGGGAAGCGTGCAAGAAGGCGTTTTTGGCC